>CM053618.1:1389528-1424010 GCA_028646535.1 Procyon lotor | reverse complement strand
CGGTCCGGGAGGGGATCAGGTGGGGCCCATGGGCGATCCGGGAGGGGATCAGGTGGGGGCCCACGGGCGGTCCGGGAGGGGATCAGGTGGGGGCCAAGGGCGGTCCGGGAGGGGATCAGATGGGGGCCCACGGGCAGACGAAGGCAGGAGGAAGGGCTGAGATGCCACCGGGGAACCCCTCCACCCGGTGAGGATTTGCTGAGGGTGGAGAGTAGGAATGGAATTGGAAGATCTCTTTTCTCGGCCTCCTGAGGAGCGCCCCGAGGTCCTCTCTGAGGACAGTGTGGAGGAAGGAGGCCACGGGCGGAGGGTTAGCCCGCTGGCTGAGATCCAGCCGTCAGGACCTGCCTTCAGAGCACACATCCCGCAGTAGGCTTGGAAGAGCCAAAACCTCAAGTGGGAAACACAGCTGTTTGTGCTACGCAGAGGCAGGGGACCAGCTTCCGTGGCCTCTTGAACCGTAGGTCAAAGGTGGAGCGGCCCCAGGACATGGTGACCGGCAGCCCCACAGTGGTGAGGCTGGTGGTGAGGTTCTACCGGAATGGGCGCGGCCAGAGTGCCCTGCGGGAGATCCTGGGCCGGGTCATCCAGGATGTGCTGGGGGACAAGGCACTGAGCGTCCACACAGACCCCGTTCACCTCTACAAGAGCTGGGTCAACCAGAGCGAGGCCCAGACTGGACAGCGCAGGTGAGCTGCAGCCGAGGGGGCCCCCTGGACCCGCGGCCCCCCAGGGTGAGATAAACCAGCCCCCCATAATTAACATGGACCCGGTGTGCAGGATGCAGGGCCAACACAGGGGAGTATGTCCCAGCCTGGACACAGGCCAGTGTGTCCGTCACCAGGTCCTGCTTGCAGAGGGTCCGTCCGGCGGTCCAGGACTTGGGACCTGGCCTCCTTACTGGTAGGGGGTGGCTGGGTGGTCCGGTTTCCAGATGAACAGACCAGCAAGGCAGCGAGAGCCTGGTTGGCCCTGGAGACGAGGGGCGTGCTCCAGTGCCCGGGGTTCCCAGAAAGTGGGGCTGCCGAGGAGCAGCCTATGCGGGTGGCTTCCCCTGTGACCCAAGGGCTTCTGGGCTGTCTCCCCGATCGTCCCAGCTGCGGAGGACAAGATGCAGGCCCGCAGTGGCTTCCAGCTCCCCAGGAGTCCTCTCCACGCCGCAGGCTGTCCGTCCACCTGCGCTCGCCGGCCCACCGCGGGCCCTGCTCTTCTTTACCTTTCACCCACATTGCTCCGCCCCCGCCGGGCCCCTTCTCGTGTTCTGGCCTGGTCCCCTTGAGCACGCCAGGCTGCCCTTAGTGCGTGTGCACGTGCGCGTGTGCAGTCCTGTTGTTAGGTGAAGATTTGGAGGGGGTGGGGCTGGGGGAGGAGAGGCCGTGGGAGGGGCTCGGCTGACACCTCGGCTCTCTGCCCACAGCCACCTCCCCTACGATGTCACCCCTGAGCAGGCCTTGAGCCACCCCGAGGTCCAGAGACGGCTGGACATCTCCCTCCGCAGCCTCCTCGCCCTGACCGACAGGTTCCTTGCAGCCATCACGTCGTCCGTGGAGCACATTCCGTACGTGTGCAGCCCCGCCCCTGCCGGGCCCCCGGGAGCCCTGGGAGGTGGACCAGGATGGCGTCTGGGCGCCGGGCTGCAGCAGGAATCCTGACGGTCAAGTGGAGCACGTCGGTACCGCCACACGCTGCTTCCACGGATGTCACTTTCCTAGATTCTTGCAAAAGCCCTGAGCTAGAGAGAGGGCAAGAGCACTCGCCTCCGTTTTCCGGGGGGGGCAAACCCACAGGGAGTCCTGTGAGCTGCCGTCTAGTTCGCGGTGGAGGCAGGACTGGAGCCCCTCCTCTGGTCCCTGCTTCCCCTCGGCTCCTGCCTCCAGCCCGCTCGGCCCCTCCCGGGGGTTCTGCCTCCTCCGAGCCTCCCAGGCCGTCCCCGGACAGGGTGCCCGGGGGACACACTGAAGGGCCCTCTGTGGGGGAAGCAGAAGGAAGCCCGAATCATGGGCTCCGGGGTGTTTCCAGGGACATTAGAGAGAGGCACAGTCAGGGCCCTCGGGCCAGGCCGAAGGCCTGTGCCAGCTTAGCAGGGGGCCAGGTACTGACCCGGAGGGCAGCGGGGGGCTGGGGCACCTCGCCCAGGCAAGTCAGGAGGCAGCACTCGTGTGTGCCGAGCTCTGGCAGGGACGGTGAGACCACAGGGCACCCACATTGTCCCTAGGTACGGGATGCGGTATGTGGCCAAGGTCCTGAAGACGGCTTTGGCAGAGAAGTTCCCTGCCGCCCCGGAGGATGAGGTCTACAAGGCAAGTGCCGTCCGCCCCCCACCCAGGCTCCAGGGCTCTCCTTTGTCCCCCTGGGGCCTCTGAGCCCCGGACGGAGATGGAAGGACAGAAAACGCTGTGCTCTAAAAATCCCAGCGGGACGCCCTGTTCCGTGCCGGCCCTGCGGGCCTTCTGCCGGCAGGTGCGAGGGCGGCCGGGCCGTGAGCGAGAAGGGCCGACAGCCCCGTACTTGGGAGCTCTGGGTTCCTGTCCTTGTCCTCACGTTTTACAGTGTGACCTCAAGCGAGCGGGTGTTTTGTGCGACATGACAGGGTTGACCTGGGAGGTCCCCCCGAGCCATGGGAGCTGGGGAATGGGGCAGGGACACCGAGGCCGACCCCGGGGCGCTCCCGGGATGGTTTTCTCTACCCTCAGGTGGTCGGGAACCTCCTGTACTACCGCTTCCTGAACCCGGCCGTCGTGGCCCCCGACGCCTTCGATATCGTGGCTGTGGCGGCGGGCGGCGCCCTGGCCCCCTCCCAGCGCCACACGCTCGGGGCTGTGGCTCAGGTCCTGCAGCACGCGGCCGCAGGCAAGGCCTTCTCCGGGCCGAGCCGCCACCTGCGGGCCTTGAACGACTACGTGGAGGAGACCCATGTCAAGTTCAGGTCTGGGTCCTGGCACCCTGTCCCTCCTGCCCCCTTCTCCTCCGCTTGCCTTCCATCGTGCCCCGCCTGCCTCTCTGGAGGCCTGGGGGGGGGGCACACGGCAGGGGGCCTGTCAGGTGCTGCCCGCCCCACCCCGCCCCTCCCACACCCTTCCTCTGGAGATAGGAGGTTCGTGGGCCGAGCCTGCCAGGTCCCGGAGCCCGAGGAGCGCTTTGCGATGGACGAGTACTCGGACATGGTGGCTGTGGCCAAGCCTGTGGTGTACATCACGGTCGGGGAGCTGATCAGCACGCACGGGGTGAGGGGTGCGGCCGGGGGTCGCTGGGAGGGTGGGCTGGCCCTTGGAGGAAGGCCCCGCTATGGCTGCATCTGCCGGTGTGCCCCGACCCGCAGCTGCTGCTGGAGCACCAGGGCTGGGTCGCCCCCGACCACTGCGACCCCCTGCACGAGCTCCTGGAGGACCTCGGGGAGCTGCCCACCGTCCTTGACCTCGTCGGTGCGTGCGGGGCCAGGCTGGGGGGCCGTCTGGGGCAGCCGTGCACGCGGTCTCATCCCTCCCCCGGCCGCAGGGGAGAGTGCGGCCGCTGCTGGGAGTGAGGACCCGAGCAAGCTGGAAGTGTCCCTGGCGCTCGCCAATAAGTTTGAAGGGCTGGAGTCAGACGCTGGTGACACCGGTGCCCGGAGCCTGCTTCTGAGGTGGGTGAGGGAACCCTGCCCGTGGCTGGGGCCTGCCGCCGTCTCCCGGGCTCCTATCCTACGGCCCACGCCCCCTGCGGCCTCCCTGGCACTGCCCTCCCTGGACCTCTGTGTCACCCTCGGCCTTGGCTCTGGGCTTCAGCTGAAGGCCGGGGACACTCGGGGTGTCGGTCACACGTGACAGTGGCGTATCACTTTTCACATGCTACCATCTGACCTGAGGGGCAACCGTGAGGTTGGGATGGTTCGGGGGCCCGCCAGAAGTGAGGGTCAGGAGCGCGGCCTGGGGCCTCCGCGGTCTCCGTGAGGGTGCGGGAGGTGCCCGGTGGGGCTGGCCGGCCCACCAGGCAGAAGAGGAGCCCAGGCGCCACCTCAGTCCCGCGCCAGGCGGGCGGCCCTTCCTCTCCCCCGTCCACCCAGCAAACCAGTGAGGGCGAGGGCCTTCTAGCCGGGCGGGGCCAGGCACAGGTGAGAAGGCCACCGAAGCTGAGGCCTCCCGGAGAACGAAGTGTGTCCTTCAGCCCCAGGACTCCCGCTGACCATCTGTGGGAGCCTCCCCCCCGCCCCGGTGGGGCGAAGGGGTGCAGCAGCACTGTGCGCACTCACGGGGAGCCCTCAGCCCCCCTTGGTGTCTCCTTCCTCACTCACTCTCTGGACCTCTCAAGCGTCAGTGGCAGCCGTGACGCAGGGCAGGGTCCCCTCCCTCTCAGCTCCCGGCCAGCCCCATATCCAGGCCTGACCCTATCTGTCCCCCACCCCCTGCAGCACCAAGCAGATGCTGGCCGACATCATGCAGTTCCAGCCTGGGGACTCCCTGGAGGAGATGCTGTCCCTCCCTGCATCCCCAGAGCAGGTGAGCGGCCTGGTGGGCTCTTCTCACGGGGTGGTCGAATCTCCCCAGTGGCCTCCCAGCCACGCCCATTCCTCCCCTGGGACTGCCCACAGCCCGCCCCAAGCAGCCGACCCTGGGGATCCCCCTGCACACACACTGCCCGACGGGAATGAGCTCTGCAGGGACCCCAGCCCTGCACCGACATCCGTATTGGGCACTGCGGGCGAAGCGGCAGTCTGGGCTACCCTGGAGGGCACTGGAGGGCTGGTGGCCGGTCGGGGGTGCCCTGCAAAGGCGGGGGTGGGGGCGTGTAGTAAGTGGGTGGAGGTCCATGGGCCAGCTGCGGGAAGGACTAAGCCAGGGCTTCCCAGGGAAAAGGAGGGGCCGGCCGGCAGGTAGAGGCTTGTCCCAAAACACGGGACAGAGGAGAGGAACAGCCCCGAATCCCTGGCCATCGGAGTGTTGGGAGGGGGCCGCCAGCGTGTTCCAGAACGCCTCCTGCTGTGGCGTCTCTGTGGGGGGGCTGTGCTGACCCACAGGCCCCTGTGTGTCTGTGATGCTGCCCTCGGCCCCTCTCCCCGCAGCTGGGGTCGGCTCGGGGCAGGATGGCAGAGCCTGCTAGGTCCTTCCGGCTCACGGCTCCTCTGTCCCCCCAGGAAGCGGCCCACCAGCGGCTGACGTGCCAGCGCCAGGCCTGCGAGAGCCAGACCCCGGAGCCCCTGCGCCGGCACCGCTCGCTGAGCGCGCACGCCCTCCTGCCGCTGGCGGACAAGCGGCGGCGCGTCCTGCGGAACGTGCGCCGGCTCGAGGGCCTGGGGCTGCTCAGTGCCCGCGACGGCTACCAGGGGCTGGTGGACGCACTGGCCAAGGTAGCGGCCGGGGCTGGGGTCGGGCGGGTGCGGGTGGGAGTGGGGGGCTAGTGGGGGGGGGGGCAGGGGCAGGCGTGGCGTGGCGTAGGGGTGGGCAGGTGTGCCGGGCGGGGCAGGGCCGTCGTGGGTGCGCAGGTGCCTGGGAGGCAGGCCTCTCCCCGGCAAGCGTCCCCCAAACTGTCACCAGCCCGGGGAAGACCCCCACGGGGTCCTTTCTGACGGGAAGGTATCAGGGAGGGGGCTGCTCCTGCAACTCTCTTTCACTAAAAAATGGGGAGCCTTGGAAAGGTTCCTCCTCCACAGGGGTCCCTTGAGGTTTGGGAGGGCTCCTTGGGCTGCCCCCCGCCCCCAGGAGCAGCATCTGTGAAGTCGGCCTCTCCCCGCTTCGCATGAAGACGCCCCCGGGAGTGCGCTGGGCTCACTTCGGGCTGAGCTCCCCTGTCCCCCAACCCCAGGACATCCGCTCCCAGCGCCGGCACCGGCAGCGGCGGAAGGCAGAGCTGGGGAAGCTGCGGGCCACGCTCCGCGGCCTGGACGCCAAGACCACCTTCTACGAGGAGCAGGGCGACTATTACAGCCAGTACCTCCAGGCCTGCCTGGACCAGCTGGCCCCCCGGCCTGCGTAGGTGCCCCCGCTCACCCAAGGCTCCTCCCCGTGACCTCTCGCCCCCGCCCATGTGACCCCCACCCCATTCCACCAGCTCTGAATCTTTTTTTTTAAGTTTTTTAATAGTATTTATCTGAAAAAAAAAAAAAAAGGTATTTATCTGAGAGAGAGCAAGCCCGAGCGGGAAGGGAGAGGGGGGCCCAGGATCCTGACCCGAGCCGAAGGCAGACGCTTCACTGACTGAGTCCCCCGGGAACCCCCATGCCACCAGCTCTGAAAGGGCCACCATCCCAGGACAGCACGGTCCCTGTCTGAGCGTGGCCTCGGGCTCAAGTGCAGCCCCCGTCCTCCACCAGGGAGGGTGCTCGGGCTCTGCTCTCCTTCCTGCAGACACAGAGGGGGTGACTCTGGTGTTGAAGACTTACTTAGGTGCATTCTCTGCGGCCTTTTTGAATCAGGAATTCTGGGAAAAGGAAGAAGCAGCCACCGCTCCGGTACACCGCCGCTCAGCTCCTGGAGAAGGGCGTCCTGGTGGAGATCGAGGGCCTTCCCACCTCTCAGTACGCCCAGTACAGGGGCTGGGGGGGCCGGGGTGGGGGACTGCGAGGCGGTGGGGACGCAGGGCGCCTCCAGGCAGGAAATGAAGGCAGGCACACGTGGCCCGGGACGCTGGGGCTTCCTAGAGGAGCACACAGCTGAGGGGGCTGGGTGGGCAGGGAGGACAGGCCGCCGCGCCCGCAGGAGCATCGCCGGGAGGTCTGGGCTCAGGGACATAGGGCGCTGTTTGGCCACGCCAACAGGGCTGAGGCCCTGGAAAGAGGCACCGAGTCCCCAGGTTGAATCCTGTCCCTGACAGCTTCCGAAATGTGATCTTTGACATCAACCCTGGAGACGAGGCAGGCAAGTTTGAAGTGAATGCCAAGTTCCTGGGCGTGGACATGGAGCGGTTTCAGCTTCAGTACCAGGTGAGGGCCGCCTGCTGGGCTTGGGGCCGCTTGCGTCCCCTCCCTAGGCCTCAGAGGACGCCAGCTCCATTCCCCACCCGGTCCGTATCCTGTTCCTGAGCAGAAGGCTGAGGGGCTCGCAGCCCAAGCCCCCTGTTCCTGAGCAGAAGGCTGAGGGGCTCGCAACCCAAGCCCCCTGTTCCTGAGTAGAAGGCTGAGGGGCTCGCAGCCCAAGCCCCCCTGCACAGAGCCCGCTACCCAGCAGCAGGCCAGCCTCGGGCTGGTGAGGTCCCTGAAGTGCCAGCCCGTGCCCCGCCCCACGACCTTATCCCGAGTCTCCAGGCTCTGATGCGGAAGAAGCTGTCATGGCCAGGGTTCAGGGAAGCAGTGGGGTTTTTTAAGATTTTATTTATCGGAGACAGAGCACAAGTGGGGGGCGCAGCAGGCAGAGGGAAAAGCAGGCTCCCCGCTGAGCAGGGAGCCCGATGCGGGGCTCGATCCCAGGACCCCAGGATCATGCCCTGAGCCCAAGGCAGACACTCAACCCTCTGAGCCCCCTCCCCCGCCCCCCTGGCACCCTGGGAGGCACTGATTTTAAACTCAAATCTTTTTGGTCTGCTCTTTGGTCTGTTGAACAAGAAAACAGATTTCAAGCCCGCGTTGTGCTTGAATTGGCATTTGGTTGAGTCACCGTCCTCTCTCGGCCTGGGGGTCCTCCTCTGTGGAGTGGGGTCTCGGTGGCCAGCGTGGCTGCGTGGACACGGGAAGCTCCAGGCTGAGAGTGTTCCAGAAACTGGGCCACCGCCGGGAGCCCTCACCCCTGCCCCCCGCCCTCTCCCCAGGATCTCCTGCAACTCCAGTACGAGGGTGTAGCTGTTATGAAACTCTTCAACAAGGCCAAGGTCAATGTCAACCTCCTCATCTTCCTTCTCAACAAGAAACTCCTGCGGCAGTGACCGAGGCCTCTTACCCTGCTGGGTGCTTGTCTTGACACTCTATGCACTTCCCCGCGGACCCCAGGGCTCAGGACCCCCAGGGCTCAGGACAGGGCTGAGCTCCTGAGTCCCCCCCCTCCCCCTGCTGGGAGGAGCTTGCCTCCCTGGCCACAGGTAGGCTCTCCCGCTAATGGGAGCCTGGCCCTGGAGTCTGGCTGTGTGGCTGATAGATTCCCCACGAGTCCCAGAGCCCTCATCTCCCGCCAGCTGGGACCTGCCCTTTGCCGTGGGGCCCACCTCTGCTCTCCTCTGCTGCTCCCCCGCGGTCACCCCAGTATGACACACCTCGAGGGCCCGAGTTCCCTCTGCCTCCCTTCACCCTGCACATCCTCGGGCTGGGACCAGGCCGCCGGCTCCCCCTGCCCCGCTGAGACGCCACCTGCCCTCCAGCCCTGCCCCTTGCTCCCAGGACGGGTGGCCCTGCTGACCTCCGTGGTGTCCTGACACCCCCGCCAACCTTGGATCTCATTCCTTTGTGGACAGTCTGTTGTCTGTGAGTCCTCGGGTGTTTACTCTCCCCCGGCACATGCCCTGCGTCACTGTGCGCCTTTCATCGTGGTTTTAATTCCAGCACCTTCCTGAGCTCAGAGGAGTCGTCCTTTCCCGTATTCACACTAACCGTCCCGCCCCACCTTGCGCCGTGTCTGTCAGGGCGCCTTGGGTCAGAGGCAGGAAGGGCCCCCTGTGTGTCGGAGACTCTGTCCGTCCCACGGCACAAGGGGCGTCTCCCCCCGGGAGCTCCGGCCCCTGACAGCCGACCCCTCTGGGCAGCTTCAGTCCGTCTGCCTTCCTGTCCCTCTGCCCCCGATGTCATCAGGCTCTTGCCTCACCTCTGCTCCTAGCCCTTGGCTTCACTGCGTGCAGAGCAGACCGAGGGCTGGGACGGCTCCCCTCCAAGCGCGCTGGGGGCCGCCTGCGCTCCCCTCCCACCCCTCCCACCGTGTCGCTGGCTGCTCCCCGCCCGGGGACAGAGAGGAGGAAGGGAGGCTTGGGTTTCGGTGCACGGTGGCCGCACTCTGAAGACTAAAGCCAGGAGGAGGAGAAGGCGGCCGAGTTCCGCCCCACCCACTCTGCACACATTTCCAGCAGGTTCTCTTCCCTGTCTCGCTGTAGCTGCTTAAGTGTCGCAGCTTCCGCACTGACCGAAATCCCCTTTCCGCGACAAAAGCTGCCGTCCTTTCCTTCTTGCTCTCAGGGAGCAGGGATGGAGTCTGGGGAGGAGGGGCTGATACAGAGACACCTGCCCTGACCTCTGAACTCCCGAAAAGGCCCTGGCAGGCACCCCCAAGTTTGCCGGGTGCAGCCTACCCGCCTGTGACTCAGGATCTGTGTCCCTGTCGCGTCCTCTCCTTCCCATGACATGTTGCGGCAGAGACGAGCACCGCCTTGCTCTGGGCGACAGACACAGTGGATCCGGTGTCCACACGTGATCTCACACTGCCCGACTGGGTCCAGCACCGTCCCCCAGACGCTCCCCCGCGGTCGCACGGTCTCCGCCACGCATGCCACATGCTGGGACGTCACCGCAGCTGCCGTCCTCCAGGGCCTGTGGGGCCCGGGGTGTTTCCACCGCTTATTCCTCACGGCAACCCCGTGAAGGCAAACCGCCCCTCCCTTTGGAACTGACACCCCAAGGGTAAGGGGCGGAGCAGGACTTTAATGTCGGGCCTGCTGGGTCCGCGTTGATATTCCTCCAGAAATTTTGTCTTTTCCAAGAGAAACATTTCCACGTCTAACACGGCTCAGCCCTACGGATGGTCCCTGAGGAGCGTCGGGGGCTTCCTGAGCCTAGACGGCCAGTCGGAGACAGGTGCTTAGCTCCCCCTGCGCAAGTGTCGCTCCCTGGAGGACAGTTTGACCCAGAGACGTACGTGCCGGTTGCCAAGACCATTCAGTGGGGGAAGAGTTGGGACAACTTCTGTCCTCCCAGCAGAGGAAAGACTGAAGCCGGACCCCTACCTCACGCCACCTACAAACATTGAAACGGACCATAGACCAAAATGCAAGAGTCAAAACTCATAAAACTCTTTGAAGGAAACCTAAATTTTCATGGGCACCAGAGGCACAGGTGGCAAAAACTAGATAAAGCAGGCTCCGTCAAAGTTAAAACTCATGCTTCAAAGGACACCTTCAAGAAAATGGAAAAAAAAAAAAAAAAACACAGAAAAGGAGAAGATAGTTCCAAATCATGCGTCTTGTAAGGGACTTGCTTCTAGAATGTCTAAAGAGCTCTTACAACTCAAAAAGACAACCCAATTAAATGGGCAAAGAATTTTAACAGCCATTTCTCCAAAAAGGACACACAAATAGCTGATAAGCACATGAAAAGACGCTCAACATCATTAATTATTAGCAAAATGCAAGTTAGGTTTTAATGCGAAAACCCCTCCATCCCCTGAGGATGGTTAAAGTAAGGCCAGTAACAGCAAGAGTTGGGGAGGGTGTGGACAGATGATGGCTCCTATTTGCTTAGTGGTCGGAAAGGGGTGAAGCCGCTTCGGAAAACAATCAGGGGTTTCTGAGAAATGTCAAACCTGTGAGCCAGCCCTTCCCCCCCAAGGGATGTCCCCAAGGAAATCGGAAGCCTACGTCCACACGCAAGTCTAAACACAATGTCCGTCAGCCGATGGATGGATTACAGACGGCGGTGTCGCCCCACCAGTGGAATGCCGTTCAGCCATAGAAAGGACAGAGCAGGACAGAAGCCACAACGCGGAGGAAACTTGAACACACGCAACGTGCGGGTCAGACGCACAGCAGCTCATAGGTGTGACCCCATTGGACGGACGTCCAGGCTGCGCAAGTCCACGCGGACAGAAAGCGGAGCAGTGGTCGCCAGGGTCCGGGGAAGGGAGCGTGGGGTGTGTCTCAGGGCCGAGGCGACATTCCGTAGGTTAGGGACGACCCTGAGCTGACTGAAAACACTCCATTTTATACCTTCTTGAAAGGGTGAATTGGGGGCGCCTGGGTGGCTCGGTGGGTTAAAGCCTCTGCCTTCGGCTCAGGTCATGATCTCCGGGTCCTGGGATCGAGCCCCGTGGGGAGTCTGCCTCTGCATCTCCCTCTGTCCGTCCCCTGCTCACTCTCGCATTCTCTCTAAAATAAGTCAATAAATAAAATATTTTTTAAAAAGAAGAAAGCAAACTGTTACGTTTTCACCACGGGGGCGCACAGCCCGCGAGAGGGCTTCCCACGCCCGCGCGGCCGGGGGCGGGGAGCTGTGGGTGCCGGTTGTGGTCGCCGTGACCTCAGTGGAGCGGCCGGCGGGAACGAGAGCCGGGTGCGAGGGTGCCCACGGTGTGTGTTGGGAAGGACACGCGAGAACCGTGGCCGGGTCCCCTTTGGGGAGCAGGACGGAGGGGGCAGCTCTCTCTGCGCTGTGATTCCTGTGAGCTGCTGCTGCTCTCGGGGCAGGGGAAGCGCGCGTCTGGGCTCCAGGACGTGTTGTGAGCGCGCAGAGGACCTGTCCCTTGTCCCGGAGCTGCAGCCGCCTCCCCCTGCCGGCCGCCAGCGGACGCACACGGAAACAGGGAGCGAGCACCCGGACCCTACAGCCAGCGCGCCGGTGGGTCAACCCCGAATCTAAAAACTGAAGATCGAGTCCGTATGTTATGGGTCTTTTTCATGTGATTTTTCTAGTAATTCGTTTTTGTGGCATTTCACAAAAAATATCAGCCCAGGAGCACCCGGCTGGCTCAGTGAGGGGAGCGGGCGACTCTTGATCCTGGGGTGGTGAGTGCAAGCCCCGTGCTGGGCGTGAAGCCTCCTCAGAACTGTGTATGTTTCTACGGTCAGTCCATCATGGGGTGGAAATTTCTGGAAGGTGTCTTTCACTGCAGATAGTTGACGCTGCTCCCGGGGCTGCCGTGGAGAAAGGGGGGTTGTTGGGGGGCCACCGAGCGGCCACGCAGGTCACCCTGGCCATGCGGTCTTAGGTCCTGCTGTACTCCTGCAGCCATGAAAACCATTGCTCCATTTAAAATTTCTCCAAAAACATTCACGTCTATAATGGGGCTCATATATTTAATGCAGTTAACATCCATGCAACGGTAAGTGCTGTTTCCCAGTCTCCCTATTAAAGTCTGGAACAGCCATCTGTGTCCGAGAGCTTTCTATTTCTAACTTATCGCCTTAGAATAGAAATAACTAGATTAACGAACAGGAGCTTTTCTTTAAAGTTTGTTCATTTATTTAGTTAAGTCATCTCTGCACCCAACATGGGGCTCGAACTCACAACCCCGAGATCAAGAGTCCCATGATCTCCCAACGGAGCCAGCCGGGCGCCCCAAAGAGCATGAACTTTTAAAAAATTATTGGTTTTTTACCCCCAACTATATAGTCATTGTAGAAAGTTTGGGTTTATTTATAAAGCAAGAAAGGGGTAAGGGGCACCTGGGGGGCTCAGTGGTTAAGCCTCTGCCTTCAGCTCAGGTCATGATCTCAGGGTCCTGGGATCGAGCCCCGCATCGGGCTCTCTGCTCAGCGGGGAGCCTGCTTCCCCCCCCCCCTCTCTGCCTGCCTCTCTGCCTACTTGTGATCTCTCTCTCTGTCAGATAAATAAATAAAATCTTTAAAAAAAAAAAAAAAAAGAAAGGGGTAAGAATAATTCATGATACCATTACGAAATAACTACTTGTAACATTTGCTGTCTTTTCTTCCAACCATATTTACAACTAGAATCATGCTATGCATCTTATCGTGTACCCTATTTATTTCCATATACACTGTAAACACTTTCCTGTATTAAATGGGCTATTCCAAGGGTGCCTGACTGGTCCAGTCGGTAGAACAGGCGACTCTCGATCTCGGGGTCATGAGTTCAAGTCCCAGGTTGGGCACAGAGCTTACGTGAAACGCCACCACCAACACCCCAACCACCTAGATGGTTTATGTTTTGATGGAAGAATGCTGTGCGACAAATCCTTTGTGGCCGTCTCTTCCTCTGGGGAAATGATCGCCCTCCCTCCACGCAACTGTGGGGCTGATGGTTAGTGAATCTGTCTCCCACCGCCCGGGACCTTGGGCAAAGGACTTCCTTCCCCTGGGCTGGGGGAACTTGGATTCCGAGGGTGGCACCCAGGAAGGGAAGCCAGTTGGGGCTGAGTCACCCGCCCGCGGCACCCTGCAGGGACGGCCACCAGCTCCTGGCACCAGGAAGCCCAGAGGGGTCGGACTGTCTCCCCCAGGTCACCTCACCCCACCCCAGCCACACGCGGCACCTTCCAACAGCTCCCCGTTTGCTGACATTCCTGAGCCCAACGCTTTGCTCCTGACAGATTCTTTCCTGATCCGTCCTTGGACCTGAATCTTTGTGCCCGTGTCTATTTCCCAAAAAGGAAGTTGCTTCATCGAAGGGTGTGTGCTTTATAAAGGGTCTCTTTACATGTGGCCTAGCGTCCAGAAAATCTGCTCCAGTGAACAGAAAGAGGGCACAGGAGGGGCAAGAGAGGGGTACACGCCCTGGGGCCAGACGTCCCGAGTTCCGGGATTCCAGGGGTCGGAAAGAAACCCAGCTTGACTTCTGCAGATGAGCAGAAACTCGCCCGGGCTGGGCCTCGTGAAACTCCCCGGCCGCCTTTCTGCTCGGTCTCGGTCTCTGTCTCCCAAATAAATAAATAAAATCCTTAAAGGTAAATAAATAGATACAAATAAAATCAAATAAAAAGTATGGCTTGCCAATTGTGGTAGCCTGGCCGGGACACCAGGATGGGAGGATAGGACATCTGTGGGGAACAGGGCTCTCAGAATCAAGTCTGGGCTTCAGGTGACAGGATTATGTTAATACTGGTTTCTTGGAGGGGCACCCGGGGGACTCCGTCCGTGATCTTGGGGTCCTGGGACCAAGCCCCACATCGGGCTCTCTGCTCAGCGGGGAGCCTCCTGCTCTCCCTGCTTGTTTACGTTCTCTCTCTCTCTCTCTGTCAAATAAATAAATAAAATCTTAAAAAAAAGAAATACTGGTTTCTTAGTTTTGACAAACATACCACAGAGACGCCAGGGGTGACCTGAGGGAAGCTGGGTAGCGGCGGGAATTCCCGGTACCGTGTGGCGACTTTTCCGTAAATGTAAAACTATTCCAACATTAAAAGTTTATTTAAAACTGTATCGCACCAGTTTATAGTCCCACTACAAGGACACAGAAGTCTTACCACAACCTTGCCGGCAGCAAGTATTTTTGAAAATTCAGTCCTTCAACAAATATTTCTTTTATTTTTTTTTTTTAAGATTTTATTTATTTATTTCAGAGAGAGCTCGAGCAGGGGGAGCAGCAGAGGCAGAGGGAGAAGAAGGCTTCCCGCTGAGCAGGGAGCCCGAGGCGGGGCTCGATCCCAGGACCCCGGGATCATGACCTGAGCCGAAGGCAGACACTTAACGACTGAGTCACCCAGGCGCCCCTGAATTTTTTTTTTAAGATTTTATTTATTTATTTGACAGAGAGAGAGAGAGAGAGATCACAAGCAGGCAGAGAGGCAGGCAGAGAGAGAGGGGGAAGCAGGCTCCCCGCTGAGCAGGGAGCCCGAGGCGGGGCTCGATCCCAGGACCCTGAGATCATGACCTGAGCCCAAGGCAGAGGCTGAACCACTGAGCCACCCAGGCGCACCTGACAAATATTCCCAAGTGCCCTCTATGTGCGGGTCCCCGCTCAGGTGCCAGGATCCGCCCGGGGGGGGGGAGCAGACGCGGCCAGGGCCCCCCTTGTCGCCGGCAGCCGTCCGGTGAAGACGGGATACTTCACGGGGCTGTCAGAAGCAACAAGTGCTTTGGACGAAGGAGAAGCAACGTTCATCAGTGTGACCAGGGGAGGCTCCCCGGAGGAAAGACACCCCAGCCCTGATGTGGAAGGAGGAGGGGAGGGAAGCCGTGTGGCTCTCTGGGGAAGGTGTGACAGCCGGGCCAGAGGACACCCCGTCACCCGCTGGGCCGGCACTGACACTCTTGCTCCAAGGTCAGGGTTGCCCAGCCCAGCAGCTCAGCTCCCGGCCGGATACAGGACGTGGCTTCGACTGTGTAAAATGAGCCGATCAGTAATTTGACAAATACACACATCGTTGTTTAGTTTTAATTTCTTTGATGATTAATGAATGTAGCCGACTGTATTGTCTAAGAGGGACGTAACACAATCCCCCCTTCCCCGTGCTCTTATCGTGACATCGAGACATCGGCACTCCCGCCATTGAGAGGGGTCGTCGGTGTCCCTCCCCTCGAATCTGGGCAGGTCAGCAATCAGTGACAGCGAGGTTACAGGACTTCTAGAGCGACGTCATAAACAACGCTGGGACTTCCGCTGGTCCTGGGGCAGAGGCTTCCGGAAGCCTGCTGCCACGCCCTGAGGACGCCAAGGTCTCGTGGAGTCAGGGGTCGGTGTCCTCGTGGCCTTTGTCGCTGACGCCCCCGCTGACGCCTGGCCAGCCGAGGACAGCTCTGTGGGGCCTCCAGCCACACCAGGGGCCCTGGGGCAGAGCCGCCCCCGCTGAGCTCAGCCAGGCCCGGATCTGCAATCAGAATCATCCCGTTGTCACTGCTGTTTTGAGCCACAAGTGGGTTTTTTTAGATTTATTTATCTGTATTGGGGGGAGGGGCAGAGGGAGGGAGAGAACCTCAAGCCGACACCCCGCCAAGTGCAGAGCCCAACAAGGGGCTCGATCTAATGACCCTGAGATCACTCCCTGAGCCGAAATCACAAGTGGACGCTTGGCGAACCAAGCCACCCAGGTGCCCCTTGAGCCCCTACGTTTTAAGGTGGTTTATTATGTAACGATACATAACTGCAAGAGCGAAGCTGAACATCTCCACTATTTTTATGTAATATATATATTTTTAAAGATTTTATTTTTAAGTAACCTCTGTGCCCAATGTGGGGCTCGAACCCACAACCCTGAGATCAAGACTCGCACGCTCCAGCGACTGAGCCGGCCAGGCGCCCCCATTTTTATCTAATACATTGAAGTCTTTTCACACCACAATGCCCCCTCCTTGACTCGGCCGCCTTTTCTCTTTCCACATAAAAGTGTGAAAACAGGACGAGGCCGTGGACGGAGCCACTGGAGACGTCCCTCAAAGCCGGCTCAGATCTATGAACAGCGAGTTGGGCTTTAGCTGTTCAACTAACTGCAGCAGGTGTTCAGGAAACGTTTGTTAAACGAATGAATAAGGCTGCTCTTGGGGGGCGGGGTGGAAATGGGGGGACGTTGGTCAAAGGTCATAAACTTCCAGTTGTAAGAGAATCTTCTAGAGACCTAGGGCACGTTGTGGTGATTCTAGTTAGCAACATTGTGTCACACGCTTGAAAGATGCTGAGAGTAGGTCCTAAATGTTCTCACCACGCACATGTGCGAACATGGTGATTATCTGCCTCCATGGAGGGTTCCCTAACCTTAGATAGTCATTTCTCTTTCTCTATATCTATATATCTATTTGTTGTTATGCTATGTAACAACAAATACACATATATATATATATATAGAGAGAGAGATCTCAAATCATTACATTGTATACTTTAAATTTCTATAATGTTATATGTCGGTTACCACTCAATAAAGTTGGAAAAGAATCATAATTCTGTCCACATTTCTGCACCTTATTTAAACTATAAGCAACCTGGGGAGCCCGGCTGACGCCAGCGGCAGAGCCTGTGCCTCGACTCTTGATCTCGGGGTCGTGAGTTTGAGCCCCACGTGGGGTGTAGAGGTTACTAAAAAAATAAACTTAAAAAAATAAAATTAAATAATAAATAAAATAAAACATCACCCATCTAATGTAATGCGTCCATGGAATTCAGATGCATTTCAATATCCTCCAGAAATACCGAGCTATCAAACCCTTTATTATGAGGGGCTTACAGCAAGGCTTTACTTGGCTTCTCTTCCTTTTTTCTTCTCTCCTGTTTCCTTGACATCAAACAAAAGAACGTGTATGTCCTCTCCAAGGGCTCCGGCCATACGTATGAAGGCGGGTGAAACACACCAGCTCCCCATCTTCTCCACGGGGAAGCCCTGCTGTATTTTGGTATAGATCCTTCTGGGCCTGTTCTCTATACATTCAGCTTCACGTACACCACGGACTGCGGCGGGATCTGCTTTCTTCCACAGGCGGGCGTGACATGTCTTGTCCTGCGTGCTCTCCCACCAGGTGGGGGCTCTGTGGGGCCCCTGGGCGGCCCGCGACTGTCTCACGAGCGTGGGACAGAAACGATGTGGGGTCGCTCCCAAGGTTAGGTCCTAAGAAGCAATATCCATCCCCCTTGGCGCTCTACGTAGGACGCGTAACTTGTGAGTCCTACGCCGCCTCCTGAGAATTCTGGTTACTGGGCGCCGGGGGCTCGGTCGCTAAGCATCCGTCTTGGGCTCAAGTCATGATCCCAGGGTCCTGGGATCGAGTCCCGCATCGGGCTCCCTGATCAGTGGGAAGCCTGCTTCTCCCTCTCCCTCTCCCACTCCCCATGCTTGTGTTTCCTCTCTCACTGTGTCTCTCTCTGTCAAACAAATAAATAAAACCTTAAAAAAAAAGAATTCTGGCCACGGAAGCCCCTGGGCCGGAAACCCACTGAGTTCCCAGACCCGCGAGGACGCTTCCGCCCCCGGCCCCTGGCCCCGTCAGAACGCTGCCACCCAAGATCCTGCAGGAAAACCACGCAGCGGCGACCCCATCACTCCCTGACCCCACAACTTAATAGGACATGCCTGCTGTTCAGAGCTGCTGAGTCTGCCCGGATGCTCACACATGCTGATCTGCACAAGAGGCCCGCTGTGATGAACACTGTTCTGAGACGGGCTTTCTTCCTCTAAGTCAGCTCCATGCGCAACGTGGGACCCAAACGACCCCAAGATCAAGAGCCACAGGCTCTCGGGACTGAGCCGGCCGGGCGCTGCTGAGACTTGCTTCTTCTGTCGGACAATGAGTGTCTCCAGCTGCTGTGTGTCCCTGGGTTCGGCCGCGGCTTGCCCCGTAAGGCTGTGCGGCCTCCCACAGCAGAGACGGTCCCTCACGAAGCACGAGGGTCTCTTCTCTCGGGGCTGGGTCTTCAAAGGAAGGCTTCCTTGGGAGCCCACCGCGTGCGTGAGGAAGCCTCGGGGCCCCCACGCCCCGCGCCGGGCTAACCTCCCCAGGGGGAGGGCCCTGGAGGAGCTCCTGGCTTTCCATGATGCTTGTAAAGGTCCGTCCCTGGGCACAGAGGCCGCACACGGCCGAGATGCTCAGCCCGTCCTCCTCTCCCTTGGAGATGCGAGTGACAGGTCACCGCAGATGGGCTGCTGGTGTGTGACGGGGCGGATTCGGTGTCTGTGCCCGCCGTGAAGTGGTCGCCGAAATTAGCCCAGCTCACGCCCAGGACCACGCAGTTCCTGACCGTTGCTCTGGCCGTGACAGGTGCCTCTCTGTCTCGAACACACATTTAGATCGCCTGTGCATTTGGGGAAACGCGGTTGTGCTCGGCAGGCCAGCGGCGGGCTGCGCTTCCGGGCAGTTCCAACCTGCTGCCGGCTGGGTCCATGGGTGCCCCAGGGGTCGGGGGCTGCCCACCCCAGCGCGCTCCTGCCTCTTCTCTGACCTTCCCAAACTGTGGTGCGGTTCAGCCTGGAGCTGTGAGGCTTGAGCTTCCTAGTTCCCCAGGGGCCTCCTGTTCTCCCCTCCGGTCTTGGGACTTCTTTGTCCAAAATGCCTCCCAGACCAGGCAAGGCCCCCGCGATGGGCTGCGAGCTGGGGGGCCGCGGCTGAGCTCTGTGCAGTGAATGAGCGGGTGGGGAGTCTCTTCTCACCGTTCTAGAACTCTTGCTCTCTGGTCCCCGCGCTGAATATCTATCTTAGGAGATGAACGGGAAGAAGACAGGTGCTGACGATTGTGTCCCCTTGCTCACCTGTTGTCATTACTCACCTCTCCAGCAGAGCACGCTTTTTTGGCCCTTTTTTGACAACTCTGGCTTCACCCGTGACTTCCCCACTCCCCAACCACGACAGGGACGCGCCTCAGAGACCTTCCACGGCTCGGGCTCGGGGCTGTCCCGGAGCACAGCTGGAGCTCCACCAACAAGTTTGCTTGGGCCCCGTGACCTGCCCTTGGTCACATGGGATCTGTGCCTTCTGGGGGGCTGGGGGGAGGGGCTTTGTTGCAAGGCACCATACACATCTCGTTCGCCTTTTCTACTGTAAACTAGGAGTATCAGCTTCCCACTATCACTGCGGAAAGCCAGGCCCAGAGAGGGTCAGCAGCTTGCCGAAGGTCACACAGCTAGAAATGGCTGAGCTGGGACAGGATCTCACGTCTGTCCGACCCAGCCTTCTCCGCTGGCTTTCTCTAAACCTGAGCGACTCCAAGGTTGCTGTGTGAGCACATGGGGCTCAGAGGGCCCTCTTCTTCATTAGCACTTGAAATACTGAGTCTGTGAGGGTACTTCCCCTCCATGTGGACTCCGGGGCCCTTCCAGTGACCCTGTGACCCTTGACGGGGCAGCAGAGAGGCCTGGCTTCAAACCCAGAGCCCCTTCTTGCTGTGTGACTACGAACAAGCTCCTTGACCTCTCTGAGCTTCTGTTCCCTCGTCTGTACAGGGAGGACGAGAACTCTGTGATCAATGGGCTCTTCGTTGTAGGGTGATGGGAAGAGTGCGACTGGGCCTCCCAGAGTGCCTGGCATGACGCAGAGGTGACAACAAGACAAGCTCATACCCTTTATCCGCGTTCCCCTCTCTCTCCCTGGGTCAGCAATCAGGAGGCCCCTGTGTTCTCCCGGCAACACAGCCCTCAGGGGCAAGTCTGGGGTGTGGGAGGTGGGCGGCTGGAAACTTCCCCGTCGGGAAGCTAAGGGAGCTGAGCCGGGTTGGGAGCTGAGCCCACGGCGGAGCCACGGCCCCAGAGTGGTGACAGCCCTGCGTCCACACTGCAGACGGCCCAAGCGCAGAGAGTGTCAGCCTTGAGAACACTCGGACCACTTGCGGGCGGCCTCTCCTCTCTCACCAGGTTCCCTCCCCACCCAGCGGCCACCTGGTGCCCCTGCATTTCCACAGGGGCCCCTACCTTGTTCTGGGCGGGACAACGCCCCCCAAGACCAGTGGAAGATGCTTAAGCCGTCCCTCTTCCCCCTCCCTGGCCCTGCCTGTCCTCAGAGATAGTCCCACAGGTGCTAGGTGGTCCCAGCATCCTGGAGCAGGACCGCACATGTACACAGCCATCAACACACTTACTGGGTGACAAGTACCTCCCTCCTGTGCCACTGGGCTGAGGACCAAGGGAGAGGGAGGCTTGAACTCTGTCCTCCCAGATCCTCCCCCCATTGCCCCCTCCCGCGCCCTCGAGGTATACAGCCTCTGGTTGCTTAGCAACCAGCCTCTTCCCCTACTCCAGCACCCTCCCCTGTTGCTCTAGTGGGGGGGGGGGGTGCAGCCTGGACTTTACAGGAGCTGCTGCCAGGGATCGTGTGGGAACAAGCCCCCAGACACTCCGAATGTAAAGCCCAGGGTGCTCTGGGAGCACTGAGGTCCCACACCACTCTTGGAAAGTCTTGCCCCAGCGTCTGCCAGCCTGCAGGCACACTGCCCATACTGGACACCCGCCCCCCGCCATTCTGCCCTGGGTCTCTGCGTCTGCCCCTCCGGCCTCTTCCTCTCTTGGGGCTCAAAGCCCTTGTCCTCCGGTAACCCTGCCTCTACTGGCTAACAGGCTGGGCCAGCCTCTCCTTGGGCCCCTCCTGCTCGGAGGGAGCGCAAGAGCCAGTCACCTGCGCCAATCCCCTTGCTCCCCTTGTTGTCATAGCAACTGTGGCCCCACCCCCTGTTATCACCTTTCTAGGAAAGGCCTGTGCTAGGGGGGGTCCACGAAACGGCCCCCCCACCCCACCCCAGGGTACCCAGCTTCCCCATTCACCTGCCCTGGACTTCAGTTTCAGTGGAAACAGACCCTGAACTTGTGGCCAACCCGATGAGGATTAGGCCCAGAAAAAGAAAGTCCTTCCGTCGGTCCCCTCAGCCATAGTATCAGAGTCCCCGAGAGAAGCCCCTGCAGAGGCTCAGCCCCTGGGACAGTCAGGAACCCGTCTCACCCAGAAAAGCACCCCCCCCCGGCCCCTGCTGACAGGGTGCCCTCCGAGGGCACCGAGTCGTCTTCCTGTCGGTGTCCGCCTGGCTCGACCTCTTTACCTGCACTTCCTGCCCTCCCCGCACCCAGTCCCGGATGAGGGGGTCCGATAATAGGATCTGTGGGATAAGAACCAGGACTAGGAAGCAGTCAGCAAAGGGTCGGCTGAGGGGAAACATTTCGAGAGTAGAGGCAGGCGGGTGGGGCCCGGCTCCCAGGCAGGGCAAGCTGGGAAGGGTGCAGGGCGGAGGGCGTGAGGGGGGCTCAGGGAGGGGGGCCCGGAGTCCTCCTTCCAGCCGAGGAAGCCAGCAAACAGCAGATGGAACTTTCAGGCAGGAGGCCGCTCCGAGTGACCTCACCCACACCATGTGCTCCGCTGCTGGCGCGGCCTGGCCAGCCTCCCGGCTCTCCTGGGTCCCCGAGTAGGAGAGCTTTTTATAGTTCACTCCCCAACTTGGGTTTGAATAATTAAACAAGATGGACAGAAATAGCAGCTGGACAGCAAAGTTGGGTTATTTTGGGGTTTTCTGGAACACAGAGTGCTCCTGGGCGGCACCCTACCCCTGCAGGGGGCGGAGTCAAGACCAAGGCCGCTGGGAGATGCGCGGGGACCCACCCGTGTCCCTCAGGGTTCCTGAGTTGACAGGGTTGCTCTCAAGCCCAGGACGGTCTCCCCACTTCTCCCCTGGTCTTCAAGGAAGGAGCGGGCTCCCGGGGCCTCCAGCTCACAGCTCCTCCCTGGAAAGGAGCTTCCTTCTGTGGCCCGCGGGCCCTTCTACTTCAGAGATGGTGACAGATATTGAAAATCAGATCGATAAGCAACTGCGAGACAGGCTGAACCCGGATGAGGCGGCCACTGCCCTTTGGCCAGCGGGAACCAGGTGGTAGGAGGTCTCATGCCCCCCCCCCCAACTACGGGGAACTGAAGGCTGGGGTGGGAGGTGGAAGCTCAGAGCAGGGCAGGGGGCCTGGGGCCGGATGAGTCTGGGCTCCGGAGAGGAAAAGGCCAAAGCCGGCCTCGTGTCTGGGCTAAGGAGCCCTGAAGGGGCAGGAAGCTCTCCTCCTCCAGCTCCCTTCTAGTGGGCCCTGGCCCTAGCAGAAGCCCAGCCCGGGTTTCCTGGGTCAGAGTCCTAGCACCCCAGCTGGGGATGGGGAGGGGTGGGGAGGGCCCCTCAGGTCCCCATTGCAGACTGATCATTTGCGGCTTGCTTGCAGAATACTTTTGGTTTAACCACAGTGACTAGGGCCTCATCCCAACTCCACCTTGAGGCTCTGCCACGGAGCTAAAGACCCGGGGCACAGAGAGGGCATTTGTAAAGTTTTCCCCCTTTGGGCAAGCACTTCGGGGCTGGGTTTGGAGGTTGGATTTCAGGAAATAACGACATCATTCATTCATTCGTGTTTACTCACTCAACAAGCATTTTAAAATCACCAACCACGAGCCTTGCGCTGTGTTGGTGCTGGGACTAGACTAGCATGGCAAGAGCTTTGTTCTCGGGAAGCGTGCAGTTTAGTGGGGGAGATGGGCACCCTAAAACCTACCGCCTGCCACTATGGAGTGCTTGCATGAGTCAGATCCCATATGAGAGCTTCGGGGGCACTAGATCATCAGAGAAGGCTGTGGTCCGAGCAGCATTAGCCCCATTTGATACCGAGCAGAGCTAAGATGAAGAGACTTGTCCCAAATCCTTCAGCTAGAAAACAGTATAAACAGAATTGGAACCCATGTCTCTGCGATTCTGAGGTCTGTGTGCCTTGTGGTCCCTAATGCATGGAAGGAAGATGCAGGGTCGTTAAACACCGAGGGTGTTCAGGAGAGTGTGGACGTCTGTCTATGGGTACATGCTGACCTGCCCTGTGGGGCAGTCAGGGAAGGCTTCCTGAAGGAGGCGGCTTGCACTGGATCCTGCGACTTCTACAAATACCAGACACCAGTCTGCTCGGTGCAGAGATACCCAAGAGAACAAAGTCCTTGCACTGCGGGCATGCCAGCGGGGCAGGGGTGAAGGAAGGGCGAGTCTGACCCGCCAGCCTCCTCCACCCTCACAGTTGCTCTGCTCTCCCAGGAGCAACCCCCAAACTCCTGGGGAATCTAGAGGAAAGGCCTGGCCCTCCTACTTTGGGAAGGAGGAGAACTCCCACCTGCCCTGACGTCTGTCTGTCCTGCACTCCTTCCTGTTCAATAGATCTCCCCACCTTTCATCTCACTCCTCTTTCTCAAGGCCAAACTCGGAACAGCCAACCGGCAAGCCGAAGGCGTCTGGCCCTTTAAGGCCACCTTCTTCCCCCCACGTGCCGTCTGGTTGGGCTGGCGACGCTGACGCACGCGTGACGTCAATGGCAGCTGGCGGAGTCTGGGCACGAGGAGCGAAGTTGGGATGGGGGTGGGGGGCGAGAGCGAGAAGGCGGGTCATTTGCATTTAAAGGGGCCACTCCCGAATTAGCGGTCAGGGCGCTAAAGAAATATGTATCTGGCAAACTTTCTGTCCTGGGCTACGAGGCAAGAAAAAGGCGTGGTACAGCTGAAGTCGAAGGTGACTTGAGTTTGCGATGTCAACTATGTCCTTCCGCGGAAAGGGAGAAATAGTCCGTCGGTGCCCGGGCTGGAAGCACGTGACCTGGAGGGGGCGGATGGGGTGGGGAGAGGGAAGGAGGGAGGAGCTGGGGAGGCGAATGTCAGGCTTCGTTTCAGCTGCCCCCACCCCCACATCCTGCCCACCCTCTTGCAGCTGCCACCACATCCTGCCCAGCCTGGGGCAGCAAACTCTTGTGGGGGGGGGCACGGACGGAGGACCCGGCTTTGGCACCCCTTTCCTGCCCCCCTTCAGATCCAGGGTGGGGCCTCTGCCCTTTGCCCCGGACCTGGCCCCAGGCACCCTGGCACTGAGCTTGGAGCACGGCTCTCCCAGCACAGCCCAGGACAACTCACTGCCTAAGTCCGCCCGCACCCCCCACCCCCATTCCCGGGCCAGAGCTGGACTTGTCTGGGTCGAGATCAGAGCCCCCCATCCCTGGGCTAGCACGGAGTTATCAATGGACAAATAGAGGAGGTTGTCAATACAGTTTTTATAATATTCGCTAAGATACACAGATTGGCACAGATTCCTGTAACAGACATTTGCTGAGCGCCTTCCACAACAGGCCCCGCAAGCCCCTAAAATCCCAAAGCTGGTTGAACTGCTGCCCTCCAGGATCTGGTGCCCTCCAGGAGCTCAGGATCCGGTGAAGAAGAATAAACTGGAAACCGAAGATGTCAGTCCAGTCTGGTGTGTGCTGATAAGGCAGCCCCGTGGAGTGGAGGGCACCGGACACAGAGGGTTCGGGTGGTGCATCAGCCCATCCTGAGACTGTGCGGGCAGAGGGGCCACGGGCTGTGGGCTGACAGCCCTTGCCCTCCCTCGCAAACAAGGTGGAAGGCGTGGGGAGAGACTGAAAAACTGGGAGGAAGAGTGATCAGCCCAATGGAAGGGATGGATGGATGGAGTGGGGGTGGGGTGGCGATGGTCCAGAGGGGCCACCAGGGCAGCTGGGCGGAGGCTGGAACGGCAGGCAGGAAGCAAAGCAGCTCTTGGGGATGAGGAAGACCTTCCAAGTAAAGATGGAATGGATTAGCGTGCGTGGGGAGGTGTGAATATAGGGAGCTGTTGGTGCTCCTTTACTGCAGCAGCTATGAAGAGGACACTGTACAGAGGAGTTACCCACTTCTTAGGACTTTGGTGGGCACCCGTCTGACTCTTCGGGGATTTTATAGCAACTTGAGCTGTAAGATAACTTTTCTCGACAAATGTGGGGTGGGAACCAGAGAGGCAGAAGGAAAAACTGAAACCCGGCACCTGAGCTGCAAGGGTGTTTTCCCCCTGGAGGGTTCTGGCACGGGTAGTGCAGGGGCCAGAAGCAGAAGATGGTGTGAGTCAGTTTCAGGAGGTCTTTACTATAACCTAACTTCCAACAACATTGCTCCCTAGATCCTTTCTTAGTCCTCCATGGAAATCAAGACCTCATATTTGCTATTTTTCCTTTCCATGAAGTTTTCTCTATAAATATAAATATATGTAAATTTTATCCCGCTTGTAATGCCAGGCTCTGCGACTCTCTCCTCCTCTGTTCTCTAGTGAATTATCATTAAGCATCTCAGGGGCCAGGGTCCTTCATCTCCCCCACTCAACGCTTCCCTTGCCTCCTTTCAATCTTCTGCTCCTGGCCCTTTAACACGCTCCCAGGTGACTCACCTTCCTTCCTCATTCCTTTGTTAAGGACCCAACATTCCAAGGCAGGAGGACTAGCCAGCCAATCACAGCCCTGGCACGCGTGCCTCTGGCTTGAGATTGGCTGGAGCTGTGGTTGGCGGGAGGCTCACCCCGCAGATCTATGAAAGGTTGGGGAGGGGGTCTTTGGAAATCAGGCATAGGAAACAATTTGTTCTGGGGCTGCTTATGTTCTTGGAGAGAATCCTTCAAAGGAAGCTGGGGCCATAGGGGTCTCTGGTTTGGAGAACCTCAAAACTGGAGGCAGGCTGAGAGCCCATCTCTCTTGGTCCCCTAGGGTCTTAGCTGCCCTCTGCCCACTTTCCTTTTTCCCTACGATCTTGGGACCCAGTGGTCTGAAGGCTGCGTTCCCAGGCCTGTTCCTAAGAAGTCTTTTCCAGCAGCTCTGTCTCTCCAGTCTCAACATTCTGCTTTCCCGACGTCGGAAACAGCCGGAAAATAAACACCCTGATGACTAAACGGTTTCTCCAGCTAGAGCCTGGGGAAGCACTAAAAATAGAGGCCACAAGTGAGGGGAGGTTCCCCACTTGGGGGGGGGCACTTTCCCATCTTGCTACTGCCCCAGCCCCAGCCCTGGCACAAGGCTCTGTTCTTCTCACGGTCCTAGGGGACAGGGTAGACGGGGCTCCCCTTGCTTGCCCTGAGGACTTGGGGGCAAGGCAGCCCTGCCTGGCAGGGCAGACTGACATTTTCTGGTGCTGGGGCCCCATCTCCCAGGCCTGACAGGGAACTGAGAAGCTACATTTGGGGACAAAGAGGGACACTGTTTAGATCAGGTTTCCTGAAGGAGGGGTGAGGTGGAAGGGTTGGAAACTGAGGCCAAGGGAATAGAAGCCTGCTGGCTTCCTGTTTTAGGACATACAAGATAAGCCTCCAAACTATTGATAAGATGGTTCCACTGATTTTGCCTCCTTTGAGGCTTCTATGGGATAATGGGCCGAAAGGGGTCGTGACAGTCCAGCCCTTAAGTTATTATAATGTAGCATCGGGCACTGTTCTAAGCAATCTACCTGCATAAACGAATTTAATCTTCACACCAAATCTATGAGCTAGGTACTATTATCACCATCTTTATTTTACCCGTGAGGATCATGAGGTATAGGGAAGTTAAATAAGGTCCCCGTGTTCACAGGTAACACGTGATGGAATGGGGATTTGAACCAAGGCAGCTTGGCTACTCCGATGTTGATGCCTTTAATCACCATGACTTGGGGCTTCTCTGTGCCTATTAGTGTCTTCACCCAGAACTTAACCCAGCACTTAACCCAGAATCTAGTCTTTGTTCAGTAAATCAGACCCAGCCAGATAGCAATCAGGGTGTGTGAGAAACTGAGTACCCCTCTGTTCTGCAAAGTTCTTAGAGATGGAAGCCGTATTCCATCATTTCCTCCAGTCCAGGTCAAAGGCAGCAGGATTTGGAGGTAACAGGGATGCTGGAGAAGAAGTTCGAGGCGCCGGTACATAGGCATGGCACTGGCACTGCACGCCCGTGGTAGGGCACGGAAAGATTCACCACGCCCCGGGGCAACTAGGGATTTTTTAATTAAAAAAAAATTTTTTTTTAAGAGCTACTAAGGCTTCTTTAATAAGATGCTTTTGGGCGTTTCCTGTGCTGGGGGAAATTAAGGTCCCGCCCCTTTAAATTGCCCCCCTCGGCTGTAAGTGCTCTGGGGCCGCAGGCACTGGGGATTAGGTCACCCCAGAACTATGAGCTGTCGCTTTAAATTGCTGGGCGTCTGCCGGGCCGGGTCTGGGAGGGGAGGGGCCGACACAGGTAGAGGAGCGAGCGAGCTCCCCCAGGTAACCCCCGGCCGGGAGGGCGCTCCTCTCCGGGGGCTTTCGGCGCACCCTAAATCGGGGAGACCGAGTCTGGTCGCCATGTAGCGTCTACCCTGAATCTGTCTACTTAGACTGCCACCTCCAACTCTCCCGGGGCTTGGGGACCGAGGGGCCGCGCTCGCGTGCGCCCGGGCGCGGCGGCCGCCCAGCCTCTCGGGAGGACCGCGGCGAGCGCACGGGGGCAGCAGCGCAGAGGGGCACCTCGCGCGGGCCGTCCCTCCGCGGGCCGCTGGCCTCGCCTCCCCGCGCCGCCGGCCCGGCCCCCCTGCCTCCCTCCCTCCCTCGCCCTCCTCTCCCTCCCCTCCCCTCCGGGACGGCGGAGGGATCCGCCGCTCCCGGCGCCGCAGCCTAGCCTGGAGGGCGGTGGGTGGGGCGCCCGGCCCGCCCGGCCGGCCGCGGGAGGCGCGAGGCGGGGCCGCGGCCGGGCCCGCCCCCGACGGCCCCGCCCCGCCGGCGCGGGCTCCTCCCATTGGCCCCCCTGCCTGTCCATCAGCCCCCCCGGGCCCCGCCCCTCAAGCTAGGCTGAGCTGTGCCTACGTCGGCCTCGACTCCCGGGGGCTGGAGGAGTTACCTTTGGAGCCCGAAAGGAGGAAGGAAGCAAAATATCAACAACGCCGAGGCGGCTCGGGCGCTCGGCCCCGGTCCCCACTGCCCGCCGCGCGCCTGCCCGCCCCCGCGCCCACGGCGGGGGCCCAGGCCCCCCGGCGCCGCCCAGGGCCCGCGCGGACGGCGGCCTCATTTGTTATTCCCCCCCGCCCGGAGCTGCGGCTGCCCGGTGTTGAAGATCCCCGGGACCGGGGGGCGAGGGCCACCCCTCCCAGCCGTGACACCCCTTCCCCCAGCGGGGCCGGTGAGTAGGAAAAAATAATGCGCTGCCGCTTTAAGAGGCCCCCTCCCCCACCCCGTCCTGGGGTTCGGGTGGAGGGTGGTCTGGACCGTCCCCCTGAGGGGTGGGCTGGGGTGGCCCCCGGGTGGGAGGAACTCGCGGAGCGGGCTGTTTCCGTGCGGCGTCGGTGGGAGACTACGTGGGGGGCTGCTTGTTTGTGTAGAGGACTCGGCGGGGGGACAAGTGCAGGGGGCTCTAATTCCCCTGCGTGTCGGGGTCGGGGTGGGGACCCACGCTTGGGGGCGCGCCCGTCTGTGGGCGTCGGGGGGTTACGACGGCCTGCGAGTGGTCTGGGCCGGGGCGCCGTCCTCAGAGGGGGTCTCCGGTGACAGCCGGGAGCGACTGACATTTTAACAGCCGGCCCTCCCTCCCTCTCCCTCCTCGCGCCGCCTGTTCACTCCTCCTTGGCCCGAAATGGTGCAGAAGGGGGCCTGGGAGGGCGGCGGGAGGGTGGGGGCGGGGGGAGCCGCAGCTGTTTGGGAAGCGGGGGAGGGAGGGGGGACGTTGTTCAGATGACACCGGGGCGGTGGGTCGGGGTGTGTGAGTGTGTGTGTGTGTCCGGGCCCGGGATTGCCGGGCGCCTGTGGACTTGGGACGCCGCGTCACCACGGAGGTGGGCGCTCTCGACCCTTTCTTGGGACCTCCCACCCCCACTCCGAGACCCCCGATCTGGTTTGTCAGCAGCCCCCGTTGGAGAAACCCTGGCCAGAAGTTTGCAGCTGTTCAACATCTGGGCAAGAGTTCTCCAGCCTCTCTTTCCACCAATGGCGGGCTGGACTGCTCTGGGAGTGGGGGGTCCAGGGAGTGTTTGGGGGGCTGTCAGGGAGACCAGGATGCCTCTTGTGTCTCGCCTGGTGGCAGCCCCTGCTGTCAGATTTGGGTCTCAGGGGAATGGGATAAAGGGCCCCTTCTCTTTCGTGGTTCAAGCCGTCCTCTGGACAGCCTCTGTGTCTGTCCCCGGGTTGGAAGGGCTCCTGGGTGTGGGCACCCTCAGAACCACTGACTGGGTTATCCCAGGTTTGTCCTTCTGAGTGGGAGGCTCTCTGTACCTCCTCTTAAACAGGGCATTGTTGGTGGTTTGGGGGAGGCTGCAGTGGGGGGATCCTCTGCTCCCCTTCCCTGTGCCCAGTCCCCTTTTTGAGGTCTCCTGTTGGCCTAGTTTCTTTGGGTTGGGGGTGGCCCTCGCCCACCCCTCCCCCACCCCCTCCGTGGGTCCCCCAGGCCATTCAGGGGCCAGCCTGGACTATGGGAAGTTGGCCGTCTGGGGCGGTGACCTTGGGCTGCTCTGGCCTGGAGATAGGAAGGGAGCCCAGGCCAGCCCTAGATTGGGTGTTTTGAAGTTAGGGAGCTGTCCACCTCCCACTCGTCTTCAAACCCCCAACAGGGAAGTCTTGGGAGCCAAGGAGAGCATTGAAAAGGCACATGTCAGTGTTCACAGATGTCCAGCCTGCCTGTGGCCGCTGGGTCACACCCGCCCCAGGACTTAGCCTGGCTGTCCCAGCTCCCACGGCCTTCCTGGGAATGAATTTCCTTCCTGTGGTTTCCCAGTGTGTTGGGCGGGAGGTGGGGGTGGGGTGGGATCCCGGCGAGGGTGGCTGAAGACCCGTGTTCCTGGGGTGATGGGGGAACACTAGGGCTTGTGTACGGCTCCTTCCTGGTTTGCCCTAGGACGGGTGTTTGGACCCTTGGGTCTCAGTGGTCCTATTCCCTTTGTCATATTTCCCTGCCTCCCGACATCCCTGTATGTGCTTGTGTACCTGGGTGTACGCGGAGGTATGCGCGTGGACATGCGTAAGTGCCCCTCTGGTTTCTCCGGGAAAAGGAAGGGTTTTCACTCGCGTTCTTCTAGGGTCCAGAGACGTTGAGCTATTTACCTGAAATCACACAGCAGATCTGTGTCAGGGCTTTAGTCTAAGTGCCAGTCTTTCAGGCGTGGCCCACAGTAGGGAGAGGCCATGAGAGGGAAGACACGGTCCTTGCTCGTGGAGCCCAGGGTCCAAGGGGAGCAGCAGGACCAGGGGAGGGAGAGCATCCTGACCCATGTGTCGGGGGATGGGCCTGAGGGGCTGGGCTGGGACTTCTGTCTCTTGTTCCCAGTGCCTGGAACCGAGTGGTGGAGGACTGGGAACAGTGGCACGGACGTACCGCCCACTGTCCGGCCCACTCCAGGCCTGCTGCTCCCCGGCTGGAGGGCCCTGGGCTTCCCCGCTCGGCCCCTCTTGGCTCCAGGCTCTTCTCACAGACAGGGAGATAGGATAGCCTTTCTGGCTGCCGTTATATAATCTTTCTCCAGCAGGGTGGTTTTTTTTTTTTTTTCCTTTCTTTCTTTCTTTTTTTTTTTAAATCTTCCCTGGTCTCTTCTGGGAGGTGTGATGGGAGGGAAGAAGGTGGAGGGTAGAGTCCCGGGTGGGGGGTGTCTGGAGTAGCAGGGAGGCTGGGGGAGGCCCCCGGCTCCTTCGGGGCCCAGGAGGCCTTAGGTTAGACCCTCCCTGATTGCGACCTAGCCCCTCCCGCCCTCCTCCTCCTCAGTCTCAGGTTGTGGGCATCCCTAGCCCTTGTGCCCCCAGAGGGGCCTGGCCTTGCGCTCGTCTTGCTAACCTTCTCCGCCGGCCGCCTGGGCCATCTGCCCTCCCCGGCTGGCACCAGGTCCAGAATCCCAGCGCTCGCCCCGGCCCGGTGTGGGTGGTGGCCCATGCCTCGGACTCCTTGCCCCCCACCCCTCTGCCTGTGTGGGAGCAAGAGGAGTCCGGGACACACGGGGGCTCCAGCATGCCCCTGGTTGTGTTATTTGGAGCCAGACCCCCGCTCCTCCGCCCTTCTCGCCCAGAAGGTGGTGGCCTTCCTGGGGAAGAGGGCTGGTTTGGGGGCGGCTAGGAGAGGCCGGCCTGGGTTCGTCTGGTGTCCAAAGTGGATGCGGGGGTCGGACGCAGGCCTTGAGTCTGTTGTCAGGGGCCGGGTTCTGGGTCATGGGGCACTGTGGTGGGGGGCTCTGCCCGCCCCAAGGGACCAGGCTGGGGCTCTGGGCTCTCTGGGCACCCCCACCCCAGTGTGAAGCAATTATCCCGCTTGTTACAGGGCAGACCGGGGCGGCGGGGGAGCCCGCATCACCTCAGCATCACTGTCATTGCTGGTGGCTTTTATGAGCCAGTCATGGGGCCGGAGTCCGGCCAACCGTCTGTCCTTCTGTCCCAGTTTGGTGACTTACTCATGGTGGGAGGGGGAGGTGCGAGGTGCTCTGAGCTCTGTGTGGGAAGCTGGACACCTTGCCGGGCTGTGGTTGGTGCCTGCCTGCCCGCCCACCACTGCAGCAAGCGGCATGGGGCTCCGACTCCGGGAAGAACTTACCAGGGGCGCTTGGCGCGGGGACAGCGGTGGCTCTCCCTCGGCCCGGGCAAGATGGGGCTCTCCGGATGCTTTCTGCCCTAGCCGCTCCTGGGGACTCTGCTTTCTGAAAGGCCTCGGACAGCGGCCTGGTGGGGCTGGGGTATTTCGAGCCCGTTGAGGGGCGCTGGGGAGGTCTCGTGCAGGCTGCCTTGCCCAGACGCACCTGGCAGGTTCTCAGCATTTAGGGGCACGCGTGCGTGAAGGTGTGCAAATACATACACACGGGTGTGTAGACGCCCACGGAGCAGCTGCCAGCCCGCGGGGGGTGAGGGCCGGTGAATGGGAAGATGATTAAGGGATCGGAGGCCGGGGATGGGTGGGGGACCAGGGGTGAGGAGGCAGAGGCCTGCAAGGACTTGGAAGAGGGAGGGCCGTCTGGAGCAGGAGGGACTGAGGTTAGACCGCAGGTGGGCAGCCCTGGGGCCTGGCTTGCCAGTCGAGGAGCCCCGGCTGGCTGGCTCCCGTCACTGCCCCTGCAGCGCCCCCGGGGCCCCTCCCTGCGGCCCTGGCTCTCGCCCCCCCCCCCCCACGCAGACCACGTGCCCTGGGCTAAGGCAGATTTCCAGGTGGACGGGAGTCGCACCAGCCCAGTGGCCATCACAGCACCTGGGAGGCCTGGTGGTTTGCGCGTCTGTGTCTCCCTCCCCACTCGCTCTGATGAGTAAGGCCACCCCGATGTGTCAGGGTTGCATCTGAGCCCTCGGGTACTGTGGGGTAGATCCCCGGTCTGCGGGGGTCCCCAAGGCCCTTGGCAGCTGATTTTTCCTTTTCCTGAGATTGTGGCCGCCACCTCCCCTTCCGGGGAGCCTCGTCATGTTTTTGGCTGGTCCTGGCCGCCGTGGAGCCTGGAGGATGTGCTCCCTGACTCTGCACGGGACCCCGAGAGTCTTCGCAGGGGTGGGCAGGCGGCTGTGCCTGCTGCGTGAGCTCTCGCCCTTCTCTCCCTTCTGCCGAAGGCTTCGAGGGGAGGGGCTTGTCCGGAGCCGGCCTGCTGCCGGCCACACCCAGGCGGGACCATATTTACTCATTTAAACTCAGCCTCCCAGGAGGCTCTGGGCTCTAGGCCTGGTCGCCGACCTTGGCTTGGTGCCTCCGGCTGGGTGCTCTGGCCACTCCCCGGGGAGCTGGGCAGACCAGGGAAGCAAATGGAAAAGGAGATGTTTTTGCCCTCTGGTCAAGGGACCTTCCCCGTGGGCCATCCCCCACTGGCTCTTCCTTTGGAGACCTAACACCGAAGCCCCCTGAGACCCTTGGGGACTGGGGGGGAGGGAGCTTCAGGCCACGCTGTCCCCGTGAGCCACGCTCTGTGCCGGCATGTGGTTACCCTGCTCTTTGTGACTGGGGAACTGAGGCAGAGATTGAAGTGGTTTGCTGAGGGGTCGTCCGCTCCATCCCCTTGCCCCGTGTCACCTGATCCAGCTGGAGTGGGTCCCCAGTCAGGAGGTTCAGGGAAGGTCCTGGCCTGCGGGGGGCGGGGGGAGCAGGAGGCACGGGGAGACCTGGACGGAGCACAGGACGGAGCACAGGACGGCACATTAGGGGAAGGGCGAGCCCCCGGGAGCCCCTGGCCCAGGGCGGAGGATGAGGGTTGGTGGGAAGCTGAGGGAGAAGTTGCTTTGCTTTCCCCCGGAAGGTATCGTCCCCGACACGCGCTGTGGCACACGGCCCGGAAGAGGGACTGGAGGATGCCTGCGGGTACCCGCTGGAGCGGGGTGTAGTGAGTGGCTGGCATGGGAAGCCGGCCCGCCAGGGGGGAGAGGCCTGGCTGACGGCAGCCTGCCCAGGCCCAGAAGTTTGGGACTCTGTCCTGGAAGGAATTGCTTGGACTTCCGGGGGGAGGGGAGCCCCGTCATGCGGGGAGCCCACCTCTGCCCCTCATCGCCGCCAGGGCCACCTCCCCCGGGAAAGGAAGGGAGTCAGTGGGGGACACGTGGGGCCCTCGAGAGCCCGTGCTTGGAAAGTGCGTGCCTCCTTTCTTCCAGACCCCAGCACCAGCCTGGGCCAGGACGTGCTGGGTCGGGCAGCCCCCTGAAGGTGGGGTGGGGGAGGCAGTGTCCTGGCAGGGACCTGGGGTGTGGGAGCCGCCCGAAGGGGCCCGAGGGGGCCTCCAGGCCTGGGGCTCAGTGTGACGTGGGGACGGGCCGGGGACACGGAGCCCAGCCCTGCCTCCCCAGCCAGCTGTCTCCTGCCTCAGAGCCTGCCCTCCACCTCCACCTCCCTGTGAGCTGCCTGCTGCCTTATTCCTCCTGACTTCCCCGCCCCACCCCCGCCAGCCATCGCCTGGGGTTGAGGGTTGGGAGAATGAGGAGGGAGAGAGCTCATCCCCAAACCTCCAGAGAAAACACTCGGTGGGGCTGGGGGCGGAGGGGACTGTCTGGCTTCTGGAGGCTTCCTGCTGCAGGTTCTGGCCGGATCAAGAACACGGAGGTGAGGGGATGGCGCACATGACCTCAGGACTTCAGCGTCTCCCCTCAGAGCACGTGTGTTCTGTGTCCGGCGAGGGGCAGGGGTCGGGGTGGCCCCGGAGGAAGGGCTGAGCCTGAAAGGGGGGCTTTAGGCCTTCCAGTCACATCTCCCCTTGACCTTTGAGCCCCTTTCCTACAGCCCCCACAGCTGCTCGCCTCTCTGCTGACCCCCCTGTGCAGCCCCCAGAGCAGGCCCGAGGGGCCCAGACCGACCGGGTGGGGACAGGTGTCTCGGCCCAGCTGCTCCCTCTTGTTTCTCCCACCTGTCAGCCAGGGGCGAGGGGTGAGGGGGTGGCCGGCAGGGGAGAGTAGGAACCCCTGGGCCCCCTCACCTGCTCCCTGGGGCGTGGTGGGGGGAGGGGGCTAGTCGTTAAGTGTGGCAAAAGGATGGAGAGTAGACAGTGGGTGGGACTTCCCTGCTCTGAGTCGGGATCAGGGTGCTGGGCTCAGGGTGCTGGGATCGGGGGTGGGGCCTGGTCGCAGGCAGAGAAGCTAGTTGACAGGCAAGGGTCTCAGGGGACTTGCCCAGGGTCCACCCACAGTTGGTTCTCACAAGGGAGGGTTGTGAATGGAATCTGGGGGCAAGTATTTGTGTGGCTGTGAGGCAGTACCCCCCTGGTCTGGGCCCCCCCATCTGGCGGGGCATCTTGTGTGGCTGTGAGGCAGGACCCCCCCGGCCTGAGCCCCCCCATCTGGCTGGGCATCTTGTG
>CM053618.1:1347261-1379717 GCA_028646535.1 Procyon lotor | reverse complement strand
TGCCCACTCCAACCTGCTGCCCACCCCGGCCTGTTACCCACCCTGTCTACCCGGCCCACTGCCCACCCCAACCCGCTGTCCACCCAGCCCACTGTGTCTTTGCTCATGCTTGTCAGGCTGGCGGGAGGTCCCTCCGCTCTGTCCTCACTCCAGCTCTCTATCTTTTCCTCTCCGTGTCCATCGTCGGTCTGCTCCTGCGTCCGGCTCTGTCTCTGTCTTCCTTTGTTTCCGGCTCTACCGCTCTGCCTCTGTCCCTTTGTGGGACCTTAGGGCTCAACTTTCTTTTTCAAAACAAGCTAGCTTTGCAGGCTATTGGAGGACACGGGCTTTGGAATCCAGTGGTGGCCTTTCCTGGCCGCGTGGCCTTGGCTGTGGTGCCCACCTCCATGAAACGGGGCCAGGGCGAGCCCAGAAGGGTGTGGGGGGCGTGAACAGGACGGCCCGGTGCCTGCTTCTTGCACAGGGCTGTGCGTGCTTTCAGGGAGCAGAACTGCCCGCTCGGTGGGTGCCCGGGGAAGCCACAGGTGCGCTTTCCCGCCTGAACTCCAAGATTTGGAGGAAGTTACCTTAGTTTTATAACAGGAAACAGACTGACTTTCAACTAGAACGAAGAACGCCCATTCGTCATTCACTGAAGACAGAGCAGGTGCCTGTGAAGGCATTTAGACAGGAAGAGGGGAGTGTGGGGTGTCCTCCACACCTACCAGGTGGTCCCCAACATGGCGAGGGCCCCCCGGCAAGGACAGCGCGCGGGGTGTCACACAGGAGCTCCCCCGGCAAGGACAGCGCGCGGGGTGTCACACAGGAGCTCCCCCGGCAAGGACAGCGCGCGGGGTGTCACACAGGAGCTCCCCCGGCAAGGACAGCGCGCGGGGTGTCACACAGGAGCTCTCTAAACACTGGTTTCCTCGGCTTTTCTCTCCCTTCTTCCTCTCTCTCTGCGTCTCCGCTTCTCTCGCTCTCTTTCTGGGAACAGAGCTGCCTTCCCAACTGCCTTCCCCCCGTGGAGCTCCCGGGGGTGGTCAGGCAGGGGCTAGCACCCCGCATTGGCCCCCAGGCCGTCCCCCCAGGGCATCTCCCCACCTGTCACCTTGGAAGCAGGGGTCTGTGCCCGGGTGCATTGGGCATTCACCCCCCCCCCAGGGGGGCCCTGGGGCCTGAGGCCCGAGTGGTCGCCCCACCCCCACCCCCGCACACGTTCCCACGGTGCCACAGGGAGGGGAAGGGGGCGGCTGGGAAATGCCGGGGACCCAGAGGAAGGGAGGTGGGGAGAACGTGGGAGGGCGCCCAGGCGGGTGGCCGGGACCCCGCCCCTCCCCGCCCACCCCCCACCCCCCACCCCCGCGGACCCTGGCTGACGCCCTGGTGCGGTTGCAGACCCTGAGGAAGAAGGGCTTCAACGGCTGTGACAGCCCGGAGCCCGACGGGGAGGACTCGCTGGAGCAGAGCCCCCTGCTGGAGGACAAGTACCGGCGCGCCAGCGAGGAGCTGGACGGGCTCTTCCGGCGCTACGGGGTGAGCCCCACTCACCGCGTGTCTGTCGGCCCCTTCCGGCCCCCCAGGCGCTGCACAAGAAGCACAGGGAGTGTGAGAGCCCCGAGGTGGACGAGGTGTTTGCTCTGACCCCCCAGACGGAGGAGAAGTATAAAAAGATAGACGAGGAGTTTGATAAAATGATGCAGAGTTATAGACTGGCCGTGAGTAGTCGCATGGGGCCATCTCCCCGCGGTGCATGGTGTGGCTTCGCGCCGGCCCCCGGCTGCCCCTGGCGCCCAGCCTGCAGCTGGCGGTCACCGCCGAGGCGCCGCCGACCCGGGCCCTGGACGCCCGTGGCCCTTGCCGAGACTCCCTGAGGGCAGAGCGCGGGCCGGGAGCGGCCGGGGCGCCCCTCTGGCCGCAGGGCGTGTGTAGATGACGTGAGGGCTGTAGATGGCAGGGAAGTAGTGGCCGGGTCCCCCGGGGCCCTCCGTGGACAGCGCAGGCCCGGGCCGCCCGGGAGGGAGCGCCGGTGCCTCGGGTCCCGAGCCCGGTGCAGGCCGCCCTGGCCGCGTGGGTGTGCGTGGGTCTGTCGTCAGGCCCTCTAACCTCCCCGTGTGTCCCGCCTGGCTGAGGACTAACCCGGGGCCTCCGGGACTCCCCGGGTCCCAGCTCCGTCCCAAAGCACTCCCCGCAGCGAACTTCCTCCGAGGGGACCCGGGCCGGAGAGCTCCTCGGACACAGCCCAGAAACGAGCCTGGACCGCCTGCCCTCGGGCACGGTGGGTCCACGGTGGGGGGGGGTTGCCTGGCCTGACCCTGCCTCTCCGTCTTCCGTCTAGTCCGCTGTGCCGGCCCCCAACTTCGCCGTGCCCGTCACGGTGCCCGTGTCCACCCAGGGCTCCCTGCCGTTCAGCAATCCCAGTGGCTCTCTGGTCACCCCCTCCCTGGTGACGTCCTCCCTCACGGACCCGCGGCTCCTGTCCCCCCAGCAGCCAGCGCTGCAGAGGAACAGCGTGTCCCCAGGCCTGCCCCAGCGGCCGGCCAGCGCAGGTGAGGTGGGGAGGATGCCTGCTGGGGACGTGGGGGTTCCGTTTCCAGAGGGGACAGTCTCCCTTCGCCTGGCAGGGCCTTCTGTCACCTGCTCGGGCGGCTCCTGAGGGAGGGCCTGGGGCTCCCGCTGCTGTGTGGTCCTGGGCCCCGCCGCGGAAGGGGCCGTCCCTCCGGCTCACCGTGCTTCTGTTTGTCCCCAGGGGCCATGCTGGGGGGAGACCTCAGCAGCACCAACGGAGCCTGCCCCAGCCCTGTCGGTGAGTGTGGCCGCTCTCCTGTCTGCTCAGCGGCCTCGTGGGCCCGGGGGACCCGGAGGGACCCAGAGGACGCGAGAGGAAGGGCCCCAGGGCTCGAGTCGGGCCTGAGGGTTCCCTGCAGCTCTGACTGGCGTGGGCGGTCACCAGAGATGGAGGCTCAGGGGATCCTGGACAAACTGGAAGAAGAGACCAACGTCTCCGGCTGGGGGAGAGGATGCGAGGGTTCTCTGGCGAGAAGGCAGGGACGTCTGGGTGGGATCTGGAGGGTGTGCCTGTGCGGTGCCGCCGCCACGCTCCCGCACGGGCCCCCGGCCGCCGACAGCCTCTCCCCTGCCCTGTGCTGTGGTCCAGCCGGTGACGGCAACTTCAAATGTCACCATTGACGTCACGCTAACATTCCTGGCTTCCCGAGTGATCCGGGCATTGGGAGGCAGGCAGCCCCACACCGGCGGGGCCCCTTGGGGCTGTGGCGGTCCCCCCTTGTCTGGGCTCTAGAGCCCGCAGTGTAGCCCCAGGCACCGTCTAGCGTGTCCTTGGCAGGGATTGCACTGGGGTCAGGACGTGGAGGGCACGTTGGCCGCCCTCCCCTCTCCGAGGGGGGCCGCAAAAGGGCCTGCAGCCTTCTGGCCGTGGCGGCCCTACTAGGTGCCCACGCCCAGCACGCGGACTCAGTCAGGAACTCCAGCCCGCTGCGTTGCCCTGGACGAGTCCGCGTGCCTCTGCCAGCCAGGCCTTGAGTTTGCCGTCCTGGGAACCGGGCTCACCCCCATCCTGTCTGCCTCGAGTGCTGCAGCGTGAGGGCTTCAGTGTGAGCTCGGACGCACAAGGGGTCCCGTGTAGACTGTGGCGCAGACGTGCGAGGTCCTTGAGACACGGGCAGTCGCCAGTCTCGTGATGGTAGAGGCGGTGTTATCGGTCCCCCGTGACCAGCAACAGGCCTGCCATTGGCCGGTGGCTCATCTCCCTCAGGGCTGCGGGCGTCCTGCCATGTGTACCCCCTTTCTGGGGAAAGCGGCAGTGTAAGTGGCCGGGGTGCCTCGGGGGTCCTTGCGGAGGCCCGGGTCCCAGGCCGCCCTCCATGTCTGCAGCTGGATCCCTGTAGGCAGTCGGAGCAGGTGGTGGGGTCAGAAGGTGCCGGACACCCAGTCTGTGCGACTAGAAGGAGGGACGTGGGGAGGCGTGGCCACCGAGGCTTCCGGCGCCCCTGCCCCTGTGCTCATTGCCTAGAGGTCAGGGAATAACCTGCGCAATTCCGGAGTGAGCATTGCCTAGAGGTCAGGGAATAACCCGGCAATTCCGGAGTGAGGGGGCTTCTCTCCTCCTCCCAGGACAGGGTTTTCAGGGAAGGTCAGAGAGCTCAGCTGCCCCACGAGCCTGAGCGCGGAGTCCGGGCACGCGGGCGGGGCGCTGGGCCTGTGTCTGCCTCTGACCCCATTTCCCCCCTCAGGGAACGGCTACGTCAGTGCTCGGGCTTCTCCTGGTCTCCTCCCCGTGGCCAACGGCAACAGTCTCAACAAGGGCATCCCTGCCAAGTCTCCGCCCCCGCCCACCCACAGCGCCCAGCTTGGAGCCCCCAGCCGCAAGCCCGACCTGAGGGTCATCACCTCCCAGGGAGGAAAGGGGCTGATGCATCACTTGGTGAGTTGGGGTCTGCACCAAGGGGCGGGGGCTGGAAGGCGGGGAGGAGCCGCCCTCTAGCAGGAGGGACGCAGGCCAGGTGGGACTGGCCGAGGGAGACCGCGGAAGCTACACTTCTCATGAGCTCTTGCTCCCCAGAGGGTCCTACGAGGGGTTGGAACGTGGATGTGCCCCCCCTCCCGCCCCCCGTGAGGACAGGAGGAAGGGACAGGAGGTGGGAGAGGGTTCTGTGCTGGGGAGGGGGATGGGGGTGGTGTGCCAGCGCAGCAGAAGGACCAGGATTGGATTGGGACGGCTTCCTAACTAGTGGCTGTTGGGCTGTGGCAGTCTCTGTGGACAGCAAGAGCCGTGCCCGGGGCGGCACAGCCATCCTGCTCTGGTGCGGGGAGGTGGATGGGGCGGCTGTGGGCGCCGGGGTGTGTGGGCGGGGTCGAGGCCGCAGACTGAACCACCCCTTGGTTTTATTTCCGCTCCCAGACTGAGGACCATTTAGATCTGGTAAGTGAGGCCCCGAGATGTGTGCAGCGGCTTGGAGCCCTGGGTCGGCCCGTGGCCTCGCGCGCCGCGGCCCCCCAGCGCAGTGTGCTGTGTCGGGTGGGGGTCAGGGGTCAGACGTGCACGTGTGTGCCTGTGTGTGTGTGCACGTGCGTGTGCATGCGGTGGGGGCTGCACCGACTCGCCCCTGGCTCCGTTCCGCCGAGTCGAGCGTGCGTGGGACCCAGGACGGGGCTGGCGCCGGTGCAGCCACGACGGCGTGTTCCCAGAGCAGCAGGGGCCCCAGGCTGGGCAGGGGTTGCCCGGGGTCGGGGCCCGTGCCCGGCCCCGCACACAGCCCGCCTCACGCGCACACGCTCGCCCCTGGCAGCCGTGGGGCGGGGGCCTCTCCCTCCCCGGCTCCCTGTCGCGCGGCCAGAGCGGCTGAAAAAGGCAGGCGGGTTTTGGCGGCCGACACGGCGGCAGTTTCGGCCGCAGCGTGGAGCTGGAATAAACAAGTGACTCAGCGGCAGATGGAGCTGACAGCCCCACACACGTGTGTGCACACACGCAGGCACACGCCACGCCAGGCCCCTTGTTCCCCGCGCAGATGCCAGCGCGCTCGGGCGGGGCGTGCGCCGTGGCCTCTCTGGGGACGCCCCGGTGGTCGGGCCTGCGTGCAGCCCACCTGGGCCGTGGGGGGGCAGGGGCCCCAGCTTGGCTTCGGACTGGGGGGTGGGGGAAGGCAGCCCACCCTCCCTCCACCTGCTGACGACCAACCCTTTCCTCCTACAGAACAATGCCCAGCGCCTCGGGGCCTCCCAGTCCACCCACTCGCTCACCACCCCCGTGGTTTCCGTGGCAACGCCCAGTTTACTCAGCCAGGGCCTCCCCTTCTCCTCCATGCCCACTGCCTACAACACAGGTGAGAGCTTGAGCCCCCAGACCCCGGGGGCTGCCTGGCCTTGGGGCGGGGCCGGGACCAGAGGGGGAGCAGGAGATGGTGGGGGGGGGGGAGTGCTCCGGGACCTGGGGGACCCCCCATCTGACGAAGGTTGTCAGAGTCAGCAAATAGAAACCAGATGCCCACGGAAATTTGAATTTCAAATAAAACACTAATTTTTTAGGATAAGTACATGTCAAAGATGTTCTTCTGCTAAAATGTTAAAAAATTACTCATTGTTTTGTCTGAGATTCAAATTAATAAGTAGGTATTCTCCATTTTTAACATGAGACCTAATGGAGAAAGGAGTCCTTGTCCTTAGGGAGCCTCCTGTCTGAGGACGAGCTGACCCTGCTGGGGCCCAGGGCTGGGGAGGGGAGGGGAGAGTGGGGAGGAGGGAGGAGGGGTGCTGTTGGATTAGCAAGGCTTCCTGGAGGAGGAGGAGGAAGTGAGGGAGAGGACGCAGGCGGAGGAGGCCAGAGAGAGAAGCCTGTCAGGAAGGTTTGCCCAGCCTCCCAGGAAAGCCAAGAGGGGCTCCGGGCAGGGGGTAGGAGGAGGAAGGAAGAGAGGGCCTCTCGCCCGGGGGGCGGCTCCGTGGCTCCGTGGCGGGGTGTTGGGGTGGAGAGCTGTTTGGAGACATGGGAGAAGCCTCTGGGTGGAGGAGTTCGGACAGGACACCCAGTACCTGGGCTGTCCTGGGTCCCCTACGGTCCCCTTCCCAGAACAGTTGGGGATGCTCCGGGCCATGGTGGCCTGCACCCCATGCCATCTTGTCAGGAAGGACTTATCCCGGGGAAACGCCTCGTCATCTCATGCCCGAGCATTTGTTTCCCGCCTCCAAGACCTCAGCCGCTCCGCGGGGTCCCAGTCGCGTGACTGGCTTGTGCGGGGGCTGTTTTGTGATGGGTCGCACTAGACCAGGAGGTCACTAAACTGTTCCCAGCCCCCGACGCCTGTACGGGTCCTCCCACCACCCTGCCTCTTCCCCGGGTACAAGTCTAGAACCACTGGGGAGCCCCCTGGGCCAAGAGGGGGAGCTGGAGCAGCCCCACCGCGGTGAGGGGCCAGACCCCGCCAAGCGCGTCCGTGGGCAGATGTCCCCACCCAGGTGTTGTGCGGTCCCCCCTCGGCCCTGCGCCCACGTCTGTATGGGGGCCGGCAATGGCTGTGCCCGCTGTGCCCCCGGGGGCCAGTCCTGTCTTCTGGAAGAGTTGCCGGCGGGCAGGGCGGGCAGCAGAGGGCAGCACGGACTCCTGTGTTTGGGAACCCCAAAACGTGGCGGTGGTTTCCTGCCATCTCTGGCCCTCACGAGTCTCCTGAGGCGGGAGGGGAGGTTGGCGGGCGGCTGTGACACTGGGACAGGCTCCCAGCAAGGCCAGACTTCAGGCTGTGTGGCAGCGTGGTGGGAAAGCAGGTTCCCACCCAGGTCTTCCCCCCCCCCCCGGGGCCTTGCCGGGAAGTGTGGGCCCCCTCGCGCCCTCTCAGAAGCTGGGGCTCCACGTCTTCCTGCTGCCGCAGCCGGTCAGCAGGCCTCAGTTTCCACAGTGGGTGTTCTCAGGTGACCTATGTGTACGAACGGAAACACAGGGCCCATCAGCCGCCCGCCGTTCCCGGTCTCTGCAGACTCGGGCTGCGGCCGCGGGCGGGCCGGCTCCGCTGGTGTCCTGGGTGGGGGGCAGGCCCGGCCCCTCGCTGGCGCTGGCCACAGAGCTGCGGCGGGGGTCGCTTTGGGGCCGGAGCAAGTGGGCTGCCAGGTGGCCTGTGTGCCGTGTCCCTCCTGTGTGGGGGACCCGGGCCTCTGCGTCGACGGGGGCCCTGCGTGGTGGCAGCTTGGGACAAGAGTTGGGCGCCTGGCCCCCGCGGTGGCGGGAGGGGGGTGAAGCAGGACGCCCCTCGAGGGTGGGTGTCCCCGTCTGTCAGGTGAGTCCGAGGGGCTCCGTCCTGCCTTCGCTCTGCTTTTGTTAAGGACCTGGCTCAGTGTTGTTACGGGACTGAGGCCGGCCGGGGCCGTGTCCGGGCGAGGCTTACGGGTCAGCCCGGAGCCCGGGGTCTTGCCTCCGCTCCACCAGCCGGGGCGCCCGCACTGGACACCGTGGCTGCCTCACTCGGTCTTTGGGGTCCGTCCTGTGTGTCAGATGCCATGTGTGCCCCATGCCTTCTCCAGGCCCTCCGTCCTCACGCCTGTGGGAGCGGGCGGGACCCCTGGCCCCCGGCTGACGGCCCAGAGCCTGCTGTCTGCCCCAGGTCAGGGGGCCCCGCCCTCGCTCTCGTCCTTCTTCTTCTGTTGTGCAGCGGTGCCGTCCCTGCACAAAGATGGGAGCCTGCGACCCCTTGGGTGAGAGCGTGGGGGGGTGGGGACGACGCGGGGTGCCCTGGGCTCATGGGGCACCTCTCTGAGCAGCGCAGATGGGCCGTGGCCGGGAACACCCGGGCAGTGTCAGCTGTGCAAACACCAGCTTCCTCAAGACAGCAACAGCGCCTCTCGGGGAATGTGCTGGAATCCCGGCCGGGTGCGGGAGCAGAGGCCCCTTGCAGCCCCTGTGCTCCGCAGTCCCAGCGAGGGCCCACGCGAGTCCGCTGGGCTGGTGTGCAGGCACAGCTTGAACCCCTGGGCCCTTGCCGCACGGACAGTCTCAGGACGCGGGGACCGGCTGCGGGGACGGGCCGTGGGGCGGGGGGATGGCAGTTTGCTGTCCCCGCGACACCCTGTCTCCGAGAGGCAGTTGATGCTTAGCCGCATGTGTGTCGGACCCCCTGTCGCCCCCTCCAGCTGACGTTGTGGGGGGACCCCCACACGTGGTAACAGAGGACACCTTAACACTGTTTTACAAACGCGTCTCTCCTTCCCGCTAAGAAGCGGCACTGAGGCGGGTGACCGCCTGCCGTCCCTGCGTGGGGTCCCTGCGCTGGGGGACCTGCTGAGTCCTCCTCTCGCCCACCCGGCAGATTACCAGCTGAGCAGCGCCGAGCTCTCCTCCCTCCCGACCTTCAGCTCGCCCGGGGGGCTGTCCCTAGGCAGTGTCCCCGCCTGGCCGCAGCCCGCGCAGCCTGCTCAGCCGCCCCAGCAGCCGCCCCAGCCGCCGCCCCAGCAGCCGCCGCCACAGCCGCCGCAGCCACAGCCCCACCTGGTCCCCGTGTCTCTCAGCAGCCTGATGTGAGTCCCGGGGCGCCCCGGGCGGGCGGGGGCTCGGGAGGGCAGAGCTGGGGGTAGGAAGAGGAGGCTCCTGTTAGGAGAAGGGTGGCCCCCTCAAGGTGCCCTGTCACCAGCGGACAGCAGGGGACGTGGGGCACTGAGCGGCAGCCCCGGAGACCCCCCCCCCAGCCTGGAGCCCCTCCCCAGCCAGCCCGGAGCACCAGGATGCCTTGGGTGACACGGGACACAGAGAACTAACTGGCTCCTTCCCTTCTTTCCCCTCTTCCCTCCCGTGTCCCCCATCCCCTCTGTCCTGCACCTCCTCTCTTCCGTGCCGGTGCCCAGCCCGGGCAGCCCGCTGCCCCACGTGGGGGCCGCCCTCACAGTCACCACCCACCCCCACATCAGCATCAAGTCGGAGCCGGTGTCCCCCAGCCGGGAGCGCAGCCCCGCGCCGCCCCCTCCAGCCGTATTCCCGGCCACCCGCCCGGAGCCCGGCGATGGCCTCAGCAGCCCTGCCAGCGGCGCCTACGAGACCGGGGACCGGGACGACGGCCGGGGGGACTTCGGGCCCACGCTGGGCCTGCTGCGCCCGGCCCAGGAGCCCGAGGCCGAGGGCCCCGCTGTGAAGAGGATGCGGCTGGACTCCTGGGTACTGTAGCGCGCCCCCCGCCCGCCGGCCCAGCCCTGCGGGGAGAGGGGAGCGGGGGCGCCTGGCCCAGCCGGGGCCCTGACAGCCCGCTCTCCGTCTCCTCTCTCCGCAGACGTTAAAGTGACGATTCCCACCCTCCTCTCAGCCTCCCTGACGAAGAGTTGACAATCTCACCGCCCACCCCTCCCCGCCCCGGGCTCCTCCCGCTCGACCCCCTCTTCCTTTTGTGCTCCGTGTCCCGTTGACGGTTACATTTGTGTATAATTATTATATTATTATTATTATTATTATATTTTTTTTAATTTGGATTCTCGCTTTGGAGAGGAGGACGGTCCCGTCCCCTTTCTGCACCCCCCGCCATTTCACGGGCCGGGGGCGCTGTTTTGTTGCGGGAAAGGGGGGGACACTTTGCACGTTGTACACATATGCTGCAGGAGGGGGTGGGGGCCCGACAGGCCTTTGGGACAGGACAGGTGCCGAGCCCTGCATGCGGAGCCCCCCCGCCCCATCCCCCAGACAGAGGGAAATAACCAAAAAACCTACCAAACAACAAAACCCCTTCCAGTAGACTGAAACCCCAAGGTCGGCTTGATGGCTGGGTTTGCGTTTCAGGGGGGAGGTGAGGCACAGGTTCTGAAAAGGGTCTCTGCGTCTGGGTTCTTCCCGTGGCCGCGGGCACCCAGGGCAGAACACCCCAACCTGCGCGCCCCTGCACACACGACACGCACCCCAAGGCGTGGGGGTGCTGGCTGAGGGCTGCCTGGGATTCTGAGGCTGGGGGCAAGGTTTGAGGGGGGGCCCTGCGGAAGCACATTTGGAGGGAAAGACGGAGAGCCGGGAGGAGGGGCCGAGAGCTGGGGGGAGGGATGAGTCGGGGCCCCCTCCCCTCCCTCACAGGGTCTCTACGATATACAGTGCAATAGCTCCTCCGGCCGCGAAGTGCAGGGGGGAGGGCGAGGGGGAGGCTCCAGTGAGCGGGCTCGGCAGGACGGAGCCCCAGCGGCCAGGGGCAGGTGTGAGTGGGGGCTCACTTCCTCGCACGGAACCCTCCCCGCAGGAGGGACACTGGGCTGGCGTCAGGGCGGGAGGCCCGCCTCCCTCCTTGGGTCCCGGGCCCTCCCCAGTCCCCTCCAGCTGCTCCGGTCCCTGCTCCCCCCTGCTCTGGGCATCCTCCTGGTCGGCTACCTCCTGCCCCACCGCCCCCGGCCGCAGCCCACCTCCCCTCTTGGCTACTGTAATTGTAAATAGCAAACTTTGGAAGCCGTCAGCCGTGTAACAGTCCAGGAAACTGGTTTTTTTGTTGTTGTTGTATTGATATGAAATGAGATTCTATTTTTGTCAAAGTATATTGTAATAATAATGACTCAAGCGGCCGTACTGTACAGATGAGACTCTCCTGCTGTTCTTGCTCCCCGAGCCCACCCCCCCTGCCGGCACCCCAGGTCAGCCCGCCATCCCGAGGGGCCCGGCCTACGTGGGCAGGTGGCGTGTGCGGCCACTGGGGCGCGTGGCCGGGTCCTTCCCCTGCACGCCGCACCCTGGGGCGCCATCCCCGGGGGACAGCAGACGGTAGACAAGGCCTGGCTTTGCAGTCCTGCCTCTGGGACCCGGCCGCTTACAGTATTCCAACACTTGACGCAGGGAAGGAACCAGGAGCAGGGTGTGTGTGACCGCACGTGTCCCCGAGTGTGTGCACGAGGCCAGCCGGTGTCGGTCTGTGCGTGTGTGTGTGTGTTGGCCTGGACGGACCCGTGTGTGTCTCCAAGCTCATCTGGGCCTGTCCCCGATCCGGGAGAGTCAAGCTCCGAGGGCGCATCCGCCTGTGCACGTGCCTGGCGTCTGCGGAGGATGGGGGGCCACCGTGCCACACGACCCTGGCTTCCGGCGCCGCGCCGCGCCGCTCCTGCTCGGTCCCTGCCGCCGCCCTTGCCCCTGCCCCTGTCCACCCGCCACTTTGACAGGTTGGGACCACCGTTGGGGGAGCCGGCGGTTGCCCCCTTGGCTTCTCCCTGGGGCCCCGGCTCTCCTGGGCGCCACGCACAAGTGGCCACCTGGCCCCCTGGTCGTTTGCACACGCGCAGCTGCCCTTCCTGCTCTTCCCCTGCCCCAGTCCTGCTTTCAGGCCCACACTCATGTTCCTCTTCCTTCTGGAAGCCTCTTCTTTGGGCTGTGATCCTCCCTTACTCAGAGCTGAAGCCCCACCTGCCGACTGGGCGCACAGCCCACCGGCCTTCTCCGAGGGTTCCTGGAGGGAGTTTCAGGGGTCAATGAGACTTGAGCAGGGCCTTGAACTACACCGCAGTACACCCTCGTGCACGCACCCCCAGAGCCTTGCCCAGCGTCCAGCACGTGGTTGGCACGCAGTAGGTGCCGCATGGGTGAGTGAGGGGTGCTCAGTAAAGCTGGAGTGACTGGCTTTCCCTTCTCAGGCTGTTCCCGCCAGCAGTCCGCCCACCTTTGGAAGCTGGGCTCGGCCACCACCAGACACGCGGTGGGGACGTGAGCCCCTGCGGTTCACGGTGCAATATTCACCAGTTTTGCCCTCTGCCTTGTAATGGCAAACCTGGCTTTTGATTACCGTGTGTGAGCCTGAGCGCGTGTGTGTGTGTGTGTGTGTGTGTGTGTGTGTGTGTGTTCTCTCTCCCTGGGGGCAGGGGGCGGGTCTGTGAGTGAACACGTGACATTTCTGCAATTCAGTACCCCAAGGTTTCTCTTGGGGGTAGGGGCTCCTGGCTGGCCAGACGCATGGGTCCCTGGGAACCCAGACCTCAAGGGGGGGCTTCATTTCTTCCTCTCACAAAGCCAAATTTCCCTCCACCTACTCCTTCCTTCTAAGAACTGGGCGTTTGCCAAAGTAATCAATCACTGGAGTCCTCCGTGCCCCTCCCCAGCCTTCCCGCAGCTCCCAGGGACAGTGGGCGAGGGCCCCCCCACTGGGATGCACCATTTCCACCCCCAGCAGTGCGCTCAAGGCCGCAAGACTGACCCCCGACCTCTACCCAGCCCTCCCCACCTTGGACAGGAAGGAATTAATGCACCTTCTCTTGATGATTATTTATTTCCTTGGAGAGACAGAAATGATGTAAAAGTGTATCTAGAAATATCTATATCTATATATATTTTTAATTGACTCTTTGGAACCCCCTGGGGTGAGCTGGGGGTGACTTCAGGCTTTCGTGGGGGAGGGCTTGGGGACTGTGGTCCTCTCCCCCACCCCGTCAGTGATGGTGGAGGGCGTGGGATTTGTGTGGGGGCAGGGGGCTGAAATGTTCTACGGAGAATCTGGATTCTCTTTGTCTTCCCCATTCAAGTCCCAGAAGCAAGGGGGGAAGGAGGGGAGGCATGGGCGCGCCCCCCCAAACCCGACAATCACCCACACTCCTGGGGCTGCTCCTGGGTCCCGGGCAGGGCGAGTCCAAGTGTGTGGCTGTTGATTTGTTTTCAATATTTCTTTCCGTGCTGTATGGTGATGCTTTCTTAGTATTCTACACAATAAGAAGACAACGTCCTCGGGATTCTTATGAGTTTTGTTTGAAAACTCTTTCACTATATTTGTTGTAAAGAGGTTTACTATTAAAAGAAAAAAAAATACACGTTTCTGATACTTGGGCTTGGGTTCTGGTTTCTTTGGTGTGGCTGGCGGCAGAGAAGGAGAGGGCCGTGTGGCCTGAGGGTCTGCTCGGCCCGGTGGGGGGCGGGGGCTGCTCCCAGGTCTCAGGTGAGGGGTTCCTCCAGGTGCTCCAGCAGAACCTGAGTGGTTGGGCCAGGGTTGTCCCGGGGAAAACTGCATGGGGGCTCCTGGACCACTCGGCCGCAGCAACCCACACTGACGGCCGCCCTCTTCCTTCGAGGTGCTTTAACCGGGCCAGGGACCTCTCCTGGCTCTCCAAGGGCCCCCCAACCTGGTGGCACCCCACGTGGGGTCTGGCTCGGCCGGCAGGGTGTGCACGGGCGGTACTGGCGAAGCACAGAGGGAAGCGCGGGCGTCTACAAGGGTTGGGAGTCCCCGTCGTGGGGTTGGCGCTCTGCGTTGTGGGGTTTGTGGGGGTCGCCCAGTCCCCGTGCTCCCACCTGGCCGTCTTCGTCTGGAAGGCGCAGCAGCCTGCACCGGCCTCCCTCCTGGGGCCGCTGCGGACCCCACCTCGCTGCTTCCTTGGCTGAGGCAGAGACAAAGGGGGGCCGAAGGGCTCCCCACATCCTCCACATGCGACCCCGCTGCCTGCGCTGGCCCCTTCGAGACGGCCTCCGGGTCCCCCAGCCTGGCCCTCGTGGGGTCTTCCCTCACGCCGACGTGCGGGGGGCACGTGTATCCAAGGAGTCCGGCTCTGTGGAAGACAGGAGATTTCTGCGGCCGAGTCCCTCTCGTCACTTTGGGGGACGCCCGGGGCCACAGGGACCTGAAGCAGCCCTGGGGAGAGGCCCAGGAGACAGCGGAGGTCTCCTGTCCACAGCCTCCCCAGACACTGCGAGGGCGCCCCCCGCTGGCAGGCTGTGAGCCCACCTGACAGCACACCTCGTCCCTCGCACCTCCATTCCTCCTCCACCGTGTCCTGCGTAGGCGTTACTTCTGTCCTCTTCCCCTTCCTGGACGGACACACTCCTTCCCGGTCACCGTGTCGGCACGCCGGGTCATCGGACCGGTTCTGGCCAACGGGCTGTAATGGCAAGTGAAGCACATCCAGGGACGCACTGGTGCTGTCCCTGCCGTGGGAGGGGCCGGAGCCATCAGAGGGCCCCCGGGCACCAAGCTGCCTCCAGGAGCTGCCGTGGTGCACTTGGTGCGCGCAGCAAATAAGCCCCAGAGACTCAGCATCGTGCCCGCAACACGGCCACTCCTCCCCTGACCGATGCAGGGTGCGCTCGCAGCTGCACAGCCTCGAAGCCCGGTCTGCGTCCCGACCTCTCTGCACGCGACCTAGTCCGCAACCCATCCGCCCGCTGGTTCTGCCACTCCACGGTCGGTCGGTCGGTCGGTCCCCAGCCCCGGCCCGCCCTCCCCACTGGGGCGCAGCTCTGCTCACCTGACATCGCAGCGTCCAAACTCCCCGGCTGGGCTCCCGGGGGCCCCCAGAGAGCCGGCACCACCTCGAGCTCAGGCTTCGTCTGCGTCCCACCGCCCAGCCCGTGGACCGCAGACCAGTCCGCAGCCGCTCCGCATCCTGACAGACCCTTCGGATCTGGGCTCCGGCTCTTTCCCTCTGAAAGGCAACCAATGCGCACTCAGCATGCGCTCCGTGTGCACCCCTCTGGTAGGCCCTGGGGACAGACGGGACAGGCACTGACAGCTTAGACAAGAGCCGAGGGAAGCAACAGCTGACACAGGAGTCAGCGGTCTGCAGTCAATGTCACTCGGGAAGGAGAGGAGTGGACTGTGGGATCAGACCTGAGGTGCACCCAGACCCCAGCAAGGAGACGCCAGGGGGGCTTCCTTGTGGGAGCTGGGTTTGCACACAAGGTGTTCCTGGGCCTACACGGGCAGGGAAGACATTCCTGCCGGCAGGAAGAGCACGGGCGGTGGGAGGGAGAACCGTGTGCTGGGGAGACGGAGGACTGGTGCCGGTCAAGGGAACATCGGAGAGAGCAGAAGAGGGAGACAGGAGCCTCACCGTGAAGGGCCTTACTGCCACCGTCTGGGCTTTATTCTGTAGATGTTTGGTCATCAAAGGGTTGTACACAGAAGAGGGACTCGGTTAGGTCTGCATTTCAGAAAGCTCTTGCCAGAGCAATCTTCTTCCCACTGTGGTGCAGAGGACCAGTGGGAGGACCTCCGGGGGGTCGGGGAGGTGGTGCGGAGGACCAGTGGGAGGACCTCCGGGAGGTCGGGGAGGTGGCGGTGGGGAGGACCAGTAGGAGGACCTCCGGGGGGTTAGGGAGGTGGTGCGGAGGACCAGTGGAAGGAATGCATAATCGAGGCCCAGTCAGGATCCTTTACAAGTGAGAGAATGAATTCAGCAAATATTATTATTAAACTTTAAAGATGTAGTTTTTAAGTAATCTCTACAACCAATCTGGGGCTCAAACTCACAAGTCCGAGATCAAGAGTTGCCCGCTCCAGCGACTGAGCCAGCCGGGCACCCTTAGTAAAGATTAAAGAGGTAGAATTACAGGACTTGGGAAATGCCTGGTGAAGGCAGAGGAGGAAGGAAAGGAAGGAGGTCAGTGGCTCCCAAACTCACGCTTGGAATTCTGACTGGGCGGTGGAGCCCCGGGTCTGTCTGCAGAAGTGAGGTCTTACTTCAGACTGAGTTATAGGCACATGCGGAAGCCGATCACAGCACTGGGAGATGGCCATCTTGTTCGGGCCTGTGGGGTACATCGCCTGGGGCGTGGGGAAGTTTTTCTGAAGAGGGAAGTCATTCATGTTGTTGGTCACCCATGAAGTCGATCTCAGAACATGGGAACGCCAAGGACCATGACGGAAGGCTGGGGACCGGGCAAGAAGAGAGCCACATCCAAGCCATGAGCTGCACACGGGCTTAGAGCTGTGCAGGGGAGATGAACCACAAATGGAGTTCCCACCTGTGATCTCCTGCTTTTACCAAAGCCCCACTTGACTCACCAGGCTTGTACTCATCTTATTTTTAAGTTGTTTTTTTACCCAACATGGGGCTCCAACTGACCACCCCGAGGTTAACAATCATACACGCTCTTCTGACTGAGCTGGCCGGTGGACCCTCGTCCGCTAATCTTAAACAAGGGAACACTCATCGTTGCGTTCTTTGGGGACACCAAGGGGCGGGGAGGGGAATACAGGTGCTCTGCTCCCCAGGAATGGCTGCAGGGCTTGTCACGCTGGTCAGGGGAACGGGGACCTAGGGAAGATCCAGTACAACTTGTCCTTCGTAGGGACACACAGTGCAACCTTAGAGGCCGCTGGTTTTCTTTTGATCAGGGAAGATGCACTTCTCAGTTAGGTACCTGAAGGATACTCCAGAGGAACGAAAACCATTCTTGATCTGTAGTAAGTGCTTGGTAAGTGTTAGTCCTTATTTCTGTGACTGCTACTTGTCAAAGACATGAGATTCGGGTAAGAGGAGGTCTGGGGGCCCCAAGTGCTCTACACCTGTTTCTGCCTTCGAAACCCACCCTGCCATTCAAGAGTCCCACTCCCACACCTTTCCCTCCATAAAGCTTTTCCTAACTTCCCTGCCTTCCCGCCTGGCTGTGAGCAGTGTTGGGACTATGACCCCTTCTTTACCCACCTTGCCCTACCCAAAGTGTAGGTACCACTTTCTATTTTCTCTCCACGACTAAACTGAAAGCTCCTTTTAAAAATGCACTGGGTGGGTGCCTGGGTGCTCAGTCCGTGAAGCCTCTGCCTTTGGCTCAGGTCATGATTCCAGGGTCCTGGGGGGGGGGGGTGTCAAGCCCCGCTCAGCTGGGAACCTGCTTCTCCCTCTCCGCCTGCCACTCCCCCTGCTTGCTCTCTCTCCCTACCCCCAAATAAAAATATTTTAAAGAATAATAAAACATACAAACGCACTGCCTCATCCGTGCTTGTATCAGGCTCAGTGCGAGGCGCACAGTCGGGCTGAACGAGAACGTGTTTTGTAAACTGCAGGGCTACAAGCCTGGAGGACTTTTTCCCAGGCCGTGGTGCCTTCCTGCAGCTTCTTCTCTACTCTGCAGCTCCTGAAGGGGCCCCTGGTCCAACACGGCTGAGAAAAGGCGTGCATTCGTTCCCGGGCCAAGCTACGGGCCCCTGTCCCCAGAGAGCTGGCACTTGGGAGGCAGGAAGCAGAGGGTGGTGTGTGATAGTTGCAGCAGGGCCAGGCCAGTTCGCTGTAGCTCATGTTCTTCTGACTCATTCGTCGGTCCCCGGGGCCAAGTAACTTTTCCAGCCTGGTGATCGCGGAAACGTCTCGGGAACAGCGAGCGGAAGTGAAGAGGCCACAGGCGACCCGCCCCAGGCTCCAGAGCGGCTCCTGCTGGCGGACTTCACTCGGCCCTTCACAGCCGGTGCGCGGGAGGCCCGGGCTGCTCTCCGGGCGCTTCCCGGTTGGAAGGTGCAGGGCCGACCGGCAATGACCGCTAGGGGACCGAGCTGCCGTCACCCTCCTTCGCCGCGCGCTCGCTTTCACGTGCTCGCAGGCCCGGCTCGGCGCTGGTCCCGGCTCCCCGCCAAGTGCGCTCCCGGCGCGGCCGCCGCCACGTGCCACCCAGAGGCCTGGAACGCGGCCGCCCCGGCCCGCCCCTCGTGACCCCGGGGCCCGGCGCCTCCCCGAAGGCCGAGCGGGCGAGGGGAGGCCGGAAGTCGCGCGAGGCAGCGCCGGGCCCACAGCGGGTGCTCAACAGACGCCGACGGGCAGCTGCCCCGTGGTCACCGCGGCCAGTGCCCTTCACCTCGGCCCGTCTCACGCCCACTCCCCCTCCCCGCCGCCACGAAAGCAACAGTTAACCGTTGAGCGGCGGACAGGGCCCCGCACACTACTCGGAGGGCTCGCCCCACTAGCGCGGGCGCGGACAAAGACCCAAAGCTCCGCCCAGCGCCCCCACCGTGGGGCGGGAAGTAAACCTCGCGGCTCACTCGGTTGGCCACTCCGATGACGGACGGGGTCATCATCCAATCGGAGCCCGGGCAAGACGCACGCGTACACAAAAGCTTGAGTCCTGGGGGAACGTATCGGGCGCACGGCGATGTCTCGGTCTCGCGCGCGTGGAGCAGCGGGTGCGCATGCGTGATCCCTGCGCGCCCCCCTCCCTCCGCGACCGGCCCCGAGGGGGCGCCCGCGGGGCTCGGGCGGGAGGGCTCGGGCCGCGCGCCCCGCCGCGGAGTCCCCGCGGAGCCCCCACGCGCCGCGCGGCCGGGCGGCGGTGCCCGCAGCGGACCCCGCGGACAGGAGCCCCGGCCGGCCCCGCGCGCAGAGGGTCGCGGCCCCGTGCCAGTCCGCCCGCTGGCGCCCCGCGGAGGAACCTTGTGTACAACCTTCATAGATAAGCGCAGGGAAGCAACAGAGCGGCCGCTGTACGGGGTAAAACGCCGTGGAAAGTCAGAGGAAGGGTGAACGGAGTTCACTAGTGGGTACCGGGCCGGAGAGAGATGGGGTGCGGAAGGACGGGTGGGCGCTGCGGGCAGCGCTCTGCCAACTGGCTTACGTGGTGGGTTTACGGGTCTGCCACCGTGGTTCTGTGGGATACGTGGGCTGGTCACTCTGCTGTGCGTGTGAGTGGGGCTTCACAGTGAGCTTGGGGGGCCTGGTGGCTCAGTCGGCCCAGCCTCTGACTCGTGGTACCGCCCAGGTCGTGGTGTCAGGGTGCTGAGATGGAGCCCCCACCCGGCCTGTGGGCGGCGCCCACTCTGCGTGGGAGTCTCCCTCTCTCTCAAAGAAATTAGAAGGAAAAAAAAAAAGGTGGAGGGGCGCCTGGGTGGCTCAGTCGGTAAGCCTCTGCCTTCAGCTCAGGTCATGATCCCGGGGTCCTGGGATCCTGCCCCCCCACCCCCCCGTAGGGCTCCCTGCTGGGTGGGAAGCCTGCTTCCCCCTCTCCCACTCCCCCTGCTTGTGTTCCCTCTCTGCTGTGTCTCTCCATCAAATAAGTAAACTGTTTGTTTTTTAAATGAGAGTAGCATCACCTCCCCTCCAAAAAACCTACATAGTTGGAGAAAAAGGAGAAAGCCTTACCTATATTACACTTGGTTTCCAGAACACTTTTGCATGTTGTATCAGCTGATTCTCAGAACAGCCCTTTAAGATACGTGCAAGATGAAGGAAGGGAATGGAAAGTTTCCTGAGGCCAGTGGGACAAAGACAGGAGCACACAGGTGATTGAGCAGAAGCTGGTGGGGAGCCCCGCAGCGTTAAATCTCCAGGGTGGCGAGCACTGTGCCTGGGACGGAGAGTGTGGTCAGCAGGCACCTGCCGAGAGGGCGAGGGACTGGACTTTGCCATTCTGTGGGTGCCCCGTACTAAAGGCAGGGGGGTACCCGCACCACGGCTGGCTGGCCATCGTCAGGGTCGGGACTACCGGAGAAGCTGCTCCTCTCTCTGGGCGGAGTGGGGATCCGAGCCCCCTCTAAGGACACTGAGTTTGTTGGCGACGGAAGACAAGACCATACTGAGATACGGAGGCCCTCCCTGGATGGCGGAAGCAGTCACCAGAGACAGGCCTGGAGGAAAGACATGCTGAAGGGAAAGCCGTTGCCAGGATAAGTGTGCGGTGTGTTGTGGGTGTGTCACGCGTGGCCACGGGACGCCGACCCCTCCCAGCCGGAAGAATGGTGGCAAAGCAGGGTCGTAGATGGTCAGCAGTTCAGAAACACCTGTGGGCAGTGCTCCCGGCACGTCTGAGCCGGAGGGAAAGAGCACAGAGATGTGTTAGGGAACCCCACTTCTAGGCCTGTCGCCTTAGACAAGTCACCTCAGCTGTCTGAGCATTTCTCCGCACACGTTAGAGGTCTAGGCACAAACAGAACTAAAAGAAGCACGTGCCTTAGCCCCTTTTCAAGATCTAGTTAAATCAACTCTTACAGCTCAAGACAGATTTCCATCACTGGGACTTGGCTCTCCTCCGCTGTCCCATAGTACATTCTCGGTGCTGGGACTGGTGTTTCAGCCCGAGTGCCGTCCGGAAAGAGCGGGCTGACCCAGGTCCCCGCGCCCCGCGGTGCCTCGCCCCAAGTCGCAGCTCAGGAGATGTCTTTGGGGCTCTAGAGTTCTGTGATCTGTGATCTGTGGGTGGAGAAGACTGAACCGTCTGATCGCTGAATTCCTTTGCAACCCTGCAGTGGAGGGAGTCCGTGGTGCTGACTTGCAGAGGGCGTCACAGAAGCAGTGGTTGGACGGGTGCTCAGAGGGAACCCACAGGGATCGCTGAGAACAGAAGCAACGGCGGGTTACCTCGTCCGAGAAGGAGCAGCCGTGGCGAGTGACAGAGAGTGACAGAGAAGGATGAGACTGAGAAGCAGGAGAGGAAAACAGCGTGGGTGTCCAAAGGCGATGGCCAGGGGAGGCCGGCAGGCACGCTCACCCCGTTGGGTGACCGCAGAGCCCCTGCTCGCCCGGAGCAGCCCGCTGTCTCATCCGGTTTCTGAGATGAAGCTGGAAATCCAGATTTTTATTTGAAATCTCATTATTTTTTTTTTAAAGATTTTATTTATTTGACAGAGAGAAACACAGCGAGACAGGGAACACAAGCAGAGGGAATGGTAGCGGGAGAAGCAGGCTTCCTGCCGAGCAGAGAGCAGGGAGCCCGATGCGGGGCTCGATCCCACGACCCTGGGATCACGACCTGAGCCGAAGGCAGACGCTTAACGACTGAGCCACCCAGGCGCCCCTGAAATCTCATTATTTTTAAGTGTTGAGGCCCAATTCAGATTATTTGAAAACTCTGGTAAAGAAAACAAAAAGCCCTGCTCCGTTCTCCTGCACGCCCTTCCAGGGACTTTCTAGAAAGTTCTTTCTTTGCCCTTCTCCAGCAGGTTTCTGCTGCCTCTCTCCCTGTCGTAAGCTGGCTCTGCCCCCCAGTGCCCAGTGCCATCTGAAGTCAGCGTCCCCCACCCCGCGGACGCCCTCCTGACCGGGGCGAAGGGCCCTGGGGCTAAGTTCTCGGAGCGGCTCCAGCAGGCCTCACCTCCTCACACTCGAGATCCAGTCTCGTCCTCTTTGAAATTTTCTTAGGGAACCAAGAGTGAGTGTTTGTTGACCCAGACGGGACCGTGTTTTCAAGAAAGAAGGGCAGTCAACACCTTCGGATTGACAGAGATCGAAGTCCCAGCCGGCCCGATGAGGCCCAGGACTGTAAGAGAACAAGCCTGCTGGCGGCTTTGGGGGCGGTTTGAGCCCAGGGAGCTGGGAGACGCGTTGCCCTAGTTCCGGAGGAAGAGGGCTGTGCTGTCGTCACACGTGTGTGCGGACGATGTGCACGCGGGGGGACTTGGGCGCTGCCCGGCGGGCTGACCGTGCGCGAGGAAGGGGACATCTGAGAGTGACCGCGGGGGGCGCTGGGAGAGAACGGTCCTCCGAAGTCAGCAGAGGGCTCTTCTCTCCGGACCGTCGCAGTGGGCGCTGGTGCGGGAGAGCCCTGTGCGGGTCAGCGCCGAGAGGGAGGGAGGAGAGGGAGACGAGCTCCGGGGCGGGGACCGTGCCCCTGGGTCGGAGCTGCGGGCCCTCTCGGAGCCCTCACTCTCCGCTGGCTGGGCCCCCTTTGCTCACTCTGTGTTGTTTGCTGGGGACTCGGTCCCCGGCTGCCCTTCCTCCTTAACCCCTTGTCAGGGAAGTGTCTGTGCCTGAGGTTGAAGCCACCTCGGTGCTGGTGACTGATTCCTTGGCTGGGACCGAAATGTCTCTCCTGAGCCTCCCATCTGTGTGTCCAGCATGCTTCAGGGGCTCCGTATCTTCAGGACCGACACCGGTCATTTCTCCTTAATTCTTCATCCGGGCTAATGGACACGGTAAGTTTGCAGTTGCCCAAGGCAGATCCAGGCCGTCACTTCCCTCCCGCCCCCGCTCCCCACGCATGTACGTGGACAGGTAGATACTGTAAAGAATGAGAACATACTTGTATTTTGTGTACTATGTTTTCTTTTCACTTTCTCTGTCGTGATCATCTTATCATGTCAATAAATGCTTTTTTATATTTTTAGTGGCTCCCTCGTATTACCTCTTGCACACGTAGTTGAAGTCTACTGCCTTGAAAATTGTCTTCTTTGTTCAGGGCGCCTGGGTGGCTCAGTTGGTTAAGCATTTGCCTTCAGCTCAGGTCACGATCCTGGGTTCCTGGGATGGAGTCCCGCATTGGGCTTCTCTCTCTCCCTCTGCCGCTCCCCCTGCTTGTGCTCTCTCTAAGTAAATCATATCTTTTTAAAAATGTTTTTTAAAGGGGCGACTGGGTGGCTCAGTCGTTAAGCGTCTGCCTTGGGCTCAGGTCATGATCTCAGGGTCCTGGGATCGAGCCCCGCATCCAGCTTCCTGCTCGGCGGGAAGCCTGCTTCTCCTGCTACCATTCCCTCTGCTTATGTTCCCCCTCTCACTGTGTTTCTCTCTGTCAAATGAATAGAATCTTTAAAAAAAAATGTTTTTAAAGATTTTATTTATTTATTAGAGAGAGATCACAAGTAGGCAGAGAGGCAGGCAGAGAGAGAGGGGGAAGCAGGCTCCCCGCTGAGCAGAGAGCCCGATGCGGGGCTCCATCCCAGGACCCTGAGATCATGACCTGAGCCGAAGGCAGAGGCTTTAACCCACTGAGCCACCCAGGTGCCCCATTAAAAAATTTTTTAAGCAAATAATTATTTTTTAAAAATTGTTTCCTTTTTTCTATTGTACATGCACTGACGTATCAGTACTTATCTTCTATTTCCTTAGATTTAACACTTAGAACTGAACAGAAGGCCAAGGAGTGTGACATTTGAAAAGCTTTTAATACATATTGCCAAACTGGCCTTCTAGAAAATTGTCCCAGAAGCATATGGTCCACTCATCGCCTGTACCTCTGCTAGCATTGGATATTATTATTTTTATGTTTTCTGATTCAGGAAATAATATCTTTGCCTCCAGCGCTCAGCCCCCATCTTTCTGCCCAGTGCCCCTCATCTCCTTCTGGTTGGTCCCACGACTGCCCTGGGGACACAGCTCACTGGGTGGGGGGACAGGTGACAGCTGGGCTCCCAGGTGATGGTTCTCAGTCTCCCACACTTGCTTAGGCTCTGGCCCCCTGTTTACTGCTCTTGGGCACAAAGCTTTCTTTCTGGTGACTCGTCAGGATCTTCCCTAATCTCCTCTTTTCCCTAACTCCCTGCCTCAGGAAGGAAGTTGCTCCCTCAGTGCTTGTGGGGCCGACCCCCCAGGAGGGGCCCCGGGCTGCCCTCCCTTCTGGAAGCAGCCCCAGCCCTGGGAACAGGGTTCCCGCCTTCCCCACCCAACAAGCAAACAGTCCAATCGCTCCTATACCGCGAAAGGAGAGTCCTGTCACCTTAGCCTCTCAAACTGCTGCCTTCTTTTCTCCTTCCTTCGCCAGCCAGCTTCTCCCAAGAGGAATCGGGAAGTGACCGTCAGTCCTCATTGGCCTGTCGGGGTTCCCCCATCTTGTCTCCTGAAGCCGAAGTCTTCAGGGGCCCAAGCACCCTCACGGCTGGTGGAAGGCCGGGTCTGTCACCCTCCCTTTAGTCAGAGCTTGTGACACGGGCTGGGCCCTGGCTGCCACTGTGTCCCGGCACGTGGCTCTCTCGGGAGCACACCGAGGTTCTGCAGCCGCAACCTTCGCCCACGCTCGCATGTACTGCGCTCCTGCAGCGGGCCAGGTACTTCCCACACATACCAGATCTGCTCCTCCCGCAGGAACCCCAGGAGGCTGGCTTACCGCTCCGACCCTGCATGGTCGCCTTCCTCGCGGCCAGCAGCACTCGGTCCTCTGGCATCTCCCTGCGCCCTCTCTTCTCTGGGTGCCGGACACCGTGCGTGCCCAGGGCTCCCCTGTGACGCCAGCCTCTCGTCCTCCCGGTGCCCTTCCTGGGCTCGAGCTCCATCCAGCCGAGAGCATGAGCCCGGCACGCACCTGCCCTCCCCTGCCCTCCCCTGCCCTGTCTGTTCTCTCTCTCGCTTCCCTCTCTGGGTCCCTTCTTCCTCACCCCGGCCCATCCAGATGCTGCTTCTCCATGAACCTTCAAACCCTCCAACAACACATTCAGTTCTACCTCTGCCAACCCCCACCCTTAATAGTCTTTGCTTTTATCACACTTTCCCCAGTCTCAGAGATTTCTGTAAATGTCCATCTGCGTGACTAGTCTCTTCCATTCTCAGAGGCGACAGACTGTCGCTTAGGCCTCTCGGTCTCTTCCACGCCACCCCCCACGACCAGGCAGCGACCAGAGGAGGCACGTGTTGTGTGTAAATGTTACTTTGGCTTCAGCGTCCCGGTTCCAGGGTCTGTCCGGTGGGCTGTTTCCCCAGGAAATTGCCTTCGAGGACGGAGTCATTCTGGAAGCTGGGAGAGATGACAGATGGCCCTAAGGAGAGCGATCACCCTGCCCCCGCTGGGTTCCGACATAACTAGGGTTGAGGCCCTCGCCACGGTCCGTTGTGGCGGAGGGAAGTGGAGGGAAGCCGTGTCTCCGGCCTGGGGGCGGCCGGGGCGGCTGGAGCCCGGCTCCACGGCTTACCAGGGCCGCTGGGCACACGTTGCTTAAGTTGGCGGAGCCTCCGTGCGCACGACCCCCGGGGGAGCGCGACAGAGCGTCGCAGAGAACAGTGCCCGGCCCAGATCCCGAGCTCAGGAAATGTTGGGGGTCGCCCTAACGCCGGGGATACATCAAATACATTCAGAATGCGTTCTATGCTTCCATTTCAGTACGAAGGTGTCTGCTTTCCCGGCAATCCGCGTCCGCGGGCTTGAAGTGACAGCACCCCGGCCTCCCGCTCCGCCCTGCCCTGCCCTGCCCTCCGACCGCCACTTCCCTCCCGCCGCGCACCCCGCACTCGCCCCCCGCACTCGCCCGGGGAGGAGGGCAGTCCCCGCCGCGGCCACCAGGGGGAGCACGCGTGCCGCAGGACGGCGCCTGCGCGAGCCGCTCCGCCGACACCCCGGGGCGCCCGCTCGCGGACAGCACGCGGCCCCGCCGGCTCCCCGTCCCTCCTCCGGGCACGCGGGGGGCTCTCTGGCCGGCGGCTCTCTCCAGAGGAGCGGACCCTGGACGGACCCCCGGGACCCCCGGCCCCCCCCCGGGGGCGCGCACGTGAGGGTCTGCGGGCACTAGGGGGCAGCACGAGGCCGCAAACCGCTCCGACGCCGGCCCCGCGCTCCCCCCACGCCCTCCCGCGGTACAGACCCGAGCAGGCCGCGGACAAGGGCCGCGAGGGACCCGGAGGATATAATAACCTCTCCGGGCTTCTTTTCTGAGAGCCCCTCGGATTCGTTGTCCAGCTTTCAAAGGGGTACAAAAAAGGGGCGTTTGGAACGCTGAGAAATCTGGGTGGGGGAAGGGGGTCTGGGTAGGACTCTCCAGCCCAGACTGATGGGGAAAGAACTGACTGCAGAATCTTTTTTGTTTTTAAACAAAATAGTGGTGGCCCGAGGGCATTATTACCTCACCCATTCCCGCCCCAGGACCCTCAGACCTCTCTCGGTTTCCTCCGAGACAGAGAGCCCATAGCCTTTCCCAGCGAAGCAGAAACCAGGCATGTGGCTCATGGGAACTCTTCATTTTATCCTCCCAGCAAGTACTGGTTCTTCGCTCTGCGGAAAGCCAGGGACCCTTGAGAAAACCCCATCTCGGCCAGGCCACCTGGAAAGGCCTCTGAGACACGCAGCAGGGAGCTGACCGGCCTACCACCCGTGCAAGCGTCCCGGGGGGCAGACTGGGTCCCCGTGGAAGGTGCCAGCTTCTCCTTGGCCTCACTCCAAGATGGAATCCCCTTTCTGGGTCATTTCCAGTCCTATCGCTCAGCTCAACCTCTTCTTCTTCTTCTTCTTCTTTTTTTTTTTTTTAAGATTTTATTTATCTATTTGAGAGAGAGAGAGAGCATGAGAGGGGAGAAGGTCAGAGGGAGAAGCAGACTGCCCGTGGAGCAGGGAGCCCGATGCGGGACTCGGTCCCAGGACTCTGGGATCATGACCTGACTGGAAGGCAGACACTTGACCAACTGAGTCACCCAGATGCCCCTCAACCTCTTAACTAGTGGAGTCATCATGGCCGCGCAGCCGGGCGAGGCCCTCCCCACTGAGCACAGTAGCACCCAGACCACCACCTGATCCTGTCTTCTCTGTCTGGGGGCTGGGACCCCCGGTCCCCCCGGTCCTCTGCGGTCCCTGGTCTCTCCAGACCTCACTTCTTCCCTGCTTCGCCTTTGACCCCACGGCTGTAACACTGTCTTTATGCATATAAAGCACTTGGAACACAACTCAATGATTATCGCTGCTATTTCTCACTATCTGCAACCTTTCACAGTTGATGAGAACTTTCACCTGCATTGTCTAATTCATCCATCCACTCACTCATTCATTCATTCAACAAATGTTCATCAAACACGTGTTGCATGCTTGTCACTCTTCCGGGCGATCGACAGAGAAATGACGCCCATGGACACGGTCCCTGCCTCCCTGGAGCATTCAAGGAACCTTGTGGTTTTCAATGTCAGCTGACACCTCTTTGTTTTGGGATTTTGGCCTTGGAAAGAATGTTAGGAACCAGCTAATTCAATCACTTCCCCGAACCAGAAATTCCTTCTGCATCTTCCCTGGGCGGCCATTCTTGACCAAACATTCTCCCCCACCCTTTGAACCTTCTTCCTGGGGCCAAACCTAATGTGCTTCCTTATCTCCTTGTCTGCCTCCCCTGATTCTCCTCCTGCCCCATTAACTGAGTGGCATCACACCCCACTAACAGCGACAGCCACTGCCTGTCTCCCGAAGCTTGGCGAAGAGTTAGTTCCTCTTTTTCAAGAATGACTTTAGGGTATCTCCCACACCAGCTCAGGTAAGCCTCCTTGCCAGTGCAGGAATTATTCCCCGAGCTTTACTGAGGATGCGGAAGCCATCCCCAGGTCGCCCCCCTCACCCAGGGCAGAGCCCCCGGGGCTGTTTGTGGCCGATCCTCTTCTCCAGGCTCTTGATGAGCTCAGTCCAAAGTAGGGGGACAGTCTACATCTTTCTTGATCTGGATGTGGTTCTTCCCTACTAGAGCCAAGGATAGCATTAGCTTTTAGCTGGACATCACTGGTTCATAACGAGCTTGTGTTTAGCAAACGTTCAGATCTCTGGTCCACCTTCTGGTCAGGAGCGCTCACTCCCGTCCTCCGCTTTCCCCTACATTCTGCATGCTGGGGGCCTAGGCATCCCTCAAGGACCACCACCTGTGCCACCTCCTTCACGAAGCCTGTCCTGATTGCACATCACCCCACTAGAAAGTTGTCTCTTTTCTCTCTCCATGAAATTTCTGTCTTATTTTCCAAGCACAGATTATGTCCGGCTATGCAGGCCAGCAACTTGCATCCTTGTCTGTGCTCTTTAATCAGGGCACAGTCCTCGCTACCCTTCGGGTCCCTCAGTGCTTTGCACATACAGGTATCCAGCAAACATTTGCCAAGTGAGCAGGTCTTATGACTAGGAAATTCATATTTTGTCCCTCCACGTGTAAATACTGTATACACGCCTGCAAGATTTCTTCCGAGGTACTGGGGCTCAGTCCCTGCTCTGGGTTTTGTACTGAGCACCTGCCAGGTGTGCGACCTCCAGGGATTCTGTGGCGGTCCTAGGAGATGGCCATCACCCCTGCCTCACAGATGAGGGAAAGGAGGCTGGGACTGACTCTGGCGGCAGCGTCTCTGCCACTCTGTTGCTTTTCAAGAGCCAAAGACGTGCCCTTTGGGGACCGAGCGTGTCTAGGGGCAGGGGCCCCAAACAGGCCACTCTTTGGCAAAGCTGGGGAGCCCTGCAGTTTAGGGCCGGCTGCTGGGAGCTGCTCTGGGTTCTTTTACCCCCACCCCCTTTTTCAAAGTAAGCTCTATGCCCAACATGGGGCTTGAGCTCAAGACCCCAAGATCAGGAGTCATGCTCTACGGATGGAGCCAGCCGGGTTCCCCCAAATAAGAGAGAAGACTTTTTTTTTTTTTTTTAAGTAATAACCCCTTAATGTTCTTGAGCGGGTTATAAAACAGCTAAAGGTGGTGGTTGAGGGACAGGGTCGGGTGGAAGCGGCCGAGGCAGGGGAGCCCGTGGGAAGACACTGCTGTTCCTTACGTGCCTGCGGGACTCTCTTTCTCCCTGTCCCCTCCGGAAGAACTCTCTCGCCTGTAGTCTGCTTCTTTTGGGGGAGGCCCCAGCCTCGCTCCCTCCCCACTGCCCAGCCCTGTGGCGGTGGTGTCTCCTTGGTTTCTGGTGCCCAGAGCTGCGTTTCCCCGTGCACCCCACTCCTCCCCGACAGGCTCCCCCGAAGCCTCTCTCCCCCATTTGGGAAGCGCCCTTCAGCGACAGAGTGATAACCAACAAGAGAAGAAATGTGACAAGCGTCTAGAATAAATGACTTTTCCATGGAATCCAACTGGTGTCCCCAGGTGGGGGACACTCAAAGAGACCACAAACGGGCTGGGGCTGAGGTGGGGGGAGCCCCTCATCCCCCCACCCCAGCAGGGGGCTGACCCCCGGAGGCCCCGGCCAGCCGCCCCCTCGCCCGGATTCCCAGCATCGCAGGCTCCCAAGAAGAATGCGGCTCCGGGGCATAAGTGACCTTTCACCCCGCAGACAAGCTAAGTTTGTTTTCTCCTTTTCTGTCCATCCCGCAGCAGGAGGGAGGGGGAAATGGGATGGGCCTTGTCGAACTTTCTCCCGAGACAATACCCCAGAGGAGTTGAAGTGCAGGGAGTAAAGGATCTATTTATTTTGGCTCAGGAGGGACAATGTAAGCAGATGGCCTTTGATGGGATTAGCGGCGTAATCTCTAAGACCCTGGTAAATTGGAAAATGATCCATTATATTCCACGAACCTTTGGCGGCTTCGGCTCCTGGGGAGGGAGGGGCAGGGCCCAGGGGCACCTTGTTAGAAAGGACCCCCTCTGGGAGCAGCCCAATCCCGCACCGAGAATTTGGGCAGGAGTTCGTTAGCTGCCCACAGGCCAGCCCCTCTCCTCTTGAGAGAGCACAGAAATCAGAACTGTCCCTGTGCTCTCTCGGGGCTCCCTCCTCCCTCCTCCGGAGACGGCTGGGGGGTCCTGGCTCCGGCCCCCTGCCTCCCCCCCTTTCCAGTCCTAGGGTGCTCAAGGGGATCCTTCCCTGTGAAGAGAAAGATACCAACTCTCTCGCCTCGGAAAAGGCAGGGAATTCTTCTTAGAATCCAAACTGTATCCCTCCCACTGGATTTCCAGTCTGTTGCCCACTCCCAGCCCCACAGCCCGGGGTGGGGGGGTAGGGGGGACCCCTCCGCTCCACTCCCTGGGCAGCCGGGCAGAGCCTGGGCCAGGGAGAGGGGGATGGGAGGCCGCCTCGAGGAGCAGGGGCTGGGGGGCGGGATGTGAAAGGGGAGATAGGGTGATAATGAACCACTCCGCCCAACCCCCCACCCTCTCCACGCACCTCCATCCCCCAGAGCCCAAGCGCCTCCAGGCCTAGGAGCCCCTCCATCTGGAGAATCGGCCGGAGGTGGGGGCACATGGGAGCCCCAGTCCGCGTGAGGGGAGGCGCAGCAGGCCGGGTCCAGAAGCTGCCTGTCCCGTGTGTTAGCATCTTCACTCCCATGGGACGCAGCGGTTTCTAAAGAAACTTGGATGCTCAGCATGATCTCCGGGATCAGGAGGATGAGGAGGGCATCGGAAAACCTGGCCGTAGACGGGCTCGGTGACTTGCTGAGGGCCCCAGGTCAGCGCCGACAGAGCCCCCAAGGGAACTCGAGCTCGGCCGGCGGCTCAGTGTTGAACCCCTGCTCGCCGTGTGTATTCACCGCAACACCTGCGTCGCGCCCAGAACTTCCGGTAGTTACCGAACAGGCGTCTGACTGCAACTGTGTCAGATTCATAGATTTAATTTGGGGGAATCTAAAGCCCACACAATATCAAAGTGTGCGTTTGTCCACACACAGAAGCCACAGTTCTTTGAAAGGAAGCACCTACACGAGGGGAGCTAGAGGGTGGGCGGGTAGAAGTCACTCAACTCCAAATAGAAATTCCAACCCCTCTGAGTGTATTAACTTGACTGGGGGGAGGGATGGGGTTTCCAGGAGGAATTCAGCTTGTACAATATTTTATTTGGAGCTATTTCAACCTATAAAGATCTATTTTACTTTATTTTAGCTTTTTTTTTTTTTTTTTTACAGATGGACACTTTATAATGGGTGTGTTTTTTAAAACTTTGTTTATAAAGTTATCTCTACACTGATCATGGGGCTTGAACTCGTGATCCTGAGATGGAGAGTGCCCCTGCTCTACCAACTGAGCCAGCCCAGTGCCCCTAATGTGTGTTTTTTGCTTTGTTTGGTTTTTTGGTTTTTGGGTTTTTGGGTTTTGGGTTTTTTGTTTGTCTCTTTGTCTGTTTTTGAGATAGCTTGAGCTGACACAGGGATCTGCAGACTAGTTAAAACAGGAAGGCAGAGTGGAGAGGTAGCAAGCTCCCTCCACCCCGTCCCTTTCTCCACTGCCCTCTCATCCCAGTACAAAAAATCACAGAGTTGACGGGGACAATCCCTAATTGGAAGAAAGCCACAATCTTGAGTGTGAAGGCCAAGCCTGAACACTGGGCACATTAATTCACTGAGTCCACAGCCCAGGGAAGTAGGCTTCCTCTCCTCCATTTCCCTTGTTTGGAAGAGCGGCTCAGAGAGGTTAGGGAACCGGTTTAGGGTCACACAGCTCGTTACATGGTTGAGCTGCCATTGCAGACTGTGCTCCTCCCAATGCCGGGACCCCCTCCACCGAGCTCCCCAGGGCTTCTCATCGACCCTCTCCCCAGAATGCTGGGCCTGGATATTCACCTCGAGGCAGGAACCCTCTGGGGACGCCCTCCGGCTCCCTGTTCTTGGAGGGGGTTTCTCCCACGGAAGCACCCTGCTCCCCACCTCCCACCCCAACGAGTAAGGGTTTTCCATCAGGTTAACTCATTCTCTGCCCCAAATTAAGACACACTGCATTTACTGAAAAGTCCAAAATATTCTGGGGTGAGACTGACCCACCAGATCCGGGATGGTCTCCCCTCCTGGCTCTGGTCACCTTTGCACTGAAAGAACCCTTCTTTCATCAAGGAGGAAAAGGGTGGACACAACGGTGTGGCCAAGGCGGCTGGGCTGGTCACCACCACCCTTCCCCATCCCTCCCCAGCCCACGGAGGTTTGGGGCAGAGGAGAGGGCTGGGGGGGCAGAGGAGAGGGCTGGGGGGCATTTACTCTGCTGTTCTGAGAGTGAAATGGCCCCCTGACACTGAGGTCGGCCGGGGCTTGCTAAGCTCTAAGATGCTAAGCTCTGGACCTCGTGGAGGCCCAGGCAGGCCGCCAGCTTGGGTCCTTGCTCTGTGCCCGGGAATGTTAGAGCTTCCCCCAGGCCCCCAGGACCGGCTCTCCATCCCCTTCCCTGCTGCGGAAAACCATATACACGGTCCACGTGGTCTATGCGGTCCTAATTCTTTGGAGCCTGGCTCTCTGGGCCCCTGGAAACCTGGGTCTACGGGCAGAATTGGGCAGCTTTCAGAAGAAAAGGGAAGGGGCCCCCAGCGCCAATGGAGGGAGGGGGCGGTCCCCAGGCCTCTGGCCCGACTCCGGGAGGGGCCCAGCGCCTTTCCACCGTACTGGTGCAGAGGCTCTCTCTTCCGTCCTATATCCCTGAATCTCCTTCTCTCGGCCTCTCCTCCTCCCCTGGCCCCTGGCTCTAGGCCCCCCTTCTCCCCCAGCTCCCAGCGCCTGGCCTTCCTCCTCGGCTCCCCAGGCTTCCAGGGTTGCCCCAGCTTCTCCGGGGATTGATTCCTCAGCTCCCCGACCCTGCACCGGGCCTTCCCGCCTAGGGCTGACGGCCGGCGGGGCCGGGCGGGGAGTGGGATGGCCACGGCCCTGGCCCCGGCTCCACGCTCCCCACGGGTCCCGGCTTCCTACCCGCCCCCGCTTTGCGCCGAGAATACGGAGAAAGCGACTGTAAGGGCCTGGCCGCCAAAAAGTCGAACTCGAGGGAGGACTGAGCCTGATGGTAGTGGAGGAGGGAGGTCTTTCTTGGCTTTATTCCCCCGGGGATGGGCTCCGCGGCGGAGATAGGGGAGGGGAGTGGCACCGGCACAGCCTCGAGCCCGGCCTTTCGCCGGACGCGGGTCGGGGGAGCGGGCGGCCCGCGGAGGAGACCCCGCGCCCGCCCCGCGGGTTCCTGTAGCCCCTGGGATCCCGTGCCTCCTCCGTCCCGCAGTACCCTGAATCCCGCAGACCCCTATCCCGCACCCACCC
>CM053618.1:1212949-1347161 GCA_028646535.1 Procyon lotor | reverse complement strand
ACCACCGTCAGTGAATCCCCTCGTCCCCGCTTCCCCCCCCCCCCCCCCTCCCCGCCCCCCCCCCCCCCCCCCCCCCCCCCCCCCCCCCCCCCCCCCCCCCCCCCTGCAGCCCCCCCCCCGCCCCCGCTGTCCGCGGCCCCTGGCTTCCCGCAGCCCTCGGATCCCGTGCCCCACGCTTCCTACTCCCCCACCCCGGCTGCTTGCAGCCCACCGTCCCGTGCCCACTGCCCGCTTACCGCAGCCCCCCAACTCCAAGTCCACACGCCCCGTCTCGGCCCCTCCCCTCGGGCGCCTTGAAGCCCTTTCTTTTCTATTTTGTTACCTTGCCCTTCCTATCATTTAATTTAACGTCGTTAAGATCTTTGTTATGTTTCCCTTTTATTTTATTTATTTATTTAGCGTTATTTTATCCCTTCTGTTTTAACGTTTGATTCCTTTTCTAATGGATTTTGTTCTCTTTCTGTTTCCGATTCCCTTTTTCTTTCTCCGCTCACTAGGTCGCTTCGGCGGTCTCGTCCTCCCTGGGCGCCCGCGGCCATGCGCCCCAGAAGGAGCGGCGCCCTACCTCGCCCCCGCCCCCGCGCGGAGCCCCCGGCCCGGACTCCGTGGGAAGCGGGAGCCCAGCCGGCGGTGTCGGGAGAGCGCGACCCGGGCAGGGGAGCAGGGGCGCGTGGCGCGTTCCTGCCTGACCTGGCCGGCCCCGGGCAGGCGGGGGTCGGGGGCGGTGGGGGTGGACAGGCCCGGACGCAGGGGCCCCCCGGACGCGCACGGGCAAACACCGAGATCAACCAATGTCACAGGTGCAGCCTCAGAGCACGAGGACGCACCACACGCAGGCAGAGCGGGGACATAATGGACGCGGGAGTGATGGGTACACGCGCACCACCGAGCGCACACATCCTTGCACACTGCGAATAGACAGGACTCAGACGCGCAAACCTACTTGCACGCACGCGGCAGCTGGGGGGGAGGGTTCGGCGCTAACTCAGACCATCCCGCGTGACCCTCCGCAGCGTGGCAGTGGGAAGGGGACCTGCCTGGTCTCCCCGGCAGGCACCGGCGTGGCCAGACACGCAGCCCCCGGCTCCGTACCTCCGCCTCGCTAAGGCTGGAGGGGCCCCCAAGGTGGAGAGTACTGGCAGCTTGGGCGGCGGAGGGGTCCAGCCCAAATCCGGGAGCTTGAGCCCCAGAAACGAGCATCGGTCCTGGAGGATCTCGTCTGCAAAGCAGGCGGCAGCCCGCGCTGCACGGAGAAAATGGCACCGTGTTAGAGTATCAGGCCCGCGATCCGAGCGCCAGGGACGCTTCCCAGCCGCTTGTAGCACACACGTGCTGGTGTCCGGCCAGCTGCCCACTTAGAGACCATTATTTGTGTGAAAAGGAGCAGAAAAGATGCGTGTGGTTCTAGGAATCAAAGTAGCACGTGTATACAGATATAGGTACCAATACACACCTACGGGGATGGAAAGCAGAAATTCTCTCCAGCTCACCAGCATCGTGACCAGGCTGGCGTGCCAGCCCGAACCTCTGTGGCCAGGTCTTTCCAGGGCAGATGGGAAGGACGGTGGAGTCTGACCAAGGGCAGGTGTCCGTCCGCACCCATGGAGCTGGATGAAAACACAAACCCGATCAGGTCACACCCAGACCCGCTCTGCGCACAGCTCCTGACACCCACACCAGGCACCGGGCAGGTGATGCGCCGGAAGGACCTCCATCCGACCCGATGGCCAGGAATATGGATTTTGTAGAAGCAGATATGCGAGTGCACACACAGAACTCCCTAAATTCGGAGCTCAGTTCTTGCACATGAGAACTGCCCAAGAAGGGGAGTGCATAGCTCAAAGCGGGTCTCCCCCGCAGCCCTGGGATGGGGGTGGGGGGCAACCCATTGTTCTGGCCTCTCAGAGGCGTGGGCGGGGGTGTGCCTGACCAAGCTGCAGGTGCCTTTGCCAAATCCTGGCCTGAGCCTGGAGGAGAAACAGGCAGGAGGAAGGGCCACGTCCCAGGGCTCCAGGGTGGGATAGAGAAGGGCAGACTTGGCCTCCCGGCCCCCACCGGGCTGGCTGGCTGGCTGGCTGGCACTCTGGAGGTCTGCCTTGTCCTTGACTGAGCTCCTGGTGCCTTTTTGTCTCTCCCTCTGTATTATAGGGCCACAAAGAAACCCAGCCAGACCCAAGAGCAGATAGAAGGACGAATGTGTTCTGCAGAGGTGAAGGTCATGGGCAACAAAGTCCATCCATCTTGCTGATCTCTGTGTATTTCTCTGGTGGTGCGTTTTCCTGTTTGTACAAAAATCCAAGTAGGTTTTGGGGCGCCTGGGTGGCTCAGTCGTTAAGCGTCTGCCTTCGGCCCAGGTCAGATCCCAGGGTCCTGGGATCGAGCCCCGCATCGGGCTCTCTGCTCGGCAGGAAGCCTGCTTCTCCCGCTACCACTCCCTCTGCTTGTGTTCCCCCTCTCTCGCTGTGTTTCTCGCTGTCAAATAAATAAAATCTTTAAAAAGAAAAAAATCCAAGTAGGTTTTGAAAGTTTGTTTTCTGGGACGCCTGGGTGGCTCAGTCAGTTAAGCTTCTGCCTTTGGCTCAGGTCATGAGCCGGGTCCCCAGATCAAGTCCCACATGGGGCTCTTTGCTCAAAAGGGAGCCTGCTTCTCCCTCTGCCTGCCGCTCCCCCTACTTGTGCTCTCTCTCTCTCTCACAACTAAATAAATAAAATCTAAAAAAAAAGAAGGAAGTTTGTTTTCTTTCGGTCCTTCAGTTACTGTCTCTCTGGGGGTTTCCTTCTGTCTGTTTCTCTCGGGGAGCCTTCCCCTTCTACATCATACCCCTCAGGAAGAGTCTCGGCCCACGGACTCGGTTACCCTCCCGCCCCTGCCCCCCAATATTGCCTTCTTTAAAGTTTGCCTCAGGTGGGCAACGGCTTTATTGACGCAGAGAGGGCTGGGTGACCACACCGGGGCAGGGAGCAGTGCCCAGAGGGAGACATCGGTGACTTGGTGGGGATCCGGACATCTCTGGGTGCACAGCAAGGCCTGCGGTGCCCCCCAGACAGGGGGCAGAGGCCTCTTCCGAGTGGAGGGAAGGACGTCGGTGAGGCTCAGAAACCCGAGGCCAAGGGCCCGTGGAGTCCCACCCGGCCAGGCAGGGGAAGAGGGACCCAAGTCTGTAGGGCAGGTCCTGGGAGCAAGACGAAGGAAAAGCAATACATCCCATCAGGTCCCACATCCCACCCCCAGAGGGGCAGGCAGACCGTCTGGGTGAGAGAAGGCAGGGCTGTGAGAAGGGAGCCCCGGGCACCTGGTGACATCTAGGTGGGGAGCCCAGCGGGTGCCCACAGGGCCAGACACCCTGTGGGGAGAGGGAGGGGCTGGGGTCCGCCTCCGTCCACCGGCTGTGCTGTGCGCTGTGTGCGGAGGCTGGAACAACACCTGGGCCTCTTTACTGGGGGGGGTGCAAACAGGGCTGGGGGGGGCTTGAGAGCGGGGCAGGGGCAGGGACAGCAGCTGGGCCGTGCCCACCAAGGAATGTGCCCTCCCTCCAGAGAAGCAGGCCCCGCGTGTCCTCTCCCCGGCCAGATTCCTCGGGGGGGGGGGCGGGGGGGGCTGGCTTTGCCCCCATCGGCTCTGGTCCTGGCTCCCCGGGAACCTGGGGGTCTGTCTCCCTGTCTCTGTCACTCTTCACAGCTCTGCTGCCTCCCTCCTCCGGTCTCTGTCTCTCCAGGCTCACCCCACCCCCCCTTTGTGAATTCAGAGACTTCTCCCCGAGCCCCTCCCCACTCTTCCCAGAATAAGATCAGTAAAGTGTCCCACAACCTCGGCTCCCTCCTCCTGGGCTGCGGCCCCTCTGCCAGTGTCAGATAATTGCTGGTGCGTCGCTCTGAGGAGCCCGGGCTGATCCCAGCGAAGGAGAGGGGGAGAGAAATAAATAATAATTTGCTTCCATTCAGCGTATATAGGTTACTTGATTTGCATATATGCTAATAATGCTATAATTACCCTGCTGTTGTGGTCTATGATCAAGTTCTATAAATACATGGATAGCAGAGCGAGGCCTAGCAACACCGCCCCAAATTGTAAAGTATGTGTCTGTGCGCATTTACGTGTCCCCTAAATCCACGAGTCTCTCTTTGTTGCGACGCGGCCCTGCGAGGCCCTAGCTCTTCCCGCTCTCGGCTACCCCGCCTGTGCTCCCAGACAACTCGGGGAAGGAGGAAAGACAGGCCTGAATGAGAAAATAGTCCGGGTTATGTGTGATTTTTTTTTTTATTGATATGATCATGAATAAATTACTACTGGAAAAAAAAATAAATTACTACTGGTTTTCGGAAGATCAGAGATTTCCCCCAAATCACTGAATTCATTATTGCCTGAATGGCGTCACCTCCTCCAGGCCCGTACTTTGGGGTGCAGGTGGAGGCACGGGAAGAGGCCACCCGCCTATGCGGGGCCTGTTGAGATGTTTAAGAAAGTGGTGGCTATGGGGTCCCCTTCCCCAAAGCTGCCCCCACACCTTGGCCTCCTCCTTGCCTGATCCCCGATCTCAGGATGGGGGTGGGGGTGGGGGAGGCTCCCGGAGCCCCGAGCCCGTGCAGATGTTTGGGGGTTGGTGGCAGAGGTGGGCGGAGGCCCGGAGCAGCATAAAAGACGCGATCCACAGCTGTCTGCTTTTAATTATAATTATCCCCTTTCGCTTCCTTTCTAGCTAATGAGGGGGGGATTAGATTTTTTTTGCTCCCTTTTCTCCCCCCCTTTCCCTGGAATTGGGGGGTGGAGTGAGTTCAGGGTCCTCCCCCCCTCCCCTAGCCCCCTGGTTACCGGGAGAAAGGCAGACTCCGGAGGGTGGGGACAGTGTGGAGAGATTTGCAGGAACAAAGGGAGGACAGGTTTGGATTGCTGGACACGTCCCAGAGTTGGAGAGACCCCCCATCCCCCTGGCACCCCTCCCCCCAGCCCCCCAGCCCCCAGACAAGGAGCTCAATGTCTACCAGCCGGTGAGAAAGGAGCTAAAGGGAGCCCAGGCCAGAGGGAAGGAGGAGGGAAGGGGTGGGGAGCCGGGGCACAAAATTAGTCTCAAAGGATCTTTATTTCTGAGCTAGTGAAGCAGATGTAATCAAGGGGAGAGCAAGATAATCATAATGGGAGGGATGAGGGGAGGGAGCTGAGGCGGGGGGGGGCAGTCTGGCCTCCCCCCTCCCCCCAGTCCCCATACTCTGGGGTGCGGAAGGAAGGAAGCATCAGGCGTCGGGACTCTGACCTAAGTCCTCAGAATCCCCCTTTCAAAGCGTAGGGATGCGGCCGGAAGGTGGCTGGGAAGGCACCGGGGAGAGGAGAGAGCCCCCCGCCCCAGCTGAGGGAGGTACAGGGAAGGGGACACTGAAAAGCAGTGGGGGAGGGGGCGAGGGAGCAGGCAGGGACTCAAGTGGCCTCCAGGTCTGTGGGACAAAAGTTGGAGGGAGATTTGTGTATGGGGGGGGCTTGGGGAAGGGGGGGCTTTGACAATGAACTTGAGACAAACTTCATTAGCATGCAGGCCTGCTGTCTGTCACATCGAGCTCAGACTGAGTTCCCAGGCCGGCCAGGAAGAGTGGGGGGGGAAGGAGGGAGGGAGGGGGGGGTGACACAGAGGACCGGCCATTGTGCCGTCCTGGGCCCCAGCGACCGGCAAATATCGGGATCCCGGCCCTGGAAACCAGCCCCCAAAGGGCTCTCCCTCCTCTGAGAACAAGGTAATTTATCTCCCACTTTGAACCCGTGGTCCCACCCCTCCCGTGTCTCCGTCTAGACTTCCCAGCGCTGGCCTTCGGCCCCCACTGGCCCACAGTGTCTCCCAAGTGTCACTTTCTCCTTCACAACTGGGATGTGGACCTGGGATTTCCCGGGAGCTGACGGGGCCTGGGGCTGGGGGAGGCTTGGGAAGGGGGCCCCGGGGACACCCTGAAATGGCAAAGTGTCCTCGTCCCTGTCACTCCTTCTCCACTCGCTCCCCACCCTGGACAGGTCATCCAGCCACGCTCTCAAGTTCAAAGGTCAGCTGGACTGGGCAGGGGCCTGGGGACGGCGCGTGTCTATCACACCCTTTCTCGTGTGTCCTTGGGGCATATGGGTGGCCTGGAGGAACAATAGCTTTCCTGAGCCCCTTCCTCCTGCCTCAGGTTGGAGAAGGCAGCAGGAGGAGGTGGGGAACAGAGGAGATGACAAAGACCCCTTCCCACACAGGCCTCAGAGCGGGAAGGGAGGGGGCTTCCTCCGGGCGGGCTGTCATTTTGGTGGTCGTGGTGTTTCCAGACAGGGGCAGCACCCCCTCTTTGCTGCCTTCCAGGGATAGCAGCCAGAGAGGGAGGGAGGGAGGAGGCGAGCGGAATTCCTGAATGGACAGACAGATGCTACGTCACGGAGCTGCCCCCCCCCCCAGCCAGAGGAGGCAGGAGCCGGAGGAGGCAGTCCAGCGGCTGGGGCCACCGAGCTGGCTCTCCTCCTCACAGAAGCCGGGTGAGTGGCCATTCCGGAGGGCCCTGGCTCCCTCGGACCACTGGGCTGGGCTGGGCTCCCCTAGAATCAGCCCGGGGCGACCTCCTTTGCCCACCAGCTAATGGAGGAGAGGCGCGCTGCGCTCGACAATCGCAGAAAGGAAGGAACTGCCGATGAAAGATGGAGGGGGTGACCTGCAGGGGTGGGGCGTGTGTGTGGAGGAGTAGTTGGCAGAGGGGGGTCCCCGCCCCTGCTTCCTGGGCACCCAGGGCAGCGAGCTGAGGCAGCGGCCCTGCCCGGCCACCGGAGCGCCTCCGGGTCCCCTCGGTTCCCCGCCTGGCTGACGGGAGACAGCTCACCAAGTTTGTCAATGGGATTGGGAGGCTTTAGGGTCACGGTGCTGCTGATCCTATTAATCCGCCCCTCCCTCTCTCCACCAGACGGCCAACATCTTAATGCTCGCACCAGAGCGGGGGTGGGAAGGGAGACCAGTGGTGGGGATGGGAGCGAAGAGAAAGGTGGTTCTGTGTATGGACTCCTGACCTCTTTCCGTTCGTGGCTCCAGTGCTCTCGGCCCGGGTACTGCAGCTCTTGGGGGAGGACGAGGTCCGAGGAGCTGGGGCCTAGGGCTGAGGGCGGGGGGGGAGGAGCCGCCGTCCCAAACAGGTGGGGACCAGAACTAGGAAAAAACCCAAAAGCATGCTATAGAATTTAGATTACTCTACTTCCCCTTCTTCCCTGCTTTTCCCATGAGCTGGCAGGTGGGGACGGGCTGGGGGGGCTGAAAGCCCAATGGTGCGTGGGGGCCAGATGCTCAGGTCCGGGAGGGGCTGGAGCCCGGTTGGATGCTGGCTTTTATTTCTTGCCTTTTGAGAAGGGCGGGGGGGGGGGGGCAATGGAGAGAAGGCACAATCCCTGTCCCCACCCACATGGGGCGCTTTCTGGGAGACAGCCTGGGACCCCCGTAGGGCGGTGGGGGCTGGAGGCTGCAGACTATTTCTGGTCCTCCGGGAGCCAGGTTTGTGGGAGAAGCTGAGGGTTCTAGTCACCAAACATGCACACACATGCTCCGTGCCTCCGGGGCGGGGCGCTGTCCTTGTCACCACGCGCCCCCCCCCCCCGCACGCACAGCATGTGTGGGGGTGCAGGGCAGGGCTCAGCAGGGAGAGGCATTGCTGCTCTGGGGACCCCACGCCTCTTTCTGATGAGGAAGGAAGAAGGAGCCAGAGGCCCCCCAGCTGTTTGTGCCCATTTTCTAGCCAGTCTTCAAGTTTCAGGGGGTTGGCCCCTCCTTGGTGTGAGGACCATTTCAGACGGAGACATCCCTTTACGAACGGATGGGTCGGCGGAGCTGAGGCTGGGAGGCGAGTGGGCATTTGTGGCCCGGAGACGCGGGCTGGGGGCGTGCAAAGTGCTCCTGCTGGAAATCGGGCGGGGATGGAAGGCGTATCCCTGCTCCCCAGCCCTGCCTCGCTGTGATTTCCTCTGCATGAAGGTCGGGGCTCTTCCTGCGTTAAAGAAGGTGGAGTAGCTGTGGACTGAGTTTGAGGGAGGACCCTCCAACTTACCCCAACACACACACGTCCCCATACACAGGCGGATACACTTCTCCTAGAATATCTGGGGCTGGGTCACCCATGTCATTCCCCTAAATCAAAAGGTGAGACTATAAAATACCAAGACTCGGTTCCATACCCAACATTCACATTTAAAAAGTTGCTTTGTATTCTCACCTTTTGTGTCCGTGAGACAGAGAAAGAGAGGACCAGGGGGCCCTCTGGCCGCTGCAAGATGGACGGGTGGGAAAGCTTAGAGACCAGTAAGGTTGGCCGCATCTTTAGGGCCCTGGACTTCGCGGATCCGCCGCCCTTAGATCTAGACAGACAGCATGTCTCTGTGCCCCCAGATCCCTCATCCTGCCCCAGCAGCCCCGGGGCTGTGGGGAGAGTGTCCACTGGGTGAGGGACCACGGCCCCAGGTTCAAGTCAGAAGGGCCAGGGGCCTGGCTTCGGCGGGAGGTGGATTGGGCTGCGAGCAGGGCCTGGGTGGGCGCCGTCCAGGCTGCGTGGGGCCGGCGGCCCCTGCCCTCCCGCCCCCCCGCATGTCCAGGCGCCCGGCCGCTCTCTCCCCCCTGTCGCCCGTGCTGCCTGGAGTTCCGGCGAGGGAAGAGGGCAGCCTGGCCTGCGGAGGAGGGAAGCGCTGAGGAGGGCAGCAGGGAGAGGGGGGGTGCGAGGCAGAGAACGGGAGGCACTCTAACCTTCACATTCTCCTCCTTGACAGGCCCGGGCCTCCGAGATACAGCAGCCCCGCGCGCTGGGTGGCCACCTTGGCTTTTAGGGTATTTATTTTCTTATTTGTTTGCTTTGATGGGGGGCGGGGGTGGGGCGCTTCCCCTCCGCGTTCTCCTGGTCTCCCCACCTCTTCTAGCTTTGGAGCCCTGGCTGTGCCCCCCTCTGATGGTTCTAAGACCTGTGGAGTCATTGACGCTGGGAACGAAAGACCCCGTGCACCCAGCTCTGGGAGAGGGAGGACGGGCCCTGGGGACGGCAGAGCGGGCGGGGATGCCAGTACCTGGGCGGCAGAGGTGAGGAAGAAGAGCAGCGCGGGTGTGGGGACTGCGGGTCTGGGAGGGTGCGCGCGGGGCCGGCGCCTGGAGGCCTGGGAGGCTGTGGCCGGGACGGGTAGCCCTCGGCTCAGCGCCTGGGTTTGTGTCTGCTCGCACGTCGTGCTTTTGCCCCTGGAGGAGACCCCTTGCTGAGAGCGGGCCCTCCAGCACGTCCCTCACCCCGTCCTCTGCTCCCCGGCTCCAGGGGGCTCTGAGACGCGCTCCGCTCCGCGGCGGGTGAGGCACTGGGAGCAGCCCGGTGGCCTCTGGGCGGGAGAAATCCCGGCTCCCGGGGAGAGAAGCGTGGGATCCCGGGGACCGGCTTCCGGGTGGTCCCCGCGCCCTCTAACCGCCTCTGCCCCTGTGGACATAGACAGGTTTTTTTATTTCAAGGCTTCAGCAATTTTCGTTTTTGGCCGATTCTTGCTTTTGTGTGTCCCTACCCCCCAGACAAGGCCAGTGTTCTGTAGCAAAAGAATAACGTGTGATAATGTGCACGGTGCGCTCGGAAGGCAGCAATAAATACCTGAACCCTCCTCCAATGCAGCTTTCGTGTGTATCTTCCAGGCGAATTAATCTGATAACTGAGACAAAGAAAAAAAAAATATGCTTTTTATGTAATGACCTGAATGTTTCCAGAGAGTGGCCTAATGCCAAAATGTCTTTTGGACCCGAATTATAAAAATCTGCCCAAAAGCCGCATACAGAGAGTGCAGTTCAGGCCTTGTTTTTCCATACATGGGCCTCTTGAAGCCCAGACAATGGGTGGGCATGGGGACCGTCGCGGTGGGGGTGGGGACAGGCGAAGAAGGCAGGCTCTGAGATAATGGAGACACTTGCGGACTCCCATCAATACTGGGGCCTTGGGGGCTCTCCCCGCAGCACCCCAGGATTTCCCTGGCAGGACTCGGGGTGGGGTCTGCAGGCCATGGCTGCGGAACACCGAGCGCCGCCGAGGCCTTCCCGGGGAGACTGAGGCTGGCAGGCCGAGCACAAGGGGACCTGAGGCACCCATCTTACTCCGGCCTGCTGCGGCCAATCCCAGAGCGCACAAGGGTCTCTTGTGGTCAAAGGAACCGCAGGAGAGTCACTAACACACAAGGCGGTCCCTACGCTCTCCTGTCCCCTCCCACGCAGACCCTACGCGGGAGCCCCACTTTGTCCACGCCCGTCCTTGGCACCCATTCACGCTCCGTCCACAGGAGGGCAAACTCAGATGGGCACACACATACTCTCGCTAACCCACTCTTTCCTGGGCACCCCCCATGTTCTCGATCCCCAAGCCCCAGTGGGAGTGACGCTGCCTCTGCCCTGGAGGGCGGTCTCTCGTTAGCTCCCCGGCACGAACTGTCCTTGGGAAAGCAGAGCAGCTTGGCCTCATATACAGAGCAAGCCCGGGGACCCTGGGGAGTTTTCTGGTTCTTTCCCGGCTTAGTGCCCCATCCCTTTGGGAACAGAGACAGAGGCCCCGCTCGCCTCCATCCCTGAGCAAGAGCCCTGGGAGGTCAGCTTGTCCCCTCTGCCCAGACAAAACCAAAGAAAAAATGGCTTCATCAGGAATCTGGCAGAGATTCCAACGTATACACTCAACCCCATTTTCTCCTGCGGGGGCCTCCTTACCTCTGGCTACCACTTAGGCTGGGGGAGCCCCGAGGCACCCGTGGCTGTAGCAAGAGGCAGAGAATCTGGCTCCTTATCTAGCTATTGGGGGAAATTTGGAAACGTACCCATTGCTTTCCAGACCCGTTTTTGAGAAGGTCCAGCCGAGTCTGATTTTGGTCCACGGGGGAGGGGGTGTCTCCACAGGGCGAAGAAGGCTCTGTGCGTCTCACCCGCACCCCATCCCCAGCAAAAATACAGCAGTGGCTGAAAGAGAAGGAAGGTTCATGCTGGTCCCCGGCGGCCTCCCGTGGCTCACTGGGCAGTACCCTTGTGGAGATGAGCCGGGGGGGCCCCCTGAGGGCAGGGCCAGAGGCTGGGACTGGTGAAGGCAGGAAGCAGAGGGTTTGGCCAAGCAGCTCTTTCCCACCTGCCGGGCCCAGCCTCCCAGGCCCTAGGTGAGGGGAAGGACGGGGGGCGAGAAAGGACCCTTCGAGTGCTTTTAAGGGATCTCGTGGGGGGGCAAATGGGGGAAGTTGGTGGTGCTCGTGAAGTGGAGGCCCTATCCAGGGTTTCCGGAATGTCTGGAGGGTCTTGGGCTTCTTTTGTAGGGGTATGAAGTCAAGTACGTGGAATTATTTGAGGAAGTTTATAGGCAGGAGGCTGAAAGGCTGGAGGGCTCTGTGGTTTCCTCCTCGCAGGGAGGGTGCCTTTAGGGAGCTCATTGGGCGGCACGCTGGTGGGGTAAGTTGTCTCTGAGAGGGTTTGGGGAGGACTCCACTTTTCTGTGACTGGACTGAGGCAACAGAGACCCCAGTGTTCCCCCCGGGCTCCCTCCGTTCTGAGCTGTAGGGGCACCTGGGAGGGGTGGGAGGGAAGAAAGTAGGCCAGGGACACTTTGTCTCTTTCCTTCTCCCCCACTACCTGCTGGTGGCTGGTGTGCTCCCAGTTCTGGGAGGGTCAAGAGTTGAAGCCATGGAAGCTTCTAGAAAGCCATTCCCTTGGGGAGCGGTCCTGAGACCCTCTGGAGGCTGACAGAGGAGTGGCAGTGGGGGTGGGGAGCTGCACACAGCCCGGAGAGCGCCCTGAGACGGGGAAGCCCAGCTCCATCCTGCTGTTCTCCTGGGGAAACTCAGGCCCTTGGGGGCTTTACCCCATTTCAAAGTGTCCCCCACCTCACAATTGTGCGGTGACTATGCAGACATTCTCCAATCTGTAAGGGGGTGCATAAAATAAAAATTGGCCATGGGCTTGCATCTAACCAGGGGGAAGAGCATCAGGGCTCCGCTTTGTCCCGGATGGTGCAGAGAAGTGACCCCCCCCCCAGTGGATAGAACAGCCTGGCTGGGCGGGCTGGCGGCCGAGGGGCGCACCTCTGTTGGCACCGTGTTCAAGGATCCCAGGTGATAGGAATCGGCTGGTATGAAGCAGACACACAGGCTCCAGGAATCTAAGTCCTACGATTTTTCAGAAAAGGGGCCGAGAGTAGGGCGGTTGGAGGGACGGGGTGACTGGGGACCAGTGGGGCTCAGCGAGGAGCCCACAGCGCTCTCTCCGGAGAGCTCCGCTAGGCAGCGAGAATCCGGACCCGGTTTTAAGGGGCGGCGCGAGCTGCCGGGGTTGGACCACAGCGTACTGGGGATTCTCTGGGCCAGATGGGGAGAGCCAGGTCAGGAAGACCTTGCTGAGAGCGATCCTTCTCCCTAGGACCCCCGCTCTCCAGACACCGGAGATGGAGCTAGGGCTGGGGCGCACCCGGCAGTCCTGTGAGGCTGAGTGGAATCTGCGGAGACTGCCCCGGTTAATGCCCGCGGGGACCCGCGGGCCTCCCCCACCTGGACCCTTGGGGTAGTGAGCAGGTGCTAGAGATATTCCCGTTTCTGCACCCCGACTAGGGAGGCCCTGCCTCGTTCAGACCCCGTGTCTTCCAGTAGGAGTCCAGAATCCTTCCCTCTGTTGTGGGTTGGAAACCAACAAGATCCAGGCTCCTGCCCGTCCTAAAAGGTTAGGATTCCAGTCTGGAAGGGATCAGAACATGACAAGCACAAGGAATATCCTGAGGAGAGGAGGCAGGTAGGAGGAGAATCTGCAGTTATCTGATTCTTTTTCATATCTCTGAGCCCCCCCCCCATCCCGGTGCAATACCTAGGGACCAAATGGAAAATGTGGGGCCTACAAAAAGAGTGAGGATGGAGATGAAAACCACAAATGGCAACGGTGGGAGATGGCGGACGGGCCTGGGGTGGGCGAGGCAGCAAGAGGCTGGGGGTCAGCACACAGAGGTAGAAGTTCCTCCCCCACCCCGCTCCTGGGGGGAGGGGCGCCCCAATTGCGCGCTCCAGCTCAGCCCTGGAAGGGGAGGGGCGGGGCCGGCGGGGAGACGAGGCGGTGACGTCAGACTTGGCAGAGCCAATCGGAGGCGGGCCTGGGGAGGGAGCGTGAAAGGATGAATGAAAAGTCCGGAGCCGGAGCGCGCCCGGGCCAGAGCAGCGGCCGCGGCGGAGGCGGGAGCTGGGGAGGCGAGGCCCGTGAGGCCCTGCTCGCCGCTGCTCGGCGGAGGCTGAGATCCAGCGGGCGCCTGCACCCCGGCGCCTGCGGAGCCCTGGCAGCCCCGGGCCGGGACCCCGGCTCTGCGTGGCGGGAGCGCGCCGGGAGGACCGCGCGGGAGAGCACGATGGGCGCCTTGGGCTCGATGTAAGTGGCCTGGCCAGCTCGGGGCAGCAGGTGGACGAGCGCCGGGGTGTCCGGCGTGCCTGCGCGTCGCCCCGAGGGGCCGGCCGTGACCCACACCCTCCTCCGGGCTGCGGGGACCTCCGTGACGATTCCCGTTCCGGATCGGAATCCCCGCCAAGCGCCAGGGCCCCTCTCGCCTCGGACCCCCGGCCATTTTCACAGCCTTGGATGCTTTGTGGACCTCTTTGTACAAAGCCGTTTTTTCTGAGGGTCCCGCGGGGTCTGAGGTTCGGCTCACCTGCACCGCCTGGCCCATCTCGTGGAGGGTGTCCCGGAACCCCTCCCGGGTGGGGTCTTTGCCCTTTCCTTCTCTCCCCGAAACGCGCCGGGGAGGCTCTGGGGCGCCCACCCCGCCCCGGCTTGCCTCCCTCCGGGTAGCTGGGATTTCCTGTTCCCTGCCAGGACGCCGCGGGGGTTTTCCCCACGATTTGCTGCTCGCCCCCGGCTCTAGTCAGCGCCCTGTCCCAGCCCTTCGCGAGCAGGGGTCCCCGCGCCTCCTTTGCAGAGGCTTGGGCTGTTGGGCGCGCCCTGCAGCTTCCAGACGAGGGAGGTGGGGACCCCGTGAGGCTGCCGAGGCCTCCGCTGCTGTCCCAGCGGTCGTCCCGGGTGGCGCGAAAAGCCCGCGAGTCCCTCTTCCTGCGGAAGGACCCGCGGAACTCCCACTTCTGGCTCAGATGGGAGCGGGAAACGAGGCGCTCGAAGCTCCTGGGGCCCGGGGGCGATCCCTGGATCTCGACGCCGCCGGCCTTCGCGTCCTTCCCACGTCCTTTTCGGTCTCCGTGGTTGTCTGGGCCCTGTATCGGGGTCCCTTTCGGGCTTGGACTCCGTTTCCCTCTCCGCCCCCACCTCCACCCTTGTGCCCTCTCCCACCTCTACCGGCGGGCGGGCGGCTGGGGGGCGGCGGCGGCGACCGGGAGGCTGCGTGGAAGAGGCGGCGGCAGCAGCCAGGAGGCGGGGTTGGTTGTTATCTTTGGTTATCTAGCTGTATGAGTGGTGTGGAGTCTTCATAAAGCTAGATAACCGAAAGTAAAAATAACCCCATACACTGCGCAGAGGGCCCCGGGAAAGCTGGCCGCATGGGCGGGCGGGGGAGGCCTACACGAGGGGCTGGGGGCGCGAGGACCCTGGGCTGTGCGGGCGAGAGGAGATGGCGGTGGCCTTCGGGCCTCAAGACCGAACCCCAACCCGGGTCCGCGCAGAAAGGAGGCGCCGCCAGGGCTCTCGTTCGCCAGGTGCTCCCCATGAGTGGGAGGAGGCAGGAAGGGGCAGAGTGGTTCCTCCTCAGGATGGGGCCTTTCTGGGCAGAGTGAGGAGTGGGCCGCTGCAGGGAAGCTGCTCCGAGCCAGAGATCCGTTGAAATCTAGTTGTAGGGTAATTTGGGACAGTGCCTAGGGTTCCCGGCCCAGGCGTCTCCCGCGGGCTCTGGTGAACAGCTTCCCGCAGGCTATGCCCAGCTCTTGCTGGGGTGGGAGGGAGACTTTGGGGGAAACCTTCTCCCCCAGACCTCCTCCCCAGGAGAAAAGGAAAGAGCAAAAGACCCCCACCTGGGGGTTTTGCTTTCATCCATCCCTGAAGCCTTGTAGGTCTCCCCAGCTGGGCTCCAATCTGGGAATGGCAGAGTGGAGACAAGTGGGGGTAGACCAGGAGGCCGGGTTCTGGGGAAGGGGCCTGTGGAGTGTTTCTCAGCTCCCTTGTTCCATGCTCTTGACCCTTTCTGATCCAGGTCCCGAGTCTGATGTCTTGAAAGGCTTCTCACACCAGCTTTGTCTCCGCTGACCAACTGGGTTGAGTTGGGGTCTTTCAAGACACCTTACCTTCCTATCCCATCCTCACGCTCTTAGAAATCACCTCCAAGAGCAAATGGCATCAAGGAGGTCAAACACAAAGGAATCCGTAGCTTGGTATTTCTGCTGCCCAGAGAAGGCAAAGAATTAGAGAGTAATCAGGGCCTTTTCCCAAAGAATCCGTTTATCTGGCCTGACCTCAATATTTTAAGCAAAAGTGTTTGGGTGCAGTCGAGAGGACAGTCCAGAGCCACTTGGTAGATTAAAAGTAAGTGTAACAAAGCCAGAAATGGCCCCACTGCGTTTATTCCCTGTCTCGCCCCCCCCCCCCCACCTCCGGCCCTGCAGCTGCAGGGGAAGCCCGACCGACCACGGGGCCAAACGACCTCCTACAGACCCCAGGTCCCTGTAGCAACTGACGGTTTCCTCCAGGAACTGACTTCTAATAGCGAGGAGATAATGATTCCATGATGATATATTCTGTGGGAGAAATATCAGGGACTCCAAACGAAAACAGTCAGGCTTCAGAGAGCCTAGAACACACACATTTCCTCCCTTCCGAGGTTTGGAGGAAGGAGAGATTAGCCGCCTCTCACTTTTTTTCAGCTGTTTTGGAATTTGGTATTTTTGGAGGGGGGGCAGTGGAGACAGGATTAGAGAGAAAGGGAGCAGGTTTGGGCAGGGACGGAGAATCCCTAACACCACACCCACCGTACCTCCTGGTGAGGCTGGTGAGCTCCTCGGCTGTGTGCTTCTCCTTGATCCTCCGTGGGGGGCGGGGGTGGCTATGGTTAACCCCATTGTACAGATGAGGAACTACAGACCACTGTGCAAAGCTAGTATCACTGAATAGTTTCAGACCTCCGGGAAGGGGGAAGGACCAGAGAGTAAGGAGGGAGGGGATTGACTTCAGGCGGAAGGGAAGGCCCAGGAGAGATAAGAAGAGAGCCCCAGGCCTGGTTGATATCCAAGGAGGGGGAGGGGGAGGGGAGGTAGAGGAAGGGGGAGGAGAAGCTCCAAGAAAGATGGGCTTTTTTTTTTTTTTTTTTTAGATTTTTATTTATTTCTTTGACACAGAGCAAGTACAAGCAGGGGGAGCAGGAGAGGGAGAGGCAGGCTCCCCGCTGAGCAGGGAACCCGATGCGGGGCTCAGTCCCAGGACCTCAGGATCATGACCTGAGCCAAAGGCAGATGTAACCCACTGAGCCACCGGGGCGCCCCCTCCTTTTTTTTTTTTTAACTCTTCATGGTGCTGGTTGGAAATACGTGTTTAGGATCTGCTGAGACTCCTCTATATAAGACTGAGAACTTCTGTTTTAAGCACAGTGTGTTTATGTAGGCATCGAGGGGCCCGGTGAGCACATCTGACCGCTGGGTCTCCAGAGGAGACCCGCGGGGGGCCGAGGGAGCGGGTGGGTGGAGGGCTTACAGAACAAACACCTCCTCCTGGTGTTTGAGGCCAGGAGGGATGGGATGGGGGAGTGCGGGCCGCCGTCCGTGCAAACGTGGGGGCAGGGCTGTCTGGAGAGGGCTGGGAGGTCATGCTGGCAGCTTCCTCACGAGGGTAAGAACCTCAGTGACCCAGCGTGACACTGTGTGTGTGTGTGTGTGTGTGTGTGTGTGTGTGTGTGTGTGTGTGATGGGTCCACGGTGGGCGGGAGGCTGGGCTGTCCGATCAGGGATGCCTGACCATGCCGAAGTATAAATTACCAAATGCAGACATCACCGTGATACCACTGAGTCCTGCCGCCTGCCTCCCCCAACTTTTATACCCGCTGATGCCTCCTCCAGCTGAGCCCACGAGGCAAACTGATGGGTTCGGGGTACAGGGAGGCTCCAAAGGGGCTCGCGAGGGCCTTACCGGTCACCAGTTAGCAAATTTCTGGCTTGGTATCATCACACCTCTGCATTCACGAGTTTTTAGTTTAGTTCTTCAGATCTTGCGACATCTACCCATTCTGACTGGGAACCAGGTTCTAAGCTGGTTTCTTCACCCACTTTGCTCCTCCTCCCTCCTTCCAATGCCTTCCTTTTGGATTTTGAGTCCAGGAGTTCACAGGCAATTTTCTCCTAGATATCTGAGTCAAGTTTTGATTGTCACTCACACCCTCACCCTGGGTCGGATTTTCCCCCATGCCGGGCATTGGAAGGTTTCCCCAGTCATAAGCATCATCACCGTCAGCAAGCCTGCGGAGGGACAAAAAGGCAGAGAGCGTATGTGACTGGAAGGTCTGGGCTCGGGGGTATCACCAGCTGCAACATCTCGGAACCTCAGCAGGATGTTTATATAAGGGGGAGAAGAATGTGTGCCCTCAGGATTGTTACATGGAGCAAACAAAGAATTCTGTGTAAAAGACCTTGTACTATGTTACCATATCCATGGGCAAGGAGTCATTCTTCCGCTACAGTTTGCAACAACCATCTGAAAGCACATGACTGAGGTCAGAATGCAAGAAAGGACAGCTCTTTGGCATGTTCTTGGCTGAGGATCTCCACCCATCTTAAACTTCAGGTTCCTTCCTTTTCCAGCTTTGGACTCCAGGAGGGACTGCTGGGGACCCAGGTAGGCAGCGTCTGAAGGCTGGTGGGAGGAGGAACAGCACCATTCAGGGAAGAGCCTGGAGTCCTCAGGGCAGAAGGGCCATTGTGTTTTCTCTTCTTTACAGATCTAATCACCTCTTGGCAGTGTACTTAGGATTGGTCAGCTGACTTATGTAGAAAGGGAAATATGGCATGGGTAGATGGTAATTCCAAGCTCATTCCATTAAGTTGGAATTACCAAAATTTGGAATTACCAAAACAGTTTATTTAGGTAAAGGACCCATTTGGCAGTGGGTATAATTGACAAACCAATTGGAGACCTATCAGCCTGCAGACTTTTCATAGGCACTGAGCAGCTTTAAGAAGGAGTGTTTTCTCTCCTCTTGCCTCCCGGCCTCCCACCTCCCTGACTGCCAAGTTTAATTCCCAAGGTTAGCAACCCTCCGGAGAAACACAGCCCCCTCTTCGTTCTTCTGGGTCCGGAAGCCCTACTTGAAGTCTGTACTTCCCAAGGCTTGGGAACTAGGATATTCTGATACTTATTCACCTCATTCCCACCATAATGCTCTGGGCACAGATCGACCTTTCCACTTTCCTTCCTTTGCTATGGAGGCCTCAGAGATCTTGGGGAGTTATGTATGGCACTCTGTCTTCCAGAGCCCAGGGTGTGCCCACTTCCCTGGGAGAAAAATGCATTTAGGTTAATGCTTTAAAATCATTGCAGGGAAAGAGTAGATGAAACCATGAAAATGTTCTCGGGACTTTGAGGAAAATGAGAAGCAGGGTTATGGAAGGTAAAGCTGTGTGGGTGCATATTTAGATAGGAGAGAGGTGAAGAAAAGGGGAACCCTTCCTTGCCACCCAGGCTCTCCCAAGGCTCAGAGTGACACCCCCCTCCTCCTGCCCTAATCCCCCCATTAAGGCTGCTCTGAGTTTGTTATGACAGCGGCTGAAGGCAGCTGAATTGCTGTTTGCCGCGTCTGCTAATTGGACTGAAGGGTTGGAATCTGGACACTGAAAGGGACCATTGTTGCTGTTTCCCTTCTACAACTGCCTCCCTGGGGACCTTCTGGGTGAAGGGGAGCAGCTCGCCCTCGGGGTCACCGCACCCATGCCCTGCCTCCACACATGGGACTGTGGCGAGGAGACCGTCCCTCTCATCACCTGATGTCCTTGGGATGCTTTGAGCTTCCACGACACAGAAGAGACAAGCCCAGCACCAGAGCTGCTCTCCCACCCAGATCTGGCCCCGGGGCACCAGGAGTTCCCAGGAGAAGGGAGTTAAATGCTTGTCCCTCTCTTCCCTATTTATTCCCTACTCCTTCGGGGACCCTAGCCTTGCCTCTTCCTCTGGCAAATCAGGGTTAACCCCTGTACTTTGTCTTAGGTGCTTTCTTCGAGGCCAGGGATTCCTGACTGGGCTACGCACAGGATAACTTTTAAAAAAATACTGATGTTTGGGGTCTAGTTCCCGACTAATGAAAGCAGAGTATCTGGGAATGAGGCCTAGGCATCGGCATCATTGGAAAGTTCTCTGAGTAGTTCTAATGTGCAGCTGGGGTTAAGAACCATGGATGCAGGCTTACCCCTCTGCATGGGCTACACACACACACACACACACACACACACACACACACACCCAGGTACACACCTGTGCTTTTGCCTACCTTTCCTCTCCTGCTCTCCGTAACCGTAATGCTGTTGGGCAGACTGTATATCTGTCCCTGTGTATCTGTCTCATCTTTATTCCTAAACTCCTCGTGGGAACCGTAGAATTTAGGGTGGAACTTAGAGGTCTACACACCCTGTCAGCTACCTCAATCTGAGCTCTTCCCCAAGGGCAAGAACTATGACTGTCTCTTCCTGCAGATTTCCAAACAGGATCCAGCTGAAGACGGAGCTAGCCTTGGATGCTCACGTCCTTCGGGATGAAGGGGTGCGAGGCTCAGAACGGCACCAGCTCGTGGGCTCTCCCTCCGCCCCGACGTTGTTTTGGCGATTTGGATATCTGCAGAGAGGAGAAACTTTCTGCAGGGGTATCTTCCCCTTTACTTACAAGTTTCCAAATGTTTCTGCTTCTCTTCCCTTTAGCTTCTCACCTGGGGCGGGTGGGTACTCCCTCCCGCCCTCTTTCCTCCCCGCATGAGCCTCAGCTGCGTCCAGCACCATGGACAGCTCCTGGGAGGTGAGTAAGCGGCCGTGCAGGCCCCTATCTGTCTCTCGATTGTGGAGGAGGGGGCCCTTCTATCTGTCTCTAGATTGTTTGCAGGCAGCTGTGGAGTGTCAGGAACAGGAGAAGGCTGAGGGCAGTTGTGCATTCCATCTTCAGGAAACGGTGTCTGTCCTCTTCGGGGAGTCTGAGTGAGGGATCGCTGCCCCAGTAGGAAGGATGAGAGTCAGACTTCAGGAAGGATTTAACCGAAGCTCTTGTGAGATCAGGTAGAGCTAGAAGGAGCCTCAGCCCTATGTCCCTCATTTTACACATTCCCAAGAGAGTGGAGGAGTTAGGACCAGGGTCACTAAGCTGGGGAGTGGAAATGCCAAGAGGCGGCCTCTTGAACTCAGCCTGGCCCTGCGCACGGCATCTGATAGATCCTTGGGGCCTCCCTGCCTGAGTTGGGAGGAGCAGGCCTGATGCTGGTAGGGAGGGTTCACAGGCTGTCCTTGCACAACAAAGGACAGAAGGCATGTGTGGACATGCGAGGTGTCCACACAAGCCAGGAAGAGGTGGGACCGACTAGTCTCCCCGTCCGCAGAGGTTTGGGGGAGCCTCAGATAGAAGCACAGGGGAAGGAAGGCATAGGGAGCAGTGGCTGGCAGGCCCATGGGAGAGAAGGCAAGGGGGCAACCACCTGCCAGGGCACAGAGGCCAGCGGATGGCCACAAGGAGTCCCCAGAGGCCGGCAAGAGTCACGCAAACTGGAACAGGGCCTGGGAAAGGCCCTTCTGTGTGCCCAGGCCTGCTTCTCCAACACCGGGAGCCCAGAAACAAAGGGGCCATTCTCTCTAGGATGCGATGCCGCCATCTCCGGCTGGCAGTGCCAGGTGGTGGGGGCATCAGGGGGTGTCAAGCTATTATCCCCCCCTCAACTCTTAGGTCCTCTGGGGCTGGATGTTGGGGAGGTGGGTGTTCCATGCTACGTTGCCGTGGCAACCGCCCCAACCCCCACCTTCCTAAGCACAAAGAGAGAACAGCTTTCACCCCCACCCCCAGGAGGAACCTGGGTCTGGTTGGGAATCTTCCCTTGGGAATCCTCCTTTCTGAGGCACAAGCCTTAGCATGCGTCAGCCGCACCCTCTTCTCAGCAGCCGAGCCGGAGCCGAGGGAGCCGAGCAGGGAGGCTGGCGCATCCACAACACTCTGGGAAGGTTGTGCGAGCGAGCAGAGCAGGAGTCCCTTGTACTTAACCCTCTCTCCCCTCAAGCTCTCCTGTCCCTCTCCTCCAGCCCAGGCCATCCCGGGCCTGTTCAGCTCAAGTGACAGTGGCCTTGACCTTCTAGTCCTTCCCAGAAGTGAGGGACACCCTGCTACCCCCAGCAAGCCTCCAGGCTGTGGGAACGGGGAAGAGGAGGGGGTCATTCCTGCCACCCTCCATCTGCACCCTCCGCCATTACTCATTAGGCATTCTGCCCCCTCCTTCCGCTCGTTAAGCCTGATTTGCATACATTTGCATAATACAACTCATTTGCATTCCAGGAGGCTCATGGTAGGAGCCAGGAAAAAAGGGGAGGGGGTTGGAGAAGAGAGAAAAGGGGAGAGATTTTGTTTTCATCAAAGTGTGTGTGGGGGGGGAGGTGGCAGGAAGAGGACAGAAATAAAAACTCACACTACTTTCTTTCTTCCCTTCTGCCATCCCTCCCTGAGCAGGACTCCGATGCCAAAGAGAGATGCCAAGGGGCCGGCTTTTCTGTCCTTTTTTGTCTTGCTTCCTCCGGCCTTGGCTTCCCAGCCTGGCCCCCCACCTTGTTGGGCTCAGGCTTCAGAAAGAGAGACGGGGGTTGGAGGCAATGCTGTGGGAACGGAAGCAGGGGGAGAGAGAGGCCGCCATTTTAGGCAGCTGGTGCCCCTAAGAGCCACCTCGGACTGGTGGAGGGACATGGCGGGGGGACGGGGTGAGGCCACAGGAAGCACTTGGCTGGCTGACTGGAACGTGGTTGAGTCTTCCTGCTCATGGAATTGGGAAGAGAGGATGGGAGAGAGGGAAGGCGGGAGGGATGAGGCGTGGCGGCCCCAAAGGAGCACGAGCCCGGCATAGGTGCAGGGCTGGTAGAGAGGCTTCCCGTTTCCTTCCAGACCCCTGGTGAGCGCCGGTGGTCAGAGGACCTGGCCGAGGATCTGATGGACCGTGGGTAAGGCACTAATCCTGGAGGGGTCAGAACTGGGCATCTCAGCAGGAGGAAGGAGAGGGGAAGTGGCGGGTAGGCAGAACCACCTGAGGTGAGGCTGCGAGTCTTCTCTTCCAGCCTCGAAGTCTGGCCCCACGGCCAGGCCCACGGGCCCGGCTCAGGCTGGACGACCCCCTCGGAGCATTCCCCGCCAGTATCGTCCTCCTGCTCCTGTGGCCTTCGGCTCTCCTGTTACGTCCTTGCTTCTGCTCCCTCGGTCCTCCAGCCAGGTCTCCCTTCACGAGTGCTCCCCAGGGTTCTGCGGCCCTGCTAGTGCGTCAGGTCAGCGATGGTGGGGTTCTGGACGCTCGCCCACTGCGCTCGTTCTGGCCTCGCTGACCTCCAGATGCATCCCCTGCCTGCCCCCTGTGCTGCCGCCCTCAGCTCCCGAAGTGGAGGCTGGAGGGCTACACCTGCATCGTGGGTGCCCGGGCCCGAGCTGCCAGGAGGGCTGAGAGGACGCCCAAGCTTTCGGCTTCCATAGTGACGCATAGCCCACCTTGCTCCAAAACTTACTGGATGGCCGCTCCCTGGACAGGGGGCCGGGTCCAGACGCTCTCTGGCTCAGCCCCGCTTCTGGCCTGGCTGGGCTCCGGCCACCCTGCCTCCACCAAGCTCCGAGTCCCTCAGGTCCCATCGGGAGCAGGCCCTCTCCCCCCACACCACTCACATTGGGACCCACCGCCCCCAGGGCCCCTCGTACCCACACGTCCCCCCCCTCGGCCTACGTCCGCGTCCGCTCATTCCATCGACAGGCATTTACTGCGTGCCTGCTCTGTGCTGGGGCCGTGCTGAAGGTGCAGGTGGGATCCAGGGTTTCTCTGAGGAGCCAGTGATCCAGCAGGGAGGGTAGACATGCAAGGAATCACCGGACAGGGGAAGACCTGGGCCGCGTGCTGCAGGGGTGCGGGGCAGGGCACTTAGGGAGGGCCTCCTGGAGTGGCTGGAGGAGAGGTGGAGAGACGGGGGGGTGAGAGTGATAAAAGGTAAACAGAGTGTCCTCAAGTCCAAGGTCTGGGGAAGAAGTGGGTGGTGGAGAGTGGACAGGCAGGGGACGGGGCTGTCCATTAGGGGGACTCTAGGGCAGGAGGAGATGGCACCTGGGCCCCACCAGAGAGGCTGGATGTGATGGGGTGCTGGGGAGTTAACAGACAGCTTCAGAGGCTGGGAGCGGGGTACGGCTGGGGGGCAGCACACGACCCCTCCCAGGAGGGGCTGGGATACTGCATCAGGCCGCCCGCCCAGCCCAGTGCCCAGCTGGACGTTTCACAGGCTCCTGGTTAGTTCTGCAAATGAAGGAACATGTTTAAGGCCTGGGAGCCATCTGAGGAAGGCTCTCTGCGTCTACCCCGGCCTTGCCCCACTATCCACATGCATGCTCGCTTGCCCATGGGTAGGCTTGTGGGAGCTCCCTGGAAAGAGAGGTGCCCAGCACCAGTGCCCCGGGGCCAGCAGAGAAGATAGGCAGCTGGGGACTAGAGTGAAGAGCAGAGAGAGCGTTGGGTCTGAAAGTCCCTGGAAGAGGGGTTGAGGGGCAGAGAGGTCGGTGGGGTGTGGGCCTGGGCTCCGAGGGGATCCCTCCTGGAGAAAGGCCGTGGGAGGCTGGAGAGGCAGCCAAGGAGGTGCGGTGCAGCTCTTGGCCGCTGTGGGGGAAGGGGAGGGGGTGCATCCCCTCCCCCAGGCCCAGCCTCTGCACAAAGGCTTCTCTGTGAGTGGCCATGGAAGTGGCTCTGTCAGGTGAGGGGGCTTAGCTCCCAGGGCCCTCGGGGGCAGGTGGAAGGGGGTTGGGAAGGGAAGGGCTGAGGGGTGGCCTCAAGCTTTAACCAGCCCCGGGAAGGAGCCGGAGAAGCTGAGATCTGGCCAGCCTCCTCTCCAGGGTCCTGTCAGGCCCCACAGGCCTCCCACACCATAGCTGCCCTTCCCTGGTGCATCCAGCTCCTGCACAGGGCACCCCTCCCCCCACGGGGAGGTGGAAAGAGCGTCCCAAGGCTGCCCGAGACTCTGCCCAGCCTCGTCCTGCCCCAGGGAGGTTTCTCTCCTTGCCTGGTCTGTGTGTCACCTATTGCCGACCGCAGTGTGGATGGACCTTCCCCACGTCCGACACCATGCACACCGTTCGTTCTGATAAGGGTTCGGGTTTGGGGTGCTGACCCCAGGCGGAAGGTCCGCTTGGAGCTTGTTCACAGGTTGGGTAGAAGGGTTCCATCCACAGGACGGACAAGAGAAGGTCTCCGTTGTTGACCCTGGACCCCAACAGGCTTGTCAGGACGCAAACCCCCGCTTCCCTGCCTCACGAGCTAGGTGACCTTAGGCAAGTCACAGAACGTCTCTGGATCCTGACTTCCTTCCACAGTTGTCCGAGGGATCCCCCTCGATCAGGGTCCGGGGAAGGAGGGTGCTTTACAAGGCTGTATGCAGACGTCCAGGGCTAATGCTAAAGGGACGCAGAGTTAGAAGGGCCGTTGCAGGAGGTGGGGACAGTCAGGGAAGGCTTCCTGGGCTCGAAGTGAGGGCAGGACTGCTGGGGCGGAGGGCGAGGGGCTGGGTGCAGTCCGGGTGCAGGCCTGTCTGAGAAGCGTGGTGGCAGCTCTCGTCTGCAGCCGCCGAGCATCTTTAACACCTAGAGGGTGGACCCCTGACTGCAGCTTCTTCCACCCTTCCGGCTGGCTCCGTGAAAACACCGACCAGCAGTCTTGGGGGGAGCAGGGCTGAAGCACCCCCCCAACACTGCCCTCACCCTGCGGCCCTCACGTGAGGGTTCTCCAGAGGCCCCGCTCGCAAGACCCTGTGACCCTCAGTGAGCGTCTCCAAACAGTGCCCCTGGGCCTGCCGTGCCCGGCCCTCCTGTCCCCGACGTGCGTGCTGCGGCCTCGTCAGACTTCTCCAGAGCCCTCAGCCCGTGGGCCGGCGAGACTCCAGTGGGCCCGCGAGATTGAGCAGCAGGGTCTTTTGTCTGTAAGCGGTCGTTCCTTGTTGTAGAAGCGGGAGCTGGGAGGGGCAGGTTTGGGCATCCTCCCCCACAGATCGCGGAGGAGCCTGGAGGCCTGCGGGGAAGGGCCAGGCTGAGGCTGGCATATGGAGGGAGAGCCCTGGGCACAGGGGCACGAGCCTCACCCGGCCAGGGCTACCTTCTGCCGGTTTTGTCCATCTGGCACCAGCTGGCTCTCCAGCGCTGCCCCCACAATCAACCGGGCGCCTTCTGCTGCGGTTGCCATAGCAATGGGCCGCCATCTTGTACTCAGGGCACTACCTCCTATCTGGATCTTCCCATGGGGTTCCCGGAGGACGGGAGATAGGTCTCCAGGGATGGATCCCTTCCTCCTGCGAGCCATCCCGCAAAAATTAAGATTAATGTATGATTTTTTAAAAATAGCCAAGATGGAGGCCAACAGTACGTCAGGCTCCGTGCTGAGTGCTCCCTGTGGGTTACGTAATATGGCCGAGAAGGCACTCACGTGATCCACGGATCCCAAGGCTCCCACCCAGTTTATTTCTGTGACACAGGCTTTTCCTCTCTCTGACCAGGAGATCCCATGATCCAGCACATTCCTGTCTCCGGAAGTCCTTGCCAGGGTCTGACCCCGATCTGTAGTGAGACACCCGTTCTCCGACCGTTGGCGTGACACGGCGACTCTGAGAGGTAAGGAACACACTGCCACGCAGACACGGTCACAGCACGGGGCTTCCTGGACTCCAGCTGTTGGCACTTGGCCAGCTCGGGGAGGTCCCAGGCACCCTTCAAGACTTGGGGACCCAAGTCTAAGAGCTGTTTAGAGTGCCCGACCGGCTCAGTCAGTAGAACGCGTGACTCTCCAACGCAGGGTCCTGAGTCCAAGCCCCACGTTGGGCATAGAGCCTATTTACAATAATAATAATTCATACATACATATAGTCTTGTGTAGAGAAGGGGAGTCAGCATCACAAAATGCTTCGAAATTCCCCTTCCTTGCCCCTATCCCCATCCAGAAGCAAGAAGCAAGAGCCAGAGGCACTGGGAAGTGACAGCCTCCCAGGCCCTCAGGGTCGGGGGGCTGGGGGTCCCCTAGGAAGGCAGCCCCCCTGGAGGCTCCGACAGGGTCCCTGAGAGATGCTGAGATGATGAGGACTCCCTCCCTCTGGAGCTCAAGCCGAAGGCAGGGAATGGTCACCTTGATCCAGAGGGACATCCAAAGAGGCACGGAGCAGGGGCCTACTTTGCTGGGGGGATCCTGAATGAGGGGCAGGTGGAGAGAGAAAGGAGGCCATTCTCCACTGAGGCAGGGTGGGCTGGCAGGGAGGGGCTGGGGTGATTTACGACATCGTTGTTTCCCCGCCCCCCTTCCCAGCCCCCTGCCACCCGACTGTTGCTAGGAGATGCTGGCCGGCTCTGTCTGGGCTGGGGGGTGGGGGGGCAGGCGGATTCTGCTCCATCTGGAGCCCTCCTCTCCCACGGGCTGGGGGGTGCTGCTCCGGGCGCCCCCCCACCCCGCCCCAGGCCCTGACAAGCACCTTCCCTTCTGGTGTCCCCCAGATCCAGTCAGCCTGGGGCTCGTGGGGCTTCCAGGCAGGTTGAGGATCTGGGCCCAGAAATGCCAACAGTGAGCCGCAGAGGGAGAGGCCGGCAGACTCCGTGGGGGTGCTGAGGGGGGGCCTGCTCCCCGCGGGCCTCTGGGAGCCAGGACAGGCTGAGGGCCCAGGGAAGTCGGGGCCTCGGAGCCCAGGTTTGAGGGGGACTGGGTCCTCACCTTGGGGAGCTACCCGTGTGATGGGCGAGGCAGACCCCGTCCGCACCCCTCCAGAGCACCGCCTCAGTCAGGTTAGTGGCCTATCAAGGTCAGGTGTGGGGTCGTGGGGTGGAGAACTGAGGCCTGCGGGGGAGGTGTCCGGGTGTCCGGCAGGACCATCTGACCTGAGCTGCCCCGGGGCGTGGCTCGGGTCCCCTCTTCTCCCGGAGATTTCTCTTGTCACATTTTAAAGCCCTTGGAGAAGTCGGATGGGGTGAATCTGAGGGACTCCCAGAGCGGCTGGCCCCCAGGTCCTGCGGGCAGGAGAGGGAGGTCGTGCCCATGGGTGTGCTCCAGATGTGGTTGTGTTCCGGGCAGCCCTTGCTTCGCTCGGCTCCTGGGCACCGCTCCCTCTGCCCCAGAAAGGAGGGGGCCCACCTGGACTCAGCCCCCGCTCGCCCGTGTGAGCCCCTCTCCCAGCCACGTCCTCCGTCAGTCTTCCAACAGGCCTGGAAACGGGCTGATACCGTCCCACACTTTGCAAAGGGGCAATCGGGGCCGACGAAGGACATGAGACTTGCCCAGAGTCGGGGCTAGTGAGCTGGGCTGGGCTTCGGATGGGGCCTGGTGGGTCCCCTGCACGTGCTGCTTCCCTCCCCTGTGGCTTCCGCACAGGAGGTCCCTAACACACCCTGAGTGATGGAGGGGCGGGAGCAGGTAGGCGGGGCCTCGCGGCACCTGCTCAGGGGGGAAGCCCCAGGAATGCTAAGACTGTCCTTTCAGGTGGGGACAGGACCGGGGAAGAGGCTACAGTTGCTGTGGAAGCCACCGGAATCCTCCCAGGTTGGTCCTTGGCCGAGGGAAGCATGTTCCCCACCTTCAGCCAAGTCCCCTGGCCACGGCCTCACCTCTCACCTGCCGTGGATCTGGGTTCCCCGTCCTGTCGTGGCCCTGGGTAGAGCTCCTGGAAGAGATACCTGGACTCAGCCCTTTGGCGTGGGAACCCTGGCTTTTGCCTTTCTGGTGGAGGGGAGCCCCAAGGGCCACCGGGTGCTGTCCCTGGAATTCTGTTCTCTGCCTCCAAGGTCTCCATCCAAAGAGAACCTTCTTCACTCTTGACACTTCTTTTCAGACCAAAAAGAAGGACCTGCATCATCCAATGGGTGTGGGCTCACTCCGAGAAGCCTTCCAGGATTGACCCAAGGATGAGGCTACTCTGTTACATGGCCGGCTGCTCCAGGAAACCTCCGAGCAGGATGGAACTGGCCCAGCCCTGGGTCCAACCTGGGCTGCCCCTGCCCCCGAGAGCCCGGGGAGAGGACTTCTTTCCGCCTGTGCTCCCATATCTGCAGCTGTCCACCTGGCCCAGCCCGGTCCCTCCCGTGTCGTCTGAGCTGATGGGCCTCTGAGATGGGGATCCCGTCTTATGTCTAATAAAGACTCCTAAATGTTGAACCCGTCCCGGTGGTCGTGATGTATGTGGGCGGGATGGAAGGGGAGCCCCCCACCGCCCCGAGAGAGAGACCCTCACTGTGGGGGCTGCCATGGCAGCAGAAGAGGGAAGCCTCATGAAGACGCACCCCAGGGGTGGGGACTGAGGACCTCCTTGGCTGCCTCCGCCTCTCCCAGTGGCCCCAGCGCTCCTGGTGATGCCTCCCAGTCTCTGGCCAGGCCCAGCTCAAAGCGATGGGCAGATGCTCCCGGCTGAGCTGGTACCACCATGAGGACCGGGAGGGCAGGGGAGGCTGGGCTTGCTGCCTGGAGTGCCTGTGCAGGGGGTCCCTGGGTGGCCCTCCGTCTCCTCCACAAAGGGCCTTCTTCACAGACGTCCTCCTCTGTTTGAACAGACCACAGAGGAAGAGCACCCACTCCTGCTTCCTCTGTAGACACCAAAGGAGAGGAATATACTTAGCGAAAGGGATGCAGGTTAGACAGCAGGTAGGACTTCCCAACAAGACCTTGGGGGAGCCTGAGGTCAGGGGCCTGCAGTAAGAGGGAGCTGGGACTGTGCTCTTGACCCCATTTCCCCCATGACGCGTCTGTACCCAATGTGTTCCCCTCTCCAGAGCTCCTGCTGCCAAGTGTTGGGGCGATCCTCCTAAGATCCCTACTGCCCTCTACGAAGTCCTTCCTCCCACCCAACCACAGCCCCTCCGTGGAATGATAGTCTGAAACTTGGAATCTTCCTAAATAAAAAGGCTAAAGAGGGGCACCTGGATGGCTCAGTCATTAAGCGTCTGCCTTCAGCTTGGGTCATGATCTCAGGATCCTGGGATCGAGCCCTGCGTTGGGCTCTCTGCTTGGCGGGAAGCCTGCTTCTCCCGCTACCATTCCCTCTGCTTGTGTTCCCTCTCTCGCTGTGTTTCTCTCTGTCAAATAAATAAAATCTTAATAAATAAATAAATAAATAAATAAATAAATAAATAAATAAATAAACAAACAAATAAATAATAAAAAGGCTTAAGAGAGGACGCATGGCACACTTCCAGCAGCACACAAGGGAAATGTCTCCTCCCCACCCCGTCCCCAGCCACCCACCTCCTCCCCACAAGGCAACCTCCGGTCCCCGTGTCCTCCTCGAGACACTCCACATGCGTGTGCGCACGTGTGTCTGCAGCCCCCCTTCCATCCAAACACTGACCGCAGCACTTGTAGCTCCCTAAACCAGCAGGCCTGGCCTGAGGTCACGATGAAGCTCAGGGGACCTCGGCACGTGCTGAACTTGCATTCAGAGTGCTGGCCAGGCACCTGGACACTGTCTCCAGGACGAAGGTCACATTAAAGCCACCTGTCTTGTCCCGCTCTTCACTTCACAGAGGAAATGGGCGCAGGACAGGAGAAGGGCTACGGCCGGGGCCCTCAGCATGGGGGACCCCCCCTCCCCCACCACGCCCCAGGGTCTCCTGCAAGGACAGGGTCTCAGAGGGCTGACCAGGGCTGACCAAGGCCCAGCAGGCAGCCAAGAAGAGCCCGTTCCATTTGTACCACAATGTGGCTTATTGAAGAGCCCCCCACGCCTGGCCAGCACCTCTAAGGTTCCCAGCCTCCCTTTCAGGACCCTTCCTGCTGTTCAGCCTTGCAAGGGTCCCTGGCAGCCCCCCTCCCCCACGACGGTCGCTGGGGAGGAGGGGTGAATGGGGATGGGTCTGGGCCCCTGGGGTCAGCATAAAGGAAGTCGCTGGGGGTCTGCTCAACCCCCCACCGCCAGCCTGAACATCAGTCTTCACAGCCTCCTTACCCTCTGGGTGTTGGGGGGCCTGGGTGCGAGAGGCAGCCAGGGATTGGGGCCAGCCCTCTGCCCACACCAGTGGCCTCCTGGCCTGGGAAAAAAGCTCCCAATGCAGTATCTGGGCTGGGTGGGCAGGGAGGGAGGGCCCTGTGCACAGGAAGGAAGGGCAGGGGAGGGCCCAGCAGGTGTGAGAGCAGCCACGGAGGGTGGGCTGCTGTTGGGAAGCAGAAAGACCGAGACCCAGACAGGGGCAGCAGGGCAGGGGCCCTCCCTTGCCAGGGATGCCAGCACTGGGCTGGGAGAGGCCAGGCGGACACTTTGGAATGTGCTCTCGAGCCCCCCACGGACCGTATGCAGATGAGGCCTGTCTGTATGCAAATGAGACCGTCTGTATGCAGATGAGCAGAAAGGGCATTCTCTTCTCAGGGTTACCATAGAGCCCACCCGCCTCCCCCCAGGGCCCCAGCTGCAGGGCAGCCTGGGAAGAGGCCAGGCTGGGGAGAGGCAACCTTACACCAAGGGTTAGACTTCCGGGAGGACTTACCCAAGCAAAAGGGGCCGTGCCGGGAAAGGAGCTGGAGAGGAACCGGGGAATGTAGAGGGGCGGTGGGGCGAGCCAGGCAAAAAGGGTGGAGAGCACAGAACGACAGAGCACAGCCCCAGGGGGACATGAGGCTGACAGAAAGCTGGGAGCCGGGCAGCCAGAGAAAGAACTTGGACTGGGGGCTGGGCGTCCACTCCGTGCCAGGCCCGCTGGGACCCCTCAGGTCCTGCCGGTCGAGGCCCCCCGGGCTGACAGATGCATCCAAGACCCCGTTTGCCAATGGCGGGGCCCTGTCCTGTCCAGCTCCACGGCTTAGAACCTTCCTACTTCTTCCCAGCAGGCTGACCCAGGAGAGCTCCTCCTGCCCTGAGGGAGGGTGAAAGGGGGTCAAGGTCAGGGGCTGTGCCTGGCTGAGGACCCCTGGCTGAACCGGCCGTGGAGGATGGGGTAGGCTGCTGGGAGCAGCAGAGAGGGGAGAAACCGGGAGGGGGACACCAGCTGGGAGAAGGGTGCCGGGGATAATGCTGTGGGGAAACTGAGGCCAGGAGCTCGGGAGGGTTGCCCTCCTCCCTTGGCAGATCCAAGTCCCAGCTGAGCCTGAACCCGGGACACTGCCCCCCACCCCCAGGGCCCCTTCCTGGCAGTGCCGGGGCTGGGAGTGGGGCTGTGTCTTTGAGAATAGCCTCTCCTCTCCGTCCGGTGGCCCCCGGCCCCCCATGTCCAGCGGTGCAGCCAAGGCCTTTGTGGGGAAGCCACGGGGAAGAGAGGCCCCTTGTTGGCCTGTTCATCTTGCCGGAGGCCCCACCGATGCCAGTCGCCGGCACCGGCTGGGCTCTCCTTCCTGGGGGTGCCAGCCGGCCCCCACCCGCCGCCCCTGCCCACTCCCCAGCTCTGTCGTTTCCTGGAGCCTCCGGGCTTTGGCCCGGGTCCCGGCTGGAGGATGGCGGGGAGCCCCAGCCCCAGCGGCCCCCACACCCCTCCTTTCACACGCTGGCACCGGAGCCGTGGGAACGCCGGGCGGCAGCTGGGCACCGGTGCCCGGCTCTGCCCACCCCCAGCCCAGCCGACCTCAGAGAGGGGAGAGGGGCAGGCTGCCCCAAAAAGCCCCTTCAGGATGGGGCCCTAGAAATCCTTAGCACTAATTATGAATCTGGGGACAAACAAGGCATTTGCAAGTCAATTAGTGACAGAACTTTCCCAGGAAAGAGCTTCATCCAGGCTCGGCTTCAGCCTGGGCCCCATGCTGGGTCACCTCGTCCCTCCTCCTGCCCCTGCCCTGCTCAGAGCTCAGGCATGGAGGCCGGCCCAGTGCTCTGCCAGCCTGTCTGCCTTGGAAGGTGCCAGCACCCAGAGTGGGCAGGAGGCTGGGGGCGAGGCCGTGCTCTGTGGAGGTCAGCCGGGGGTCCCTCCGGGGCTGTCCCCCGGCTGGGCCGGGCCCTCGGGTCCACCGCAGCACAAGCCCGCGGCTCCTAGGCCGAATCACAGAGGAGCCGGCTGGCCTGGGCTGCGGGCAGGGCTGGGTGGACAAGAAAGTAGACATCATCGTGAAGGGGCCGCTGGGCGGCTTCCCTGCGCATAGAGAAAGCAGGGCAGGAGCCCCGCGGCCCAAGGGGTTCAGCTACACCTATGGGAACTTCAGGGGGGCTGGCCCGCCATCTGGGGCCACTTCACCGACAGGGAGCCGGGGTGGGACGTTCCTCCTCCCAGGCCTGGGAAAGGCGCTCTCTGCCTAGAGGACCCCTTAATTGGGGGATGTGGGAAGGGGGGCAGGGCTGTTGGGGCAGAAGCCCCAGAGCCGGCCTCGCTAGCCATCTGAGGGAGATTAAGGGATTACAATTAAAACCCGTTTGCAGACTGAGCAGGTGGGTTGGGGCCGGTGCTAACGATCTAATTGCCGCCTTAAGGCGGCACTTTAGCAGGGCTCTAATGAGTGGGGGCGGGTTTTCAAGCGGGGGGCGGGAGGGAAGAGGCGGAGTGCACCGGGCCCGGAGGGGCGGGCCTCACCTTGAACACCCTAGCTCGGGGCTCACACCCAGAGGCACCCCCTGGGGCCCTCCCGGAGGCCCCAAGATGGAGCAGCATCGTGGGGCTCTGGGGGCACGAGAAGGGTTTCCAGGCCAGGAATGAGCAAAGGGGATGCTTAGGTCCCAACAGGGAGGAGTCCTTAAGACAGGGGATGGCCAAGCATTGTACTAAACATTTTATAAACATATATAATCGTCACGGCCACAGTAAAGCCGTGTCCCCCTCAGGACAAGACCCCAGCGCTGGGGGTCCCACCGACCAGGGGCGGCTCCCTCCCTTCAGACCAGTCCTTTCCAGGAAGGGACAAAGGAACACATCGTCTCACAGAGACCCTAGGCTGAGGGTCCCAGCGTGCCGAGTGCAGTCCCCGAAGCCCTGCCATGGGGGCCCAGCCCCCTCCTCTGACTCTTGTGCGGAAAGAAACCTGGACACACAGAAGGTGCCTCGAGGCTGAGCCTTTGCGCATTCTGTTCCGCTTCCAGGAGAGCCAGCCCTTCGCTCCTTTTTCAAATTTTTTTTAAAAGACTTTATTTATTTGAGAGAGAGAAAGAAAGAAAGAACGAGGAGGGGAGGGGGCAGAGGGAGAGGGAGAAGCAGACTCCCCGCTGAGCAGGGAGCCCGATGAGGGACTCCACCCCAAGACCCTGGGATCGTGACCTGAGCGGAAGGCAGATGTTTCACGACGCAGCCCGCCAGATGCCCCCTCCGCTCCTTCTCTGCCCTTCTGAGAGGTCCCCTCGCCCCTCCATCCCTGGGCTCCCCTCCGTTGAGGGTTCTCTCTGGCTGAGAGGGTGTTACACACACTCAGGAGAACACAGGCACGGCTCTTACTTCTAGAAACCAAAGGGCCTGACCTGGAGCAGCTGTGGGAGGGTCCCAAGCAAGCAGGGGTGCGGTTGCCCCTGGGATGGGACCTGGGGTGGAGACTGAGGTCCTCGGAAACCCTGTGCTACCTGGGTTAGCCTTTTGTGCCTCCAGAGTGCTGTGAAGGAATTATTCAGAAACAATTAAATTTAAAATATGAATTATTGCATCTTTTTTAAAGGTTTGGGAAAGATAGGGCTTCACCCCAAAAGCCAGAGCAGAAGCAAAGCCTGAGATGCCTCATCTGGGAGGCAAGAGTGGGATTTCGTTTCCTTCTGTCTGAGTCTCCCCGCCTCCTGCCTCTGCCTGCCTCCCACCCTCGCAGGCCGCCTGGGCCTGGGCAGTGTCCCCTGTGCTCCGCCCAGGTCCCCCCGGGGCCTCTTGGGACAGGCCCCCAGAGCAGCAGTACCGCTCCCCAGCCGGTTGGCGTTGAGGGCAGAGCCTGAATTCTCACGAGCTCCACGTGCATGGGCTCCCTGAGCCTGCACCTGCCCCGTGAAGGGACAGTGGCCTGGCGGCTTCTGTCCTTGGCCCTGTCCCTGCTGCCAGCCCGCCGTGGGCCCACTTGCCCTTTCCATGCATCTGTGCACCCTCCCTCCGGGGCCTGGGCGCCTCCCCACCCTTCCTCCCCTGGGGTGGCCGAGCCAAGGGGAAGGGGGCCTGACCGTGGGGACTTCGCACTGTCATCAGGAAAATGGGGCTACAGACCATCTCTCTGCCAGAGCCGCAGGGGATTAACTGTGATAATGGAGGTGGAGTGCCGGGCACCGCAGGGCGGGGCGGGGGCTCCGGGAGGGGCTGTCATTGCCCTTATTAAATGGGAGGGACCCTGCGCCGCACGGGCCTGTGGAGGGGACTCCTCGTTACCGCTCTGCTGGATAACGAGGCCTGCGGTAATAGCCCCTCACACTCCCAGGCCCATTGACAAAAGGCCCAACAAAATGGGATGTGAATGTGCATAATGGGACGTTTGGGGGGCTTCGCGCAGCCTGGGGGCGTCCCCCCCCCACACACACACCCTGGGCTGTGGCTCCAGGTGCTCACGGACCCTGCAGGCCGGAAACCCAAGCCCGCAGGCTCCTCTTTCTCTGCCTCGGCAGGGCCAAGGGCCTTCAGAGGCAAACCTGGGGGCCTGGCCAGCACCCCAGCCCCTGGGGCCTCGGAGGCCACTGTGGGAGAATGACAAGAGCCCCAAGGAATGGCTGGTCATAAATGACCCGGAGAAAAATAGAGCAGGAAAAGGGGAGCAGCAGGAAGGGCCCGGCTCGGGAGGTGGACCGCAGTTTCAGATAAGGTGCTCAGGGAGGGCCTGGTTCGGTTCAACTTTGTCCCATGAGAAATCGTCCACAAACAAAACCGCACAGGCCAGTGTGAGGAGCCCCCGCCTCTTCCCTCCACGCCGACTCCCCCCACCCCTCCCGGGTCAGGCTCAGGGCTGAGGTTCTGAAGCAAATCGAGGCTGCAGGCCATGGGTGGGGAGGGGGCGGTCCAGGCAGGGGGGCAGCGGGCGGCGCCCATCTCTGCGTGGGGGCTGGCTGTGAACTGCTCAGAACCTCAGTTTTGCCATCTGCGAGGGGCTGGTTTCTTGTCCCGCAGCGAGCCTGGGGAGGGGGCCGCGGCCCCTGAGAGGGTCTCGTGAACGTGCAGCCTCTCGGCGGGCCAGCTCGGCGCTCAGGCATGTCTGGCCCCAGAGAAACCCAGTGACTCCGTGGCGGTGACACTAGAGCCCAGGGCACCCGAGCCAAGGTGGGGGCCGGGCCGGGGGCGCGCAGGGGGTCTCCTGCAGAAGGTTCCCACCAGCTGGCCGGCCTCCGTGATGGGGAGGAGGCCGAGCCCAGAGCTGGGCCACGTTCGTGGTCCGCCCCTCACCCCCACCCCCGTGGATGGGCCACAGGGTCCCAGGCTGCTGGAGACAAGGGGCCCCCGGAGCCTGAATGGCCACTGTTCTCTGAAGAGGCTCGGTCCCCTTTAAAGACCCTTACCACCACCTCCACCTCCCTCCCAGGGTGATTATCACCCAGAGGGGCTTTTCCTAGGGGACATAAAGAGGCCCTCAACTCCCATCCTGTAGGCAGGATAATGGGGCATTCACACTGAGGGGACCCCAGCCCCACACCTGGCCCTCTCAGGCGGCGACTCCACCGCCCCATTGTCCCGGGGGCAGGGGAGCCCGGGTCCCCAGCTGGAACACTCCTGGCCATCCCCCGCCTCTCCAGCCGCCCGGACTCCGGCTAGATTTGGGGGAGGTGGGCCCGCCATTCATCCCCCCTCGCTCAGAATTTCACTCCTCTCGAAAGCCCTTACAGAGCGATGGGAAAATGGGAGGGAATAATTAGGAAAATCATTAGCGTCTCAAGGCCCATCTGAGAGGGATTAAGGGATTAAAAGCCTTGCAGCCAATCTTTCCTACTTTAAGGTTGTAGCAGGGGTTTGGGGTTTTGTTTTCAGGACCCCCCTTCTTCTGAGTTGGGGCAGACTAAAGTCTTGGTGGGTCCTTCCTTCAAAAGCTATAGGAAAAAGTCAAGACATTGAAGTCCGAGTGGAGAAGAATGGGGGGGGAAGCAGGTGTGGGGGGGAGGGGCTCTTCCCAAGCTCTCCTTGGCCGCCTTGGGCCACTTCTCAGGGCGTGAGTGCACGGGAGGGGGCGCTGAGGCCAGGCCAGGCCAGGCCAGAGGGGCACCCAGGCCGGCCTGCCAGGCCACCTTCCCCCGGCCCCGAGCGCTGGCTAAGGCTCAGCAGGCTCTCCTGCCCCTGACTGGGTGCGTCCTGCTCCGACGGCCGAGGCTGGAGGTCGGGGGCAGAGCGTGAGGCAGAGCGCCTGGCACACGGCGTCCTCGAGGCACCCACGGTCCATTTGGGGTGAACCGATAAACAGCGCCTACAACACCTTGCAGAGGGTCTGCAGAGGAGGCAGGCCCCGGGTGGTCTCAAGGGCTTAGGGACCCTCCTCTGGAAGAGAGGGCCGGCTTTTCTGGCCCAGGTTTAGGGCAAACAGGGACACGGGGGGCTGTGGGTTGTCGGGTGCAGAGGCGTCCCTGTGCATGTTACGTGTTAGAGTCCTGGGGCCTCCATCCCGAGCCCCCACTGAATGTCTGGGGAAGAAGGGTGCCAGCGTCACGTGGCTCCTACCGATCCCTGTCTCCCCCTGGTTCCAGTCCTGGGGCTCCTCCAGTCCCAGCTAACCCCGTCTGAGCCTCTGTGCCCACAGACACCTGCTCGGTGGGGGGCACGCGGGGCCCAGGATGGAGGCCGGCCCGAGCGAGCCCACGGTGTGGGAGATCACGCAGCCTGCTGGGGCATCAGTAACCTGCTCAGGCATCAGTAACCTGCTTGGGCATCAGTAATCGCTGTTATGAATGGTCTTCATTAGCAACTGCCAACAAGAAGCCCGGTGCTAATTCCACCGGTAATCGATAATCGATAATCGAGGCTCGAGGGGCGTGGATAGAAGGGTGGGTGCCGGCCAGCGGGCTGGCCCCACTGTGCACCGCGCGGGGCCCGGCTCGGAGCGGCCGCAGAGCCGGGGAGATGAGGGGCCGTGCCCCCACCAGCTCCCACACCGGGGTTCCCTGACCCCCCGGGGCGCAGGCTCCTCAGATGGTGTTGGGAGAAAATGAAGCGTGAGGAATTGGGGAGGAGGGGAGACTGTGGGGAGAGCTGGAACCAGACAGCAGCCCGTGGGATGAAGGCAAGTCTGTAAAAGCCTGAGTGAAATGAGCTAGAAGGGGATTGGGAACAAGCCCCACAGTGTCCTGGAGCCACATTCCTTGCTCTGGGGAGACGGAGGAGTGGATGGTGTGAGCGGGGACAGAGGGGACACGGGGGGGCAGCCCCTCCAGCTGAGGGCTCTCCTGCCAAGAAGAGCAGGGTGGGAAAAGCAAGTTTAAGAGCCCGGGCGATGCCCAGGCCCAACAAAGCCGCTTCCTCTCTCAGCCTCCGAGCCAAGCGGGGCCTGCCTGGGGCCCCAGAGACCCGCTGAGCAGGCCCGGGGAGCCCCGGAAGTCCAAGCCGAGGGGAGGGGCCGCTCCGGGAGCTCGGGTCACTGCCCCTCTGAATGTCCTCATGGGAGGGCGGGTGTGCTCTGGGGGTTCAGGCCCGTGAGAGGGTCTGGCCACGCACGCAGATGCGTGAGGACGAGGGTTTGCCTTCTTCCCGAGGTGGCGGCAGCAGTTTCCATGAGGCTGTGCAGCCCAGGTCAGAATGCTCTGGAGGGATTCTGGGTCGGCCCAGACGCCCATAGCCAGGGGAGGAGCTGCAGGAGGGCCCCATCCCGGGGCCCAGGCTGCTGGAGACAAGCAGACAGATGGAGACAGATGTCGGGCTGCTTCCTGGGCCCCAGGCACCCTCAGCTCCCAGCCCTGGTCCCCCAACCCCGACTCTCCTCTTAACTAATAGCGTCCCAAATGCCAGCCCAGGAGGCCCCCCTGCCCCCCCAGGATGAGGTTGTTGGGTACATTGTTCCTGCACCCCCAGGGAGGCCAGGGGGATGGCAGAGACAGGCAGGCCTAAGAGGTGGCGGTAGGACCCTCGGCCAGCGTCTTCCTCCTCCACCATCCGGCCTGCTCCTGCCTTCCCGGGACGGGACGCCTGGGTTTCCGGGGACGGCTCTCCTGTTGGTGCGGCCCCGCCGATTCTGCCCCGAGAGCCTGAGGACTCCCAGGTGAATCCTGGCTTCAAGGGCCCAGCACCAGCTCCAAAAGGGCTTCTCACTCGGCGGGTGCGTGCCTTCCATCACGAATCTGCAGCGAGGTTCAGGAAAGGAAAGGGCCCCGCCCCTCGTCCAGCCCCAAGCCCGTGAACCAGAGCTCAGCCTGCTCACGCCCCAGGGCAGGGCTCCAGCCCCTCCCCTGGATGGACTCTGCTCCCAGCACAGACCTCCCTCGCTCCCTGTCCCAGTATTTTTGTAAGTGGGTTTCGAACTCAGCACCCTGTGATCAAGACTCTGAGCCAGCCAGGCACCCCCCGTCTGAGTATTTCAACCCAGGGTTTGACCAGTTCCACGTGTTAGCCGGACACAGGCCCCTGGGCTGGGGACACAGGGGCGCACCTATTTCGCCTGCAGGACAGGACCGCGCCTCCGTCAGCCCTGACACCGTGCGCCTCTCTCCCAGGCCGGACGGGGCCCCTGAGTGTGGTGGGCAGTGTGGGGGGGCAGGAAGGGAGTCCTGCACTAGGCCTGGGGCTCAGGGGTCAGAGGGGACTCCCAGGGGTGCCTCTGTCCGGGAACCTGCTCTGGGGAAAGCATGAGCTTTCCTCTCAGGGCCGTGGGTGGGAATCGGCTCCAGAAACACCTGTACGAGCCCGCGGGGTCCCCATGACGTGCGAGAATGGATACCATAGGGACAGAGGCCGGGTGGACAGGTCGGGAGGGCGGGAAGAACCCCACCCGCGGGGCCAGGTTGAAGCCCCAAGGGAAGGAACCCCAGCGGGCCAAGCCGGTGAGCAGGGGGAGGGGAGCCGGGGGCCGCGGTCTGACCCCCAAGTCAAGCCTGTTTGGGGCAAGGAGTAGGTGCGGAGGGGACAGGTTGGGGTCACCTCTGCCTAGGGCTGAGGCTGGCGATCAGACCTTGCGGCGGAGACAATGGCGCTCTGTCCCAGGGCGCGGGGGAGGACAGCTCATCTCTATGCGGTGGCTGCCGGCCCCTTTCAGGCGGTGGAAGCCGGCGGCGGAGGGGAATTCTCACAGGCCGGGGGCATTTGCATAGCCAGCTCGCCTGCCCGAGACATTGGCCCGCATTGTTCCTGCCGGCGGTGGCGGCCACGGTGGCGCACGGGCCGGGGCGCGCGGGGCGGGCGGCCGGGCCAGACAAAGGCCGGGGCGCAGAGCCGCCGGGAGGCGGCGGGTAGGGGTCCTGACGGTGGGAGAGAAATATCGGGGTGAGGCGGGGCGCCCGCCGAGCCACCGACCCCCACTTCGGACACCCACGCCGTGTCTAATTCCTCCCCGAGCCTGGCCGCGCGCCGTGATGTGAATCCCAATGGCGCAGCTCGGGCCTTTCCCAGGCCGCAGGGTTCAGGCCAGGTCCTCCGGAGGTCAGGGGCGCCACGGCGGCCGGAGGACTCCAGCCACAGGGGCCCGGAGGCAGCGGGGAACCTCATCGATTGTCCGTGCCGCAAACCTCCTTGCCGTGGGCACAGACTTATTCGAAGCCAGGAATGTGCCCACTTCCAGAAACCCTTCCCTCGGTGCCCTGCGGGCTTCTGCGCTGACCTCTGCACGGCCGTCTCCCCCATCGGTGGGGCCCTGGAGGAGCTCGAGGGCCCCGTGTCCTCGTCCATCACTGTCCCCAGAGCTGGGACTGCACACAGTTCATGAGTGGACAAGCGTCTGATTGCCCTGCGTTGAGAGTGACAATGGTGGCGGTCAGAGGGGCTTCCCCGAGGGGCGGAGGTCTCATTGTCCTGAAGGGGTGAGAAAAGAGCCCCCTCGGTCCCTGTCCCTGCCATCTCCTTGACCTGTTCATTGTCACCCTGTCGACCCAGGCTGGACGGATGGGCCACCGTGCAGAGGGCCAGAGGCTCTGGGCGGGGCTGTAGGCAAGACAAAGACACCTATATGTCCTGCCCTCTGAGCTCCCCGCCGGACAGCACTGATGGGACCATCACTCCTGTCCCCCATCACTCCCATCTCCCTCCAGCCCCTCCATTACCCTCATCCCTAAATCGTCCCCAGACCACAAGCAATGGCTGGCTTCCTCGCGGCACAGTGCGTGGGGTGCCCAGGAGCTCACTGGCCCTCAGGACCTGGAACAGGAGGGAGAGGAGGAAAAGCAAGGACAAGCCAGGCATCTGGCCCGGGGCAGCTCAGGCCTGGACCCCCGAGCCAAGCTCAGCACTGTCCCCAAACCATGGGAGGCTCCGTGGGGGAGACGGAGCGTGGGACCCCCTGTCCCAGGTACTGTCCTGGGGCTGTCCCCCCACCCCGTCCCTCCTTTCTCAGGACCTCTGGGTGGGGGTGAGCCACCCCACAGTTACTCCCTTGGACGCTGGCTGGCTAGCAGCCTCCCTCCAGAGAGGGCTCCATTGTCCCCTCCTCCAGGAAGCCCTCCTCCACTGAGTGGGGAGCAGTGGCCAGCCGGGGCTGGAGCAGGCCGTGTTTTCAAGCCCAGAGGAGATGTGGCCGTGGTCAGGGAGGAGCCGGAAGTGGAGGAGCCCGTGGAAGGTGCCGGCAGCTGCTTGCAGACTGAACCAGGGCACGCTGGGGCTTGTCCCTGTCCTGACAGGTTTTCAGGCCCCTTGGAGGACTGCTGGGGGGGCTCCAGTTCAGCCACTGGACCTGGGCCAGCACAGGGCTGGGAGCCGAGGCCCCAGGGGGTGCAGGGGGGACGCGGCCTGGACTCTCCCCCAAGCCCCCTCCCTCCCCACAGAGGCTGACAGGACACCCTGCTGCCATCTGGGCCGTCACCCTTCTGCCCCAGCTCAGGGGCCTCCCCATGACGTGTCCACCCTGGCCAGCCACGGGGGCTCCGAGGAGGAAGGATGGAGCTGCTGGGCCCCGCGGGCAGGGACGGGTCCCCTGTTGCACTTGTCCCTCAGGGCTCGACGTGTTCCTCCCCTTCCCCTCAGCTCTGTGCTTGGCCCCCTTCCCCAGCCAAACTCAGTCCCCCGACTACAGTGAGGAGGAAGCCCGCTGGGGGGCACCCTGTGCCCCTGACCCGGGGCCAGGCCCCAGGAACCCCAACCCCTGGGGTCCCTAGGTCTGAGTGGCTGTTGGTCTTGAGGGGGAGTCTGGCCCAGCTTCTGCCAGAAGTCTGGAGGAAGAGCAGGTCAGGGTGGAGGGGTCCCAGCCCCCCAACCCACTGCAGGGCCCAGGGCTTCTCGGTTGCAGGAGATCTGAAGCCCTAGAGCCCCCCTGACATACAGGGGGCTGGGAACTCCACACAGACCCAGGGCACGAATGCTGGGGAGCAGAGCAGAAGCCGCCGGGGAAGGATGCGGGGTGGGCCAGGACTAACCGGCTGCAGGACCCAGGGGCAGGGGCGCCGGCTCCTGCGCCGGCCCTGGAGCGCCCTCTGGTGGTCCGAGGCCGTCAGGCCCGGGCCTGCCTTCCCTCCTGCAGCCGCTCTGGGGGCGCCTCCCCCTCCCGCTCCTCACTCACAGTCGCAGGGGCAGAAGGGGTGCCTGGCTGCGGGCTACTTCCAGGCACTCTGTGGCAAACAGCCCCCTGACTCCCTTCTCGGCCCTGCAGGCCCCCGCCCAAGTCAGGAGTGGAAGCGGCTGCCATTCTGGGGCCAGAGGACCTCACCAGCAGCCCCGGATGTCCTGGGACACACAGACTTTTGGGGAGAGAATGAGCTCCCCGTCCCTGGAGGCAAGCAAGCCCAGGCTGGGCACCCACCTGGCAGAACTTGGCCTCCTAGAGGGAGCACCATGCGCCTAGGGAAGCAGGAGCTTGATGGCACTGAGGTCCTCCCCACCTGAGCCCCCCCGGGGTTCCCACGCTGTGCATTAGAGCCAGAGAGGAGCTCCCCACATGCCCAGGGCACAAACAAGGAGACGGAGCTCTTGGTGCAGGTGGTGTTTATCACGCCAACAGCCGGGCCTGGTGCACACACTACTATAACTGCCACTTGGGCTGCCTCGCTAGACAGGCCGAGGGGACGCGTGCCGTGAGCTCTCCCCGACCTCTGCCAGGTGTGACCTCCCATCTCCCCACCTCCCCCCGCCCCGGCCCCAGGCCCGCAGACGGCTCTCAGCCTTTCTTGCAGCAGGAGGGACAGGAGCTAGAAAAGAACTTCTCGAGGGTAGCCGGTCACCATCTTCTGAAAGGACAGTTTCTCGAGGTCTGGAAGCAAGTCAGGCCTGGGTATCCGACTCCTCTGCCCTCAGAGGGCCCTGGGCTTCCTCTTCACGCTCCCCGGGCACCTGGAGGGCAGAGGTGAGGGAGCAGGTGAAGGGGTAGCCCCAGGGGGCTGAAGGCCACAGCTGGGGCGGGGGAGTCCCCCAGAGGAGAATGAGCAGGCGAAGGAAAGAGGCAGGTGGGTGCATTGCAGGTGAGGCCAGAGGGAGGGCTCGGGTCCGGGGGCTGTGGGCACGCTCACCTCCCAGTAAACCTGGTCCTCGTAGCACTGGGTGTCCGGGGGGGAGCCCAGGAAGGGCAGCCTCAGCAGGAGCCCTGGTGGGGGGGAGGGGCGGGTGTGAGCGATGGGGGGGGTGGCCACGGGCTCCACAGGACGTCTGCCACTGACACATCAGCTGGGTTTGGGGAGCCCGACTGTGCGCCGGACCTCGTGCCAAGGGCTCAGCAAGGCCCTTCCTGGGAACCCGCCGCTGCCCGGCGAACTGGACCTGACCCCCAGGGCACCGTGAAGTCCCACACCTCCCTGGTTCCTACAGATCGTCCTGGACCCAATCGGGATGCTGAGGCAAACACAGCCCCTGAGCTTTCTGCGGCCTCCCCCCCGCCAACGGGTACAGAGAGCGTTTACTGAGTAAATAAGGAATGACACGGGGGAACGAATCGAACCTTGTTGGGGTATGAGAATCTCGGGGGAGAGCAGGGAAGGCTGGGGATACTGAGTCATAGGTTTTATTTTGAAGGCCACGAGGAAAGAGTCCAGACGTCAGGAAGGACCGTCTGACCAGGGATCAATGGACAGTCTGCCTCCAGGGATGGATCTGGGTTTCCATCCCCCCCTGCTCCCTGCCCCTTGACCCTGCCCCAAACCAGAGCCCAGCGGCCCCTTTAGGGCCTCAGCCTAAGGTCAGGCTGCCCTCTGGTGGGTAGAGCAGGCAGTGCAGGGAAGGCACAGAAGGGGAGAGGGCCTCAACTCAGCCCCTCCCCAGCTCCCCACCTCCTCTGGGCACCAGAAGGAAACAGGTGCCCCCTTCCGGATGAGGTTACCCCTGAACTCTACAACCCCACCCCACACCTGGCACAAAGCAAGTGCTCCACAATTATGTGAGCCAGTGAGCATCAGGGGGTGGGATCTGGGGACAGCACTCCTCTGTCCTCTGTGTCCTGCAGAGCTCCCGCCGGGCCCCCACCCCCAGCCAAGGTCACTCACCTGCGACGCCCCCACCCACAGAAGCAAACGTCAGTGTGACAAACAGCCCAAAGAGTTGGTGCATGGCCTGGGACATGGCGGTGCGCCGGCCGGCAGCTACGAGCGGGAACACGCTGTCCAGGCTGCAGGGAGAGGGGGTGGGGGCACACGGGGCGGGAGCCCAGGGTCAGGGTCCAGGGAGCCCGAGCACCCTGTCACCCTCATGGGCCCGCAGGCACCCAGACGCTTTGAAGACTCAGTCTGAACATCACTTTTGGTCGCAAGGGTCATTCTCTCTTCCTGTCATTATTCATGAACAAATGGATGAAAATAGATAGTGCTTTTTGTGTTGGTCCACAAAAGGAGGAAGAGAGTGAGTGAGGTCACCGGGGGGGATAATGACCTCGGGGAGGGGCGGGGGGACTCACCCTTCTCCATAAGCTTCGTGGGTGGCCAGCCCAGTCACAAGGACCCCCAGGAGGGCTCCCAGGACCCCAGGCATCCCGTGGAGGTTGTGGACACCACACGTGTCTTGGACTTTGAATTTCGCTTCAAGGATGGGCTGGAGGACAGGACGCCAGTCAGGAGTCTTGAGTGCCCCTCCCCCTGGGCTGCTGGAGAGGTGGGGGGAGGCGCTGAGCACCCTGCTCTGCCCAGGGCCCTGGGAGGTGTCTATACCGTGATGAACTTGTAGCCCAGTGTGGACACCGTCCCAGCCAGGAAACCAGCTGCCAGGGCCCCAAAGGGTGTCAGCATCATTTCACCTGCCGTGCCCACCACAACCCCTCCGGCCAGCGCAGCATTCTGGATGTGGACCTGGGGGAGCACCGGGGAGGGGGGCTGGGAGGCCCTTCTAGAGGGCATGCCCAGCCCGGCCCCCCCATCCCGTCCAGCACAGCGGCGTCTCTTGCCTCTGGAAGTCCCTCTGCCGACTGATCTCTAACCCTCCAGCTGTCCGTGGTCTCCTCCCACGAGGACCCCGCACATCTGGGCCCCTGGCCTGCACCGCATCCTGTCCCCTTAGAAAACCGGCCTTACCGGGTCTCAGAGCGCTCGCCCCCAACCCGTCCCTTGGCTTCCCTGAGGCCCGCACCCTACCATGTCCAGGCGACCGCGCTCCCCGACCAGGGCCGACAAGGCAAAAGCGCCAAGGGTGCTGGCCGTGAGAGAGTAGTACGTGTTGAGGGCAGTCCGGTGCTGCCCATCCCCCAGCGTGGCGGGCGCAGAGTTGAAGCTGGGCCAGAAGATCCACAGGAAGATGGTGCCTAATTGGGGGGCACAGAGGAGAGCTGGGAGGTAAGCCTCCCGGGGAAGCACGCCTTCCTGGGGGAGCCCCCAGACTTCTAGCCACATCATCCACCACATTTCACCACAGACCTGGAGGTGGGAGAGAAATACAAAACCAGGGGCGCCTGGGGGGCACAGTGGGCTCGGCCTCTGCCCTAGGCCCAGGTCATGATCTCAGGGTCCTGGGATCGAGCCCCCGCATCGGGCTCTCTGCTCAGCAGGGAGGCTGCTTCCCCCTCTCTCTTTGCCCACCTCTCTGCCTACTTGTGATCTCTCTCCTCTCTGTCAAATAAATAAATAAAATTAAAAAAAATATATACAAAACCATCCTTTTTAGTGTGGGAATAGGCACTCTGGTCATTCTTCAGTACCACCTATGAAAAAATAAAATCTGGTTTCCTTTCCCCCCGTCGTCTGTGAAGGCAGAGAGGGGGGTGGGGGCCAAGGCAGAGGCACGTGCTCGGAAGAGGGAGGTGCCGGTGATGGTCGGCCCGAATGCTCCCAGGAGTGACCCACGACCTCTCCCTGCGCCCCGGGCGTGCAGGGGCCTCTGCACGTGGGGCAGCGTGAGGGGCAGAGTCCTGAAGGTAGTAGATGGAGAGAATGATGGGGGGCAGCTGTGCTGGGCTGAGCCTGGCTTCTGACTTGGGGCAGGAGCTGAAAGGTTTTAAGCAAGGACTGGTGCAGTCGGACTTGGTTCCGAAAGCCCCCCGCCCAATGGGCCCGGGGCGTGTGCACAGCCCAGGACTGAGTTCCAAGAACAGGTAGAGAAAAGAACCGCTGACAGTGATAAGCATAGATCCCAGGCTCTTGGAAGGGAGATCCTGGCAGGACCCCGTGGACTGTAGGCAGCCCCCTGAGACCTCACCGGGAGGAGGTCCTCTCTGGCCCCCCCACCCCACCCCACCCAGGCCGGCCTCACCGATCATGGCGAAGAGGTCGGAATGGTAGACAGAGCCAAGGCGGTGTTTGCTCTTCTCCAGCTGGGGCCGGTAGAGGACCCGAGAGAGGACCAGCCCGAAGTAGGCCCCAAACGTGTGGATAGTCATGGAGCCCCCTGCGTCCTTCACCTGGGGAGGTGGCGTGGATGTGGAGGGGCAGTCCCCCTCCCGCCCCAGGCCTTTGCCCTCCCTGCTCGGGGCCTGGCCCGGACCGGCCCTGCCCGACTCACCCCCAGGAGGCTGAGGAGCACAAACTCATTGGTGCCAAACAGCACGGTCTCCAGCAGCGCCATGAGCAGCAGCTGAACCGGCCCAGTCTTGCCCAGGACAGCGCCGAAGGAGATGAGCACAGCCCCCGCACAGAAGTCTGCGTTGATCATGCTGGGGAGGCGGGAAAGGAGGGTGAGAGGGGCGGGCGAGGGTGGCCCCGGGGGTCCAGGTCAGGGCAGAAGGCCGGGAGCCGGGTGGGTGGCATAGGGCTCCCATGGCCCCCGCTCGTGGATGAGGAAAGCAGTCTGGGGGAGGTTCTGAGACGAGGAGAGAGAAGACCACAAGGGGCCGAAGGACCAGATCCTGAGCCAGGAGCACCTCGAGCCCCATCGTCTTCCAGGAAGCTGTCCACCCGCCCAACAGCCCTCGGGTCAGAAGGAGCTTAAAGAAAGGGGCGGGTGGGGCCGGGTGTGCGGGCAGCCGCGGGAGCAGGCAGGCCCCTGGGACATCACCGGCGGGCTGGGGCGCCGACTGCAGGACGGGGCTGGGGCTGGCTCTCCCCGCCGGGCAGGGGCCCCCCAGCTAGCCCAGGGCTGGGGAGGAGCCGCCCACCTCTCCACACCAACTCGGATGTGGCCTCCGGGCGCGGAGTGCAGGAAGCCCTGGACGAGCGTGGACCACTGCAGGGCAAAGGCGGCCAGGAGGAAGGTGAAGCCCACGCTGCTGAAGCCGTAGCGCTGCAGGAAGGCCATGAGGAAGCCGAAGCCCACGAAGACCATGGCGTGCACGTCCTGGAAACCTGCAGGGGACATTCACGGCTGCTCGGGGGTCCACCCATCCCAGCCATGGCCCTGCCGGGGGCGGGGCTCGGCTCTGAGCTCCCCAGCTGTGGCAGGGTCCCCCAGCCTCGTGCGGAGCCGACACCCCCTGCTGTCCCCACGCAGGGGCCAGGGAGCCCCGCATCCTGCTCTTCCCTCTGGCCGGTCCTCCTACACCCGGTCCTCCTACACCCGTCCTGCCCGAGCTCTCTCCTCTTCTCATCCGCTCCCTCTTCGCGCTTCGTCCAATTTTCCCTTTCTGCTGGAAAGTCCTCCCTCGGTGTCTAACCTCTACCCTTCAACGTCGGAATCTGTGCCTCTCTCCATTTGGAGGATTTTAAACTTCTTAAAAACAATTTATGAAACAACTTTATTTATTTTGGGGGGCAATAGCTCCAATTGTGAACAGAGACTTCCTCAGGGACGGAGACAGGAACGGAGGCGCGGGGCTGCCGGTACAAGACACCAACAGGGACCCCTGGGTTTGTGCCGGTACAGAGGCTCGGGGCAGGAGGGTTCTGCTCTTCTGTGTGTTTCTTTCTATAATTGATATGTTAATTTTATAGATGAATCAGTTGAATTTTTTTAAGTGTCAGTGAGGTTTCTGGGCCGGGAGATTGGAGCTTTCTGCTTGCGTAATAGATGAGGCTAATACAGACCATCTACAGGGATGCTGGAAATGAGACACACACCAGTAGTGGGCTTCAGTATCCGTGTGCTCTGCACCCCTCCCCCAGCCTCCGTGTAAATAGGGTTTGAGACGAGACCTACTGTGACATGAAGCCAGCCTGGCCGTCGGGTGTGTCTGGAGGAATTCCATGCTGTATCTTTGGCTTTAATTGAGAAACGCTAGAGAAGGAGTCCCAAGAGTGCTGTCAGAAGTCACACAGTGTAAACAAGTTATTGAGAAACGGGTTCAACTCTGACCCTAAACTCCCCTTTTATAGCTCTGAGTGAGAAATTTCTCTTGGAGCTTAGTGCTAGCAAATGTCAGTCCCCCCAGGGCACCTGGCTGCTTTCCCTGCATTCTCCTGACAGAGCTTTACTAAGAACTGGAGTGCCAGGCTCTGGGGACTCGGCTGTCACCGCAGCTGCCACTGCACCTGCCCTCAAGGAGCGTGCCACACAGATGTCAGAGAACCAAGGAACCACTCGCGGGAGCCTTCCTAGCCTCTGGAGGGAACACATAAGTGATCGTATTTCCCCCTTCTCTTGGCCGCCTGGAAGCTCGGGGCCACCCTGGTATTGTGGCCGGGGCAACCGAGACACTCATTATTGATGACTATTATTCTTTATTTATGTTCTACTTCTCGGCTTTTCTTTTCTCGTCCTCATCATGTTTTTGTTGTAAACGACCTCAAATCTCTTGTAGGAAGAGGCAGATCATAAAGGAAAAACATCGAGGTGCCCTTTCTGTTTCATCTGAAGAAGCCCCAACAGGCCAGAAATGTGTTATTGGACCGCAGAAGGCGATCCGTAACTTCGAGAGAAGCAGACTTTTTTTGTGCTGGGTGTGGGCTGATGGGAAAGGAGAGTTGGCGAGCCCCTGGCAGACGGCTGGGGGGGGCGGAAGCAGGGGTGTGCAGCTCAGCTGCCCCCACGCCCAGCTGCCAAGGGGGCAAGGGCCTGGAGGTCCACTGGCTTTGCCAAATGTCCCCAACTCCGTGCCACCTCTGTCAACTCCTGTCACCCAGCTCTCTTCCCTCTCAGATCTTAAAACCCAACAGAAAAGGAGAAGATCAGTCTGCACCCTAAGTTCTTTGAGGCCTCGCTGTCTGGCTTCTTCTGCTGCAAACAGTAAAGGGGATGCCGTGTCTGTTCTTTTGTCCAAGGACAACAGGACGGCAAAGGGGCTGGGTTGCTGGGCCCCGTGCCCCTGACGAGCAGAAACTGCCCCAGCACTTGTCTTAACTGCCAATAATATTTACATCTCCTGCCCTGGGCTTGTTTTCAATCAAAACTCAGTCCCTTGACCTTTCAACTAGAGTCTAAACATTAAGAAATCTCCTTCACTGTGGAATATTCCGCGGACTCTCCATTGGCTGAGGCCACCAACCCCGTGCACCTTCGGTTGGAGAGAAGATAAAAGTCCCCTAGAGATACCCATTACCCTCCCTCCTTCCCTTCCTACCCTTCCCCGACCCACTCCCTGGCTCCTGAACAAGGGGACCGTTAAAGCGGACTGGGTGACCACGGACAAGCCACTTAACCTCCGTGAGCCTTGGTTTCCTCATCTGTAAAGTGGGGCCATAAACACGAGGAGCAGAGGAAGGGGAGGTGAGCTGGAGAGTCCGCCTCCCTCCTCCTCCTAGAGATCACAGACCACCCTGGTCCCCCTCCTCCTAGAGGCCACAGACCACCCTGGTCCCCCTCCTCCTAGAGGCCACAGACCACCCTGGTCCCCCTCCTCCTAGAGGCCACAGACCACCCTGGTCCCCCTCCTCCTAGAGGTCACAGACCACCCTGGTCCCAGTCCCTTCCCCCTTCCCCCGTGCCCTCCAAGAAGATCCTGATTCTATCTACCCTGAACCCCTCTCCCCAGAGGTAAGCTCTCGGAGGCACGTGATTCAGGACCCGTCCGTATTGTTTGCTTAGACTCTTTCTCGTGGCTGCGGCTGTGTCCCCTATCAACCTGTCTTTTCTCCTCTTCCTTATTTTCCATGACTCACCTCATGGGACAGGAGGGGCTAAAGGAGCTGGGCGGCTAAGAGACCTGGCCCGAGCCTGGCTGACTTGCTGTGTGACCTGGGGCAGCCCCCCGACCTCTCTGGCTGTCTCTCCACATCTGAGGGGAGTGGACCAGATGGGCTCTGAGGGCCCTTCCTGCAGCGAGAGGTCAGACAGACCCTCGGAGCAGCCGTGTCCTTGGCACAGGTTAGCCCCACAGCTCAACACCAGCTGCAGAACTCCCTTTCATCTCCCGAACCAAAGGGCGGTGGCTGCGCCTCCCTCTGGCCCTGACCCCTTCCCCTGGACTCGGGGGCAGGGGAAGACCCGGCTCATCAAAGCCCCAGGCTTCAGAGACCTCACACTTCCCTCCGCCCCGACCTTCCCCCACACCAGGGTCCCAAGTCCACAGGGATAGAAACCTAGGACAGCAAAGAGGTGGGTCCCACTCCACTCCTCTTACTGCAGTCCAGGGGGGGCTGCATGTTGCAGGAGAGCCACCCCCCCACAGCAGAGGGGCGACAGGCTAGGGTGTTTCGGAGAGAACTTTAAGACAAGCAGGGCACCAAGGCCTTGAGGTCCCCCAGAAGGAGCAAATGCGGGGTCCTGGCAGGCAGCCAGGTCGGACCCTTGGACAAGAGTCTTCTCTCAGCCTGGGGGCTGTCCCCTCCCAACGCTCTACCTCTCTGGGCAAACGCCCGACCCGACCCAGGAGCCCGCCATCCCAGCATCTGTGGCTCACTTTGTGCTGACAGGGGGGACGTGAAACACGGGAGGAGCTGCAGCCCCCCTGCAGAGGACGGCTGGGAGTCTGGGGGACTGGGGCTCTGGCACTTCTTGCCCGGGCCCAGTGCATCTCACCCTCTACGCCCTCAGCATCGGCAGCCTGGGACTGGGAGAGGGTCAGGTGGGGGCAGCCTGCCACCAGCTCAGCGTAGGAAAAGCAGGGTAATGACAGCCCCGGGGTTTATAGGAGACTCCCACAGTCCGGGCCTTGTTTGAATGCTCAGCCCTCAAACTGAGGCACCCTTCCCTCCGTTGCCCAATGGGGGAAACTGAGGCTGAGAGCCGCCCGGCCCAGCAGTGGTGGTGAAGTGTGGAGCGCTGGCATCTTTGGTCTCAGCTGCCCAGGGCCTGAGCTGCAAGAGGGGGCCCCAACCTGGAGACAGAGGCTCTGTCCCCAGCAGGGGATGCTGCTTGGGATGCCCAAGTCCTATTTCCTGCTCTGCCATTCACCTGATGGGCGATCACAGGCAAGTCACAGCCCTCTGAGCCTCAGCTTCCTCCCCTAGAAACAGGCTAATGACCCCGCCAGGCCAGGCTTCCTTCTCAGGGCCGCGGTGGGTGGTCGTGTCCTTCTCTCTCTGGCTCTGGAAGGGCCAGGTTTGAGTGGCGGGAGGAAGTGCCCGGGCGCCACCAGTCTTGGCTGCCTCCGCAGCGAGTACCTGCCATCACCACCTACCGCACACCACTCCCTACCGCCCCTGCCAGGGAGGATTCCCTTCCCCGTGGTCAAGGTGGAGGTCCTGGAACAGGCGTCTGTGGAACAGCCCTGCAAAGCCCAAGTAGGCCAGCTGGGAGGGGAGACAGGCAGCACCTGAAGCCCAGATGGGGTTTGAATCCCGCCCCCCGCCCCCCGCTCCGGAAGCCCGAACCTTAGGCAGCCACGTGTCTCCTGCAGCCTGGGTTCCCCACCTTTGTCTCTCGTGGACTAGAGGACATAATGCATGTGCGGCCCTCGGCACAACACACCGCAGACACCGGTGAAAGGCTGTCATTATAAACCGGGGGCCCCTTGGTCTCGGAGCCGGCGGGTTGCCCTCCTGGGGTAGATGGCGACGCCCGAGACGCCGCGGACCTTGGGCTCTTTGCTCCCCGCGCCCTCACCCGCACTCACTTGGGTAGCGAAAGTAAAATTCATTGTCCGCGTTACTGTGGTTGCCCCAGTGCCAGAGGGCGGCGTCGGTTTCGGGGTTGTAGCGGACAAAGACCGCAAAGAGGATGGCGGTGGCGCCCTGGAGGAGGAGGCACAGCAGGGGCAGCTGCAGTCGCCGGCCCGCCGTGCGGCGCGGGGACCCGGCCATGGACGGGGCTTCCAGTCCCCGGCTCCGGCTCGGGCTCGGGGTGCCACAGGGCAGACACACTCCCCGCGCAGGGCGGGCAGGTTCCACCGGAGTCAGGCCCCGCCCCCGGATCAGGCCCCGCCCACCGGAGCCAGGCCCCTCCCCCGAGGTCAGGCCCCGCCCACGGAGCCGGCCCCAGGCCCTCGCCGAGGCTCAGCCCCGCTGCAGCTCGCAATCCCAGCCCTGGCAGGTGCAGAATCAGGGCGGCGAGGGCCTGGGCCCGAAACCTGGGCCCGAAACGGCCGGGCGGGGAGAGGGCGTCAGGAGCTCCCCAGTCCTGTCTCCCTTGGCTCAGCTGCCGCTCGGGCTGTTCAGGTTGGGACAGGTCCTTGGAGATGGCCTGTGACCTGCCCTGATGGGACACAGCTGAAGGAGCCGGTAGGCGTGGGGGGAGGAGAGGGCCCTGCCCTTCAAACGTGGTGTTAGTTCAGAGAGTGTTTCCCAAGGAATAAGAGACACTTTAAGGCCCTGGCCCGGCCCCTCCAGGGTTAACAGCAGAGACAGTGGAGGGGTTACTCAATCTTTTCCCAACTGAAAAAGCCAGATGGAGAACGGAGGCAAAGAGACTCTCCAGGCATTGATGATTAACCCGGCTGAGGGTGTGCGGGCTTCGGCAGCGCAGGCCCTCCCTTGGGCCCCAAGCCTCCTGGGCCTCCCACCCCGGCCTGCACCCCAGTCCGCCCAGCAGCTGGCCGCCCTGACTGGGCTCCCTGCGCGCCTGCGCGGGGATGAGGCGGCCTGGCCTCTGCCTCCGCAGCTGGAAAGAAGGGAAGCTAGAGGGAGGAGGGTCTTCTCGGCCGGAGTCAGGAGCCGCTTGTAGCACCAGCGGGGTCTACGCCGGCCGGGGTCCTGGGAGACAGACCTAGGGACACAGACCCACTGCCGCCTACTGAGAGCCAGGCTTTGGAGATGAACCACGTGAGCCCTTCCTCCGGGAGCCACTGTCCGGTTGGGAGCCCAGGACCTAGGAGGGAACGGAATTCCCACTGGGGTGAATGTGTGACCTTAGGAAGCCCAGAGCCCACGGGGGCCCAGGAGGAGAGGCAGCAGAACCCACGGGAGCAGGGGTGAGGGTGGGCGCAGACTCGAGCTGCTTCCTGGGAGGGCGTGTCTGCATGCGGCCTGGAAGGGAGCCAAGGAGGAGGAGGGGACATTTCAAGAAGGGGACCTGCAAAGGCAGAAGCTTGCCATGGGAGTGTCCAGGGTGTTCAGGGTCTGAAGCTGGGGGTGGGGTTTCTAGAAAGGAGGGAGGGGAAGCCCTCTGTGCTCCCGCTGCTCAGCCTCGTCTGAGGGGCTGCTGTGTGGGCGGGGCTTGTCCGTGTGGGCAAAGTGGTCCCAGACCCCTGCCTGGAGGAAGAGCTGCCGACCAGGAGGCTCACAGGGACGAGCCACTCACTCCCAGAGCAGATGCCAGGTGGGGCTCCTCCCAGCGACGGGGCTCGGCCTTCTCAGGAATGCGCGGGGACAGGCGTGACGGGGACAGGCGTGACGCGTGAGATGCCCTCCCCGACCCTCATCCTTGCTTCCCCTTCTGCCTTTTGTGCGGTTCATCTCCTCGGCACTCCCTGCCATGGGCTTTAGCCTCCAGCCCAGGGTGGACTCTGGGGGACCGCTGGCTTCTGGGTGTCCAGCTTCCTGACCCAAGTAGGTGCCCAGCCAAGCAGGCCTGGGAGGGCAGGGGTCAGCCTCCGTGGTACTGCTCCCAGCCTCCCAGGCAGGCTCTCTGGCCTTCAGTGGCCCCTGGCCCCTGGCCCAGAGGCTCTCTGTCACTACTTGGTCAGCAGGAAGGCTGTTTTCTAGCTCCTTCTGCAGGGGGGGATGGGGGGAGATGCCTGGTCAGCAGCCTTTGGATAATGATTCTTGGACAATGCATCTGGGGTACCCTCCTAGGCCCAGCCCCCTGCCCCAGGGATGCAGCCCGCTTTCTGGGCACTGTCTGGGGGTCGGGGCTGCTCTGGGTTGCCCAGGCATGGTCTGGATGGGCCCTACACGGGGAAGAGCCCTCATAAGCTGGAGAACCAGGGAGAGCAGGAAGGAGTGGGCTGGGCCCTGCCAGCATCTTCTGGGAGCCTGTCCCATCTCGGTCTCTTAGCCTCCGGGTGCCTCCTGGTGCCTCTGGGTCTCGGATTCCCCGTCTTCCAGCTGTTCATTCATGCCTCCGACAATAATTCACTTAGTCCCACCCTGGGCCAGGGCCTGGGGCCATGAACTGAGATTCTAGCCACATGCGTAACACAGCTGGGTCCTGGAGGTCTAGAGGGACCTCGACGGGGTCTACCGGATGCGGGGGGTCTAGAGGGAACCCCTGGAAGGCCCAGAATAGCGAGACCAGCCTGTGGAGAGTGGACATCTGGGCAACGTCTGTTGGCCTCTATGGAAAGATCATTCTATTTTAACAACTAGTGGTACCAGCTTGTGTCACCCCTGGTCCAACAGAAGGCAAGATCCTGACAGTTCTCCCCTTCTGAGGGTCCCCCACCCCGACAGGCCTCCCTCTGCGAGGACTCCCCTGGCTCACCACCCAGAATGAAGAGGCTGCATCCAAGGGATGTCAGGGCCCCTGCCCTCCCCCTGCTTCCTCTGGGCCTGGAAGGTCTGGTGGAAAGGGGGGCTGTGTTTCTCAATCCTCCCTCCACCCCACACCTGAGCCTGTTACCAGCTCCCGCCCCATCTTGGACCTCCTTCTCCAGGTTCCACCCGTAAGCAGCTGGGGGACTGGAGGGTAGCCAAGGGGAACTGCTCCCTGGCCTGGGGAGGCCCCTGCGGTCTTTGGGGCCCAGGGTTTGAGTTACTGAGTAACTGCAGGGTTGCCCTCAGGGGGACACAAATGAAGGGGCAGGATCAGGCTGCGGAGGGCTGTGCTGGGGACAGGGATGGGCGCTAACCCACTAACCCACCCGTGGGGTGGTCAGGGAAGGCTTCCCGGAGGAAGTGGTGCTTACTTTGAGATCTTGCCTAATTTCACAGCTGGGCTGGAGGAGGGGGGTCCTTTTCGTGCAGCGCTCTGGTATGAAGAGAAAAGAGGCTATGCTAGAGAGCTCCTGGATGCCCATTTTCTGGGGCAGGACGAACAGCAGCTGAGACCCTCCTGAAGACCACAGCCACTGCAGCGCTGTGTAGAACACGGCTGTGTTGACCTACACGGCATGGTGAAATTTAGATCTGCCTTTCTCTGCCCAGGGCCTCACACTCTTAGTGTGCAGTAGAAGACGGATCGCTTTCTTGATCTCAAGCCCCTTGTTTTTTTCCATGCATTTAACACGGTCTGCATTCCGGCGACCGGCCAGGTGCCGTGCTGGGTTCTGGCAGACGTCTCCCCCACGCTCCGTCGCCACCACATGGGATGGAACCACGCCCTGTTCTCAGGCCGCCCAGACGGAGGAGACATGTCTCAGTTGCTGAGGCTTGACCGTAGCCATGTTTCCGAAGTACAGTCTTTGCCCATCCTGCTAGGGGTCTGGGGTCAATTCCCGATCAGTAAAAGTTTTGGGAGACAGCAAAATGCAGCAGGGAAGGGCACAGCCTCAGAACACAGGGACAGAGGTCAGAGTCTCGGCCTGGTCCCAGAGAGATTTTGCACGAGTTGCTTACCAAGCCTTGAACCTCAGTTTCCTCGCCTGTTACAGGGAGGGAACTCACCTCCCAGGGGCTGCCGTGAGGATGAATGTCCAGGAACACGTGACCCGCCCTGGGTCCTGTGGGCATGACTGCTGTTAAAAGGGGCGGGGACAGAACACCACACGTGTTGGCTGAGATTACATTTAACCTATAGACCAGGTTGGGAATGGGGTGCCTGGGTGGCTCAGTAGGTTAAGTGTCCAACTCTTGATCTTGGCTCAGGTCTTGATCTCAGGGTCATGAGTTCAAGCCGCAGGGACTTGGACTCCATACCCAGTGTGGAGCCTACTTTAAAGAAAAAAAAAAGATCAAGTTGGGAAGAACTGACATCTTATTAATATTGAGCCTTCCTATCCATAAACACGGACTATCTTTCCATTGAGCATGACTTAAACATTTTATTTTGTAAATTGAGGGGTGCCTGGGTGGCTCATTTGGTTAGGTGACCAACTCTTGATTTCAGCTCAGGTCGTGATCGCAGGGTTGTGAGCTCCAGCCCCACTGCTTGCGATTCTTCCCTTTTGCCCCTCCCCCATTCATGCTCCCTCTCTCTCAAATGAGCAAAATCTTTTAATTTTTTAAAATTATTTTAAGATTTTATTTATTTGATAGAGAGACAGCAAGAGAAGAAACACAAGCAGGAAGAGTGGGAGAGGGAGAAGCAGGCTCCCCATTGAGCAGGGAACCTGATGTGGGACTTGATCCCAGGACCCTGGGATCATGACCTGAGCTGAAGGCAGATGCTTAACCAACTGAGATACCCAAGCACCTCAATAAACAAAATAAAAAAAAAAAATTAAAAAAACCTTATTGAATGTATTAGAAAAATAATACTGTCTAAATTTAAGGTATTCAAAGTAACAATGTTACTTTGAAACATTTATATACTGTAATATGCCTTTGCAATTATATTTATCACATTGTATACTTATTGTGATATTGTTGCCTTTATTCATTATACTGTGCATTAAATCACTATGGCTTATTTAAGACTCCTTACAAGTTTGTACCCTTAAATATCACCTTTTTGTCCCCAACTCTCTATCCCCTGGTAACCACTAGTTTACTGTTCTTTTTAGTTTGGCTTTTTTGGGTCCCATGTGTGATAGTACATAGTACTTGTCTTTCTCTGACTTCCCTCACTTGGCGTAATGAGCTCCAAATTCATTCTTGTTGATGCAAATGGCAGGACATCCTGCTTTCTCATGGCTGGACTGGACTGGGTATGTGGACCATATCTCTTTTAGGCACTTAGGTTGTTTCCAGATCTTATCACATCAGACTATACTATCAACTGATTCAGATCTCACGAGCGTCATTGTCCCTCCACCCCAGAATGCCTGCCCGTGGTGTTTCGATGAACTTGCGCGAGCCCTGATGCTATCTGAGGGCTTCCAATGGTTCTCCAGGGCCTCCAGGAGAACCGGGGCTTCCAGTGGCCGCCATTAGTCCCACTGCCCGGGGAAAGCTGCCTTGTCAGTTCTCAGCTCTCTCCATTCTACCTCACATCCTCTATTTGGCGGGGGAAAGCCTCTTCTCCGAATTTCTTTCTTTTTTTAAGATTTTATTGATTTATTTGACACAGAGAAAGGGATCACAAGTAGGCAGAGAGGCAGGCTGAGCAGAGACACCCCCCCGCCATGTGGGGCTTGATCCCAGGACCCTGGGATCATGACCCTAGCCGAAGGCAGAGGCTTTAACCCACTGAGCCACCTCCTAATTTCTGATGACTTATTCTCCTACCTCGAGGTCTTTGTCCAAGCCTCTCCACTGACACGAAACCCCCTTACTTCATTTATGTCCCCACCCCCACCCCGTCATTATGTGGCCCCCTAAGGCCACATCCTGCAGCCAGAGTCCAAGATGGGCACAGCTGCCTCCCCCTAGCAATCCCTCTCCCCTTGCAGTCCCCCTGCGGCCCCCCTCCAGGCCCCTGTCAAGGATCACTACATTTTGCAAGGAATTATCGGTCTTAGCTGCCTTGTTAGACGGTACATCCTCCAAGATGGTCTCTACCGTGACACGAATCCCCCAGTGCCTCGTCCAGTGCTTTGCACTCCCACGGACTGCGAACTTGCGAGCTAACCAACCATGTGCAGAATACCTATGGCCCCAGTTTGCTGGGGAGAAAGAAGACACAAACAGTAACTTTGTTCCACAATTCATTTAGTGAACTGGGGCAGGTGATTTAACAACAGGCTGCGGGATAAGGCTGGGAGGGTAGGGTTCTTGCTTCCCCTCCCAGGAGCCAGTTGTGTCATGGACGCTTGTAAATTTTCCAAAATAGCCATCTGTTGTTGGGCGAGCTGGGTCTGGAGCTGGAGATTGGCATACATGCATTCTAGGAGTCCCAGGCATTCCGTGGGCTTGTGGTCAACTCCTGAAGGGAGAGCAGAGGAGGCGCACAGGGGGCAGGAGGGAGATTCTGAGACTGTACCGAGGTGGGGGGGCGGCTCCAATCTTCCCCACACAGCCCGGCCCACACGCACCTGTGCTCGGCTGTCACCTCCCCGGCCTCCCTATAGTAAGTGGAAAACCGTCACTGGGATTTGTTACCTTTCTCCCTTGCTAAATTTTTTCCATAATACTTGGGATCACACAGCCTGGTCTATAATTACTTACTTAATGGCTGTCTAAGCCCCCTCTCCAGAACATAAGCTCTGGGAAGGCAGGAAGTTCTGTCTGATTTGTTCATGGTTCTATCGCCAGCACCTAGAGGCGTGCCGGTGTCTAAGTATTCAAAACATAATTGATGAGTCAGCGAAATGGTCTGTGATCCTTCTATGACCTGAAACGGCCCGCAGTCTCTCCTGTTGTCTCACTTCAATCAGCCTTGCTGCATCGGCCCAACTTTTTCTAATGTTTTCGATGACACTGCATGCAGCCAGCCCCTGGGTAACTTTGGTAGTCATCTGCCTATTTTTTGTGTATTTATAAGCCTTGACTTCTTTGTTAAGCTCTGAGGTCAGCCAACACTGCTGTCACGGCGGTCAAGTGCCTGGTTGGGCTCCCCTCGGGTATCCTAAACACCCGGATTTCCCCACGGGAATGTGAAAAACTGAAATGCAATAAACTGAGCGAATGCCTACCATTTCCCTCCCCGGCCACTTTTTAACTAAAGTTACTAGCAAGCAATAATTTTCCTTTCAGTCCCACCTAGCCTAGTAAAGGTGAGAATAAGCAATACAAATTGGTAGAATTGGGAAGACAATGAAATCAGTTGACCTGAATAATCAACAAGCTGCCAATGACCCAGGGCTGATACCAGATCAACCCGAAGAGAGAAGAGAGCGCTCAGGCCACTTCCTCCGTGCAAGCCCTCCCCCTCCCACACTGGGTCCCTTTGGGAAACCTCCCCCGCATCCTTACCTGAGGGCGGCTTTGTTTTCTGGATGTTCAGGAAAGTGGCCGGTGGGGAACTTGCTTGAAGATTAATAAAGCTAGGGGAGGGTTTGGCTCGACAAAGAGACACAGCATTACTTTCCTCTTTGGCTGGAACAAAATCAGAGGTAACTAATCAGAGTCATTTCTAACAAGGGATGTCCTTTCTAACTAGATCCCTGCCTTTGGTCTATGAACACAGGTGCCAAGGCCCTGAGCTGAGTAGCTCCAAAGGAAGTGACGTAAGACAGACAAAAAGAAACCTCAGTGGGAGGAAGGGAAGCCAAGCAGGGATGGGTACAGCTCACATCTGACAAGTTCTCGTGGGCGTGTGTCTCATGCTTACTCCTGTGCTAGATGCTCAGGCATCACAGGATCTCAAGCTCGTGGCTTCTCAGAGCCTATCTCTTTGGGAGACAATAGCGCACTGATGAAATGTGAAATATAACCACCCAAGGACCTAAACAATGCGTCTGACAGTCTGGGTGAAAATGAGACCTAGACCTTTATTGTTATTATTATTATTATTAAGATTTATCTGGGAGAAAGAATCTCAAGCAGACTCCACGCCGAGCGTGGAGCCCGATGCAGGGCTCAATCTCACAATCCTTAGACCATGAGCCTGATCAAAATCAAGTTAGATACTTAACTGAGTGCACCACCCAGGTGCCTTGTAAATGAGGCCTTTTATCTTGTAGTTTTCCCAAGTATGTGACTAGACATGGAAACGGATGCTTTTGAAAAGGTACAGAGCTCAAAACAAGTCCAAGAGTCAGGGAAGACTGCAAGCAGGGCCTTGAACACAGGGCACTTTTGATGAGTAGAAAAGATGTTTCAAGTGGGAGAAAAGAGCAGCTCAGGAGAGCAGGGTGAGTCACAGAAGACCCTTCACAATAATGAATCTGAGGCTCCAGACTTTCTCTTGAATACAATAGAAAGCCATTGAGCCTTTTAGGATCAGAAAATGTGATTAAAAAAACCTCTTTTTTATTAATCTACAGGTATTAAAAGAGGCTGGGTATCGAAGAAGTTCTTGAACGGGGAAATAAATGAACTTTGGCAAAAATAAGTTAGAAGGAAAAATGCATTTGTAGGGAGAAGGTCATGAGTCCTACAGAGGACATATGTTATTTTTGTCTAGTGAGCAACCCTTCCTCTGGAAAACGACTCTTCCCGGATTCCAGGCCATCCGGGTGGGACCGCACCAGGCCCCGCTGCCCAGGAGGAAAGGGTGTGGGACCCAACCCGGGCCAACCTTGTATCTCATCCACCTTGGCAACTGTGACTGATCCAAGGGGTAAGCACACGGGGCCAGTTGGGAGTCCGTATATGGATTCTGTTGTCCGAGCAGCTTGCTTTCTTCTGCTCTGCTACGCTGGGAAAATGTAAAGTTGGGGCAGAGGAAAGCCACGAATTCGGCCAGCATGCCATAAGGAGCAGATACAAGCAAGAGAGCACAGACAAGAGCGCAGGGGACAGATGGACGGACAAACAGCCGCAGGCACTGTGTCCCCCCCCCCCCCCCCCCCCGTGCAGTCCAAGGCCCCAGGTGTTGCAGGCCTTCTTCCTGCTCTGTGTCCATCTCAGTTTCCCTCCCAACTGCACAAGCCTCTGAATTTCCTTGTTTACTCAAGGGAGTCTGAGTTGGGGTCCCATCAGATTAACATAACTCACATTTCGGACATACTGGATGAGTGGAGACAAGGCAGTCCGAGTAGAAATGCCTAGAAAAACAGGCAGAGGTGGCCCTGCGCTCAGGCGAAAGGTCACACTGCCAGGCCGGCCACAGAGAGGGGGTAAAGAAGGTGCAAAACAGATCAGCTCTCCACAGTAAAAAACTGAGGGCGAAAACATGGACCTTGGGGAGCTCTCCCTCAGGAGCTCGCAAGATGAGAAGGAAGCGGCCGAGCGTAGAGAGAAGCGACAGATGGACAGGCGAAGCGGCTGGGCCTCCGAGGGAGCCCGCGAGTCACTGCCAGGCCGAGATCAAGGACAGAGAGAGGAATCCCCCGGTTCATTTATACATCTAGGAGACAGCTCAGTGCCCGTGAGCGTCCACTACTGACGATGCCACAGCACGTGAACCGACGTGGTCGCGACTCTCACGGAGCCGACAGCCCTGCGGCGGGGACAGCCCGAGCCACCGAGCGCGGGCGTCATTCCACCCAGAAGTGCGAGCGAGCACCTAACTTAGAACCCATCTGTGAAGCTGGGGAGTATGTTCCCCAGAAGCGATCCTGTCTCAGCTGGGATCTGGGGGATGAAGATACGGGACGGCCGTCTTCGTGGGAAACGAGCCTGGGGCAGAGGCGTGACAGGTAGGTTGTGTGAAGGAAGACGTGGTGTTCTTGTCCTTAATTCCAAGTGCAACAGAGGAGAGCCCCGGGCGTGGGGGCAGGGAGTCCACACCCCCGGGTGCCAGGCTGAGGTGCTCTCTACTTGGGAGACTCACTGGGCCTATGAAAATGCAAATCTGTTTTCTTCCCTATTACTCCTGGTGAAGGAAATCTGTCTTTGGGGACTTTTTAGGCTGGGTTTGTGGATTTTCCAAGCCCTGCTGTAGGCCCTCCATCTTCTGTCATGTCATGGCCCGTGCAGGATGGTCAAAGACAGAAGCTGACACTGGGGGTCTCGAGATTACTCTCACCATTGGAAAAGTCTAACTTTAACTTCCATACAAATGTACTTCCTGACAATTCAGTCCCTTCCACGGTAGAGGATACATTTTCCACCAGGTTGTAAGGTGTGAAGGTAGGAGGAATACCGCCACCCGACGCACAGTCAAGGAACCACACCTCCGACAACACAACCGAGAAGGAGGCTGGGAAGCAGCATCGGGACGCAGAACATAGACAATAATGGGAAAAGGTGGTTTGTGTACATTACCTATTTCTCACGATGACCGTAAGAAGTAGGTAGCTTTCTCCATATTTTATCTGAAAAAACTTAAGTCAGAAAACTTGCTTAGGATTCCACAACTGGCCACATGGCAGTGTTGGGGGTCAAATCTGGGCCTGGGGGCTCCATGGTCATGATCTTTACCAGCCCCAACGGACCGTGAAAAGAGCTAGTCTCTTATGTCTAAGCTGTGACGCAGTCGGCCTCTCAGATGGGAGTCCTGTACTCCACCTACAGCCCAGGCAGCTCGCTGCCCACTAAGTGGGACCGCCACTTCCCCCTCAAAAGGAATATCTGTTTACTCTCAACAGTAGGTGTCCTGGAATCCCTGCACCTGAAGTCTTGTTCTAAGCAGTAAGTGGGGAAAGAAGGAAGAACAATGTATTCACTCAATGTTTCATTGAGGAACTAGCATGTAACACATCCAGTTCTAGGCACTGGGAATACAGCAAGGTTCCCGTTTGTTTGTTTATTTATTTACAAAGTAAGGTCTAGGCCCAGCATGGAACTCGAACTCTGAGATCAAGAGTCACATGCTTTACCCACTGAGCAGCTAAGCTGGCCAAGCGCCCCAGAAACTTTCCCATTTATTGGGAAATCCTAGAACAGCTACAGATACGTTCCACTTAACGGAGAAAAGGGAAAAAAAATAAATACAATACATACAACTAGAATCACTTTCCCAAATTCTGAGCCATTAAGGAGGTCTGGGTTTCAGCGGAGGGGGAGCAGGACCTCGGACACACACCTTTTCCGTTGGGATGGCCAGCAGGCTGCTCCATCGGGACACCAACAGGTGTGGTGCCTGGGGGAGAAGCACAGCGTTACACGACCGACAACCTGTGCCATCATTACTACCGACAACTGAGCTTCTCTGCAGCACAGCTCGGGCGGCGCCCGTGAGACGTGTGGAAGGTACTGTTCTATGTCACGGCCAAATACAAGCGACTGTTGGGTTGTTCGTGTCTCACGGTCCCTTCACTAGTTTGGAAGACAGGTCTGTTAGGTCTTTTGCTTCCTCTTTTCTGGACAAAGTAGTCAGGTAACTAAGCCCAAACCTCACGAACCCCGCGAACGGGGGCTCCCTCCGCGTTTCCCCCCTGCAGCACCAGCCCTTTTCCTGCCCTGCAGGAAACTTCACGTCCCGGCTCCCCACCGTCTCTGATGGGCGGGCAGCGGAGCGCAGGAGGGCGCGGGGCCCGGCGCGGAAGCCCGGGGGCGTGCTCCGGGTCGGAGGGCGGCCTGGCCCGCGTCTGCGGGCAGCACCTGCCGAAGGAGGGCGAGGGGCGCGCGCGGGGACTCAGCGCGCCCCGAGAAGGGCTCTGCCGCCCAGCCGGCCCCAGAGGCCGAGCTCCCGAGGCGGGCCGCGCCGCTACTCCTCTCGCAGCTGAGGCTGGGAAGGGACCATCGCGGCCCCAGAGGGCCCGAGACGCCGGGCAGCTCAGGGACCTCACCTGCGCTGTTACTCTAAACCCTCCTGCCCGGCACCCACCCTCGTAGTTGATACACATGCGCGGTGGCGCCCCGGCCAACTGCCCCAGCCTCCGCGCTTGCGCCGACCTGCGCGCGGCACGCGGCCGGGAGCGGTCACCCTACTGCGCAAGCGCCCGCGCCCTCCCCGTTCCATCACCGCGCGCTCTCTATCTAGCTTGCCCTGCCGTTCGGCGTAGAGGGCGGGGCCAAGGAAGCCGATTGGCCGGTCTTCGTGCCGGTCAATGAGCTGGCTGCGGTGATTGGCAGCAACCCGGAGGGTAGCGGGTTGAGGTGTAAGCCCTGAGGAGGCAGCGTTTTCTGGGCTTCTCTCTGGCTCTCTCTCTCCAGAAGGTTCTGCCGGTTGCCCCAGCTCTGGGTACCGGGCTCTGCATCGCGCCGCCATGATGGGCCATCGTCCGGTGCTCGTGCTCAGTGAGTTGGGGGGAAGCCAGGGCAGGGACCGCCTTTGTGCCCCTTCCCTCCGCACTTGGCCGTGTGGCCCCAGGCCGGTCCCGCCCTGGTCCGGCCGCGCAGCCTTCCCGTGGTCGTTCGCTTCGGGAGCCCCCTCTCCAGCTCCTCCGTGTGTCCTGAGCCCGGTCCCTTGTCTCCCTGGCGCGGGCCGAGTCGCTGGGCTGCGGCCGCTCGGCGCTCTCCGCGCCGCCGCACCCCTGCTCGCGTGGTTTTCGGCGCGGGGCCGGAGAGTGGGATGTGGTCCGGGCCGGCCCGGCCTCGGCGCCGTGGACCGCGGCTGGGTGGCCCCGCCGGATCGCCTGGCTCGAGCGTCCCGTTCTTACTGGGGGCTTAACAGCCTTTCCTCGTGGGGTTGGGGGGAGGTTAAGTGACAAGTGGGTAAGCCGCCGAAAAGGGGGTCCGCGCACAGCGAGTGGTACCCGAGGTCACTTCTCAGTGACAGCCCCCCGGGGTCACCCTTCTGCGACGCCGTGCAGGGGTCGGGCTTGGATGTAATTCGTCCTGCGGTGTCCTCTGCGCTGTGATCTTTCCTGCCGAGTTTTCCTAAATTTCTCTTGAAGGGGGACCATCTCCATTGTCTTCCCCTGGGGTGTTCCCAGTCTTCTAACTTTTGTACCCCATCTACGAGCTCTTGTCCCTCCTTTACGATTTGCAAAATGCAATAATGCCATTTTCTCCATTTTCCCAGTACCTAGGAAATAACTGTTTTCAGGGGGGAAAAAACCCCACGTAACTGGGGCAAAGCCAAGTTCCTTCTGATGAGTCCATCAGAACAGTCCATGCAGGATTTTACCGCTGCCCGAAATGGGAATCTAAATTCTGAGGGTAGTGAGCGTGTAGATTTGATGGGACTGGTTGAAAACTTTACCGATTTAAGTTGTAGGGAATGTGTAATTTGGAGAGAGGAGGGAAATCAGCATTATGTTGGTTTGGTTAGAGCCACTGGCTTGTCTCCACTGGGAGGTGCCCCATGCATTGTGAAGCCTTTTTCAGGTCTGCATTTATCCCTGGCACTAGTGGCTGGACCCAGTGGTCTCTCCATTAAAATACGTACTCCGCTCTGACTGATGGTAGAGGCGTTACTGAGACATTCTTATATCCAAGCGGGGAGTGAGTATCTTGCAAACTGAGCCACTCTGAGAGGATATTCTTATTGCACAGCACACTGTGGGGACACATCAGTATAATTATTCCCCCTCCCCGAGTAGGAAAATGGGAACCCCCAAACTCTTTCTTTTTTTACATAAAGCAGTGATTGATTTTTTTTTTAGGTCACCAGCTCTTGGGAATCTGGTAGCTCTAGACCCTCTTCCCAGACAAGGACACAGTATCTCCCCATTTTCTCATAATCTCCAGGAGATCATCGTTCCACTAAGGCCCATTCATGCACCTCGGGTTATAAATCCTTGCTGTAAATACTTGCTGTAAATGTGAATGTTTGGTTAGTGGGAGCGATGACCAGGATTCAAAATTGAAGTCTTAGGGATTCTTTGTATGCCAGGGGTTGACATGAAGAATGTACATAAGTACATATACTTTTTTAACAGTTTTTTAAGGTATGTCGACGTATAATAACCTACATGTATTTAGAGGGTACAATTTGATAAGGTGTGATCTTTGTTACATCCGTAAAACCTGTGTGCATTTTTATTTTCAAAGATCAGGGAATAAAATTTCTGTACAGTGGGTGAATCTTGGTTTATTGCATTTTATTTTATCTGTTTTAGGCCAGAACACAAAGCGTGAATCTGGAAGAAAAGTTCAATCTGGAAACATTAATGCCGCCAAGGTAGTGTGTCTTTTTAGTTGTTTAAAGGTTACTAGCTTGTCTCTAGCTGCCTTCCCTAGTATTTTTGTATTTGTTTGCAATTAGGCAGAAAAAAATGTCCTTTCAGGACATTTCTCCGATGGTAGTAGGCAGAAGGTACCTCCCACAATGAGTTAAGCCTAATATTACTAGTGCGTAATTCTATTAACATATATTGTTTTGTAATCAGTTTGTTTCCCTCCCGTACCACACGAGTTACTTGAGGGGAAGGACCGTGTATTCCCATTAGTATTCCTAGTGTCCATTGTAGATCCTGGCTAGGTATTCAGTAAATGTCTTTTGGATGAAAGAATGAAACAGCCCTGGAGCTGATTTAGCACGGTGTGGAGGCCACTGACATGGAAAGAAATACTAATACGTGGACTTGCAGTTATCTGAGTTACGGGAACCTGAAGCTCTGGAAGCCACATCCCCTCTTTTCCTGTGAAAAATTCTTCCTGTGTCCACCCTGAGATCGTTCCTAAAGGGGAGAAATAGCGTCTGGACACGTGATGTCCTGTGTCCAACACGCCTTCTTCTTCTTCTTCTTCTTTTTTTTTTTTAAGATTTTATTTATTTATTTGACAAAGAGATCACGTAGGCAGAGAGGCAGGCAGAGAGAGGGGGGGAAGCAGGCTCCCCGCTGAGCAGAGAGCCCGATGTGGGGCTCGATCCCAGGACCCTGAGACCATGACCTGAGCCGAAGGCAGAGGCTTTAACCCACTGAGCCACCCAGGCGCCCCTCCAACACGCTTTCTAACACACACGCTCACACGGCCTTCTGACTGGTGGTTACATGTTTGATATTTTCTTTCTGATAGACCATTGCAGATATCATCCGCACATGTTTGGGACCCAAGTCCATGATGAAGGTAGGCCTGTCTCTTCCTGAACTTTTTGACTACAGGTTTCCCCTTTCTGTTATCTGGAACAGGTGTAACTTAGGTATAACTTACTTTTGTCCTAGATGCTTTTGGACCCAATGGGAGGAATTGTGATGACCAACGATGGCAACGCCATTCTTCGAGAGGTATGACTTTTCATTTTGCTCTAACAATTTTCTAAAGGACCCATAAAATTATATGTACATGATTGTTAGTTTCTTAGGACTGCTGTGGCTTTAAACAGAAATTTATTCTCTCATAGAGTGGAGGCTAGAAGTCCAAAATCAAGGTGTCACCAGGGCCCTACTCCTTCTGAAAACTTTTGGAAGAATCTTTCTTTGTTGATTCTAGCATCCAGTGATTGACCACAATCTTTGACATTCCTTGGCCTGTGGACTCAGTCTCTTCTGTTTTTAAGATTTTATTTATTTATTTGACAGAGAGGGCACAAGCAGGTGGAGGGGCAGAGGGAGAGGGAGAAACAGGCCCCCGCTGAGCAGAGAGCCTGATGTGGGACTCGATCCCAGGACTCTGGGATCATGACCTGAGCCAAAGGCAGACGCTTAACTGACTGAGCCATCCAGGCACTCCCTCAGTTTCCTTCTCAGTTATATGCCATTCTCCTGTTGTGTATCTTATTATGAGGGCAACAGTGATTGGATGTAGGGTCTGTCATAATATCTTAATGGTCTGATTTGCAGATCTTGATTACATTTGCGAAGACCCTGTTTCAAAAACATTCACATTCACAGTTTCCAGAGGGTAGGACTTCAGCTGTCCTTTTGGAACACACAATTCAACCACAACAGCTATAAAATAAGTTATAAAAGTACTGTTCTGTCTTCAGGAAACTGTAGCAGTTAAGTTGGCATATGCATTTTTCCTTAAAAAGAGGGGGACTTGAAAAGAGGATACACTTAGATATTTTGGAGACCACTTAAAATCATTTAAGCTGTGGTAAAAGAATACCAGATAAGGGAAAGAATAAAGCAGTAAGAAGCTCAAGAGTCAGGACCAAGCAGAGTGGGTTCTGAGGTCTTTGAGTAGTGCTGATTCCATGGCAACTTGCATTTTCCTTTTCAGATTCAAGTCCAGCATCCAGCAGCCAAATCCATGATTGAAATTAGCCGGACACAGGATGAAGAGGTTGGAGATGGGACCACATCAGTAATTATTCTTGGTAAGAGAAGATCAGCAGTGCTGATAAAAGAAACTGGATTGAAACATAAAGGTTTTTTTAAGGACTTTTTTTTTTTTTTTTTTTTTTTTAACTTATTTGGGGCACCTGCCTGGGTGGCTCAGTCATTAAGCATCTGCCTTTAGCTCAGGTCATGATCCCAGGGTCCTGGGATCAAGCCCTCCATCGGGCTCCCTGCTCACCCAGAAGCCTTTTTTTCCCTTTCCTTTGCTTGTGCACGCACTCTCTCGCTCCCTCTCTTTCTCTGTCAAATAAATAAAATCTTTAAAAAAATATCAGAGAGACAGAGATGACAAGCAGTGGGAAGGGGTAGAGGGAGAAGGGGCCCATGTGGGACTTGATCCCCGTGACCTGAGCTGAAGGTAGATGCTTTACCAACTGAGCCACCCAGGTACTCAAAACATGAAGATTTTTGTCAGAAATAACATCTGTGTCCTATTTTAAAAAAGGAAATTATTACCAATCCACTAATTATAAATATTTAAATAATTTATTGGTAATTTTTTGTGTATTTTCTCCAAGTGAGCATAAAACATCAGAGTTAGTGTAGGATGAACTAAAAATCTGGTTGAACAAAATACTGTCAATTGTTGTCATTCGCAGTAAGTTGTATTCCAGAAAGTCACCGTAGACACTGAATAAGCAATTGCTAAACCATCTCTTGTGCGGTAAATATGGGTTAGGCTCCTCCTCTTCACATACTCTTAAAAATTAAATACATACCTTATTTTTTATTTGTTTTAGAGAGATGAGGGGAGCAGGCGACGGGGAGGGCAGAGGGAGGGAAACCCAGAATTCCTGTGGAGCCTGGAGCTTGGAGCCTGTGACCGTGAGATCATGACAGCTGAAACCAAGAGTCAGGCGCCCCATACCTTACTTTATGTGAGGTTTTTTGGTTTGTTTTATTTCTATTTCTTTTTAATTTTTTTTTTCTTTTTAATTTTTTAAAAAGATTTTTATTTGGGAGAGAAAGACAGATAGTGAGAGAGCATGAGCCGGGAGGAGAGGGAGAAGCAGGCTCCCCACTGAGCAGAGAGCCCAATGTGGGGCTCCGTCCCAGGACCCTGAGACCATGACCTGAGCTGAAGGCAGAGGCTTTAACCTCCTGAGCCCCCCCAGGTGCCCCGCCCCTATTTATTTTTTTAAAGTAATCTCCTGGGACACCGGGGCAGCTCAGTTGGTTAAGCGTCTGCCTTTGGCTCCCATCTTGATCCCAGAGTCTTGGGATCAAGTCCCGAATCAGGCTCCTTGCTCAGAGGGGAGCCTGCTTCTCCCTCTGCTTGCTGCTCCCCCTGCTTGTGCTCCTGTGTGCGCTAGTGCTGACAACTAGGTAAGTAGAATTATAAATAAACAACCAGATAAATAAATAAAATAATCTCTACTCCCAGCATGGGGCTTGAACTCACAACTCTAAGATCAAGAGTTAGACACTTTTCTGACTGAGCCAGCCGGACCCCCCTTTCCTTTTTTTTTTTTTTTTTTTTTTAAAGATTTTATTTATTTGACAGAAACACAGCGAGAGAGGCAACACAAGCAGAGGGAATGGTAGTGGGAGAAGCAGGCTTCCTGCTGAGCAGGGAGCCCGATGCGGGGCTCGATCCCAAAACCCTGGGATCATGACCTGAGCCGAAGGCAGACGCTTACGACTGAGCCACCCAGGCGCCCCAGCCTTTTCCTTTTTTTAAAAGACACCTTATGGGGGCTCCTGTGTGGCTCGGTTAAGCATCAGACTCTTGGTTTCAGCTCAGGTCATGATCTCATGGGTCTTGAGGTCAAACCTGGCATCAAGCTCCGTGCTGAGTGGGGAGTCTGCTTGAGAATCTCTCTCTCCCCTTCCCCTCCCACTTGCACAGAGGCATATTTATTTTTTAAAGGTTCTATTTATTTGATAGAGCGAGTATCATGAGTAGGGGGGAAGGGTAGAGGGAGAAGCAGACTTCCCATTAAACAGGGAGCCCAATGCAGGACTCGATCGCAGGACCCCAGGATCAGGACCCGAGCCAAAGACTGATGCTCAACTGACTGAGCCACCTGGTGCCCCACAAATAATTTTTTTTTTTTTTTTTTTTAGGATTTTATTTAATTTATTTGAGACACAGAGAGGGAACAACAAGCAGGGGGAGTGGGAGAGTGAGAGTGCTGAGCAGGGAGCCCAAAGCGGGGCTCGATTCCAAGACCCTGGGATCATGACCTGGGCCGAAGGCAGACTTAATGACTGAGCCACCCAAACGCCCCTACAAATAACATTTTAGCCAGTAGTGAAGTTGACAAATTAATGTTGACAATGAGTCTTGACCAATGTTTTAATAAATGATCTTCCCGTTTTCTATAGGACCAAAAGGATCACTTCTGAAAAATTGACATTGTCTTTATTCTTCTGTATGTTTTAAGTTGGTGAAATGTTTATAATCAAGGCATTTACTTTTTAAAATCTGATTGCAGTAATACGTTGTTAAGGAAATGAGAACTCTTAAGGGATACCAGTTTAGAATGCCCATATACCTGGAAGTAGAGTCCATACAACAAAATTATTATGTGAACTTGTAAAGTGACATTTTCAGTTATTTTTAGAACGTGTTGAGTTGTGTGGAGATGTACTGCAGTCACCACCAACTAAACGCTTTGTTATGTTTTGAGAGAGCGGGAGCTGGGAGTGGGGGAGGAGTGGAAGGGGAGAGAGGATCTCAAGCAGACTCCCCGCTGAGCTCGGAGCCGCACCCAGGGCTCCGTCCTGTGGCCCTGAGATGACCTGAGTTGAAACCAAGAGTCAAAAACTTAACTGTGGAGCTACCCAGGTGCCCCTAAGCGTTTGTTTAGACCCATTTTTTTTTTGAGGAGTAAAAATTAGGTATGGTTAGTTCATCTCCAAACTTGGAGGACAGAGGGAGGACAGACTTCATGTGCTTTCTCACTGTTTTGTGGCTGAAGATGAGCAGTAGTCACCAGGCAGAATTTTCTAGCTAATCCTAGTTCAGTCTCCTGGAGAGATTAGGAGGATTAAGCATCCATGAGTCTAGGTAGCTCTGATAAAGAAAACCCTGCCATTCCTAGGTTATCCTGACTGTTCTCTAGCAGGGCACACATACCCTTTTCTAAGTGAACTTATTCCAACATCTTACAAGTGTTTGATTATCTTTGGGGGCATCTGGGGTGCTCAGTCAGTTACGTGTCTGATCTGCAGTTACGGCTCAGGTGGCTCAGGTCGTGATCTCAGGATTGTGGGATCAAGCCCCACATTGGGCTCCACACTCAGGGCAGAGTCTGCTTGTCCCCTCCTGCTGTGTGTGCACGTGCTCACGTGTGTGCACTCACTCTCTCAAACCAAATAAAGTCTTTAAAAGATAATTGCTTGATTATCTTTTAACATGCATCATGGTCATTTAGGAATTGGTGTAAAGTATTGAAATCAAACATTTGAGCACATGCCAAAGAGTACACTTGGGAACCTTGACACATTTGTGTATATTTTAACCATCAGTGTTAGCGGACAGGTAGTACAGGCAATTTGTGCAAAAGGCCTTTTTTTTTTTTTTTTTTTAAAGATTTTATTTACTTATTTGACAGAGAGATCACCAGCAGGCAGAGGGGTGGGGGGAAGCAGGGCTCCCCACTGAGCAGAGAGCCCGATGTGGGGCTCAATCCCAGGACCCCGAGACCCTGACCTGAGCCGAAGGCAGAGTCTTCAACCCACGGAGACACCCAGGCGCCTTCCTTTTTTTTTTAAATTACAAAAAGTACATTCGTCTCTCAAAACTTTTATTAAGAAACAGGCTTGGGGCGCCTGGGTGGCTCAGTCGTTGGGCGTCTACCTTCGGCTCGGGTCATGATCCCGGGGTCCTGGGATCGAGCCCCTGCATCAGGCTCCTTGCTCGGCGGGAGGTCTGCTTCTCCCGCTGCCATTCCTTCTGCTTGTGTTCCCTCTCTCGCTGTGTTTCTCTCTGTCAAATAAAAAAAAATAAAATAAAATCTTTAAAAAAAAAGAAAAGAAAAGAAACAGACTTGTGTGTATGTGTGCATTTGTGTATTAGAAAGTAAAGATACATTTTTTATTAAGGGGACATTTCACAAATCTCTCAGAGGGTAAATTTTGTAAACTTTTGTGGTTATGCTTCCAGGTATAAGGTTTTATTTGTATTTTTGGTTTTAGTACCAATAGTTTCTCTGCATCCTAGGTGTTGATGATCATAAAGTCATCCCCCCTTTGGGGGAAAACTGTCCCCTTTTGGTTAGAATACGTGTGACAAGTGCTGATCTTGAAAGAGCAGCTGAATAAACTGCATGTCAGTCTCGGATCATTTAAAGTATGTCTGATAAGGCTATTTTCTTCATGAATTGCTTTGTATAAAGTGTAAAATTTGGATTACAAAACATTGTATTAACAGACAATTGGCATAGGTTTTGGGACAATCTATTTTAGGAAAATCGATAAGGTATTTTTAGAAGCTTCATGAAGGTGCCTTGAAATCCCAGTACTTTAAAAAAAAAAAAAAAACCACGATGGGGTGCCCGGGTGGCTCAGTGGGTTGAAGCCTCTGCCTTCAGCCCGGGTCATGGTCTCAGGGTCCTGGGATCGAGCCCCACATCAGGCTCTCTGCTCAGCGGGGAGCCTGCTTCCCCCTCTTTCTCTGCCTGCTTGTGATCTCTCTTTGTCAAATAAATAAATTAACAAAAACAAAACATGATAGCCTGTGTGTGTCTTTTCAGCGGGGGAGATGCTGTCCGTGGCCGAGCACTTCCTGGAGCAGCAGATGCACCCAACGGTGGTGATCAGTGCTTACCGCAAGGCGCTGGACGACATGATCAGCACCCTTAAGAAAATCAGGTATTGAGGAGATCAGAAACCTACTGTCCGCTGGGAGGGAGGCCTGGAAGACTGATGCATTTTGGGGTGGTGAAGGAAGGCCAGGCACATCAGCAGGGCTTTATACTCTGACGTTCTGGATTCGAGGGGAGGAGGAGAGCCCAGCAACGAGGATGACGACACGGGATACGAAGCAGACGAAGGGACCTGGGTTCAGTTCCTCAGAGTATCTTTGGGTTGTGTGCTGTTTGCTTGATCCCATGAGGGGCTGCCATGGAAAATGTGTAGCAAAACAGACCTCCCTTCTCAAAGTTTAGATGCCAGTGGGGGGAGTTAGTTGAAGGGTTAGATAACTATTCAGGACTTAATACTAAGCTGTCTTGCTATCACATATGATTATGACTGATGCAGATAATTCTCTAATAAAAGGCTGTGGACGGTGATGGGCTGAAAATTCTCTTCAGGTCCCATGTAGGAATCTGAGCCCTTGCTGTCCGTCCCCTGCGAACTACTAGGGTAACGACAGAAGTGCGGGAAGGCAGGACTTCTAATGCCCAAGGGTGTTAGGTCGTGACGTGATGCAGGATGTCTCTGGTTTAAAAATTCTGTTTAAAAAGTAAAACGTATAGTGCTCTGCTCTGGTGTGGCTGGGCCTTTGGGTACAGAAGTCTCCAGTAACTTGGTGAGCTGCATATTGTACCTGTTAGGAAACGAGCACATGGGCGCTCCCGGGGCCCAGTCAGTAAGCGTCTGCCTTCTGCTCAGGTCATGATCCCGGGGTCCTGGGATCGAGCCCTACATCGGGCTCTCTGCTCGGCAGGGAGCCTACTTCTCCCTCTCACTTCCCCTGCTTGTGTTCCCTCTCTCACTCTGTTTCTCTTGATCAAATGAATAAAGAGTCTTAAAAAAAAAAATTAGCACTTGTAGAGATGTGGTGTTTGCCTGAAGTGAGTTATAAGAATGTGGACATAACCAAAGGGTTTGTTGAGTTTGTAGAGCTGAATTGATAGAAAGTTCTTCTTATCAAACAATAATTATCTGAATGTCTTAGATGATACTTGTAGAGCTGTTGCTTTTTCTCTAAAATCTATAACTCTTGGGGTGCCTAGGTGGCTCGGTCAGCTGAGCGTCTGCCTTCGGCTGAGGTTATGATCCCAGGGTCCTGGGATCAAGTCTTACATCAGGCTTCTTGTTCAGCGGGAAGAGCTTCTCCCTTCGCCCCTCCCCTAGCTCGTGTTCTCTCTCTGTCTCAAATGAATATTTAAAAATATAAGGGGCGCCTGGGTGGCTCAGTGGGTTAAAGCCTCTGCCTTCGGCTCAGGTCATGATTTCAGGGTCCTGGGATCGAGCCTCACATCAGGCTCTTTGCTCGGCAGGGAGCCTGCTTCCCCCTCTCTCTTTGCCTGCCTCTCTGCCTACTTGTGATCTCTCTGTCTGTCAAATAAATAAATAAAATCTTTAAAAATAAAATCCATAATTCAAAAACTATGTAATGGTAGCATATCATCTGCTTTACACAGTTACACGAAAATTTGGATTAGATAGTGCCCAAGGTCATGCAGAACCTCATTTTTAGGGTTGTAAATAGTCTTATCACATACAAACGTATGCTGTCGTTTGGAAAGACTAAACACACAAACACACTCCATGTGGTTCACCATGGAATAAGGTGCTGGATAGAATAGAATTGGGTGTGCGAGGATAGTACAGGCTGCAGGTGATTATCAGGATGAGTTTACTAGCTACGGCATAAGGTGTCAAAGACAAAATGTGTTTTGAACCAAGTTATAAAAGCGGAGTTTATTTGGTTGAAGCAGAAAGTAGAGAACAAACCATTTTTTGGTAAAGTCTTAAGTCTGGAGGGTCACCAAGCATGAGAACAGACTGCTCAGGGATTTGAGACACCTTCCAGGGATGAGTTAGTTGTGATCTTGTTGAAAGGCAGGGGATAGACAATTCTGCCTGTTGGCCGCCTCGGGTCCCCAGGCTATAGGTGAGGGACTCCCCGACTCTCCAGGGTGTCTGCTGAGCGTTCTACCTGCTTCTCCCTTTTCCAGCACTCCCGTCGACACCAATAACCGAGATATGATGCTGAACATCATCAACAGCTCTATCACGACCAAAGCTATCAGCCGCTGGTCCTCGTTGGCTTGCAACATTGCCCTAGACGCCGTCAGAACTGTGCAGTTTGAGGAGAACGGTCGCAAGGAGATTGACATCAAGAAATACGCAAGGGTGGAAAAGGTAAGCTCTTCCACTGTGTGCTTGGAAGAGAAATTACTTTCTACTATGAATCAGCTCACTTGTGGAGGCCATAGGTTTATGTTTTTATAATTAGAGCATATTTGCTGCCTAGAAAACAAGTTGAAAAAGAAGGTACCGAGGAGGTATTCCCGAAATAGTCCTGTTACTTTCACTGCTGTTCCCACACAAGGCGGACAGGAGCTAGAGAAAGGCTTCTTGGTATCTCCGTGTGTGGGGCTGTGTACACATCCCCGCTTGGTGAGGCTGTGAACAGGGGCTCCTCGAGGTCTCGCTCAGAGGCCCCAGAAAGCGCCCTCTCCAGCTCTACTCGTTTAAGGACAGAAAGGAGCATTAATAGCTTTTGGCCTGTAGGTGGAGCCCCAAGCCTAAAAATTCTGTGGGAATCTCACCGCAGGAAGTAGGAGAGAGTCCTTGTGAGTCACTGAATCTCTGAGAGTCTCAGCTGATCTTCAGATTGGGGTCCTGGTCCATGACGGGTGTGCCTCCTGGAGGGGAAAATGTGATTGCAGCCAGGTTTGGTTTTGACCGTCAAGGAAGAAAGCTGTGTTAGAAACCTGCACTAGTGCTCATTTGGCAAAGCTGAGTGTCTAGGAAGGGAGTTGAGAAACTGGCTCCTCTTGATTGTGGATGAAAGTAGGTCTTTTGCTCAGATACCCGGGGGCATCATCGAAGACTCGTGTGTCCTGCGGGGGGTCATGATCAACAAAGACGTGACCCACCCCCGAATGCGGCGCTACATCAAGAACCCGCGCATCGTGCTACTGGATTCTTCCCTGGAGTACAAGAAGGGAGAAAGCCAGGTAAGGCTCCTGGCCCTCGTCCTGGGAGTTGGTGTAAGGGTCTGACTGCAAAGTAGGGCAGAGGGATGTAAAGGTATTTGTTACACGGTCTGCTTGGTGTCAGCAGCCTTTGCGTGTAGTCTCTGCTGCCTACAGGAGCTCTTTCGTGCAGCTAATACTGATTTCAGCTCACAGATGAAGGATCTACAGCTCAGAGAAGTTAGATTAATGGGAACACAGCCGTACTGACCAAATCAGGACTTGAACCCAGCTCTGTTGGCCTCAGTCCCTCACTACCATGCCACGTCTCCTAATACATGAGTAAAACGTAGGGTAGGGGGTAATTCAACTTGGAAATGCCAGGGAATTTCCAGAGGGAGGAGGTTCACCAGGCTCTTACTATGTGTGGATAGAATAAAGTAATCGAAGCTTGTTAACACAGACGTTGGGAATAAGGTGTCGTTATTGGTGGGAAGAATTGAGACCCGGTACTGTGCACACTGACAGGCTGGGGGTCACATTGTACTAAGGGTCAGGGACTGTAGGCCACAATCTCCACGGGTTGCCTTTGACTTTCACTTAATGTGTAATTAAATGGAGGCATTAACACAGAACTGTACTCCTGAAACAAATACGTTATATGTCAATAAAAAAAAAAAAGAAAAAAAACCATGAAGGCGTTGAGCCGGAGTGCTGGAGCTATGTGGCCCCCGGAGGAGTGGGCTCCTGGCTTTAGCGGGCCTCTGACGGACCTGTCCCGGGGCACGAGGGACTGCGTAGGGGAGCCTGGAACTCGGACGCATCCTGAAGAGCTTCGCTTGTCTAAGCTTAAGTCCGTGACTTTCTTTGTCGCACAGACTGACATTGAGATCACAAGAGAGGAGGACTTCACGCGAATCCTCCAGATGGAGGAGGAGTACATCCAGCAGCTCTGCGAGGACATTATCCACCTAAAGCCCGATGTGGTCATCACAGAGAAGGGCATCTCAGGTAGGACTCCATTCGCTTGCCCTCCTCCTGTTGAGTACAAGAGAGTGGGTTGGCCCCCTCCCCTGTTGGCATAGACAGCAGTGTGAACATGTGATGGTTTAGGGCACGTTGAGGATGAAACTGGTTCAGAACCCAGGATCTGGCTTCCAGTTTGACAGCTCTGCTCTTGGGTTTACAGATTTAGCTCAGCACTACCTCATGCGGGCCAATATCACAGCCATCCGCAGGGTCCGGAAGACAGACAACAATCGCATTGCTAGGTAAGTAGGCCACGTGAAAATGAGATTCTTCCTTCCCGTGTGTTTCCGTTCTGGAGCTTTATCACGTAGTTGCTGTTACTTGAAAAGGTTTAATGTAGGACCCAGCCAGCCAGCCGGGTATAGATGGGAGCTACCTGGGCTTAGCTATGTGCAAACTCCAGAAAGTCTCCAGTCCGACAGTTACCTGCTGCAAGCCAGTGGTGACCAGCTCACGCTTCAATGTCTGAGGTCCCGGCCTCGGGGGCTGTTAGAGCCGTTTATAGAGCTCGGCATGGTGCATGGGCGTCGGGTCCCCCGAGTGGATCTTTAGCTGCTATGAATGCAACTTAGGATTGACAGCGATCACTGATCCTATGTTCACATACCATTCATTTCTGATACTAATTTTTATTTTAAAAAGGCAAGTCTATCCCAATATCACGTATCAGATCCAGGTCAAGTCTTATACTTCTGCCGGCTCCGAAGTGCTCTGAGCATACACGGGTACAGATGGTTGGCTGCGTGCCCACAAGTGGGGAATAACGACAAGTTTTGTGTTCATTGAAATGGAGTCACACGTACACTAATGTCCTCCCTTTCCTCCTTTCTTGACTTCTGCATTATCGTTAGTACCGTTCTGTTACTGACCTTGCGCTCTAACCGGGCAGTACCGGTTGCATTCCATCTAGGAAGGACCACCATGTGGCGCACACACTTTAGATGTGCCCGAGAACGCATTTGTCCAGCGCTTAGTATCCACAGAATATCCTTGAATTAAACTGCACTTTGTTGTAGTAGTTGCTCTAGGTGTGCACGCTCGCATTTGTAACACCTTGCTGGGGGTAAGGCCAAAGGGATTGCTGGAGCCGATTGCTGGCTAGGAAGAGGAGTAAAAGTACCCGAATCTCCTGCCCCAATCTAATCAACAGAGCCTGTGGGGCCCGGATAGTCAGCCGGCCGGAAGAGCTCAGAGAAGAAGATGTTGGGACAGGAGCAGGTGTGATGGAAATTAAGAAAATTGGAGACGAGTACTTCACATTCATCACCGACTGCAAGGACCCCAAGGCCTGTACCATTCTCCTCCGCGGGGCCAGCAAGGAGGTTCTCTCGGTGAGTCTGCCTCGGGGGCATGAGGGCCTGAGCTGGGTCATTCTCTTTCTTGAGAGGGCCCCAAAAGACCAAAATCCTCCAGGTGCCCATTCATAGCTGTTTAATTTAATTTTTGATATGTTGCCACAAATCGCTCTTTTTTTTTTTTAAAGATTTTATTTATATGAAAGAGAAACACAGCGAGAGAGGGAACACAAGCAGAGGGAATGGTAGTGGGAGAAGCAGGCTTCCCGCCGAGCAGGGAGCCCGATGTGGGGCTCGATCCCAGGACCCCGGGATCATGACCTGAGCTGAAAGCAGACGCTTAACGACTGAGCCACCCAGGCGCCCCATCATTCCTTTTTTTAAGTGATAAAGAATTTTTTTAAAGATTTTATTTTAATAAATAAATAAATAAATAACCCAAAAAAAATAAAAGATTTTATTGGGGCTCCTGGGTGGCTCAGTGGGTTAATAAAGCCTTTGCCTTTGGCTCAGGTCATGATCTCAAGGTCCTGGGATCGAGCCCTAAATTGTGCTCTCTGCTCAGCGGGGAGTCTGCTTCCCCCTCTCTTCCTTTCTGCCTACTTGTGATTGCTCTCTCGCAATCTCTCTCTTTGTCAAATAAATAAATCTTTTTTTTTTTTAAGTCTCTTTTTTTTTTCCTAAAGATTTTATTTATTTACTTGACAGAGGGAGAGATCACAAGTAAGCAGAGAGGCAGGCAGAGAGAGAGGGGGAAGCAGGCTCCCTGCTGAGCAGAGAGCCCGATGCGGGGCTCGATCCCAGGACCCTGAGATCATGACCTGAGCCCAAGGCAGAGGCTCTAACCCACTGAGCCACCCAGGTGCCCCCATCTGAACCATTTTTAAGAGTACAGTTCCGTACACATTTGTGTTCTTGTGCAATAGATCTTCAGAATCTTGTCATCTTGCAAAACAGACGTAACCCCTTGAACAGTGACTCACCATTCCCCCAGTAACCACTGCTTCCTTCTTTTTTTAAGTTGATGTTGCAAATACCACCTTTTTCTCAGGTTAGGTAACTTACCCAGAGGTGCACAGTTAGTGCCTACACCATGCAGCATCCGAAGCGCCCCAGTTAGGATGGGACAGAATGGGGTGCTGCTCTGTGCAGCCCGACTTCACCCACCACCGCCACCCCCGCCCTCTCGTGCACCTGTAGTCCATGTGTTTGTGCAAAGCATCTGCTCTGCCCCACAGGGGTTCCAGGGACCTTTCCAGTTGCTCTCCTTGATGGTTTACCCAACTGGGCAGTTAGGAAGCCCTTGAGAGCCTCTGATGTGTTCCTGAGTCATCAGGTTTTGGCTTCATGTCGTCCATTTGGTTTCCCAAGGAAGTGGAACGGAACCTCCAGGATGCCATGCAAGTGTGCCGCAACGTTCTCCTGGACCCCCAGCTGGTTCCGGGGGGCGGGGCCTCGGAAATGGCCGTGGCCCACGCCTTGACAGAAAAGTCCAAGGCCATGACTGGTGTGGAACAGTGGCCATACAGGGCTGTTGCCCAGGCCTTGGAAGTCATCCCTCGCACCCTTATCCAGAACTGCGGGGCCAGCACCATCCGTCTGCTCACGTCCCTTCGGGTGAGTTCCTTCCCAGCTCTGCTCCTGGTGGGGTGGGGAGAGCCGCTTGGCCTGGGGGGTGGTTCGCATCTGCGCGTCTGGCTCTCCTGACAGCCTGTGCCTTCGGGTGTCCTCTGTCTCTCTGAGCACTCGACCTGTGTGCTGCCACGGTCATTGCCTTGTCTCACGTCTCTGTTCTCGGTTTACTAACATTCCCGCCCGCTCATTCCTGCTGTTCTCTCGTGAACGGTCGGTGCTTCTTCCGACTCCAGGCCAAGCACACCCAGGAGAACTGTGAGACGTGGGGTGTGAATGGTGAGACAGGCACCTTGGTGGACATGAAGGAACTGGGCATCTGGGAGCCGCTGGCCGTGAAGCTGCAGACGTACAAGACGGCAGTGGAGGTGAGGCGCCGGAAACCAGCGTGTTGGGCTCCATCTTGAAGGGGGCGGGTGTCGTCAGACGGCCTCCCAGGGAACCCGTCCCTCTACTTACCCTTAGCTCCTGCAGAAAGCAAGGTGACTGCACAAGGTGTGGCCCTTGCTGAGGGAGAGCTGCGTTTTACTTGCTGGGCTCTGAAAAGGCAGATCTCAGGTGAAATGCTAACTATGTGGGAGGAGCTAGGGATTATGTTTTAAAGAAAATACCTTAAACACAGTGTCTTTCTGTTCCCTGCTGACCTCTTTGGGCTGTGGTTTTTTTTCCCTAGACGGCAGTTCTCCTGCTGCGGATTGATGACATCGTCTCAGGCCACAAAAAGAAGGGCGATGACCAGAGCCGGCAAGGCGGGGCTCCCGATGCTGGCCAGGAGTGAGCGCGGGGCAGCGCGACCTCAACGCACAGAGCCGGCAGAGCCTCCCTTTTCCCTGAGCCAGACTGCCAGGGACACTGTGGATGTCTGTGTGTGGAGGGGTTGGGGCGGGGCAGCCCCTCTGTCCCAGTTCAGTTTGCGAAAGGCGCTAACGTGTAATTCTTCTCTATTGTAAGCTTTCCATTTAATTTAGTTTGCTTCCAATGATTAAATCTAAGTCATTTGAGACAGTGGTTGTGTGTTTTTCAACCTTGGGTCCTATCTCTGCCTCCTGGCAAAGAGGGAGGAGGAGAAGACCTTGCTGGGGAGGAAGGGAGATGGGAATGAGGTAGGGATCTGCCTCCTGAAAGGTGTTTTTCAGACTTCCCAATAGATGGTGGTTGGGAAGACTCTTGGAATTCAAAGGGTCATACCTTAAAGCACAAAGAAGCACCACTATGTTCACGACCCAGAGAACAGGAGGAACCTGTCCAGACCGTGGGTGTTCCCCTCGGTGGTTGTGTAGAGAGCAACACCCAGGACGTGCTAGGGCTCGGGCATCTGTCCCAGAGACCGTGAACATGGGGTTTCCTGTTGTTTCCTGTAACTTGCAGAACCCTCCTGTCTTACCTGGAATGCTTTTTCTCTTGACTGCCATCTGTCCCCTGGCCTGCTGGCTTGTCCTGGTGCGGGAGGGCCTCTGCCTCCCTTGCTGGCAGACACGGAAGGTTTAATCGTATTTCCTGCTTTGTTCTTAACAAGGGAGGAAAATGATGGCCACGGGATGCTGGAGGCCAGGTGGGGCTAGCCTGTGATTTCTTTGGTGTCCTTCCTCTTGGCTCCTGGTCCCTCTGGGTCCCCTCTGTCCTTATGATTCATACAGTTAGCCTTAGCCTTTATCTCCTCCTGACTACAGGCCTTAGTCATGTTGGGTTGAGTACTAGGTAGAAGAGCACACAGTGAGTCCTGACTAGTGAACATGTTCTAGTCCGTGTGCACACACTCACTCATCTCCACAGGGACCCTAAGATGGGTCACATCCCCCTGTGCGGCAGGGCATCTGTCTGGCACAGGTAAGTCGTGTCAAAGGCCACAGAGCTGGTAAATGGCCAGCGGGCTTCCTGCGGGCAGTCTGGCTCTCGGCCAGCCGTGCTCACTGCAGGAGGCGTGAGGGGCTCCGGGGGCCTCTGGTCTGTTTGCACCCGGGGCTCTGTCCTGTGCTGAGGGCCCTGGGCCTATTTAGTCCTTCTCTCAGAGCTCTAGGGAAGAGGTAGATGACTGGGTCTCAAAGGGGGGCTCATGGAGACCCTGTGGGTCTTGGCTCCCCTTTGTGATTTTCGCCGACCGTCCATTCTGGCTGCAGTTGTCCCCGTCGGGCACGGGGGTGAATGCTGGGGGAGCCTGTGGTGGCCCGCCTGCCGTTGCCGGAGCCTCGTCTCTGAGCACCTGTGAGCAGGAGTCCTAGTGAGCTCCTGTCCGAGCTCCCCTCCCGGCTGGGAGGGCTGCCTCGGTCACTGCACTGTGGGCTGTGACCGCAACTTCGCCCCCTCCTGCACTTTGGGCGTGGCCCCCTGCTGTCAAACTCTAACCGGCCGGATCCCCTTTTCCTCCTGTAAAGCAGCATTTTGTGAGTGCTGGAGAGGCCTGAGGTCCTCACTACTCAGGCCAGACTCTTGTTTCTACTCTCCCCTGTCAGGTCCCAGAATTGATGATACAAGTACTTGTCTCAGAAACTACATTTTTGAGAAAACTCAAGTTCATCCCAGAGGAGCCATTGGGGGGAAAATAAAATTAGATCCCTACTTCATTCCCTGTTTACAAAATTCCAGACAGCTGAAAAGTTTCAATATAAGAAAGTGAAACCGGAAGAAAAGTTGACATTTTAGAATACGTCAGCGTGAGGGGAAATAATGTACGTGAAAAATTGGCATTGTGTGCAGAAGACAAACTGGGGGGATTGGATGCCCTGACATGGTTCTGATTTCAGCGCTTGGCAGTCAGGAAGGTGGGGCCTCCAAAAAATAGGCCAGGGGTGGAACTAACTCCAGAGGGGCAGGAACAAGTTGCTGGCTGACCTCACCCGTCCTCACTCGGGGACCAGCAGGCAAGGCTGGTAAACTCCGGGCTGGGCTGCGGAGAAGCAGGCCTCCGGCGCCCGGCCTGTCCCTCGAGAAACCACACGCGCTCAGCTTGGCTGTTTACCTTCGATATTTGGACTGAGACGTGTGTGAAGTGCTGTAGGTACAGGGACACTCATCTCAAAGTCGGCCGTGGCAAATTGCTGGAGGCAACCAAGGCTCCAGTTAAATGTATCCAGGGGACCCCCTCCGGCCGCCCGTGGGGAAACACTTGGGGTGAGAACGCGCCCTGGGAGCCGAGAACAGTGGACATTGCGCACACGTAAGAGCAAAGTGCAGACGGGTGTGTGGATGCCTTCGCATGGTATTGTGTGTGTGTGTGTGTGTGTGTGTGCACAGCAGAGCTGCGGTTTGGTTTTGCATGTGGGGCCCGAGACCGAGAGTCACAGCCCCCAGCAGCCAGCCGGCACCCCTTAGAGCCCCCTTGGAAGGACAAATGACAAACGCCGCAGTGGTGGTCTCGGGCCTCCCACACCTTAGGAAGTTGGCGTCACGTGCAATGATTAGGCAAAATAATTTTAAGCAAAAACACCCAAAAACGACAAAAAGGGGGTTTATTGAGCCAGATATGAAGTCCTTTTGACGAATACTCTGTTCTCAACTCTTAGTTACTGAAGTAGCTCTTCTCCGCAATAAAACAGCTCTTCCAGGACAGGAAGCTGCACACGGGGTGCTCAGTAGTGACGAGACCATCTGGGGTACTCGGTCTCCCACCCCGAATTCTGTCCAATTCCTCTCTGCCTTCCCTACGACACAGCGTATCGGGATCCACTGGGATCTCGAATCCCGACATCGTGGCCCCCTCACGGGTAGTCAGCGCGGCGGGCGGGTAGGAGAGGTCGGGGTGGCTGGCTTGGAGCCCCGTGGGGGACGAGGAGCCACTAACCTTTCTGGTGGCATTCTGTCTTCAGCCTGAATCTGGGTTAAGGGAGGCGGTCCCTTTAAGAACTGTGTAGGCCCCGCCCTGCACGGAGATCAGCTGAGTGTGTGCGTCACATGACTCTGGGGTCTCTTCCGCCCTCTCAAGTTGGGGCCCCATGTGCGGCGGAGAGGGGCCCCGTGGGGGCTGGGGGCGCTGTGCCCCCGGCCCCACGCTCCTCCTGAGTCTGCTGGCGTCTGCGGCCCCGCTTGGCCTGCTGGGGGAGGAGACCCGCCAGGTGAGGGGCAGGAGCAGCGGGGGTCCCGGGAAATGCTGCCCTGGGAGGAGGGCACCCGGGCGGCAGGGGGCGCAGGGCTCACGGGACAGGGACGTGGAGGAGGGCGGGGGCTCCCTGTCTTCGGGGGACACCTGCCGGACCCTGATGGCCCGGAGGGACCCAGGTGGGCCTTCTCCTTACCCCCAGCCCTGCCCCCTCATCTGCCGCCAGGGTCCACCTCCGCGCTTTCCCGATTCCCAAGTTCCCACTCCGCACCCCTTGCCTCTCCCCGTCCTTCCCAAGCGGCTTCACCCTGCGTCTCTTTCCCGACCCCGTGATCCAGGTGTCTCTGGAGGTCCTCTCGGACTGGCGAGTCTCGCCCCAGAACCTGCTCCACATCCAGGCGGTGGGCGCCAACTCCACCCTGCACTACGTGTGGAGCAGCATGGGGCCCCCTGCAGCCCTGCTCGTGGCCACCAGCACCCCCCACAGCACCCTGGCCGTCAACTGGAGCCTCCTGCTGTCCCCGGAGCCGGACGGGGGCCTCACCGTGCTCCCCAGGGACAGCGTCCGCTTCTCCTCTGCCCTTGTCTTCACCAGGGTGAGGAGGCTGGGGGGGTGGGAGCCAGGGGAGGAGCCGAGGGGGCCCACTGGGGCCTGGAGACTGTCAAGAATGGGAGCCTGGGGGTGGGCGCCTGCGAGTGGGTGGGGTTGTCTCCGGGGCCGCGGGACTCAGCAGCCCCTCCCACCCCACCCTGCCTGCCAGCTGTTTGAATTTGACAGCGGCAACACGTCGTCAGCGGGGTCGGCTGAGCCTCCGGGAAAACCGTACCCCCCGTATCCCCTGGCCGAGTTCTCCTGGGCCAACATCACCGACTCCTTGGACCCTGCCACCCTGAGCGCCACGTTTCGAGGCCACCCCACTCGTGACCCCACCGGGGCTTTTGCCAACGGCAGCCTGTCCTTCAGGGTAAGGTGTGGGGGCTCAGAGGAGCCGGGAGGCTGGCGTGTGAGGGTGCGGGCGGCCGTCCGACTCGGGCCCCGCTTCCCGTGCCTCCCGCACTCCAGGTGCAGGCCTTCCCCAGCTCCGGCCGGCCCGCCCAAGCCCCGCGCCTCCTGCATTCGGCGGACACCTGCCAGCTCGAGGTGGCCCTGGCTGGAGCCAGTCCCCGGGGAAACCGCTCCCTGTTTGGCCTGGAGCTAGTCACCCTGGGCCAGGGCCCCGACTGCCCGTCCGTGCAAGAGCAGCGCTCCATCGATGACGAATACGCGCCTGCTGTCTTCCAGGTCAGGGTCCAGCAGGTGGGGGGCGGGGGGCCGTCCGAGGAGCCTGTGGGACCAGAGACTCCTGTAACCACTACCAACGAGCGATGTGGTTCAGCGCCTTTAGGTGCTGGTCTCTGTGCTGACGAGTGTGGCTGGGCCTCTGCGTCAGTGGGGAAGACAAAGAGGGCAGGCCTGGGGGGGCCCGGGGGCCTGGGGAGGGAGGGGGAGGGCCTGGGAGAGGACCGGAGCTCCGCATCCAGCTCCCCCTCTACAGAGGAGAGATTGAGCCTCTTTGCAAGCGGCCTTCGCTCCCGGAGGTGGGCCCAGGCCCCAGGCCCGCTAGTGACAGCTGGAGGCCGGGAAGGGTCGGCACGGGGGTCGTCCTCATCCTGTTGTTTGCCTTTCTCCCCAGTTGGACCAGCTGCTGTGGGGCTCCGCCCCATCGGGCTTCGTGCAGTGGCGGCCGGTGGCCTTCTCCCAGAGGTGGAGGGGCCGGGACTCGGCCCTGCCTTGCCAAGCTTCCCCTCTGCGCACCACCTTGGAGTACTCTCTCCCCCAGTCCCCCATTGTCCGAGCCTTCTTCGGGTCCCAGACCAACTTCTGTGCCTTCAATCTGACCTTCGGGGCGTCCACAGGCCCCGGCTACTGGGACGAACTCTACCTCAGCTGGTGAGGGGCAGGGCCGGGGCTCCGCGAGTGGGTGTGCAGGAGTCCGGTCTTCCCGCCCAACCTGCTGACCTGTCTTTCCCACTCTGCTTGCCCTAGGTCGATGCTCCTGGGCGTGGGCACCCCTCCGGTGGACAGCTTGTCCCCGCTCATCCTGGGCATCATGGCAGTGGCCCTGGGGGCCCCAGGGCTCATGCTGCTGGCAGGAGGCGTGTTTCTGCTGCTGGGCCGCAAGCCATGCTCCGAATACCAGCCTATAAACTGAAGCCCGCTCGCCGGAGGGCGGGGCGTGAATTTCCGGGCCTGCCTCCCGACCTGCCGGAGGAAGGGTCAGCTGCTCCCTTCTCCATCTGGCTTCCCCGCAGACCTGAGAGCACCCTCAGCTTCCTGGAGGCCCCGCCCGGGGAGGGGGCTTCCTCCATCTTCTGGGGAGGGACCAGAGACAGGGTGATTGCCAGAGGTGGGGGGTCCCTTGTTTCCCTGGGATGGGACTCATGGGCCCAAATGAGAGGCTTTATGACTGGTTGGCTGCCCTGGAATGAAACAGACTCATTTCCCTCCAGGGCTCGTCTCTGAGTGTGTCCTGGGTGGGGGTGGGGCTGGTTCCAGGAACCAGAGGCTGCGACGTGGGTGTGGGGGGCATGTCTCTGGGTGCGGCCCCTTCTCTTCTCTCCCACCCGCCCCTCTGTCCTGTGGGCAGGGGTTCTGGACCAGTCTGGCTCAGACCTGGAGTCTGGCCTGAGAGTGGGGGTCAAGCAGGAAGGAAGAGCGAGAGAAGACCGCGGCGGTCATTTATGTCCCACACACGTTCACATGGGCTCACGTCGGCCACCGCGCCCCGCAGGCACCCCAGCCGCTGTGCATGTGGCCGCAGGCACGCACACCCCTACCCCTCCGGACGCAGGCCCCCCTCCCCTCCGCACCTCGTCCCCTGAGCAGTCTGGAGGCGGGATGTTACGGCCGAGTTGGAAGGGAGCAGGCTGCAGCTCTGGGCTGGGGCCGCTTTAATGGTCTTGACCGAAGCTAAAGGTCCCGTGAGGGCCCGTGGTGGAGACTCCTGAAGCCAGGTCCCCAGGAGGGTTTTCACCAAACGTGCAAGTCCTGTGTGACCGGATGCCCAGGCTTTACCTTGGGCACGGGAAATACTGCCAGTCTCCCTCTGGCCCGGGGCACAGAAATGGTCAGTTGGCAGAGGCTCCGCCCATGCGCGGCCTCACAGGGCTGGAGGGTGGGTGGAGGACAGCGCAGCGGGTCTTGGAGGCAGTGCGGGGTTAGGGGGGCTGCTCAGGAGGGACCCACACCCCTGCTCCTCATGCTGGCCCCCTGCGCTCAGCATGCACACGGGGCATGGCCACCCACCTCCTCGCCGGCAAGAAACCGGTCAAAGTCCCTCCCGAAGGCCCCAGGCCGATCCAGCTCCCCCCTGTACAGAGGTGAGCTCCCGGGGTGAAAGTGGGGGGGAGTGCAGGGGACAGTCGGGCAGTCCTGGGGCTCATCCCCCAAGGCACCGGGGCAGGTGGGGGGAGAAGGCAGGGGACTCAGCCCCAGGGCCGAGGCCTGAGGTCCAAGGCCGAGTGGGCGTGGTCGGGGTAGTCCAGGCGGCTCTCGGCGGCGGTGAGCATGCGCTCGGGCTCCACCATGAACATGTAGTAGAGGTTCCACACCAGCATGGACAGCAGCGGCAGGAACGTGAGGCCATAGCCAAAGCCTCTGAAGGAGCGGCCCACGGCGAAGGTCAGCCAATATATCAGCCTGGGGTGCAGGGAGAGGGAAGCGCGTCAGCTGGCGGCTGGCGGGCTGATGGGGGCGGTGGGCATGACCCACACGTCCAGACACAGCCCGAGCTGAGCCCCTTACTGGGCTGGGCAGGGCACGACGTCAGGCCCCCAGTGTGGACATCCCTGCATCTCCAGGAGGCCAACATATCCGTCCCCTCCCTCTGCTTTCCAAATTTAATTTTAAAATTTCGGCGTAGGCGGATATGTTCACGTGGTTCGAAATGCAAAGGGACCAGCGAGTACGGTGAAATGTCCCCCGGCCTGACCCTCGGCCCTCAGCCCCCGCCTCGGATGTCCAGTATCCTGGCAGCCTGTGCATCAAGGGCTTTGTGTACAGAGGAGCAAAAGCAAAAGATGGGTGTTCTGCTTTTCCTGCTTTGAGGGTTGGCAGCCCCCCGGACAGACCGTTCCGTACACCATTAACCCCACTAACTGTATCTCGGGGATTAGGGTTGGAGCAGCGTATAACCCGCTTCCTCGTCTTTCACGGCCAGACTGTATCCCACTGCATTGGTTTCTCCTTTTGCAGATGAAGAAACAAAGACTCCGAAGGAGTTAAGTAGAACTAGTCCAAGGTTGCACATCAGGGAAATTGTAAAACTGTGATTTGAACCCAAGCCCGATCATTGCTCTCTCTCCTGCCGTTTTAGAGGGGCAGAAGAAAAAAGAGTAAGGAAGTCAGCTTCAGGAGGGCCTGGAGCCCAAAGGGATGGGCCTTTCCCCTCTTGGAAGATCCATCCCAAATACACACCCCCAGTGCCGGGAGGACGCAGCTTCCTCTTAACGCATGAAGGACCACTCGCTAGGAAACGGCCGCGCCTCCACTCTCGTCCGAGGGATGGAGGGAAGGGCCTTGGCCCGGCGCTGGCAGGCACACCAGGTCCCAGCAGCTGAGCCCTTCCAGAGCACTGGACTCCTGCAAGCTCTCCGCGTGGGGTCACTCATTTAAGCCCCACACTCTGCGGAGGGTGAAGTTGGGCAGGAGCCCTTGAGCACCCTGCCTGCAGTAGGGAAGGAAGGGCCCTGGGGGGCACACGGAGGGGCTGCATTCCAGGCCCCACGGCTCCTGGCGGGCCTCCGCAGCACCTCTCCCCCAGTCTGTTGGGCTTTCCTCGCCGTGAACCGGGTGAGAAGGGCCAGACAAGCACCGGGTCTGCCTAGGCCAACTTCTGTCTGAGGCTGGCCGCCCAACACAGACCCGGGAGGGTGAGAGACACAAGTAGGAGCATGCTCATCTGGGGGACATCTGGGAGGAAACAGGCTGCAAGACGGCCAGGAGGCTGGTGGGACAGATGGCCACTGGACTACAGTCAGAAGTGACGGCACACAGGTTCTAGCTCAAGAGCAAGGAGGTTCTAGCAGTTAAAGGGACCTGGAATCCTGCATCAAAAATAACAAAAGGAGGGGCGCCAGGGTGGCTCAGTCGTTAAGCTTCTGCCGTCAGCTTGAGTCATGATCCCAGGGTCCTGGGATCGAGTCCCCTGTTGGGCTCCCTGCTCAGTGGGGGGCCTGCTTCTCCCCCTCCCTGATGCCCCACCCCCCGTTTGTGCGCACTCTTTCTCTGACAGATAAAAGCTTTAAAAAAAAAAAGTAACAAAAGGAGCTACATCAGGGAAAAAAACGGAAAGATCTGTGTGCACTTTCAGAAATTCAGAGGTGCTCTCTGGGTTAGCAGGAGTTCACCTGGAAACGCCCCAGGGGTTCAGGTGACTTCCAGATGGAAGCAGACGAGTGAGGCTGCGTGAGAGCCAACGCGGCTCCATCTGTGCGGGCAGGAGGCTCTGGCCGGAGGGAAGGTTACAGGACGCGGAGGCAAAGTAAACCGTGGGGGGGCGGGGGGGCGGCTGGAGTGGGGACATGGAGGGTCCACGTCAAATATCCTAATTGTCCTGGGCAATTCCAGAGTCAGAGTCAGGGCGCCAGTTTATAGCACAACACAAGGAAAACCTCTCCGGTAACCGGGACCTATACGGGGGGGATCCAACTAGAGGCCAATGGGTGGGAGGCTGACCGAGGTGACGCCGGGCAGCCTTTCCAGTTGTGGGTTGGTCCTCGGCCCTCTGAAATTAACTTGCTTTGGGAAGACGTGGAGCAGATCCCCTGCGACCAGGGGAGGTCGGGTGCGAGGGAGAAAGCAGACTCCCCGATCCAGGGTCCACATCCGGGCTACTGCAGAATCCAGAAGGCTCTCTGTCCCCGTCTCCCCAGACAGAATGCCCGAGTCCGTCCAGCACCCTCCCCTCCCCTGCACCCCACCCCCGGCCAACTCACCGGGATATGGCAAAGAGACCAGTGAGCAGAGGGAGCAGTTTGAGGGTCTCCTGGGGCAGATAGGTGGAGAGCACGGCCAGGTTGAAGAAGTACAGGATGAAGAGTTGGACCGACTGGGCCACGTAGCGCCGGTGGATCCCCACCTCCCGCCGCGGCTCGCCCAAGGGCCGCAGGGCCGAGAAGCACAGCAGGCTCAGCCCGTACACCAGCAGCCCTGGCGGGTGGTGGAGCGCGCACGGTCAGGCAGGGAGTGGTGGCCAGGAAGCCGAGGAAGCCAGGCAAGCAGGGGAGGGTCACGGGGGGGCTCCCACCCTGACGTGGGCTGGGTGCACGGGGCCCAGGGAAGGGGAGCTCCCGCCCCCCGGCCCGCCCCCCGCTCCCGGCCAGCTCACCCAGAATGATGGGGAAGGTGCCAAAGACCCCACAGCGCAGCGTGTAGATGAGACGGGAGCTCATGGTGGGCAGCCGCGGGGCGTCGAAGGGCAGGAAGGCGTAGGCCCCATACAGCAGGCAGGGGAAGAGAATGAGGGCGGCTCCCACTGAGGCCACGGCCCTCAGCCCCTCACGGCCTCCGCAGCCCGCACAGCCCCCGCAAGTGTGGCCAGGTGGCCTCACCACGGCCTCGGCCCACTTGCGCTCACAGGGCTCGGGCTGGGTGGCCCGAGAGGGCAGGCAGGCCCGGCGGCACTCGCCCTCGCCCGCCTCACAGCGCACAGGCGGGTCCTCCTGGGGTCGCCGCTCGATGCACTGGAGGTCAATGGGCACGAAGGCCCGGGCCGCCTTCTCGGGCAGCAGGTTGGCATCGTCTTCACACAATTCCTCTAGCTTGGTGGGTGGCTCTGACCGGAGGGGCTCGGGCTCGATGTCCCGCCAGCCGGGGGGGTCTGGGAAAGGGGTGCCGGGCGGGGGGCCGGTCCCCCAGGGCAAGGTGGCTGCCTCGCTCACTGTGCTGTCAAGACCGTCCTCAGGCCCCTCTCCGGCCGTCGTAGACCCAGCTGAGGACCCCCCTTTGGAGGACTCAGCTCCGTGGGACTCGGCCCCACCTTCCCCTTCGGGCTGCCGGCCATTGGGGACCGAGGCCTGAGGCGGGCTCTTCTCCAGGGCCTCAGACCCCTTCACTTCCAGCAGGGCCAGGGTCTCGGGTTCTGTCATCCTGGGGCCTCAGTCCTGGGGTCTACCATGAGGTCCTATCACCCTGGAGGGAGCAGAAGAGAGCTGTCAGAAGTTCCTGGCTTCTGGCCCTCGGGACAGGTCAATGGAATTGGAGCTGCCTGGGGCAGCCGGTCTCATGGGCTTTAGCCCCTTCTGGGACCTTCGGGAGAACACGGGACCAAGGAAAGTGTTGAAACAGAAGGAGGCGGGAGGGAAGTGAGCACCTGAAATGGAGACACCCTTTCCACGTCAAAGGCCACCGGGCAGGAGAGGGTGAGTCAGGGGGCACAGGCGCTGGCGGCCATGGCCTTGGCCAGCTCCCACCCACGCCTTCTACCCCCTCCACCAAAACCCCTGGGGTTATAGCCACCCTCTACACAGAAACAGGAGGAAGAGGGGCTGTCTAGGGCTTTGCCAGGAGCTCCCTTCCCACCAGGGGCCTCTCTGCCCCTTCATCTTCAATCCTCCCCTTCTCCTCATAGATCCCTGCTTGGAACTCTCCTGGTAACTGGTACCAGGGATCTGCCAACAAATCTGTCCCAAGGATCTGGCAGCGGCGGTGCGCCCTGCTTTTTCGTCTCCAAGCTGGGCACCTGGGCAGTCTCCACACTCTTCACCAGCCCCTGTCCTCCATCCTCGATCTCCAGAGGGCCTGGGGCCGTCCCTTCTGAGTTCTAGGTCTAATCATGGCTGTTCCCTATGCCTCCTCTCCTGTCTTTCTCCCCTCCCTGTTTTCTCCATCTCACTGCTGCTGGATGGGGCTGAGTCCTTTCCCTCCACCTCCTCAAGGGCCTTCTGCCCCTCGCCATGTGGACCCGTGACACCCTCTTACTTTCCATCTGGAGAGGCGGAGGGTCCCCAACGTCTGGGAGGGAGCTGCCCGGCTGCCTGCTGGCTCTGCAAATATTCTTCTCAGTCTCTCTCCCTTTACCTGTGTCTCCAAACCTGTCTGACCAGAGCAGGTGGGGCCCAGATTAAAGGGGCAGGACCCGCCCTGCTGAATCTGCCGACAGAAAAAGCATTGGTGGAGGACGTCATCATCCTTTCTGAAAGCGGGGGTGCAGCTGGGCATAAAGGCGAGTGTGCGGTCCAGGCGCAAGGGACGTGTGGGAGCTTGAAGCTTGGGAAAGCACAGGGTAAAGAGTGGGTCTGTACACGGTAGGGGCTTGGAGTAGGTTGGGGTACCCAGAAAAGAAGAGGGATTTCTACATTGACCCATGCGATATTTGTTGAGCACCTGTTTTCAGGCAGGCACTATTCTAGGCACAGACAGACACAGGGGACAAGATGAGGGGCAAAGTCCCTGCCCTCCAGAAGCTTGTTCTGTTGGGGTAACAGGTAATAAAGAGCCTCGTCAATCAGACAATCAGAGTAGAGAAAAACTTCTTTGCCAAGATGACATTTGAGCTGTGACCTCATGGGCAATAAGGAGTGTCCCAAGGAGGGGACAGCAGGAGAAAGACCAGCTCAGGTGGTTTCAGGAACAGAATAAAGGTCGGTGGCTGGAACCAGGAGATGGAGGGGGAAGGGAGTTTATGTTCCCATCTCAACTTACACAGCCCCCAAAACACCTTGCTTTGCAGCCTAGGTTTAAGGTTAAGGAAGCAATCAGAATCCAAGGTGACCTTCCCAAGGCAGAAGGAGAGCGTGCTGCTCATTTCTGTGGGGCCCCATACCCCCGCAGCCGTCGGAGCCTCGCGAGGGCGGGAGAGGGTCTGGGTTGCTCGCCCCCGCACCTCCGGAGCCCAGGCTTGCGGCTGGAAGACCGCAGGTGTTCTGTGACCGTGTGCGGTGTGTCTGTGCGACGGGGAGCTGGGGAGCCGAGGGCCAGGCGCCCGATCTCACGGCTCGGGGGGCCTTGCTCTTGCCTGCCACCTTTTTGAAGGGGACTCGCACACACACTTGTGTCTGTTCGAGTGACGGGCACAGGAGAAGAGGCCTCGGCAGTGACCCGGAGGAGACGCGGCTCGGGCGGGCGTGAAGGGCCGGCGGGACGAAGCCGAGCCTCGCTCCTAGCTGCCCGCCCACCGGCCGCCACCCAGCCCGGCTTCCGCCCCCCACGGGGCCCGCTGTCCGCTCTCCCGCGGCTTTGTCAATAAAGTTTTCCGCGAGGGCCCGGAGAAGCCGGAAGGAGGCCGTGCTGCCCAGACTTAGTTCTGGCAACTTCCCGGGAGGGAAAACGAGCTTCGCGAGATTTGGTGGCACTCAGGCCACCGGCCCGCAGCCGGGCAGCTGCTATCGCGAGACTTGGCGGGCGGAGGAGGAGCTGTCGCGGGCAGCCGCCTCACAGCGATGGCGGCCGAGCAGGGCCGGCGGCGGCGGCGGCTGCGGCTCCGGCCGGACTCGGCGGTGGTGGCGGTAGCGGCGGGCGGCGGGGGCCTGTGACCGGGAGCCGCCCCGGACCCGGGCACCATGAGCCAAGGCCCCCCCCCAGGGGAGAGCAGCGAGCCCGAGGCGAAGGTCCTCCACACCAAGCGGCTTTACCGGTGAGGGGCCGGGGCGTGCGTGCGGCCGCCGGGGGAAGTGGGCGCCGCGGGGGCGGGGCCGCGGCGGGCGGGGCGGGGTGCGGGCGGGGGGCGGGAGGGCGCGGCCGGGCGCGGGAGGGGGCGCCGCGGGGACCTGGCCGGGGCCGAGGGCGGGGGGCGGCCGGGCGGCGAGGGGCGCACGTGGAGGGCCCCGGCCGGGAGCCTGGGGCGGGCCCCGAGCTCTGCGGGCCGCGGAGGTGAGGGTGGGGTCGCGGGCGGGGAGAACCCGGAAGGGAGCGGCGCTCGGAACCCCGCAGGACGCGGCGGCGGGGAGCGCCCCGGACTGAGGGCCGGAGCGCCGGGCGCCCCGTGTGACCTTGGGCCTCGCTCTCCGCATCCTGGAGAGGGCAGGCCGGGCTGGGTACGCCCTGACGGCCCTCTGGCTCCAATTTTGCGGAGTTTGAATGAAAAGAGAGAGGCTGAAGACGAGTTTTGGGGGCCTGAAGGGCCACGAAGGGCCGTGAGCCCGGAGTGTTCCTAAGTCATGGGAGCCCTTTCGGGGCACCTGGGCACTCCGGGTCGCGAGCCCCGCTTCCTCCCAGCCTCATGACCACAGCCCCTTGCCAGGCGGCTTCCATTCCCGGCTTCTGGTTTCCGCAGCGCCGCTCGCCCTCCGCAGGTCCCGTCTGCCGCCCCCATCCCTCTGGAGGCCGCTGTGCGCTCTTCCCACGCAGGGGCGAGGATTTTTTTTTTTTAATGGGGGACAGCTGGGACGTGGTTTCTAGAACTGGGGCAGAATGGGGTGACGCGTGAGACAAAGTTGAGGTTGCTGCTTTCCAGTAGGGGAAAGGTTTGGGGTTTTTTCAGCTTTGTAGAACAGGGGGCCCTCTGAGCGGCGGGCCTGTCTTGGCAGTGAAAGAGTCGGAGCGGTCTTTTCCTCCCTGCAGTAGGCATCCTGCCTCTTTGGCCTTTGCCAGTCGGAGGCAGAGGGGAGTTAGGCTGCTCCAGAAATAGGAAAGTGATCCAGTCCAGCAGCCCCTGGGCGCCCACTGTGGGCTGCCCCCAGCCGGCTCAGGGCGGGCGAGGAGTCGACTGCCGGTGACACGTGTGGCGCGTCGCGCTGCCAAATGCCAGCGCTGCCTGTCAGAGCGTGGGCCCTCCCCGCAAGATTGCGTCCTTGTCTGCAGCCTTCAGTCATGGCCCTGGTCATCCTTCTGATCCTTCTCAGGCCTAGTTCTTCCTCAACCCACTACCCGCACGGGACTGACCGACAAGGTGATGTGGGTGCACATGTGGCTTACGTGAGTGCACGTGGGTCCCTCTGCCTGGGCCTGCGTGTTCTTGGCTTTGAGCAGGCTGGAAATGGGAGGCAGCGAGTGCCTGTTTTTATTTTTTATGAACACAGTGGTGACTGTTGGAAGGAACTGGGAAAGGAAGGTCTGATTTCTCTGCTCAACGTAAAGGTGTTGTTAGACGACGAAACTGTCACTCTGAGCCTCAGTAAATTTGGGAAATTCCCACTGTCTGTTTATAGAAATGAGATTCCGAACTGTTTTAAGCCCCTCAGAAGAAAAGGCAGCAGTAGAAGGAATGCCGGAAGGGCCACAAACACCAATTAATTGATTAGACTGATTGACTATTTTTAAAAATCATTTTTTGGGGCGCCTGGCTATCTCAGTCAGGAGAGCATGGAACTCTTGATCTCAGGGTCATGCATTCAAGTCCCGCGTTGGGTATAGATATTACTTAAGAAAAAAGAAAGAGAAGAATCTGCAATTAGAACTTTCTAGAGTAATGGTTATTAAGGTTTCTTGGATTGAGAACTAAGGAGAGCTGTGGAGACACGTGCACACACTCCCGAGATTGTCCGTGGCACTGAAGTTCAAAAGCCCTGCCCTGGGGAACTAAGGGGGCCTAAAGTCCCTGATGGCTGTCTCACGGCCCTGGCATCGAGGGCCGGGCTGGCTGAGAGGGCTTGGCTCCCATCTCTGGGCAGCCCAGAAGGCGTGTGCAGAAATGCTGACCTCTCAGGATTGCCTGTGAGAAGGCCTGGAGTCCCTTCTCGCCCGCTCCTCTGGGTGCTGGCGGTCACTTTGCCGTGCGCAGGACAGCCTCTCTTGGCGTCCCACCTGAGCCACCGCAGGGAGCTAGCCTGCTGTGGCCCACTTTCCCCGGCCCAGGAGCACGTCTCAGTACTCTGCAACAGTCCTGAATTGTTTTGGGAATCACCAATCCTTCCTTTCTTGGTTGCTTTTGCGGCTGGAGCTGTGTCTGAGCTTACCTGTTTTCACAGCTGATATTTATCTGTCTTCCTCTGGGTTTTACTCTTTGAGAGATGACACGGACCTCTGGCACTTCTTAGCTCTCCATTGTGGAGTTTCCGTGGCCTTTTCTCATGGTGTCTGGAGTCTCCTCCCGGCCTTACAACAAGAAAGATAGAGGCTAATATTTGCTGAATTTCCGCATGTACGAGGCACGGTTCTGAGTGCTTCGTGTATTAGCTAATTTAATCCTCGCGCAGTGGGTGGTAACAGCACTCCTGTTTTGTAGGTGGGAGAGCTGGGACATAAGGGAGGTATTCTGCCCGGCACCCAGAGCCTCTGATGCCAAGGGATCCAGGAGACCTTGCGACCATGCAGTATGCAGCTCAGCCCCCCTCCCAGTTTTCCATGTCCCACTGATTCAGAAATAGAGTTTTATGCTGGGAATGCCTGTCCTTTGTGTCAGAGACAGTAAGCCCTCGTATAATAACTGATTCACGTCACGTTATTTGTTGAGCGGCTGCGGTGCGCCAAGGCCACACGTAAGCTCTTTGAGTTCATCCTCACAGTCCTCTGAGGCAGCTGCTGTTCCTGTCCCCATTTTTATAGACAGGGCAGCTGAGGCTTGGAGAGCTTAATTTACCCAAAATTACAGACTCAGACACAACCAGGGGTCAGAGCCTGGGTTTTCTGTGGGCATCCCAGCTTGGGATTAAGAGAATCCAGCTTTTCGTATCCCGGAGATTCTCTACCTTGACACCTTGGACACTTGGGGCACGGGAGTTCTTGTGGTGGACTGTCCTGTGTGTCGTGGGGTGTCTGGCAGCACCCACTGGATGCCCGTGGCAGCCCCGCCTGCTCCCTGAAGCCCCCACTGCAAGTGGTGACAGAACTGTCCCCCGGGGTGGAGGGCTGGTCTTGGGGGGAGGAGAGCGTTTGCTCAGCCTGCAGCCTTTCTGTGTTCCTGCCCCTGGTTCTGTAGCTTCTCCTCCTGGATCGGTGCCCCCCTGGCCCCCCTCCCCCCCACCTGGACGCATGCAGGGCTCAGGGGCTCTTTGCCTGTATTTCCCTGCAGGGCTGTGGTGGAGGCTGTGCATCGACTTGACCTCATCCTTTGCAACAAAACTGCTTATCAAGAAGTGTTCAAACCAGAGAACATTAGCCTGAGGAACAAGTAAGCCGGAGTCTCTTGAACGACAGATCCTTAAGCTTTCTCTGCCCTTCTCCCTCGAAACCCTGTCGCATACAGATGCGTGTTTCCTCTTACCTCCTGAGTTCATGGTGCAGTGATGGGCTGTGAACGCTGGCCCTCCTAAGGGAGGGACGGGGACCCCCTCACTCCCTCTGCAGCGTCTGCATCTAGCAGACTGGTGCCATTGGGTGGCATTGGAGTTGGGGGAACTGTCCGTGCTACAAAATGACAGGAAAGAAAGATGGGGTTAAAAGGCAGGAGAAAAGGAGAGAAGTGTGCAGGGGAAAAAGAGGTTATTAAAGTTCTTACTGCTCCTGCCTCTGTCCTTCGGGGCTCCTGCTGCTTCCCAGGACTGCTGTTTGTCCCGGGTCCCGCAGACTGACCCTGGACGTCCCCTGCGAGGCACGGGGATCCGTCGGTCGGGATGTCGGCCGATGCCTCCTTGCCCCGAGGATGGCCAGCCTGTCGTGCCGCTCTGTGCCCTCAGGCTGCGCGAGCTCTGCGTCAAGCTCATGTTCCTGCACCCGGTGGACTATGGGAGGAAGGCTGAGGAGCTGCTGTGGAGGAAGGTGTACTACGAAGTTATCCAGCTTATCAAGACTAACAGAAAGGTAAAGGTCCTAGACTCTGAGAAGAAATGTGTCTAAAGAAGGGAGCTGAGAAAGGAAGACACAGCTAGGAAGGTGGGTCAGGACAAGGTTGGAGGTGGAGGAGCCATGGAAAAGATGGCAGAAAAGAGGGAGGGGGTCCAGTGTAATTAGGATCGGGGCGGCGGGAGCCTCATCCCAGACGGGAGGATCAGAGAGGTGGATTTAAGGGTGTGAGTGAATAGAGATGTGGATGAAGTTCTAGAGCCAAGAATCTAAGTTTGTTTCCTGGTGAGAGGAATGGGGTTAGGGAGGGGGACAGCCCTCTGAGCTTACGGCTTAGCAGCCCCTCCGCTTTCCCGACGTCCAGCACATCCACAGCCGGAGCACCTTGGAATGTGCCTACAGGACGCACCTGGTCGCTGGGATCGGCTTCTACCAGCATCTGCTTCTCTATATCCAGTCCCACTACCAGCTGGAACTCCAGTGCTGCATCGACTGGACCCATGTGACCGACCCCCTCATAGGTCAGTGACAACTGACGGGTGGGCTTGATGAGTGAGTGTGGGGGCCTCTGCGTCTGGCCCTTCTTATTCTTCTGGGTTCTACAGCTTGCGACCTAGCCGGGCAGAGAGGGTTCTAGCAAGACCTGCAGATGGTCCGCGGACTTCGCGTTTCTCCAAACGAGCACACAGGGTCAGGGGAAGACCTGAAGGAAAGAGAGAGGTTTCCGTTGGTCGGGGCTGTAAGCCGAGGAGGAGTGGAAGGAGGGTTGGAATGATGGAGAGTAGGTCCGGCATGGAGGGTGGTAGTAACAGCATTTGTTTTCTTCTTGCAGTTGAATTTTGTCGGCACTGTGTCTTTTTTCTTTTGAGCATTTATTTATTTATTTATTTGCATAATCTCTACAGCCATCGTGGGGTTTCAACTCATGACCCCAAGATCAGGAGCCTCCCACTCCCCCGACTGAGCCGGCCGGGCACCCCCAGCAGTGTTTCTTTTAACTTCAGAGATTGTTTCCCAGTGTTTTTTCAAGTACTGAAAGTTTTAGAAACGTTTGGGATGATGGACATTCCTTCAGGATGGCACCGGTGTCCGTGCGGCTGCCTGAGGGGCCAGCGGCTGTGGCTGACCTCCTTCCCTCCTCGTCCGACGTCTGGCCCCTCACGCTCCTTCCCTCCACCTGCCTGTGCCCCTGCCCTGGCCAGACAGTCTGTGCCACCTCGGGGCATTCCCCGGTCAGAAGCCCAGTGGTGCATTTGGACATTTACAAAACGCGATATAAAAACAACAGCATAACCAAAGACCACCCTCCTAGACTTCATACCAGATGGCTGGAGAGGTCCAGGGCCCCCCAAAAGTGAAGAACCCTCATTTCAGAGACTCAATTCCCCGAACTCAGTTTTTGTCCTCATTGATGTTTTTGGGTTCGGCCGACTCAGGGATGCCTGTAGAGCGTACTAGGAGGGGCTTCTCGGTGGCAGTCTCACAGCCAGCAGCATGGCTCTGTGGTGGTGGGGACACAGGAGGGGCTCGAGCCAGCCTCTCGAGTCCTGGCTCTGCGTTCACTGCTGTGTGACCTGCTCCTTGACTGCCGGGTGGGAGCAGTGAGAGTCACCCCCTCCGGAGGTTGCCGGAGGACCCACTGACACTAAAGGGCACTTAGACCAGTGCCCGGTACGCGGGGGAATTGCCCCCCGGAGAGCTTGAGCTCTGAACCAAGGCTACGAAGCTGCTGGGGTGAAGGGGGAGCTGAGAGCCCAGCACATCGGGCTCTGGCTACACCGGTCCCCAGCACGGGCGGGCTCCCCGGTAGGCGGCCTTCTCTGTAGGCCCCCTCCCCCAGGAAGCCTGGGGCACCTGCCTTGGCCTCTTGTACATTTCATTCTTCCCAGCAGGTTTCCCATCTACCCAAACCTTTCATCCTTACGTGGGAAGTTTCCACCCAAGGCACCCAAGAGGGCCTCGCTTGACACTTGGGCTTTACCTCTTCTTCCTTTCTAGAAGCCTTCCCATGATGACCTCTCACGTCGCCTTTCCCCAGGAAACTGTCCTGGCCCGAGGACCTTGCCCATCTCCTCCAGTTTGTTCCTGTCCTGTGAATGAGCCCCACTGCCAGCCTCTGTCCCTCTACTTGGGTCTGGGTGCATGTCTTCTCTGCTCCGTAACACAGTGTTTCGGGACGAGCCATGGATCCTTGATCTTTCTCCACCTAGGAAAAAATGTTTCCCGTTAGTAGAGGGCTGGGGAAGGGGCTTCTGAGTGTCCCTTTCTCTCTTTCTCAGGATGCAAGAAGCCAGTGTCTGCGTCAGGGAAGGAGATGGACTGGGCCCAGATGGCCTGCCACCGATGCCTCATGTACCTGGGGGATTTGTGTAAGAGTCTGCACCTTTCATTCCTGGTTTGGGCTCCAGCTCGTATGTGACGGGAGAGCAGGAGGGGTAGTTCGGCCTCTGTAACTGCCTGTCGAGCACGTGCCCTTCTTCTCACTGCTCCTCCACGAGCCAGAAAGGACCAGTGACTATGGGAAAAGGAAATAAACTTTGAGAAAGTCTGGGTGATAATTTAGCTTCACTAGTGGGTTAGCAAGATTTTTTTTAATTGGACATTTTTCTCCTTTGGAGTTTGCTTTTTTCTGTCTTCCTGGACTCCTAGAGGAATTGAAGTTAGGCCCCATGGAGACTTCCCTGCCTGACAAAAGTTCTCAGAAGAGGAGTACTCTCGTGCCTGCTGGCCCCTGGGCCTCTAGTCCTGGTAGCTGAAGGTTCCTCATTGGGCTGCTGGATGCATTACCTTTTGTCACCTGACCCCTCATGGGCCCTGTGCACAGAGAGAGCCAGCTGCTTCACGTTAGACTGACTGCGTGTCCTCAGTAACATCTTCTCTCCAGAATCAAGCGGCTGTGTTCCAGAACCCAATACCAGAGGGCTGCCCAAGCAGTGAGGTCTGCCGCAGGTCCTCTTCATTGAGAGGAGAGAAGAGCCTGTTTACAGACACTAAGCATTCTCTACACTTTGAGGCCACCAGCAAGGAAGAGAGAGTTGAACAATTCGCCCATAGTCATGCAGAGTTAGGATTGTGCCAGAGGCCCAAGCAGCCGGCCTCCTAGCTCAGGTGTCTTCCTCCCAGGCTCTTACGACAGCTGCATAGAGTGGACCCCGGACGAGGGGAGGTTTTTCTGAAACACGGCGTCATCACATTTCCTTCCTTCTGTCTCCTGCAGCACGATACCAGAATGAACTGGCTGGTGTAGACACCGAGCTGCTAGCTGAGAGATTTTACTACCAAGCCTTGTCCGTAGCTCCCCAGATCGGTAAGTGGCCCCCACTTGGGCCTCCCAGCAGCATTTTCCAACAGGGAGACAGCGTTCAGAGGGCTGACGGGCCGCGCTGGCTTCCCCGGGTCCTTCCTGCGCTCGGTCCCGGCAGACTTCACCTTGGTTGTGCATTCTCCCCCTCGAACACACACTCTGGACAAATGCAGAATCTTGATCTAAGAAGGAGTGAGGCAGAGGGGAAGGAGGAGGAGAAGGCTCCCCTGTGCCTGAGGTCTCTGTAGGAGGAGGAACTCACCCTTCAGGAGCAGGGAGAGGTGGGGATCCGCTCGCAATAGGAGCACTCAGGGGAGAGAAAGCGAGCTGGGCTAGAGCAGAGGGTGGCGTCCGGCCGCCTTAGAGTTGCCGCTGCTGACGGAAGGGTGCCTGTCGGCGCTGAAGCCCCAGCAGGCCTGCCTGGAAGTGGGTGTCCAGGCGGTGTCACTCGGTGTCCTGGGAAAATAGGATCGGCGGCTCCTCCCCAGGGACGCCGGCGTCTGCTGCAGACCCGGTCCTCCTCCTCCCCACGAGTTCCCTGGGGCTCAGCGGTGCTGGGTCCTGGCGGCCGCAGCACAGACCCCATGACTTCTGTCGCCCTGCAGGGATGCCCTTCAACCAGCTGGGCACGCTCGCAGGCGGCAAGTTCTACAACGTGGAGGCCATGTACTGCTACCTGCGCTGGTGAGTGTCACCCCCGGCTGGCCTCGGTCCAGCCGCTGCTACTTCACTCCCGCCCCCCCTTTCCTAGCTCCTGCTTGTCGCGGGTCCCCTGCCTTGTCAGGCTCTTGGGCAGCCGACAGAGCTGCCCACCGTCTCCGGTAAAGCCAGATGGCCGTCTTGGAGGAGGAAGTAAATGTGAAGCGGCTCACGGGACGGTCTCAGGGTAGCGGCTGACAGGAGCAGCGTAGCTGTCGGGCTCCGGTGTCTCGACGCGACCCTGGCGACAGCGTGGGAGGACCTGCTGGGCAGCAGGATGGCGCACTGCGTCCCCGGCGCTGACGCTCCCCACAAATAAGGAACCTGGATGTCAGGATAGCTGAGGCTGAGCGGGCTTAGGTCATGGAGTAGCCAGAGCCAAGTGCACGTGTGCCTGATAGGTCAGCCAGGTGCCCCGCTGGGGTTCCCGGGCACCTCAGGGCCCCTCCTGAGGTCAGGAATATGCGGCTTGGGCCCCAGCAGCAGCCGCCTGGTTGGGGCCTCGGCTCCATGAGGAGCCAGATGTTTGCAGAAGACGCTGCTGTGAACCGGGCTTCCGAGCAAAGGGAGTGAAGTAAGCTGGTCGTCCCACGTGCACTGGCCACTCGCCAAAGTGTGAAGTAAGACCCTGCCTTGTAGTTCCCTGTGCCGTGACCCTTGGTTCACTGGGTCCAGGAAACCTTTTCCCTTGAACCGACACAGTGTCTGCTCTCAGGGTGCCTGTCTCCTTTCCCGGTTCAGTACAGACTGGCCCCCGAGGCCGCTACTTTTCATTCTTAAGTACAGTTACTAGGTTCGTGGGCTTTTTTTGCCTCTTCCCCAGTCCTCTTGTGCTCCCGGGAATGACCCTCGTACTGGTCCTTGGTCCAGCACCGCACTCGTGACCGTGATTGACGGTGATCACTTCCAAACCTGCCTGCTGGGGCCCTGCGGTGCTCATGCCTCCTGTTCATGGCGCGGCATCTGGGTGGGGCCCGGTCAGGCAGTTCTTTCCCCCAGGGGCCTTGTCTAGCATCGGTCCCTGGTATGCAGCGGCCATGCAGGGCTGGTCTGTCCGGAGTGAGGCTCCTCTAGACCCGTCCCACTCCATGTGGTCTCCCTTGGGAGAGACGGATTTCTTACATAGTGGCTCAAGGCTCCAGACAGTGGACTGTGACCCAAGAGATTTGGAAATAGAATCTGCCAGTCTCAGGGCCTGGAAGCCGGCAGAGTGACCTGTGCGGTATTCTGTTGGTCAGAGCGGCTGCCCTGCACGGTCCTCTCCCCCCGGCCCCCGATGGAAGGTGAGGAGACACCGACCCCCCTTCTGAACGGAAGGAGCGTTAGTGTGTTTGTGACTACTTTTTATTCACCAGTAACATATATTTCTTTTTTTCTGTCCCTTGCTTTTTACGATGAAAAGGTGGTCTCCCCCAGAAAAGACATTAAAAACAGCCCAGTGGCCCGTTGGTGTCCAGGATGCTGCCGAGAGGCAGGCCGGGCCTGTAGACGCAGTGTTGGCCTGCGGCAGCCGCGGGACAAGCGCAGGGGCAGTGAGCTCACCCGCTTGTGCGAGGCGGGCTGGTTAGCTGCCGCCTGTCGTTGCGCGCTCTGCCTCTGGAGGACGAGGGCTGGCGTCTGTCGGGATGGTCCCTAACGGAAATCCATAGCAGAGCAGAAGCGATTATTCCGCTCACGGAGGGAGCGGAGGTGTTATGGTCACCGTGTTGTCTGGAAGTCGTGTCGATATCTTATCCGGAAAGATGGCCTTCCCCCGAGTCTGTACATGGAAGGGCGCCTGGGGGCAGCGTGCGTTTGCTCGAAGTGTTGTTCCTGAAGCGCCAGCAGAGCGCCGTGCCCGGCCTGACCCCACTGCGCTCCTCTGTGTCCCCTGCAGCATCCAGTCGGAGGTGTCCTTTGAGGGGGCCTACGGGAATCTCAAGCGGCTGTACGACAAGGCAGCCAAGATGTACCACCAGCTGAAGAAGTGTGAGACTCGGAGACTCTCTCCCGGCAAGAAGAGGTGAGTAGGGCCTATGGGGCGGGGGCGGGGGGCCCGAGGGGCTCCGGAGCCCGTCGCCATTTCCCGTGGGCCCCTCTCCTTCCAGATGTAAAGACATCAAGAGGTTGCTGGTGAACTTCATGTACCTGCAAAGCCTCCTGCAGCCCAGGAGCAGGTGAGTGCCAGCGGGCGGGCCCTTGACCTGTGTCCCGTGAGTCCCCCTCCCCGGGGCGGCTCTCTGCAGTCTCCCCGTGCCCCCAGCTCCTCGTGCCTGCCGCAGGCCGCGTCACTGACCTCCCTGTCACTCCTGCCCTTCTGCAGCCCGGTGGACTCTGAGCTGACGTCGCTCTGCCAGTCAGTCCTAGAGGACTTCAACCTCTGCCTCTTCTACCTGCCCTCGTCCCCCGGCCTCAGCCTGGCCAGCGAGGGTGAGGAGGACTACGAGGGCGGCTACGCTTTCCTCCCGGACCTCCTCGTCTTTCAGATGGTCATCATCTGTCTCATGGGCGTGCACAGCCTGAAGAGAGCAGGTGACTCCCTGGGCGGCCCCCTCACCCCCACCCCCCTGGGCTGCCGGGGTCCTGCCGCCCCGCCCACCTCGCTGCTGGGCTGTGGGAGCGTGAGGCCCCGGGGGCCCTACCCCAAAGGAGCTGCTGGTGAAGGAACGAAGGCAACAGCCTATCTCCACTCCACCCCCCACCCTGGGCCCCTCCCACAGACACACTCTTGGCCACAACCCGTGCAGACAGCAGAGACAGGATTCTTAGCCGATAACCCAGACAGAATCGAGACTTTGCTGTTGGGGGCAGTCGGGCAGCCGTGCAGACCTTCCTGGCAGCGGGGCGTGTGGAGCAGCGTCGGAAGGGAAGGGGAGGCGGGGCCGGGTGTGCGGGGCCGGGGCTGTGAGGAGCCCGCCTGCGGGCGGCAGAAACGGGGAGGGTGGCATGGCCCAGAGGGTATGCTTGCCCGAGGACACGGCGAGCACGTTCTAGACGGCAGGGTGATCACGCAGAGACCTGAGAAATATTTCCTCCTTAGCAGAAGCTTTGAGAAGTAGTTGGATCCTTGGAAGGGTGGAGAGCAGGTGAGACGGGGCTGGAGCTCAAGGCGCCTGCCGCCCCTCAGAGCCCTGGACCCCTCACGCTCGGCTTTCCCGGCTTTAGGGTCCAAGCAGTACAGCGCGGCCATTGCCTTCACGCTGGCCCTCTTCTCACACCTCGTAAACCATGTTAACATACGGCTGCAGGCGGAGCTGGAGGAGGGCGAGAACCCCGTGCCTGCGTTCCAGAGCGACGGCACAGGTGCGGGGGCGGCTGGGGGGTGGGCAGGTCAGCCTGGGGCGCGGTGATGGGGAAGGGGGCACGTGAGGGGCTTGGGAGGTGGTGGTGGGAGCTCCACTGGTCCCCAGGCCCTACCTGGCTGTCCTTTTCACACAGATGAGCCCTTGGAGAAGGAGGAGGCGCCAGGCCCTGAGCCCCCTCCCGCAGCACCTCCGGCGGGTGAGGTCAGAAAGAGCAGGAAATTCTCCCGCCTCTCCTGCCTCCGCCGTCGCCGCCACCCGCCGAAAGCAGGAGATGACAGTGACCTGAGTGAAGGCTTTGAATCAGACTCCAGCCACGACTCTGCCAGGGCCAGCGAAGGCTCAGACAGTGGCTCCGACAAGAGTCTCGAAGGTGGGGGAACGGCCTTTGATGCTGAGACAGACTCAGAAATGAACAGCCAAGAGTCCCGGTCAGACCTGGAAGACATGGAGGACGAGGAGGGGACACGGTCCCCAGCGCTGGAGCCCGCTCGGCCCAGGTCAGAGGCTCCTGAGTCTCTCAATGGCCCCTTGGGCCCCAGCGAGGCCAGCATTGCCAGCAACCTGCAAGCCATGTCCACCCAGATGTTCCAGACCAAGCGCTGCTTCCGACTGGCCCCCACCTTCAGCAACCTGCTCCTCCAGCCGCCCGCCGAACCTCACACTGTGGCCAGCCGCGGGCCCTGCGTCAACGGCGATGCGGACAAGCCCTCGGAGCCAGGTAGCTGGGCCTTTCTTCCCGCCATCACCCGAGAGGCGGCGTGTCCGTCTGTGCAGGTGCCCCCCGCCCCCCTCGCGCCGGCCGAGCGCTTCCCTAGTCCAGTTCGGGAGTGTTGTCCTGAGAGTCCCCGCAGCTGCTCACAGTCTGCCCCTTGTCCCACACGGCCTCTGCCACCGGCCCTCGTGCCACCAGGGACCTCTCTCCTGAGGGTCCTCCCCGCACGGGGGCTGCCCGGTGCCTGCTCTCTGCCCAGCGCTGGCCGGGCCTCTTGTCGGGGGACTTCTTGTTGAACTGCACGGCAGCCTCGCGGGGGAAGAGTTCTCCTCTCTCCTCTGAATGCCACCCGTTGCGCCTAACCTGCCACTTGGCTCCTTCTTCCGTGCTCTCCAGTTTTCCCTTAGAAATTGCTGGGTCTGGGATTCTTCCGAGGCCAGGGCACAGTTCCTCCCTGTAGGCTCCCGTGGCCTCTGCCCTGCCACAGCTTCCAGGCCTTTCCCGCTCAGGCATCCTTGTCTGTTGGCTCGTCCGTGTCCCCAGCGAAACCGTGAGCCTCTTGGTGGCAGGGCAGCCTGTGTTTGCTCCGTCCTTGGGTCCTCAGTTCCTAACAGCAGGCCCTCACGAGGGTGGGAAGCAGGACCCGCTGCAGTGACAAAGGAAGCTAGGAAGCTGGTATGCAGAGCGGAGCAGCTGCTCCGCGCTCTGATCTGCCAGGTTAAAGTGCCGGGGGTGGGGGGGTGGGGGGGGTCTTTTTCTCTTTTTTAATTTAGTGTATGTATTCGAGTGCCTGCGGGAGAGGGAGGGAGAGAATCCCAAGCTGATCCCGTGTGGGGCGTGGGGCCCAATACAGTCTCAGACCCTGAGACTGTGGCCTGAGCTGCAACTTAACCGAGTGAGCCATGAGCCACCCAGGCACCTCGGGGGTGTTTCTTTTAATTCTGTATGCCTTATCCCCATCCCCAACAGCAGCCTTCTGATCGCCTGCCGTGCTTTCTGGCAGGGAGTAGCCCTTTTATAAACCCCGGTTGAGAGAGTAGCTGTAGGCCGCTTCACAAGTTAGCTTGGGACAGAAAGAACCATATTTTGTTTTATTTATTTTTTAGTAGGCTCCACGCCCAGCACAGGGCTCAAACTTATGACCCTGAGATCAAGACCTGAGCTGAGACCAAGGGCTGGACACTCAACGAACTGAGCCACCCAGGGGCCCCAGAAAGAAACATTTTTGGGTTTTTCTTAGATTTTATTTATGTATTTGTCAGACAGCGAGCAAGCACAAGCAGGAGGAGTGACAGGCAGAAGCAGAGGGAGAAGCAGACTCCCCCCTGAGCAGGGAGCCTGATGCAGGACTTGATCCCAGGACCCTGAGATCGTGACCTGGGCAGAAGCAGATGCTCAACCGACTAAGCCCTCAGTTGCCTCAGGAAGGGTGGAGGCACCAGTCTCTCGGCTTTTTAAAAGCATCCCGCTGGTGGACGTGGAAAGATGAGGCGGGGCGCGTATTGAGTTCCCCATCTTTCACGGCGACGCTCTGCTGCAGGGTGGCAGGGTGCGGGCAGGGCAAGCCTGCGCTCTGGCCTGGAGCTGAAGCCCGAGGCCACGGGCCCGCCATTCACCCGGCCCCTGTCCCCCACCCCAGCCTCTGAGGAGGGCTCCGAGTCGGAGGGCAGCGAGTGCAGCGGGCGCTCCTGCCGGAACGAGCGCAGCGTCCAGGAGAAGCTGCAGGTCCTGGCGGCTGAAGGCCTGCTTCCCGCTGTGAAGGTCTTCCTGGACTGGCTGCGGGCCAACCCTGACCTCATCGTCGTGTGTGCGCAGGTACGGCTCTCCGGGGCGGCGGGCGAGCGCAGCCGTGGGGGCTGGGGAGCCCCTCCGCCAGCTCCGTCACAACAGACGTCAGACACCTGCTTCGGGGGGGCCCTCAGGCTTCTTACAGGGGCAGGACTGGACGTGACCTCTGGCCTCCAGGAGCCCGTGGCCTGGGCTGGGTCCCGGAGTCTGGACGGGAAAGCGAGAGCTGCTTGTTCCGCTTTGTGCCCCTCGAGCCGGGCACCACGCCTGTCGTCAGTAGTGGGGTCGATGAAGGCGTGTGTGAGGGCCGGTCTCAAGCCCGGTCCTGGAGTCCGGAGGGAGGAGTGATGCCGGGGAGACAGGCCCCGGGGGTGGCAGGACCGCCAGACAGGGTGGAGGCGTTGGGGCAGGGGGGCAGTGGAGAGGGTGGCGTCAGGCCGGTGCTGTGGGGACCGGGGGCGGGGGCGCCTTCCCAGCGTCCGTCTGCCTTGAGCCTTGAGGGCCCTGCAGTTTCTGTGCGGGGCGGCTTTACCCCAGCAGCACACCTGCTCAGCCGTGGAGGGCCTCTCCCCTGCGGGTCGCCCTCTTCCCCGGACCAGAGCTGGGGTGAGGGCCAGGCGCGCCCTTGGGCATGTGCGTGTGTGTTGACGCTGAGTTACTCACCCTCGGTGAGTTAGTTATCGGGGGCGGTGCGCTGAGGATGGGGTGTGGGGTCGCGTCCCCACACAGGTGGCCTATGGTGGGCCCGTGGCGGGCGGAACAGTGGGGAGAAGCTGCCTCCAGCGCTCGAGTTTCTCCCACTCCCAGAATCCAGTGTCCTTCCCATGGCCTCACACTTTCTCCCCGAGATCTTGCTGTTGGCGATGAAGTTCAGCCAGGCCTGTGGGCCCCCTTCCTTCCTCATAGGATTGGCTCCCTGTTTTCCAGGTTCCCCAGGAGTCCCCCCCTTGGCCTCTTTTGTTAATTTTCCTATCCAATCGCTGTAGACCTGTGGCCATAGCCCCCAGACCCCCCGGGTGTCCTGCTTGTCCGGCCCCCACCCTGCTGAAGGTCCCCCTTCTCCGTAGAGCTCTCAGAGTCTGTGGAACCGCCTCTCTGTGCTGCTGAACCTGCTGCCGGCTGCCGGCGAGCTCCAGGGGTCCGGTGAGCAAGGGCCCGGTGCTGCCCCCGCCCCCTTCCTCGGGGCCCCACGAAGCCCAGCCCCCTCCCTGGTGACCCAGCCTGGGGGGAAGGAGGTTCATGGGGCTCACTGCCCCACCCCCCTGACACACAGCAGCCATTGTGCTCCCCGTGTCTCCGGTTTCCCCTAACAGTGCCCCACTGCGGGCAGGTGGCCTGGTTGGCCGGGCAGTGTGCTCCCCAGGGAAGGCCGTGGGGCGGGCAGGAGCAGAGAGAGGCCGGCCTGGGAGCTGGCCCCAGTCGCCGAGTCCTGGGCCTCCAGGGCGCATCCGCCCCTGCCACCTTGAGGCCGTGCATGCGCGCCGGTTCCCCGCTCCGGCCTCACCTGAGAGGGTGCACATCCTCCCCTACATCCCTCCTCAGGTCCGCCCTGGGGTCGGGGAGCCTTCCCCATCTGAGCCCACTGCTCCTGCCTGCCCTGTTCCTCCAGCCCGACCAGCTCTGGGCTCCCTGAGCTGTGCGGGCCGGCCCCGCCCCGTGTGTCCATCTGCCTGCCCGCGAGGGGGAAGGGCGTGTCCCACGGGGGCTCCCACGCAGCACGCGGTCTCACGTGGTTTCTCCCCAGGCCTGGCCCTGTGTCCCGAGGTCCAAGACCTTCTCGAAGGTTGTGAGCTGCCTGACCTGCCCTCCAGCCTGCTGCTCCCAGAGGACACAGCCCTTCGTAACCTGCCTCCCCTCCGGGCTGCCCACCGACGCTTTAACTTTGACTCGGACCGACCCCTGCTTAGTGCCTTAGAGGAGGTGGGGATGGCGTTTCTGATGCCTGCAGCTCTCTTGTTTGTCCCTGCAGCGAAGCTGGTGGCCCTTCTGTCCAGACAGGCTGGCCTGGGCGTGCTTCCTTCGCGAGCCGCCGGGCTTGCCCTCTTTCCCGCGGGACGCTCCCCCGGGGGTGTCCTGTCACAGGCCTCCCTCCACCGTGTCCGGCGTTTGCAGAGCTGGGGACACGGGGCTCTTGGGGCTCAGGAGCTGTTCTCGGGCTCTCTTCCACTGTGGGGCCGGTGGCCTTCCCTGGACAGGAAGCCGTCAGAGAGAGCTGGAAGGGGCAGTGCTGCCCACCCGCGCCGGTCACCCTTGTGTCCGCGTCACCGAGTCCCCACGCGGGCCGCCTGGGGACCGCCGGGGAAGTCGAGCAGACGGGCTCCTAGCGCCCTCGCCGGTGCTTGCCCGGGCCTCTTGGTTCCTCGTCTCCAGCCAGAGCACCTTGGCTTTAGTCTGTTCCGTTTTTAGGGTTCTAGAGAATATTCTCGTTTGAAGGGGAAGATTGGCTTCCCAACCCAAAAAATGGGTTGGAACTGCTGGTCTAGCTAAGGTCCCTTGTTTTTCTATGTGAGACCCCGAGGAGGGAGGTGGCGGGAGCACCCAGGTCCCCCGGCTCAGGCCGCTGTGCTGCCTTTTCTGTCTCCGCCTGGGTCCTGGTTTGCCGGTCCTGCCCGGAGTCTCCTTTCCTGGCAGCCTGAAGCTCTGGGTCTCGGGGCCCCTCCCGCCCCACACACCACCCTGCTGCGGGGGCGGCGCGGCAGGGGCACCGGGAGGGGGGCCCTGCTGCGTCTGACCGGCTCCTGCGTCCCCCACAGTCGGTCGTGCGCACCTGCCGCATCCGCAGCTTTGGGCACTTCGTGGCCCGCCTGCAGGGCAGCATCCTGCAGTTCAGCGCCGAGGCCGGCATCTTCGTCAGCATCGCGCAGTCGCAGTCGGAGCAGGAGGGCGTGCTGCCGCAGGCGCAGGCGCAGTTCCGCATGGTGAGCCGCCGTCTGGGGGGGAGGGGGCTGCGGGAGGGGCCTCGAGGGAGCACAGGGAGGGGGCGGTGCTTTGCGAAGAGGCAGCGGCCGGGGCTGGAGGCCGTCCCCGCCCCCTCCTAGTGTGAGCTCCGGCACCAGTGGCCCCGGCCTCATGGGGTCGTGGTGTGTCTCGGGCACGTGTGTGCCCAGCAGGTACCCCCGGCGCTTCCTCTTTGGGGAGTGAAGACTGGGGGTGGGGTCGTGGCAGGATCTTTCCCTCTCGGAGTCCCAGAAAGTAGGTGGCCGGGGTTACCTCTTCTCCATTTAGAACTTGGTCCCCAGACACGGAGAGTCAGCTTTGTGCCAGGCCCGTCCGTTCTCTAGGCCCTGGGTCGCAACAGCAAACAAGGTAGTCCTTTCTCGGGCCGGTGCTCGGGAGCTCGGTCTGGGTCATGGGGGCCAGCTGAGTGTGCTGTGCCCCCGCCTGGATGGGGGGGGTGGGTGTCTGGCCCTGAAGCCCGGCCCGTGTGTCTCTGCAAACCTCGAGGGTCATCTTCGTCCCAGGCCTGTCCCCTCCTCCCAAGCTGCAGGCCTCCCCACCCTGAGCACCCCCTCCGTGCGGACGGCGCGCGTGGCCCGGAAGGGGCGCAGGTGCACCAGGGACTCCCTTCTTCTCGGTCTTAAAAGCAAGGTCGTTTTGTTAACAAACCTTTTGTGTTAAGGGTTTTGTTGCTGTTCTTAGAGAAAAACGTATAATTATAAAGATAATCATGGGGAAATTACGCAGCTTTAAAAAATGTTAGCTTTTGCAGGCATTTCCTTTAGCTTAAGGCTCCAAGACTCGTCCTTAGGGGCAGGGAGCCACTGAGAGCCCCTCGCGGGTGGTGCTGGACCCCAAGGTCCCGTTGCCTGCCGGGGTCCCCCTACACTGCTGAGTGGCCCTTGTCCAGCCCAGGGGCCCCTCCCTCGGCAGAGCATGCCATCCCCGTACTGACATCTGCCGTCACGTCCTGAGAGCTTCCGAGTGCCGAGCCGAGGTGGCCCGGGACGGCGCGTTCGGCCCTGGACGCAGCTCGGTGAGGGGGCACGGCCACAGAAGAGGGATGGTCAGAGCCAGGGCTCTGGGACCGGGCGGACTGGCTCTTCCTTCTGAGCTGCTGTGGGCGCGGCTTCTCTGCAGGCCGTTCGTGCTCCTTTTCCAGGACGCCAGCATCTGCCTGGGTTAGGGACCCAGCTTTCCTGTGGTTCCTCAGGTGTCCCCTGAGGACGGCAGAGGCCTGCATCTCTGAGCCGCTGGCCCGGTGATGCCAGAGCCCGAGGTTGGTGTGGCTCCCCTCTTCCTGGACCCAGATGGAGGCCCTCCCTCCACACCGGGCAGAGTGGACACTACAGTTTCAACTCCAGCCTGAAAGGCTGTTCCCTGGGCTTAGTTCCTTCGGTGCCAGTGCTCCCCATTCTCACCAGTCTGCCGGCCAGGCCTGCTCTGTGCCTCCCTCCCTCCTTCCTGTGCCCGGGGGTCCCCCAGGGGCCGTTGTCATGCAGGGCTCTTCGGGGTGTAGGCGCATCTCGCACAACCATCTTTTAACTGTCACAACTAAGACGTTGGCATGGGTGCAGTACTGTTGGCCCCAGACTTTACTCAGATGTCACTCAATTCTCCATGGGCGCCTGTTTTCTTTGTTGTTGTTTTTAAGATTTTTATTTATTTATTTGACAGAGATCACAAGTACGAAGAGAGGCAGGCGAGGGGGTGGGGGAAGCAGGCTCCCCGCTGAGCAGAGAGCCTGATGTGGGACCCGATCCCAGGACCCTGAGATCATGACCTGAGCCGAAGGCAGAGGCCTTAACCCACTGAGCCACCCAGGCACCCCTCTTTGTTGTTGTTGTTGTTGTTTTTAAAGATATTTTTTTTTTTTAAGATTTTCTTTATTTATTTGAGAGAGACAGGTGTAGCAAGAGAGAGCATGAGTGGGGAGGAGAGGGTGAGGCAGGTTCCCTGCTGAGCAAGGAATCCGATGTGGGGCTCAATTCCAAGACCCTGGGATCATGACCTGAGCCAAAGGCAGCTGCTTAACTAACTGAGCCACCCAGGCGCCCTTTTTTTTAAAGATTTTTATCTTTAAAATAGAGACAGAACACAAGCAGGGGGAGAAGCTGGCAGAAGGGGAAGCAGGCTCCCCGCCGAGCAGGGAGCCCAATGGGGGGCTCGATCCCAGGACCCCGACATCATGACCTGAGCCCCCCAGGCACCCCAGATGTCCATTCTCTTTCCCCGGCTCCCACAGTATGTTGGGTTGTGTTTCTCCTTGGTGGGCTCCAGGCTGTGACGGTTCCTCAGTCTTTCCTTCTGTGACCTTCACATTTCTGAGGAGTCACTTTGTGGAGCACCCTCAGTCTGGCTTTGCCCAGACACATCTGGGCCGTGTTCTCGTGGTTAGGATGCGATTGTACACTCAAGGTTACTGTTGTAAAGCATTACTTTGAGGAGGTCACTTTACCCATCACAGGGCCTTCAGTGTCGCGACCCCGGCCCCCATCTTTAAGGATGAGTCCCCATCCTTCATCTCATCTTTAGAGCACGTTAGGGAGTTTGGGCTTCATCCAGAAGACAGGGCAACCGCCAGAGACTTCTGGTCAGGGCCTCGGTGCACAGTAGCTGGTGTCTGGCTGCCGGTGGGGAAGGCGGCCGGGGGGGCAGAGGCCCGGGCCGGGGAGGAGGAGGTGGGACGAACCAGCTTAGACTGGGGTCGCGCAGCGGAGGTGAAGGGGAGCCGAAGCGTGTGAGTGATATTTTAGGACGTGTGGTGGGCAGGACAGGGAGGCAGTAACTTGGGGAGCAGAGAGAGGGAACGGTCACAGCCCAGCTCAGCCTCCTCACACACGGTGGCTGCTTTCTCGAATCCGGGATCCCCAGAAGGGGAGCAGCGGGTTTGGAGGAGCGGAGGGGGCTGTCTGGGCTGGAGCTGCAGGTCTGGAAGAAGTTGGCAAGTGGATGGCGATGGAGGGCGCGGTGCGGGGACTGCACGGAGCAGAGGGCCAGAGCTGGAAGCCCCCTGCGGGCAGGCGCCGCGTGCGTGCGTGCGTGTGTGTGTGTGTGTGTGTGTGTGTGTGTCCCGTGCGCAGCTGCCGCTCCCTGTCCCGAGCGCCTGGGCCGGCGAGAGCGTCAGTGTGGGTCCCAGAAGCCCTTCTCTGCCAGGGGACTGGTCTGTCCCCCCCGCCTCCCCCGCCTTCCCCGCCCTCACTTAGCGGGAGCGAGAGAGCTGACTTCACGCGAGGGCTTCCTGTCTCAGACTCTGGGAATTCCTCCTGGATCATCTGTGAAAGCTCCTGGTCACTGGGGAAAGGACTGTGGCCCCGGTGCCCGGTCCCGAGCTGAGCACGTGTTTCGTCTCGCAGGCCCAGGAGGAAGCCCGTCGGAACAGGCTGATGAGAGATATGGCCCAGCTGCGGCTTCAGGTGCGGCCCGGCGGCTGCCCCGCTCTGTCCCCTGCCTCCCCTCCCCCCTTCCACCGTGACGCCGCCCCCCAGGCTCTTGGCCGTCTCCCCCTTCCGTGGCGGCTTTCGCTTAAAGCACATCGCCTCCCTGACCGCCTTCTCTTGCTCATTTCCTCACTGAGTCCTGACGGCCCCTTTCTGCCTTCTCTGTTCTCTTCCTTTCCTGCTTCCTGTCCCCTCTTCCTCCAAGGCCTCGGTCCAGGGAGCCCCCAGCCCCCTTAGCAGCAGGGGATGCCCGACGAGAGCCCCCGCGGGTCCCGTCCTTCCCGCCCCCTGCAGCCCCATCCACTCCGCCCTCTCTCCTCAGCTCGAGGTCTCTCAGCTGGAAGGGAGCCTGCAGCAGCCCAAGGCCCAGTCGGCAATGTCGCCCTACCTCGTCCCCGATACCCAGGCCCTCTGCCACCACCTCCCGGTCATCCGCCAGCTGGCCGCCAGTGGCCGCTTCATCGTCATCATCCCGAGGACAGGTAGGCGTGCCGGGGGGGAGGACGGCGTGGCTGAGAGAGGCTTGGGGCTCGCGATTGGGAGTCGGTCACAGGGGCCCAGTTCTCACTCTGTGGCCTCGGTCCGGTCCTGCCATCTTTCTAAAACTCAGTCACTTTGTGGAACGTGTGTGACGGCCTCTGTTAAACGCTGACTCACGAGATGAGAGAAAAGGGAAAAATCTTAAGCGCACGCACTTGGTAAACTGTGAGCTCCGTTGTTCGGAGAAGATCCTATTTTGGATGAGCTCTGGGAGCCGTGGAGGAGCCCCGGTCCCTGCTTCTCCTGCAGTGGGTGCCGGGGGTCCCCGCGAGCTCAGCCGCCTCCTGAGGAGCCCCGGGCCACAGCAGCGCAAGCTTACCTGTTTCGTCCCTCCCCACCCCCACCTTGCCCACCAGTGATCGATGGCCTGGACTTGCTGAAGAAGGAACACCCAGGGGCCCGGGATGGGATCCGATACCTGGAGGCAGAATTTAAGAAAGGAAACAGGTGAGTGTGGGCCTGGCTGGGCGTCTCCCGAGCCCCGTGTCAGGCTTCCAGACAAGACTACTTGTCCCTGGGTCCCCGTGGGTGAGACTCACTTGTAGTCTGTGCGCTGCGGTGGGGTGGGGGCGGTGGGGGGACAGGGATGTAATTACAAGTCAGGGTCTCAGCTGTGGGTGGAGAGGGGGAGGCACTGACCTGCTGTCTCTCTGTCTCTGGGGCGGACACGAGATCAGCATGATTGGGGAGCTGGGCCCCCCCAACCCCGGACTACTGGTTTAGGGTCGGGCCCCGTGATCAGGGCTCCTGGGGTGGGAGTGCCTTTGCCGTCGCCGCCAGCTGGGGACTGCCGAGGCCCGCACAGGCCCTCCCTTAGGGGCTCCGGGGCTGGGAGAGCAGCCGGCGGTGGGTGCAGTAGCTGGAGAAGCGAGCCCCGCTCCCCGGTGCCCCCGCTCCCTGGCGGCGTCTGCCCCTGCCTGGCCGGGAAGCCACACAAAGCCTGCTTGTTTGGACCTTGTCTCCAGAAGCCCTGACTTGAAAAGCATCTGCTGCCCCTCTCCTCCCAGCCCCTCCCCCGGGAGGAACCAAGGGATCGATGTTATCGGGAGGAAAAGCGAGCTGGGCTCAGAGGCCAGGAAGCTCCTTTGAAATGGCTCTAGAAAGAGCTGTGATGGTAGAGAGGTGCCCCTATTCTCCCGTAAGATGGGGCCCCCTCCCCTGGGCCACAGCGAGGTGCTCTGTGGGAGGCGCCCCACCTCCTCTGACTCCCACCCCCGTGCCGCCGCCTCCTTCGCAGGTACATTCGCTGCCAGAAAGAGGCAGGAAAGAGCTTCGAGCGGCATAAGCTGAAGAGGCAGGATGCAGACGCCTGGTAAAATGCCGGACCCTGCTCCTGGAGTGTCGGCCTGGCCGCCTGCCCCGCCCCCTCCAGCTCTCCCCGGGCCGGACGGTCCTGCAGCAGCTAGTGGGACCAGCCTGGGGCCATGCTCGACCTGCCAGGGCCTCCCGTGTGTGTCCCCTGGGAGGGAGCGAGAAGGGGTCCTAGCCCCAGAGCCCCCTTGGTGTCCCTGCTCGGCGTCCCTTTGCCCACTTCCCACAGGATACCCTCTAGTACCAGGTTCCAGAACCCTGCCCTTCCCTGCCTGCTTTCTCCTGCTCGAGCTCCTGCTGCCCTCCCTGTCCCCAGCTTCTGCTCCGGGCCCTGGGGATCCGGTGTGTAGGCTGCACTCACGCTGGGGCTTGGCCCACGTCCTCTTCCTACCAGGACCCTCTATAAGATCCTGGACAGCTGCAAACAGTTGACTCTGGCCCAGGGGGCGGGTGAGGAGGACCCGAGCGGCATGGTGACCATTGTCACAGGCCTTCCATTGGACAACCCGAGTGCACTCTCAGGCCCTATGCAGGTGGGTCCGCGGGGTGGGGGGACAGGCGTGAATGGGGAAGAGGTGCCTGAGCAGGCTCCCTCCTCAGACCACTCCGTGTACTCACTTGTCTCACTTCCACTGTCCCTTAGGCAGCCCTGCAGGCCGCTGCACACGCCAGTGTGGACATCAAGAATGTTCTGGACTTCTACAAGCAGTGGAAGGAGATCGGTTGAGACGGACCCCCAGGCCCTGCAGTGGGGCTGCATCCAGATCTCTCCTGCCCTCCCTGGCGGCCACCCCACCACACGCCGACGCTCGCACGCACGCAGGAAGGAAGCCCAGCCGCGCACAGGCCGCAGGGAGGGCCCAGAGCCGCAGGGAGGGCGGGTCCCCCTGTCGCCGAGACGACGTCAGGAAAGTGAGGGAAGTGCTGGGAGCAGGAGAGGCCCGCAGGCCCCCAGCCAGCCCTTCTGCTTCAGCCCCCCGCTGTCCCCAAGGGCAGGGGGCAGGCGTGGGCGTCTGCGTCTCGTTGGAGTGGTTTGTGGACCTCTGAGGAGAAGGGACAGCAGAAGGGCCCCTCTTCCTCATGCAGGATGCAGGCTGGTTGGCGCCGGGGGCAGAATTGGGGAACTCCAGACACGTGGGTGGTGCTCTGTGGACCCTTCCCCCCGGGGTGGGGGGTGGGGGGGCTGCCCGTCCTCCTCTCCCTTTGCGCAGGCAAGGCAGCCCTGGAGCCTTGGCGACTCTTCCAGAAGAGGGGCCTGGAGCTGCCGGCACCAAGAGCAGGGCAGGGCTCGCCCCCTCCTGCTGCTGCGGGGACCGCACACCCAGCCGCCCCACTTCTGCTTTTGCTCTGCGTCTGCCCAGCTTCCAGGGCCCGGAGCAGGCCGCTCTGTCCGTCGGCAGTCTGGCCCGCGGGCCAGGGAGGGTCCCCGGGCCCCCAGCCCCGCAGTGGTGGCGTCTGTGTGGGGGGCAGAGTGCGATGTCAGGAAGAGGAAGGGGTGCAGTGAGAGGCCTGCGTGGAGGTGGGCCGCAGGAAGGAGAGGCCCTTCGAGCTGCCCGCTTGGGGGCCTGCTGTCCCCATGGGGTGAGCATAGGGCTCGCTTGCGCGCAAGGGGCAAGGCGGATGTGGGGACCAGGAACCCCTCAGGGCAGTGGGCGGAGCAGCAGGCACAAGCTGTCCGGGAGGCTCTGGCCAGGACCGCCTCAGCCTCTTGCCCTGGGGCTGGCCAGGAGCTCGGCCAGGGGAGGGGGGGTGCTGGGGGTCTTGGCTCTGCTGCCCTCCACCCCAGCGCTAGCCTAGCTTCCCTGGGCTGTTCTCAGAGGAGAGCAGGCTTCTTGCCTCCTTCCTCTAAGACAGTGGGTCTGGGACGATCTGGGGGGAGCGGGGTCACCCCCCCACTCCCGGTCCTTGGCAGAGACTGAGACTAAAGCATCACTTAATAAAGATCCCTCGAAGCCCACCCCTGTCTCCTGGTGCCGTTCTGTCCGCTTATATTTGGATGTGGTCACTGTCTTCCTGAAATGGCGTTTCCAAAAGGTTTCTTCAAGGTGAACGCCCCTGAGCCAGGAGCCGGCAACTCGGGTGGAAGCCCCGGGGATGGTTTTGTGGAAGACACAGTCAAGCTCGCAGCCCTGTGAGCGGCTGGTGCCTTTGCAAGGTGCTGGGTGGGAACTCGAGCCAAGAGCGCAGCGCCCTAGGGGCAGATGGTGCGGCCTCCAGCCGGGTCCCCTGAGTGGGGCTGAAGCTCTTCCTCTGGGGGGCCGTGGGCGGGGCCCGGACACCAGCCACTGGGGCCTCCGCCCTGGGCCCCCCACGAGGGCTGGCAGGTCCAGTGTGTCTGGGGAGGAGCAGGCATGGCGGTTCCCTTGTGATTCAGCCCCGTTTCCTGAAGGTGTTCACCCTGGACTCGGCCCAGCACCGGGTGCTGAGAGGCCCTGAAGCTCAGCAAGGTGCTTTCTGAGGTCACAAGTCAGGATTTGGGTTCCCGAGCCCAGCCTAAGGCAGAGCCCCCCGACTCCTCGCAGAACCCAGAGCCCTTGCGCAGCCTGCTCTGAGGAGGGCCCCACGTCGCCCTGGCCGAGTCCGGGCTGGGGCTCCAGCGTGCTGTGGCCCGTCTGTGTCCGTGGGCTCGGGTCGGGCTGGAGGGGCTGGCTGTGTGCAGGAGGCCGAGTGAGCTGCCTGCTAATGGGGCTGGGCCACCCCGCGCTGCTCCCTGGGGGCCGGACAAGGCTGGGATTGTTCCCTGGCTCCCCTTTGTCTCGCTCCCCGCCCAGGCCTGGCCCGCCTGCCCGTCGCCCTCTCCCTCCGGTCAGCCTGGCTGGCAGGAGCCTGGGACTCTGCCCGAGGAGCCCCAGGCCCGCTGACCCACCGGCTTCGGAGCGCCTGCCACGCTCTGGGTAAGGAAGCTCACCTGGGGCATGACACCTGCTCTGGGGGACCGGAAGTGAAGCCCATGCTCCAGCCCCCTCCTGTTTCCATGGCTACAGCACACAGCCCTCCAGAGACCCCAACCCTACCACTAAGGGAAGGGACCCCGAAGGGAGCTAGGCTCTAGCATCTCCACTCCCACCCGTGGTCCGGGGCGGCGGGCGGCATGCAGGATGGGTCGGACCTCCCCCATCCCACTCCTGGGAGGGGCAGGGGGACCCGGGAGGCCTCTTCTAAAAGCTCAGCCGGGCCACGGGGACTAGAGACCCAGCCTGCCTCTGCCCGGCAGGGTCCCCAGCACCCAGCTCAGAGGTGGAGGGCCTGGCAGGAGCAGAGGCTCGGGGGCACACACCCAGACCGCCCCCGCTGGAGGCAGGAAGAGGGGCGGGGCAGGGCTGTATTGTTGTGGCGCTGTTTGGCGGGGGAGGGGGAGGGTCCTATTCTCCCTCCCCGGGGGCGGCTCCACCGCCGGCTGGCCCAGCCCCTCCACTGGTGCCAAGGAATGTGCCTGGGAGAGGCAGGCCAGGCCGCCGAGCCGCAGCCACCCGGAGGCAGCGCACAGGTCTGGAGCTGAGGGGTACGGGGCTCAGGGGGGTCGGGGACCCCTGGGGCCCGAGTGTAGTCCTTAGAGAAGAGCCAGCCAGACTCCCCCTTATTTGTTGCCCCTCCCGCGGCCATCTGGCCTCTGCAGGAGTTCTCTGCGCGTGTCATCAGTTTTCTGTGCTCAGCCCCGGCTCCGTGGGCCAAGAGGCGTTCTGGGGGTGGGGGGTGCTCTCTGCACTGACCTCCCTGACTCAGGCTTCCTGGGAGACAGAAACTGGGGGCTGGGGACCCGGCTCCAGGGGTTGGGACTGCTAACCGAGTCTGTCTTTGGGCCGGGGAGCACCCTGCACTCAGTGTGCCCGGGCTGAGACAGCAGCCCCTCTCGGTGGGGCGGGCTGGGGGCACTGCCTACTCCAGGCTGGGGTGGTCACGTGGTACGAGGACCGGAAGCCAGCTTGCACCCACACGTGCACGTGCGGGCACAGCCCACTCTGGGTCCCAGGGACCAGGCCCGGTGTGGCCTGGGTGAGAAGGGGCCTGAGAATGGGGGGCAGATACCTGATGTCCTCGCCCCGCACTCTGTCTCTAGGTCACCGCGTGGAGGTTGCTGCCACCATGCTCAGTCTCAAGCTGCCCCAACTCCTCCGAGTCCACCAGGTCCCTCGGGTGAGGGGCTTGGCCCACCAACTCCCCCTCCCCAGGCTACTACTGGCTGGGGCAGAGGCCCTTCCCTTTGAGCAGTTGGGCGTGGGTATAGGGGGCTCCTTCCTGCAGGCATCCCTCTGCTCTCTAAGGAACCCGCTGGCCACCCCTCCCCAGAGCCCAGAATGCTCCTCCACCGAGTCCCCTTCCTCCCTGGGCCCCACCCCACCCCTCCTCTCTGGTCCCCTTCCCGCTGCCTTCTCTCTTTCTCCTCTGCTCTCTAGGGTATTTGGGACCTGCGGTAAGATGGGGGTCTGATTTGCTTCGGTTTGGGGTCGGAGTGACCTCCAGCCCACTCTTCCACGCCCTCGCGGAGATCTCTGGCAGAGAGAGAGAGAGAGAGGCGGGCCCCATGACGCCCCCCTGTGTCCCCCCGGCCCTGCGCAGGTGTTCTGGGAGGACGGCATCATGTCTGGCTACCGCCGCCCCACCAGCTCGGCCCGGGACTGTGTCCTCAGCTCCTTCCAGATGACCAACGAGACGGTCAACATCTGGACTCACTTCCTGCCCACCTGGTGAGCGGCGCCCGGAGGGGGTCCTCGGCGGGCAGGGGCCGTCCAGCCCGCGGGCGTGGCGGGTGGGCGGCGGGCCTGAGCACCTGCCCGCCGCAGGTACTTCGTGTGGCGCCTGCTGGCGCTGGCGGGGGGCCCGGGCTTCCGGGCGGAGCCGTACCACCGGCCGCTGCTCGTCTTCCTGCTGCCCGCCTGCCTCTACCCCTTCGCGTCGTGCTGCGCGCACACCTTCAGCTCCATGTCGCCCCGCGCGCGCCACATCTGCTACTTCCTGGACTACGGCGCGCTCAGCCTCTACAGCCTGGGTGAGCCCCGCGGGGCCGGGGCGGGGCCGGGGCGGGGCCGGGGCGGGGCCCGGATGGGCCGGGACGCTCTGGGGACGCGCCCGGGACGCTCTGGGGGCGGGGCCGGGGCGATTCGGGGGCGGGGCCTGGGTGGGCCCGGGACGCTCTGGGGACTCGCCCGGGACGCTCTGGGGGCGGGATCGGGCGCGCCCTTGGGACCGGGGTCCTTCGGCACTCCGGTGGGGCGCCCGCGCCCTTGGGACCTCAGCCCCAGCCCCGCCCCCTTCCTCCCCAGGCTGTGCTTTCCCCTATGCCGCCTACTCCATGCCGGCCTCCTGGTTGCACAGCCGCCTGCACCGGCTCTTTGTGCCTGCTGCCGCACTCAATTCGTTCCTGTGCACCGGCCTCTCCTGCTACTCCCGGTGGGTTTTCCTCCAGTGCGGAGGGAAAGGCGGAGGGACAGGACAGGGCACCCCCAGACATACTGGAGGCCAGCGATGGCTACCTGCGCCTCGGGCTCTTGACCAACATGAGTAACACGGGCGCTGCTTATTGCGGACTCCCCGGGCGTCGCTCCTGTCCCCGGGCACCAGACCCGCCCGGTCTCCTTGAAGTCTCCAGCCAAGAGGGGCATGTGTCTACCCCTCTCAGACGTGGTCACTTCCAGAGAGGTCCCATGCCCTAAGTGCTTTCACAGCCACTAAGCTACAGTGACATTCCATCCTGGCCAAAGAACCCCTGACCTTCAGTGACCTCCCCCACCCTGAGAAAGGATGGTAACCAGCCTCTCCCTCCCGCCTCCCAGGTTCCCGGAGCTGGAAAGCCCTAGGCTCAGTAAGATCCTCCGCACGGCCGCCTTCGCCTATCCCTTCCTGTTTGACAACCTCCCTCTCTTCTACCGGGTAAGGGAGCCCGGGGCTCCTGCCCTCCCCACTCCCCAGACCCTCCCTCCCGAAGGCCCTGCCCCCAGCTCTGCTTGTCCTCTGCCAGCTTGGACTGTGCTGGGGCAGGGGCCCCAACTGTGGGCAGGAGGCGCTGAGCGCCAGCCACGGCTACCACCTCCTCTGCGCGCTGCTCACTGGCTTCCTCTTCGCCTCCCATCTGCCCGAGCGGCTGGCCCCAGGACGCTTTGACTACATTGGTGAGAGCTGGAGAGTGGCGCCCCCACAGGGAGGGGTGGGGGGAGACAGCGTCCCCCCCAGGGAGGGGTGGGGGGAGACCGCGTCCCACAGCGCAGAGAGTGACGGGATATCGCGGCCTGGGAGAGCGCCCGGGGCCCAGGTGCACCCCACCTCACATAACAGTGAAACCAGCAGCACGTGTACCGGGAGCCTTGTAGGTTTTCTTACTCCCCGTTTAGGGGAGCAGCCCGCCTAGAGGAGGAGGGGGTTGGGCGGCCCTGGGGGTGGGGTACTGTGCCCTGAGCGCCCGCCCCCCGCAGGCCACAGCCACCAGCTCTTCCACATCTGTGCCGTGCTGGGCACGCACTTCCAGCTGGAGGCAGTGCTGGCTGACATGGGATCTCGCCGAGCCTGGCTGGCCACGCAGGAGCCCCCCGTGGGCCTAGCAGGCACGGTGGCCACGCTGGGCCTGGCGGTGGCTGGGAATCTGCTCATCATTGCTGCCTTCACAAGCTCCCTGTTTCGGGCCCCCAGCAGCTGCCCCCTGCTACAGGGCAGTCCCCTGGAGGGGGGCATGAAGGCCAGACGGCAGTGAGGCCCCGTCTCGGAGCCTGCCCTGGGGAAGGCAGGGGCCAGGCCCCGGTGCTGGGGAGGAGCCCAGACACGGGCCTGCGGAGTGGGGCACATGGGAGCCTGGAGCCGAGAGTGGCTGCGGAGAGAGGGCAGAGGGGCGGAGGGGCCGGGGCGGTGCTGGCGGCGAGCAGGAGGGTCAGCGAAGGTGCGCTCAGCGGGGCCGGGTAAGTGCTGAGGGTCCGAGAGGGGCGGTGCGAACGTCCAGGCTGGAGCTGGCCCCCCCAAGGCTGGGGACAGGGAGGTGCTGGGCCCTGACACCTGCTCCCGTTCCTGCCTGCAAGTCTGCGCCAAGCCCGGGGAAGCACTAACACGACTAACCCAGGCCCACCCGCGTCAGGGCGAGGCCCGCCCCGCCTCCCCCACCGGGGGGCTCTGTCGGGGTCACAGCCTCACAGCCGCAGGCTCAAAGGGTCCGGCCTTTGGGTCTACATGGGCGTCCTGGATGGTGTGGAGGGCTGGGGGGTGCTGGGCTAGAGGGGGAACCCTAGTACTCAGACCTTTAGAAAGCTCCCTTCGATGCTTCCAAACGAGGCGGGTACAAATAAACCAGTGGACAGCAGATCTGGGGGAGTACTGAGACTGAAGAGGGTACACCTCCTCCCCGCTCCCATCCACAGCGCCCCCCAAAACTCCACAGATGGACAAAGACTCGCAGCCCCACCAATTCCTCTTCTGAAGTTTATTCTGGAGCAGCCGGCTTGATGGGGACCCCACCCTCACGGGGCAGGGGCGCGGGGGGGGGGGGGCTGCCCACTCTAGGCCGTGCCGTAGAAGCGCCGGTAAGCGTCCTGGAAGCCGATGTGGTCAGCCAGCTCGTCACAGTCGGGGTTGAGCTCGCAGACTTCCCTCCTGGGCTCCAGGGGGTCCGGGTAGGGGGCTGGGGCTCTGACCACCGAGAGAGGGGCATGAGCCTTCACGAAAAGTGCCCGTGGCCCTGGGGGGGGCTCCCCGCCCATCCACGGGGCCCCCAGACAACACTCACCCCAGCCCGGGGTACAGGTAGCGCCGGAGCCTCCTCACCACCTCGCTGCCCTCCCGCTTGGACACAAAGGCTGTGGGGCACAGAGGCGGGGATCAGGTGGCTGGGAGCCCCATGGGGTGACACGCGCACGCCCCCCACGGGCCCTGCCTCATACCTGCACCTCTGCGGGACTCCGCACCGCTGGGCTTCGCGTCTGCAAAGGAAAGGGTCCGGTTCAGCCCTGCTCGTCCCTGTGCCCCCCAACCAGGACAGAGCCCGCAGGAGGGCGGCTGGGCGGGCAGGGGGCAGGGGAGGGGAGGCTGGGGCGAGGTGGGCCACTCACCCGCCGGGCCAGCCAGGCAGAGCGTGGCCAGGGCCAGCAGGGCGAGGACCGTCACAGGCCTCATGGCGGGTGTGTGTGTCCGTGTCCGTGCGCGGCTGCCGGGGCTGCGGGGCCTCTGCTGGTCTGTCTCCCGCCGCGGCCAGCACCGGCACCATTTATACTCCGGTTGTGCCCAGAGGCGAGGGGGGCGCCCTCCATGTGGGCAGGTCTTGGGGGACAGTGCCAGGGCCGTTTGGGAGTCATCCGCCCCAGCTCTGAAGGCCAGACCCCAAAGGATGTTGTGGTTGGAACTGGAGCTGCCTGGGCAGGCCCGGCCCCTCCCCGGGGGTGCGCCCCACATCCCCCCGCACCAGCCTCAGTTCGAGCACCAGTGGGGCGGGCTGGGGGAGGGGATCCGAGGGAGAAAGGGGGGGCTCCAGGTCTAAAATAGGCTCTGGGAGAGCCAGGCTGCCTCTTGAAGGCTGTGATTTGCGCTGCCGGCCGAGGGCAGAAGCCAAACCCCAGGAGGGGGGGACCCGAGGCAGCGATGCCCTCGTTCACCCGAGGTGGTGGGGGGGTGCCCTATCCCCACAGGGATGTCAGTGGCTGGCCTGGTGTGGGGGCGGTGGGGACAGGCAGGGCCTATGAGCAGCGGGGAGACGGAGGGTGCCTCTGGCCTCGTGCTGCCTGGTGGCCTCCCCGAGGTTAACAACTGTGGGGACCTGTCTTCCAAGACAGACGTCCAGCCTGAAAAACCCCATCCCAGCCCACGTCCCCCTCAGCCCGGCCTGGAGGGGAGGGGCGAAGGTGTCCTCACGCACGGCCTCGCTGCCCACCCCACGGCCTGCAGCCGGGCAGGAGGGTGGCCAGCAAGGGTCCCCCGGCATCTGCCTGAGTGTCCCCAATGCCTCCAGACAGGCCCAGCCAAGCCTCCCCGAGGGGGCTTTCCCTGCACCCGTGTACCCACCCACTTCACCCGCCTGCGTGTGCACGGGCACTCACCATGTGCGTGACGGAGGGAGGCCCGCCCAGGGCCTTCCTCACAGTGAACCCGAGTGGCAGAGAGAAAGGGCGGAACCCAGGGGTCCCGGTCTCCGTGCCAAGGGGCTTCGCTGCCCTCCCCGCACCGGACATGTGATGGTCAGCGGCGCCCCTGCCAGCCCGGCCTGGACGCTCTCAGAGCAGCGCGGGGGCCTCGGCCCGGGACAGGCTGGGAGAGGCCCAGAGGAGGAAGCATCCTCGCAGATTACAGTGTAGGAAGCGGAGGAAGTTTATTTACGGATGTGGAGAGAACATGGCAAAGGCCCTGGGGCTGGCCGGCAAGGGGGCAATCAGGACACACTGAACACAGACGCCCCGAGCCAGGTCCGGGGGCGCTCAGGACGGGCAGGGCAGCAGCTGGCCCGACCCGCAGGACAGGGCCTGGGGCCTGATTCCCGGCGTGGGAGCTGGCCGACAGCCCTGAAGGTAGAAGAAAACAGGGAAGGGTCTGAAGAGTGTGACCCCAAGGGAGCCCCCGAAGCGGGAGGGGTGGTCAGGCCTCATCCTCCGGCTAATTCCATCCGTGCTCAGGGACTGGGCACCATTTCAGGGATTCTGAGGCAGCCGGCCCAGGCCCTCGGTCTCGCCTGCGCTCTGGTCCCGGTCCAGCGGCTGCCTCACTTGGGCTCCCCCAGCGCGCCCACCAGCTCCTTCTGTGCTCTGTGCAGGGCCTGAAACAGCACATGAGAAAACCCAAACTTTCCCCTCCACTCAGCCTGGCCCCGGGCCTGCTTTTCCCCCGGATGACACGGACAGGGTCTCGGCTCGGGCCACACGCCCAGGAGGGCAGGGGTCTCTGGAAGGTGCGCCTTATTCAGCAAGTGTTTGAGGCAGGCTGGCGGTCGTGGCCACCGAGGCTGGGTCTCCCCGGAGCAGCACCCAGCGTGAGTAAGGGCCCCCCGACGCATCCCCCGATGGCTTGCGCCCGGCCAGCGATTTCTAGCAGGCTCGCAGCTGGGCCGCCGGCGGGGACACGAACGACCCCGCAGGGCCGCGCGGACTCAGGCACCTGGCTCGCCCGTGCACCTGCTGCACGCTCGGGGAGGCTCTGGCTGCGCTGGGGGGGGCTGGGGCTCGGAGCAGGGGCTGGGCATCCCCCTCTGAACACAGAGGCTTTGGACATCAGGGCTGGCAGGCCTGGAAGTCGGCGCCCAGACAGAAGAGTGACCCGTGGCCTCAGGGGGTGGGGTGGCAGTGGCGGGGAGCACTCTGCCTGACAACTCAGCAGGGTGCCCCCAAGGGGGCAGGGGGCAGGACCCCGTGGGTACCTGCTGCCCGGTGCCTGGAGCCAGGGAGGGGGTGAGGACAGGAGGGAAGAGAGCAAGCCACCGGCCCTGCTCCTGCTGCCGGCTCTCCAAGGTTCGGGGGCCGGGGAGCCAGGGATCTGGGGACCCACTGTGGTGAGGAACTGGAACAGGAAGGCCCGCCCCAGGAACAGACCCGCCGTGTGGTCAGAAGGGAACACGAGCTGGGCGTCTGGACGGCGGCGCGAGGCCAACAGCGGTGCCCGCGGGCCTGGACTGGAGCCCCTTTTGAGAGGGAGGAGGGGAGGCAGGGAGGGAGGAGGGAGGGGGAATCCCAAGCAGACCCCCTGCTGAGTGCAGAGCAGGGGGCTCAGTCCCACGACTCCGGGATCACCACCTGAGCCGAATGCACTCGTTTCAAAGCTCCCCGGGGGGTGGGGGTCGTGGAGAACCAGGGACATGGGCCGGCCACCTGCCATCCGGCCCCGCGACAGGGGACCCGTGCCGGGGCCACCCACCTGCCAGGCCTGCTGCCGGTCCCGGGCCTGCTGCTCCAGCTGCTCCAGCTGCCTGCGCCCGGCCAGGACGGCCTCCGCCAGCTGCCGGTTCTCGGCCTCCTGTCTGCGCACCCGGCGCCGCAGGGCGTCCCGCTGCTGCAGCAAGTAGGGGGCCACGGCACTGCGCACGTCTGCCTCGGGGACCCCGCTGGGGCGCCTGGGCGGCCGGGGTGCGGGGAGAGCACGGGTGTGGCTGAGTCTCAAGTGGGGCAGGTGCCGGGGGACACCCCCACCCCGTCTCCTGCCCACATCCCAGCTGTAGGCACCCCCCCCCACGTCTAACGCTCCAGGGCAGGGGGCCACCTTCCAGCCGCTGCCCCTGCCCGTGGGACCCTGCACCCCAGCTCCTTGGCGAGTAGGGGAATGGGGGACCCGCAGAGGCCCCAGCCGGTGCTGGCTAACGTGGGAAGATAAGGCAGGCGGGTCTGGAGGCGAGAGTACGGGGGTCCTGAAGGCCCAGAGTGAGGGGATGGGTTGGTTCCAAGGGGGGGTGGAATCCCCCAGAGGTTCTTTAAAAAATTTGCTTTCAGCTCTAAAACCCGATTCCCTTGTGTGTTAAGGTCACAAAGCATGAGAAATTGGAAAGATCGAGAATGGTGAATGGTGTGCCCTGGCTCCGGCCTCGGTTCAGGCGGGGAGGAGGGGGGCAGGAGGTCAGGGTCCCCCCATCCTGTGCGGGTGCCCCCAGCTGCGGGAAGGTCAGCCTCAGGGGAGCAGGTCGGGGTGTCTTGTTCACTGCTGAATGTCGGGCACGCACAACTGTTTGGGGCGTACAGTAGGGTCCCCATGACTTTGTTCAATGCACAAGTGAGTAAAAGCCGGTCTGACAGAGACTGCAAACCCGCCCGTCTCCTGCCAACGGGCCAGATGGGTCCTGAAATGAGCCCCCCCGCGAGGACGGCCTCTCCCCGTCGGCCCCAGGCCCCTGACAACACCCGCCGGCTCCGGAGGGGGCCACGGGCTTGCTGCGCCCCGCGTCCCGCGAGTGTGAGGCCCTTCTTACCAGGCCGGCTCCGTGCGGTCTTTGCCTTCTTCCACGATCTTGTCCAAGACGTTCAAGACCGCCTCCAGGTTCCCCTCGGCTTTGATCTCAGCAATTTCCTCCTGCAGAGCAAGCAAGCCAGAGCTCGAAGGACACCACACACGCCCGCGGGGACAACACGCCGAACCGGGGGCAGGCCCCAGAAGACTTCGGCCAATTTCTATGTCTCTGTACCCACATTCCAACTCCTTTCCATGTGACTTTAACAATTAAGGACACGAAGCAGCAAATGGACGACATCTGAGAAGAGCCTGCCCAGCACCTTGGGGTACTGCCGCCCCAGGCCCAGCTGCTTGTGCCACGGGTGCACATGGGCATGGAACCCTCCGGAGAGATCGCCGTTACTTCCAGACATGAACAGAGTCTGGCCTCTTTTGTACTCCCCATGGGACGCTGGTCCGCGGCATTCCACGGTAGGTGTCTCCTCGGCACCAGGCCCTGCCCGGGTGCTGGGGACGTGGGGAGGACAGGGCCCCCGGGGCAGCCGGCATGCGCCCTGGCACCGGACTACGGGAGCCGGGAGCAGGGCCACGCCGCGGAGGAGACAGCGGCCACGGCAGCCATAGAGGGCAGCGCTGAGCACTGGGGACCAGAGGGCCAGCACCCTGTGCTGGGCTCCTTGCCACTCACCCGCACAGACGCCTGCAGCTGAGTGACAAACTTGTCATGGACCCGCTGCGCCATCTCGGGCTGCAGCCGGCAGAGGTGCTCATAACAGTCGCTGAATCTCTGGTAGCTGGCGGGAAGGACAGACGGCAGGGCGACAGTCAAATTCACGGCCAGCTCACGGCCTTGGCCTGGCCAACCCCGCCTCCCCGCCCAGGACGTGCCAGGTCAAGTCCATGGCCCCAGGGGAAGGCCGTGGTTTCAACTCTCAGCACGGCTCGGCTCAGCCCCACCTGTCCCCAGGGTCCTCACTGCCTCTCTGCAGAGCCCAGCTGAGCTCTGGGGTCTCCCCTTGAGGGTGGGTCAACCCCGTCCATCCACAGTGCCTCAAATCACCGGGAGGGCTTGCTGAGACTCCGCGCCGGCCACCCCCCCCCCCCCCCCCGAGTGTCCAACCCACTCCCTGGGGACGCCGCTGCGGGTGTGGCCCGAGGTCCTTGAGAAGCTCTGGTCGCTCCGGGCCCCCCTGCGGGGCTGGACCAGGACAGGGCAGGACGGGTGGCCTCTGGCAGACGTTTCCTTCGTCCGCAAAGGAGCCATACGGGAAGGAGCCGATGCCCCTTCTGGAGGCCGGGACCGCTCGCGCGGGGGGCCACCATGGGGACCCTGGCCTGAGGGCAGCGTGCACGCCCTAAGGAGGCCAACCGGAGAGAAGAACTGGGGTGCCCGAGGGCATCCTCAAGCTGCTGAGAACACTAAACGAGCCACCCCACCTTGGGGCTGCTAGTTAGTGGCATATTGGATTCCTCTTACCGTCACGCCGTCTTTGTTTTCAATTTTTTGAATAGATTTTATGTATTTGAGAGGGAGAGAGCGAGCGATCACGAGCCCAGGGTGGGGGTGTGGCAGGAGCAGGGAGCCAACACGGGGCTCGATCCCAGGACCCCGGGATCGTGATACGAACCGAAGGCAGACGCTTTACTGGAGCCCCCAGCGCCCCGTTCGCGCCATTTAAGATGGGGTCTCCGTCCCGGCCGGCCTTGGAGCGGGATCCCCGGCTGCATCGCGGGTCCACCCCCGTAGCCAAAGGACCAGAGGGCGCCCAGGACGCGCCCAGGGGCTCGCTCTCTTGGACAAAGAAATCAAGTACGGCGGCAAAGTCCCTTGCCTTTTCCCCGCTCCCTGCTGTCTCTCTCTACCTTCTCCCTTGGCCCTTCCCCTCCTGCTGGGGTTCGGTGGGCGCCGTGCTGGCCGCCAACAGGTACTGGGTGTTCTGGGGGAGGGAGCTGCACGCCCCCCGGGACCCCCGCAGAAGCACGCAGGGACGGCTGCTTGCGGAGGGCACTTTGAGGGACAAGGGTCTTGGGGACCATCTTGAAGCTGGGGTGGGGTGCTCAGTGACCCGCAGGAAGCGTCTGAGCTGGGAGCCCCCGGGGACACAACAGCCCCCACCCGTGCTCGGCGGGGGGGTGTGGACGCTCCCCAGCTGTGAGGCCAGGCCGGGGGGGCCACGGGACACACAGGAGGTTGGGTCCCTGGAAGCCCACCCTGGTCCCCCCTTTCTCATGGCTCCGGGCCTCCCCGCCCGACGTCTGCAGAGCGGGTGACACGTGAGCGTGCACGGGGCCTTCGAGAGACACCTGCCGTGCGTGCAGGAGACCTGCGGGCCTGCCCGAGCGCTGCCCCGGACATGGAGTCATGTTGTCCGGCAGTAAACGGTGTTGGAATGAGGGTGCCCACGACACCTGGCCCAGCGCCCCCCGGTGCCCCGGAGGCGGCGGCCATCCTCTGTCTGGAAACAACCCCACGGCACCGCTGCTGCCCTTCCACAACTCCAGCTTGGGCACAGACACCTCGCACACTGGCAAACACGCGTGGCCAGGCCTTTGGTCTTGGAGAGCTGCTTGCAAGCCTCTGCCAGCAGCTCCGCGGGAGGGGCCGGCTCTCTCTGTCCTGATGGTCCCTGCTGGACGCTGGCACCCGTGGGGGCTAGACCTTGGCCCCGTGAGCAGGCCCAGGGGCGGATGGCAGGCACCCCTCGGCGTCGGCGGGGCCCCAGGCGTCCCCCGTGCCACCAGCCCCACTCGCCACGCAGTCTGTGGCCACGCTAGGAATGCGGAGCTGCAGGACGCCCGGCCAAGAGGGGCTGGAACCTAAACCGGGTAATTGTGGCCTGAGACGGCCTTGGCTTGGACACCGGAGATCCTGTTCTTCTCCCGGCCTGCTCGAGGGCCCCGGGTCTGGGTGGGCCCCGTCCTGCACTCAGGCAGCGGGCGGCGAGGGCCCGGGGCCAGGCCATCGTCCACAGTGCTGCTGCGGAGGTCTTCCCGCGGCCCCCTTGGGCCCTGAGGACGCAGTGAAGGCGAAGCCCATCGGCACAGATCCCACAGATCCCTGCATGGTGACTGCAGGCCGCGGCCGGCGACACGGGAGGACAGGGATCCTCGCCTTGTTTGTTTCCAGTTTCACGGCGATGTCGTCGCCACACCTGCTTGTATAAGGTGCACAGCACGACGCACACACGCGAGGGCAGCCCGCACCCACCCAGCTTGCACAGGCGCAAGAACCAGGGAGGAGCGGTTTCTCCTCGTGATGGACTCTTGTGATGGTCGCCCTTCGAGGAGCCCCGGGCTTCCTCGTCCTCTCGCGGATGCACGTACCTTTGCCGGCCTCCTCCGACTCCCCTCTCCCTATGCCACGAGTTCCTTTCTCGAGAGCCGGGCAGGTTCTTGAACCATTTAAATGCCCCTGCGACTTTCCTATAAAAATACTCTCAGGGAAAAGCAGGACAAGTGATGCATTTTGGAAAACACTCTGGGCCCTCCTGCCCCGTGTCTCAGGGCTGCCCAGGACTGTGTTTGGAGCGGCTGCACACCAGCCCCGACCCCAGGCCAGCGGGTGCGCGCTGCTCGGGCAGAGGAGTCCTCCCTCATGAGCAGCCCAGTGGCCTCTCTGCAACGCCCCCCCTTACCCCCTGTTGGAGCGGTGCCCTGGCCTTGGCCTTGCAAGGGCACCCAAGGGGCCACCCAGCTGCGTGCCGGCTCTGTGCACTGGTTCTGCGGGCTCACGGCCTGTGTCTGTCTGGGCTCACATCCCACCTCTACCGCTCGTCGGATGAGTGATGTGTGACAACTTCTGTACCTTTCCAAGCCGTGGGTTCTGCTCTGTCGTGGGGAGAGTAGCTGTAGCCCCGCCCACAGAGTTCCTGCGAGCTCACGCGTGGAAAGTACTCAGCACAGAGCCCAGCACCCGCACGAGCCCCGGTTCGTACCGTGAGACTCACTGAAGTCAGCACAGCCCTCGCCCCTCAGGAGTGCCGGACAGCAGTCTGGCTCCCCGAGCCGAGAGGCCTCCCTGCAGAAGACAAGCGCTTCCTAAAAGTGTCCTGGCAGCAGACACCTGCTCGAAGCCAGCCCGGCGACTGGAAGATCCCGCTGGCCCCATGACAGACAAAGGGCTAAGTCGTGGCTCCCCCCAAAGGAGGGTTATATTTATCATCAAAGTCACTGTCTGAAACGTATTTACTGATTTTCAAAACACAAACGACAATATTCACTGACTTTAATCAAGTTCTTCTCTTATACTCTTCTTTTTTTTAAGTTAAAAAAAAATTTTTTTAAAGATTTTATTTATTTGACAGAGAGAAAGAGAGATCCCAAGCAGGCAGAGAGGCAGGCAGAGAGAGAGGGGGAAGCAGGCTCCCTGCTGAGCAGAGAGCCCGATGTGGGGCTCAATCCCAGGACCCTGAGATCATGACCCATGACCTGAGCCGAAGGCAGAGGCTTTAACCCACTGAGTTAAATTTTTTAAGTAACCTCTATGCCCCATGTGGGGCTGGAACTCAGAACCCCGAGATCTAGAGTGGCCTGCTCTTCAACCCTTCCTACACGATAGCTGAGACCCTGCATGGTCTGAACTCACTGAACAAGTATTTCATTAATTGCACTAAAGACTCAAACGGACTTATCACACGAGTTTATTTATTTATTTTCTTAAAGATTTTGTTTATTTGAGAGAGAGAGTGCGCGTGCACAGAAGCAGGGGGAGCGGCAGGTAGGAGAAGCAGACTCCCCCTGAGCAGGGAGATGGACATGGGGCTCGATCCCAGGACCCTGAGATCATGACCCGAGCCGAAGGCAGACACTCGACAGACTGAGCCACCCAGGCGCCCCGTATCACAGAAGTTTAATTTAAAAAAATTTACCTCAAAATACTGAAGCCCAGAATCAATGCGGGTCTGTCAATGCGGGCGGGGCTTTGCAGATGGCTGGGGAGCAGAGGGCAGCTTGAGGGCGGTGCAAAGGACCCCCTCACTTGTGGCCCCACCGACCGCCCCTTCACCCACTGTCCACCAGAGGGCGCTTCAGCCCCAGCCCAGGGATGGGGCACACAGAGCTGGGGACAGGGGCTGGGGTGCCTGACACAGCCTGCCCTGCACGCTCCCCACTGCCCACTGCCAGGCCGGCTGCCCGGCTCACGGCTCCTTCCTGCTGCCCTTTCTCGGTCCTGAGCTCACTGGGCAGCTGCAGGCCTGAGAAGGGGGAGGGAAGCCAGAAATGCTCCCTGATGACAACACAGGTCTGTGATTCATGATGACAAATGGCAAAAAGCTACCTTTTAAAAATTCATCTTCATTAGGGGCGCCTGGTTGGCTCAGTGGGTTAAGTGTCTGCCTCCCCCTTGGGTCATGATCTCCGGGTCCCCCGCATCTTCTCCCTCTCCCTCCCTGCTCATGCTCGTTTGCTCTCTCTCTCAAGGGAATCAATAGGCCCCATGGGCTGACCTAACCTTTTACCGCTTGGATTCTTTGGAAACCACTAGAAACTTACTAGTGAGTTAACTCAATAGTAAGTTCACTAAATAACTAAACAGTAAGTTCACTAAACTTAATAGTGAATCTGAAACTGGGATACTTTTTCTGAAAAAGACTTCTGCTGATCTGATAACTATTAAGACAGAGATTTTTTAAAAATCCCTCAAAATAATTGTACAGCAATCCCCTTACCCACAGGGAACGCATGCCAAGGCTCTGCCTGAAACTGGACAGAACCGGACCCTACACATACTGGCTTCTTTCCTGTGCATCCACACACCTACGATAAAGTTTGATTTATGAACCAGGTACTGTAAGAGGTGACCAACACTATAAAAATAATTATTCTAGGGGTGCCTGGGTGACTTAGTTGTTAGGCCTCAGCCTTTGGCTCAGGTCATGGTCTCGGGGTCCTGGGATTGAGCCCCACGTCGGGTTCCCTGCTCAGCGGGGAGCCTGCTGCTCCCTTCCTCCCTCTCACTCTCCCTAACAAATAAATAAAATCTTAAGAAAATGAGTCTGAAAAAGAAAACCTGGAGGATGTGGAAGAAAAGGCAGAAAAGGAAGCCACGTGACTGACAAGTGTGACGAGTGGGTGTCTGAAGCCGTGGGGGGGGAATGTGCGAGTCACAACGTGGGACCGCCAGGTGCACGGCTTCCGAGCGGCAGGAGTCAGATGGTGGACACCAGGGCTGGTGAGGACGCTGCAGGCAGGAACAGCTTTTCTGGAAAGCAATCTGACAAGCAGGCAGGTGCAAACCAGAATGCCTGAAATGCATTCTACGTCCTAGAAATGCCAGCACTCGTGCAAGAGCGAGGACAAGGACAGTCGCCCAGGCGTGACCTGCGGAAGACAGGCCCAGAGGGGACCGGGGGCCTGTGACTGGCCCGGTGAGTGCTGGATGCGCATCAGGGAACCACGGGCACTTACAGTATGTGGTGAGAGCTTAAACAAAGAAGGTGTTCAGTGAAAAAGTCACATGCAGCTCGATTATCATTCACATACGCTTAACACAGGCACAAAACACGTTTCACAAGGAAGCAAACACACTCAAATGCCCCTTCCTTGCACTGCGACGTCCTTGCAGAGGCCCTCACCCCGCCGCTCCACTCCCTTACCCTGATTCCCTTCCCGTGATGGCACTAGGACCCCTGCTCCGGAACAGCAGGGACCCTTCTGGCCCCCATCGCTGGTCTGTCTCCAGCTCCTACAACACAGGACGGCCCACACCGCAGGGGGTCAGTAAATACTCGCACCGGAGGGCACAGAGCCAACAGAAAGTGGGGCCTACGGAGAGCGGAGAGAAGACACGGGGGCGGCGGGACAAAAACAAAAAGCACATAAAACAAAGGAGGGACCTCGCCTGGCCAGATCTTGGCGGTGTCTTACGACGGGCCCGTAGAAACAATTACAGATCGCTTTACCAAGTTCATTCCTACGGAAGCCTGGTCCTGCACGAAAGGGCCCCCCCCGCCCCTCCCCAGCAGGCCTGACACCTCAGGGCCTTCGCCCAGGCCGCGTCCTTGCCTAGGCTGCTTCCCTGTCCCTCCCTCCCTCCTCCAGGTTCCGCTCGGCGTCCCGTCCGCTGCGGCCCCCTTCCCGCGCCGCCCTCCAGCCCGTCGCCTGCCCACGATCTCAGCAAGCCCTGCGCCTATTCCGTTCCCCGCACGTCTGCCCCCGCGGATGCCCCGGGCGCTCGGACCTGGGCGGACTCAACCCACGGGCGCAGGGACGGCCGCCGCTCTGCGTGGGGCTGGGGCGCGGGCCGGGCGGGAGCACCGCACACAGCGGACCTGGCCCGGGGCGACCGAGCGCCGAACTCCCCGCCCCGCTCCCCGACTGCGCGCGCGCGCGACCACGTGACCGCCGGCGGACAGATCAGCCAGTCACGGCCCGAGTGCGAGGCCACGTGACCAGGCCGCCCACACCTCCCCCCCCAGCCTATGGCTTCCTGCCCCTTACCTCCCCGCGGCGACCAGCTTCTGGAGGAAAGTTTCCACCAGAGTGTCGAGGAGCTTCACCCTCGGAATAGCGGCGCCGGGTGGCACGACCGGACACGACCCTTCAGGCCCCTTTTCCTCACAGCCGCTGTCTCCGTGGACGCGGCGCGCTGCGGCCATGTTGAAGCCAGACCGCCAAACCTAACGGGTTCGGTAGCCCCGCCCACCGGGCACCCCGATTGGCCGGGCCCGGCACTGGG
>CM053618.1:1197270-1212849 GCA_028646535.1 Procyon lotor | reverse complement strand
AGGGACCATGGACAGAGGGGGGAGGTGGTGGGCAGAGGGACGATGGACCGAGGGAGGAGGTGGTGGGCAGAGGGACGATGGACAGAGGGAGGAGGAGGTGGGCAGAGGGACCATGGACAGAGGGAGGAGGAGGTGGGCAGAGGGACCATGGACAGAGGGAGGAGGAGGTGGGCAGAGGGACAACGGACAAGGGTGAGGTGGAGAGGGCGAGGGGGGGGCGTGTGGCACCCGGCACAGGGAGCTCAGGGAAAGCAGTCTGAGCGCTCGAATCCCCCAGCACCCTAGACTGGTGGGGCAGCACACCCCCTCCTGCCATGACCCAGCCTGCGCCCGGTGGGGCGGATGGCAGACCAGCCTTTAGGGAGGAGAGGTGAGGCTGAAGCGCAGGGACAGCAGACACAGGGGCCCTGACCTCCACCCTGCCGGTGGCTCTTGGGGCAGGTGGGGGGCAGGAGGGGCAGGAGGTTCAGAGTCACCTGTGCAAGGGGGGGGGGACACGGACGGACACACCATTAGTGGACAGACACTGGGGGACACCTGACAAAGAAGGGGAGGGAACACAAAACCAAAGGTAGGTGAAGGGGGTTAGCCCTCAAAGACTTGAGAGACCCGGCCGGGCAGTGGTGGTGGAGGAAGTGGAGAAGTGGGGTCTGGCTCTGGTTTGGCCAGGGCGACAGGTGGGTCGAGGCCTCGGGTAGCTAGCACCTTTCATGTTGGCGCCACGGCCTTTCCCCGGGTGGGACGGATGAGAGGCGGGAAGGCTCCTCCAGCCACACGGGTGCTGTACGAGTGCGGGGTGTGACAGGTCTTCTGCGGTGTGGCGGGCTTGGTGGTGGCGGGGGCCAGGGAAGGAGTGCCGGGCGGCCACCAGGTCAGCGGGCAGTGTTGGGCTGGTAAGTGCCGCGGTCGTGGTGTGGGTGGCCTCGTGCCCCACTCCTGGCTCTCCCAAGCATCGCCCAGGAGGCCGGTGACCGGGAAGTCGCTTCACTGGGATGAGAAGAGAAACACCAGCGGTTCCACGACTCGGAGGTTCCCGCTGTGAGGCCTGCATGTCCTTGAGTCCCACTGGCCTGGGGCACACACGCGGGCAGCCCCGCGGCCCAGGGCCCAGTGCAGCTCTGGGCTGCCCGGACTGGCTGTTCTCTCCACCTGGCGGGCCCTTGAGTCACCCTGGGGCCGCACGTCCGGGGGCTGCTGGCTCGGAAGGAACGTGGAAGGGACAAGTGAGTGGGGTGGGGGGAAAAGCCACGTTTCCCACCTGTCTGAGGAAGGGGTGGGCTCTGACTGCAGGACTGGCACTTCAGCAGGGCTGACAGTGCCTAGTTCACAGCTGTTAAAAACACACACACGCAAGATAAAGGATCAACATCTGTCCCCGACCAAATACCTCTCCCAAGAGAGGACAAGTGCTCTGGAACACCAGAGGTTTTTGCTGCTCCTACTCCTTGTGCAGAAGTTCCTGGCCCCGTGCCCCCGCCACCCACCATGGGCAGGGAAGAGCAGAGCGGTCTGGCGGGCAGCTCAGTCCCAAAGTAAAAACGAGCAAGCCTACGAGAGGAAGCAGGAAAGGGCTGACGACAGCCGATGGCTCCTGGGCTGAGAGCCCGGGACGAAGACCAGTGACAGTAAGCAAGCTCTACGTACAGCTCTTGTCAGGGTCTCAGGGACACAGATGGCGGGGGAAGCCAGAAGAAGGGTTCGCAGAGGATGGGGATGGGGCGGCATCGGAGGGGGGAAGCTGGGTTTCCTTAGGACAGGGCTGAGGACCGGGACTGAGCGAGGGAGCCCAGTTTGGCAAGAAAATAAAAAGTGGGAGCAGGGGGTCCAGGTGTGGAGCTTCTTCAGCAGGCCGTTCAGTCTCTGCCCTGTCTCAGGCAGGCCCCCCGGCCCAGGGCAGGGCTGCGAATGCGGGGGGAGCACGTGGGGAGGGTGCTCCCCCCCACGCCGCCCCCGCCCCCGAGTAGTGTGGCGAACAGCGGGGTTCGCTCCCCGCCGCGGGTTACCAGTGTCTTGAGTCCACCAGCTCCGGTCGGAGGCTGAGTTTCTTGAGGCTCTCGTAGCCCACCACGATGACAATGGTGGAGGGCGTGGCTGAGATGATCCTGGCCGAGAGGCCCTTCATGAGGCCCCACGGCCCCTCTTCTGCCATCAGCTGCCTGAAGGTCAGGATGATGGAACTCTTGCCTTCAACCTGGAAGAGCGACACAGCGGAGGGCCGCGGTCTGCAGCCGAAGCCGCTCGGCGCAGGCTGCCTCTGCCTCGGGGTGCAGGGGTGGGACTGTGCTCGGGAGGGTCAGTGTGGCCTGGGGTTCGTGCCCTGGAGCCAGGCTGCCGGGGTCGGGTACTGCTCCCCGGCCCACCGACAGCGCCACCCCGGGGAACGGACTCATCTCTCTGTGCTCAGTCCCCTCGCGTGGGAAACAAGGACGGAGCACCCCCCGCCCCACGGTTGTCCTGAGCCATCCACACTGGCAGGCCTACAGCCCGTAAGTGCGGGCGTCCCCGCCATCAGGTCAGCTCAGCTGTGGCCTCGCCCTGGGTGCGTCCCACTGGCCTCCGGGAGACAGCTACTCGCGGCCTTGCCGGCTCGTCCTGTCCGTCCCGACCACCTCAGTCCCTCGGTCCCGCAGCTGGATTCCTCCCCCCACCCCGTCGCCCCCACACACCCCAGGACCCCTGTTCCCTGCTACACTGGAAGTCTGCCTAAGGCAGGAATCTCCTCTGCTCCTTCTCAACAGTCCTGCCCCCTCCCCCCGGCCCCCGGCCCCGAAGCACACTCGGCCCCACTCAGACCCTCAGCCCGCGCAGGATGCCAGCTCTCTGCGTCACACCTCCCGGACTGGGCGATGTTCCCAAGGCGATCCGATAGTCTCCAGCTCAGAGAAGCACCCCCCCCCCCCCCCCCCCCCCCCCCCCCCCCCCCCCCCCCCCCCCCCCCCCCCCCCCCCCCCCCCCCCCCCCCCCCCCCCCGGCAGCCCCCTCCTCTACGCGCTGCTGGGCTGCTGGGCGAGGCCAGGCCTCCCACGTGTTCTGTCTCCTCCGGCCCGGGAGTGCCTCAGAAGTAGGTACCTGTCCTCTCCTCTGGATCTCCTCGTGGAACACCCAAAACAAGCCTCGGAAGAGCACGAGGAGGGAACCTGTGCACTTTGTTATTTGCAAACCAAACAGATGCCAATTTATTCGTTCAGAAGTGTGCGGGGGCGGCGTGCTTTCCCAGGGACAAGTACACCAGATTTCCCGGCTACCTCCGTCCCAGCATCCTGCTATCGGGGAAGCTGACTTCACCCCCAGCTGCTGTCTCTTTTCCTCCCCTCCCGCCCTCACCAGTGAGCCCCCTCTGGCACAGCTGGCCTCCTACATCGAAATCCCCCGTTCTCTCCACCTAAAGCTTCGGCAGCAGCCCCTACCGCCTGCATGGGACACGCCCACATTCAGACTCTATTTCCTCGGACGACGTGCCGGGGAACTATCTTTGAGGACAAGGACAATCATGTCTGGACAGCACCACCACACGGCACAGTCCATGAGGCCTGCTCCAGAACCATCTGTAGAGAGCCCAGCCCAGCAGAGAAACCAGACCCATCCACCGAAATGGACAGATGTCTAATAACCACAAACCTGCACAGTAAGGAAAAGGTGTCTTATCGGCTATGCTACCAGGAGGCCAGGCAGGGAGGAGCTGGGGGTGTGGCCACGATGGGAGCAGGGGCATGTAAGGACAGGAACAAGTGTGCAAGGGCAGGAGCGGGGCGAGCGAGGGCAGGAGGGGGGCGAGCGAGGGCAGGTGCAGGGGCAGGGCAGGAGTGGGGCGAGCGAGGGCAGGAGGGGGGACGAGTGAGGGCAGGAGCGGGGCATGCGAGGCCGCAGACACCCCGAGGGAAACACCAGGTGCTCCGGTGTGCTCCGCCGGCTGGTTTCTGCAGATGCTAACCGATGGCGAGGAAGGGCCCAGCTGACCAGGACAAGGCCGGCTGGACTAGGAGGCCATGGCGCAGAGGTCGGGGGGCGCCGGGAGCCACAGGTCACCCTCCTCACCCGGGTGGAGGCCGGTCTGGTCCTACCTGCACTCGAGTGCGGATGACGTCCATGGGGTTGGTGAGGATGGAGGCGGTGGCCGCGGCCAGGGGCCCCGAGACGGCTTGAAAGACGATGTGCGGACACTCCTTAGGGCAGAGGGACGACAGCTGCTCTGGAATCGGGAAGAGACACAGCCTCAGGCCCGCGGCGCATGCGGCCCGCCCTCGGGCTGCTCCGTGCCCCGCAAGGACAAACCCTCTCCGCCTCGGCCTCCTCAGACCCCGGAAGGCCCAACTTCCCCTCCGGGCTCCCCCCGGACCCGACAGCACTGACGACTCTGAGGGCCCGTCCGGAAGCCACGCTGGGTCCATCGCCCACTTTGGACAGAAGCGTCCTTTGGGGAAGGGGTCTCAGAACCTCTCTGCTCACCAGTTCCTTTTATCTGATGGACAGAAATCCTCCCTGGTGTGAAAACCCCACGCCTGTGCCCCACCCCTCCCAGCTCCTGGCCAGGAACGCGCACAGGCCGTCTCCTCGCACACAGAGGCCGTCTCCTCGAGCGCATGAGGGTGGGCCAGGGTGATTGTGGTGGGCGTGGGGCCTCTTCCCCATCCCTGTCCTGACCTTGTGCTTTCTGAGCCACATGAGTATCTGTACCGTATCTTTTTAATTCCAGTTTGGTGACATACAGTGTTATATCAGTCTCCAGTGTGCGATACAGTGACTCAGTAATTCTGCATGCTACTCGGCACTCATGCTAAGAGTACCCTTCGGCCCCCATCACCTGTTTCCCAGCTCCCCCTCCCCCGACCTCCCCTCTGGTGACCAGCAGTGTGTTCTCTAGAGCGAATAGCCTGTTTTTTGGTTTGTCTCTTTTTTTCTTTGTCTTGTGTCTTAAATGCCACGTTTGTGCGAGATCCTATGGTATCGGTCTTTCTCTGACGGGCTTATCGCACTTAACGTCATACCATCTGCCTCTGTGTCATGGCAAATGGTAAGATTTCATTTTTTTTTTTTAAAGATTTTATTTATTTATTTGACAGAGAGATCACAAGTAGGCAGAGCAGCAGGTGAGGGGGTGGGGTGGGGGTGGGAAGCAGGCTCCCTGCTGAGCAGAGAGCCCGATGTGGGGCTTGATCTCAGGACCCTGAGATCATGACCTGAGCTGAAGGCAGAGGCTTTAACCACTGAGCCACCCAGGCGCCCGATTTCATTTTTTTTAATGGCTAATATTCTGTTACGTATATACCTATGTGAGTTTTTTTTTAATATTTCTAATTTATTCATTAGAGAGAAAGCGAGAGAGAGCGCAAGCACAAGCAGGTGGAGGGCCAGAGGAAGAGGGAGAAGCAGGCTCCCCACTGAGCAGGAACCCGACGTGGGACTGGATCTCAGGACCCTGGGATCATGACCTGAGCCGAAGGCAGATGCTTAACCGACCGAGACACCCAGGTGCGCCCCCCCACCACCATGTGAATGTTTTAAAAAATAAAAACAGTAACAAAAGGGAAAGTCGTATCCAACAGTGAGATGTTTTCTCCAGGCTACATCAAGAAAGAAAAGCTCAATTTTCAAACTGCTGATGGAGACGGCAGCAGAGGACCCGGACTCACCACTCCCTGGGCACTGGGAGGCCCGGTGCTGCTGAACAGTTAGCTTTACCCTCTCGGGCCGTGAAAGACCAGAGCTCGCTTGTTCACCAAAGGCTCCCCGGGGGCCACCGTGGGCCAGCCACCCAGGCCCCGAGGGTGGGGCAGCAACTAAACAAGCTCGTTTCCCATCCTCAGTAGGTTTCCGTTCTACTGGGGGAACACAGGCAATCCCAAAAACCAAAAGATAGAGCGACGTCAGGTGACGTGGGCCCCGGTCGATAAGGATAAAGCAGGAAAGGCCGAGTGCCGGCAATGCTGGGGCTGCCGCTTTAAACGCGGTGGTCGTGGAAGTCCTCTCTAGGAAGGCTCGAGCTTGAGCAAGGACCTGAAGGCGAGCGCAAGGCTCGAGCTTGAGCAAGGACCTGCAGGCGAGTGCAAGCCCTACGGATTGGTGCAAAGAACTTTCCAAGCAGAGGTAATGCCCTGTGCAAAGGCCTGAGGCAAGAGCACGCCTTAAGTCTTCGAGGACAGCAAGGCCAGTGTAAGGCCAAAGCTCTGGCTTTCGCTCTGAAGGAGGCTGGGATTCATCATGTCATTCAATCCATAAAGTGGATTCATCATCTCAAAGACTCTGTCTCCGTCTTCTCTCTACAGTTCAGCTGCCATAGAACCTTTAAGAGCTTTTTTCTTTTTTACTTTTGGTCATTTGTGGCCACCTCAAGATGAGCGGGCAGACGTGAAGGCCTCTAAATCCGGCAGCCTGGGAGGACTCCTCATGGCCCACCCAGAGCCACCTCCCCTGCCCCACCTCAGGCTGCTAATCACCTCCCCGCCCCCCAACAGAGCAAGAGAGTCGGGGGCAAGAGCTCCAGGTCTTTGCTTCATTAGTCATTCGACAAGCACTCACTGGGCACACAGTGTCTGCAAAGCAGATGGTAAACCCAGGCTCCCTTGGTTTAAGTCCCTCCTGGCGACAGTAATATAAATGTCTACTTATTTCATGCTACCGGATGCCAGCGCTGCGGTGAGCCCAGGACGCACAGCAGAGAAGTGAACCCAGAAGGGCCATCATGGGACTCACAGTCTAACGAAGGAACTGTGAGTCAAGGATAAAGTGATCGCAAATTACGACAAGTGTTAGGAGGGAAACAAGCTGAAAACAGGAAAGAGAAAGAGCCCTTTGTCCCCCCGGGTGAAGACTTCTGTGCAAAGGTGGCATGTAGGCTGGGGCCTGGGGCAGGACGACGGGGTGGGGCCCCCAGGCCGAGAGAACATCATCTGAGAGGTGGAGAGGCGAGAACAGAGCTTGGTGGGTTTCGGGAGCAGAGAGAAGGACAGTCAGGATGGAGGAGGGCCCGGGGAGAGAGAAGGCCGCAGGGCGGGCCCAGCAGAGCGGCCAGATCAGTGCACTGGCCACAGGCACGGTCGATTTTATTCTAAACGCCCAGAGGGCAGCACTGGCAGATTTTAAGCAAAAGGGAATGACAAGAAACACTCGACTCATTCGGCAAATATCTACGAAGCACGCGTGTCCCCGAGCCTGTCTGGCAGGTGGGATGTATTCAATAAATGTCAGTTTCCTCTCCCTTCCAAGAAACTTCCCAATCAACTCTATCTCAACTGTATCCCAATTAAAAAATGCATTAAGAAAGGTAGCAGACCAAAGGCACACAAACAGCATCAAAGCAAGCGAGACAGCTGCTGAAGAAAGCCTCAACAATGTCACTGGAGCTCAAGGGATGGACAGGTGGCTTCTGGGTTAAGAGGTGCTATGTGGAGGGATGCGAGGAGGCAGTAAGGAGCACTCAGGTGTGTCACGGCCTTCAAGGCGGGTGGGAGGATCTGGGCGTGATCTGGCCCCGCTCCGGAGCACACCACACCAGGGGACGCTGGTCTGTTAGGGGCAGTCGGAGCCAGGCTGAAGAGATGGGCCTGTGCTCGGCCAGCAGGGGGAGCCGCTGAGCACCACAGCCAGGGTCTTAAGAGTGACTCCACTGGGCAAGTGTGGTAGGTAGGATGGGAGACCGGCTGCAAGGGCTGGTGCAGCACCCAGCAGGGTGGCCATTGAGGCACGGTTTCCAGGGAAGGCAAAAGAAATGGACGGATAGTAGGGAAAGACATTCCAGGGTCCCCAGGGCCAGATGTGGGGACGAGGAACAGGGAGTGACTGTCTTAGTGATGTGGAGAATAACGTGGCCACTGAGAGAAGGAAGTGAGTCCACCAGCTTGGGGTGAAAAATAGTTTACTGAATAACATTTCAGATGTCAATGCCTGCATCCAAGTAGAGAGGCCCAATAGTCGGAGTGTGTCCAGAGCTCTGGGAAGTTAGTCTAGGGATAGACACAGATTTTCTGACATGGCAGAAAAGGACAAGTCAATTGTAAATGAAATCACATGAGGAGAGAAGGGCGAAGACAGATGCCAGAGAAAATGCTCACATTTCCTAGAGTTTTTCTTTTTCTCTTTTTAGAGAGAGCACACACACATGCACAAGCAGGCAGAGAGGCAGAGGGAGAGGGAGAAGTAGGCTCCCCTGCTGAGCAGAGAGCCCGATGTGGGGCTCGATCCTAGGACCCTGGGATCATGACCTGAGCCAAAGGCAGAGGCTTAACCGACTGAGCCACCCAGGCGCCCCTCCTAGAGTTTTTCTTAACATTAAGATTACCAGGATCCATTCCCAAAGGATCTGATGCAAAAGGTCAGGGGTGGAGTCTGGGTAGGTGAATTTTCCCAAATATGTGAGAAGACTGTGTTGAACAGGAGAGAGAAACAGAGCTAGCAATGAAGAAGGCACAATCAGGAAAATAGGAGAATCACAAACGTGCGGTGCCGGAGGGAGAGAACCATTACGGGTTAGGAAGGCATCATGAAATTAGGTTAGAAAGGTCCCAGATGGAACCACCTTACAGATGGAAGGCCCATCACTGAGGCTCGGGAGCCCACAGCAGGGACTGGGGAGGCTTCAGGCAGAGACCGTCCTCACAGGAGTCTGCTGGTGGCCCAAAGCCGTGGGTGCCCAGGGTCACAGGTATGCTCAGGTCCTGTTCTTGGCAGTGCACCCTGCCTTCCAGAAGGCGATCTGGCAACATGGTTATGGAGGCCCTCAAAAATGTTATCTTTGGACCCAGTAATCTGTTTCTGGGAAATACTTAAAAAGAAATAAAATGTCTCATGAACAAAAATCCATTCTAGGAGCAGAGGGGTTCCAGGCCCTACCACACCTTGAATTTAACAGCACTGAGGAAAGGCATCCAATTCAAACACTCATCTGAAATTTGAAATTTCATCTTCAAATCCCAAATATCCCACGAATTTTGTCCTTCCTCGCCTCCCAATTCTCTACCAAAGGTGCACTAACCCCCATTGATTATAAGGCAATCAACATACTTGATGTTCTAGAATCATCTACTTTCCTCATCTGAGTCCTCCCGTGATGACAGATGCTCCCTGAAAGCAAGAACCCACGTCTCATTGATCCATGAGCCCTCTTGGGATCAAATGTTTGGTGGACGAACAGCCCGTTCTCCCAAATCCTCTGCACTGGCTCGCACGGAGCCACAGTGTCCTGGCCACAGGAGCGCCCCCCACCCCTCGCTCTCTTGGTCCCCTCTTACCTGCATAGAAGTGATAGAAGGGCCACCAGACAGCACTGTTTGGGATGTAGGTGAGCAGCGACGCCACGTAGCCCCGGTAGAAGCCTCGGAGCCCGTCGGCCCGCAGGATCTGCCTGATGATGTCCTTGGTCTGGCCGAAGGCTACCACCCCTCGCCCCTCGGGGCTCGCCCGCACTTGGAAGCGGCCCATCCTCTCACCCTTGCGCTGCATCATCAGGTGCTGGGACACCACATCGATGGGCACCGTGATGCTCTGGGCCACGAGGGAGGCCGAGCCGCCGGCCACCAGCGACTTGACCGTGTTGCTCTGGCTGTAGTCAGCGACAAACTTCCGGGTGAGCTCGTACGTGGTGACGTAGCACTGGCCGGAAATGAGCGTGAAGGTGTTGACCAGGAAGCCCCGGTAGAGGCCGGCCACCCCGTCGGCTCGCAGGATCTTGACGAAGGCATCGAACGTCCCGTGGTAGAGGCTCTTGCCCTTCTGGACCTGCAGCCGGGTGCGGATGAGGGTGAACGGGTAGACGCTCACGCGGATCATCATCGTCATCGCCACCCCAAACACGTAGAACTTCTTCTTGTCCAGGTGCTCCCACTCGATGATCTGGATGTTGCGTTTGTCCTCCATGGCGCCGGGGACCTGGGGGTGTGAGCGGGCGGGAGGACGTGGGCCAGGGGGCCGGGGCTTCGAGCTCTGCCCGCCGGCTGGGCTCTGAGCCCTGTCCTCAGGCTCCATCCCCTGGGGCACCCACCGCCCCTGTGGTTAGATTCCACTCGGTCCCGCTTGGCCAGCTCTCTCGCCCGAGCCCTCCGTGCCCCCCTCTCTCTCCTTGGTCAGCCCTTCCCCGATTCCAGAAGCTGCTTCTCACTTCGGTGACTCCCGCAGCCCCACTCCCACCTCGGCTCCACACCCAGGCCGATCGGACCACCGGTTCCAGCCCCTGCCTCTGTCGGGGCCGTGGAGTCACAGGCCGCGGTCCTCCCGCTCTGCTCACACAGGCAGAGCTCAGGATGCCATGGAGAAAGCACCTGGCCGGGTGCAAGGCCTCCAGGCGGGCTAAAGGGATGTCACCGAGCGGTGCTTGGCAAGTTCCTAATGCTGAAGGGCAGCAAGTGCTCCATTTTGGATGCTCCTGGGCCTCCCGAGGAGGCACAGCCTTGACCTCTGATCCTCAGCAGGTGCTCTTTTGTCACCATTTACCAGCCGCCCTTGCTGGCCCCTCTGAGCTCCCCTGCCTCACACTCACTACACTTCTCTAGGGCAGTCTGCATTAGAAGTGTGCCCCCTCCCCTCCCTCCGGCAAAGGATAGAAAGTGAGCAACAAGCCAAAGGTCAGAGTCCTCTTTGGTTATTAGATAACTCACTTGAGCGAAAGGGAAGACCCAGCGGAGAGCGAAGCGGTCTCCCTGAAGTCTGCAGAACCACAGGGCCCGGCGCAGGCCTGGCCTTTCCCACCCCAGGCACAGAAATCGTAACATCCGTCCTGTGTGTATAATGACAGAGAAGAAACAGACTCTGCCTTCCAGACACGCAGAGTGTGTTCCCGAAGACAACAGCATCCCCCCGGGGAATGGATCCGAGACACGGAGAGAAAGGAACCAGGGCAAAGTACAGAAACGCGGCTCTGAGGTCAGGCGTGGGCACCACTAAGTTCTCCAATGGAACAGGCACTGATGGAATATGAAACCGGGACCTTCCAACTGAAGAACCGTCAAGCGACAGGCCATGATCTACTGGACATACTCATGGTGACAACGTAACAGGTTCCCGCGCAGGACACCGGACATTTTCAGCCAGGACGGAAACAGGAAAGTGGAATTGGCAGCGAGAAGTCAGGGGCTCCCCAGGCTTCGGGAGCCATCCCAACGGGCTGGGAAAGGGGGTGGCACATCAAAGGGACAGCTCTAGAAGCCGAAATGTTCCCAAGGCCAGTGCCTTGGCCAACCTCCTGTCAAGTGTCTACACAGTCCACCCCCGACCACCCCCCCCAACCAGAGGTCCCAAGCGGCCTGAGGAGCTTCTTGCTTTGCCACAGAAGTCAGTGGAGAAGCACAGAGAGCTTTCCGGGGGGCCTCCCACTCCTGCCCCCAGCTGGACTGTGTCAGTGTCACAGAAGGCTAGGCTGCCTGCAGGGCGAGCCGAGGGAAAACCTCAGGCTCCAGGCGAGGCGAGCGGGACAAGCCCTGGAGGGCAGAGTCGTGGGGATGGAGCAGGGGAGACGCAAACAAGGGCTCAGAACAACCAGCGCGCGGCCCAAACGGAGCATCTAGTTTGGGAAATGAGCGAAAGGAAGGCTGCCGTGTCGCTTGCTGTGGGCTACAGGGGCCCTTCCTCCCAGCCTCAGATGGGGACACCCACCAAGCCCAGCAGTCCTCTCCTGAAGCCTCCAAGAGAAGGTGGTCACTGTCACCTGCCCAGAGTGTTTGGTATCCTGGGTCCCAAGGTCACGTTTCCAACACCACTGAGCGATGAGCTCAAGGATTTTCCAAAGCTGCATCCGAGGCTCAAAGGCTCATGTGATCTTTACAACTGAACCTGTGCACAGTCAGACCCTTCTGCGCCATGAGGACAGGGCATCAGGTAAGATCAAAGGAACAGATCCGAGGTCTCGCCGCCAGTCAGGGGTGGAGGCAGGATATGAGCCCAGATTTCTCCCCTGCTAACCATGCCTTCTACCCCGTGGGAGGTGAGGAGTTCCAACACAAGTCACACTGTCCAGTCTGAAGCCAGGTCACTTCCTCCTGCAGTGGGAAGCACCATGAATGTCCTTATGGCTGCTGGTCATTCAAGGGTTAAAGGGTTAAACATAAGCTCCTGGCCCTACAGATGACCAGAGATTTCTCTCAGCTTTGTTCCAGAGAAACCAAGAGCTGCCTCTGCCTTCCCAGAGTGCTGGTGGAGGGACTGACCGAGCAGAGGCTGGCCAGCACACTGTTGTCACCGGACAAATACAGCGGGGCTCAAACGAGAGGGCCTCCTGCCGGGCTCGTGCAAACGGTGTGCGAAGCAGGACAGAAAGGCAGAGCAGCGGATTCGTTCTTATCTTGTCAGGCTGAATCATCAAGTACCACTAACTCCTGGCGGGAAGTCCTAGGGCAGGATCCAGCACCCCATTTCTCTGCTTTCCTCCATCGTTTACCTGTGCCTGTTGATTTTAAATTCCCAGAAGGAAGGGGGGACACTCCAAGGCCAAGGGAGGTATGTCCTACTGTTGCCATGGTGACCGAAGCCACTAAGGGTCACGCCTCAGAGAAAGAAGCCTATACAGCCAAAGGCTCATAGGCTCAAAGGCTCACAACCTCTGCCCCTTCAAAAGCTAGGGCTGCCCCTCAAAAGTGGGACCCCAACCTGCTCTTTGTTACATAACCTCCAAACTTCCTGCTGAAATATCAAAACTAGTTCCTCCTGTTTTACTCGCTGGAAAATCCTCTTGGCAAACACCCGTACGCACACTTCCTCCGGCCTCCCCTTCTCCCAGCTCAGCCAGCCCCGTTCTTTATGGATCTTTCCCCAGACCCTTATTTGTGTGCACAAGCTCCGATTCTGAATTTCCCCCCACCTTCAACAACTGCCCAGGCATAACGGTTGAAATGCTTCCTACGGGGACCCAACAGATGACCCGGGATGCCCTGAAGTCATCAGACGAGATGTCAGAGACAGAGCTCCACTACCAAGCTCGGCAAGGGAAAAGGGACAGATTGGTGGTCTCTGGACATCTCCCTTCCACTGCACTCTTCCTGAACGAGAAACATCACACCAGACCATTCCCTAGGTTCTGAGATAAGACTCTGGTTCGGGACAAGGCAGTGCCACCTGGGAGGCTGGGTCATGCAGTGGAAAGAACATCCCTACTCAGGAGACCCAAGTTTGCGTTCCACTTCCATTACTTACTGGTATGATTGGAACCATGTCACTTCATTGAAACTCAGGTTCCTCATCTGGGAGGCGGGACCATCAGGCCCGCCACACATACAATAGTGTGGTGAGAGGCGGGAAAGCGTTTTGTAACGCGAAGCATCTCTGTCGTCGCAGGAAGTTCTACCAGACAACGCTGCTCTAACTCCTGGCTGCTCAGACTGGTGCACACACCGGCAGCACGGGCATCAGCTGGGAGCTTGTTAGAAGTACAGAATTTCAGGTTGCAGGCTAGCCCTGCCGAATGAGAGCCCACATGTTAACAAGCTCTCTGGGTGATTAATATGCGCCAGCGTTTGGAAAACACTGCTTCAAGTGTTAACGACTGTCAGTATCATTATAAAGATGATAGTCCGGACCATTATGACTCCATCCTGACTTGTTACCAGAACCGGGACCAGTGATGGTTACCAGACGCAGGCAGAGCCTTTCCTGTGCCCACCTCCACCAAAGCAACTCCCGTCCCACAGCTCTGGACCCACACCCATGGGCTTGGGTCCCCACGGCTCAGCTGGAAACCAGATCTTTGCTTCCCCCTTCTGTTCCTCCGTGCTCCCACTGCAGCTGTATCCGAGACTCGGCCTCCTGGGAGCTACCTCCCCCCCGCACGAGCACGGGTACATCCACTCTCTGGCCCACCGCGATGCCTCCGACCCCTCCCTCTAGGCCATCTCCTCCCTCCGTCACGGCGAGGTCCCACCCAGCTCTCCTGTGCTCGTCCACGTGATCGCTCATCACAGACACCACATGACAGCCGTCCAGGCAGCGCCTGCCCTGGCCCCCCGCACGGCCGCCCTCGGCCGGGGGCTCGGACCCCTCTCGCCCCGCTCCCTCCGCTGTGCGCTCCTCCGACAGGAGCAGACGCCTGGCTGCAGCCGCCCCTCGGCCCCGGGGCTTCGAGGCCGGCTCCCCCGCAGCCGCAGGCCCCCGTCGCCGCCGTGACAGGTCCAGGTCCTCGGAGACCTCAGCCGTCAGGCGCTCCGCGCCGGCGGTTTCTCACCTCCTCCGATCAGGGCGGTTCCGCCGAGACTGAGGCGAACTCCGAGCCCGGCCCTCTAGGCCACAGCGCCCACTCGAGCCTCCATCCCCGGCGACCGCCGGCCCCCGTTCGCATCTTCCTCCATCTCGACCCGGCTCCCGGTACTGCCGGAACCGGAAATTGAGACACTGTCACTCCCGCCCCCTGCGGGGGGGCGGGGATACGCCACGGGCAACTTCACCAATGGCGTGCTGAGCCTTGAGCCTCTCCCTCCCACCCCAGAGGAGGAGATGGGCGGGGCCAGAAGCCATCTTGAATTCGGGCAGAAGCCACACCTTTGTTGGCCTCGTCATGCCCTCAGTTCTACGGCGCGTGCGTGTCTTTTCTCGTTCGCCGAGCCAAGTCACCTGGCACTTCTTGAGGATCCCCTTGTAAATGAGTCACCTTGTGTTTAGGGTCTATTGGATATCTTAACCTCAAATCTAATCTGTGATTTTTGCCTAACTTTTCTCATCTGTGGAGCCAAAACAGTAGAGGCCGATGTGCAGCAGGAAGGACTGAGGTTAGACAACTGATTTTGAGGTTTGAGAACTCAAAAAATTGCAGGAATAGGAGCCATTCTGGAGGTGGAGTAAATGACATTAGGGTCTCTTCCAGCTCTGAAACTACCTATATTTGGATTCAGGAGGAGAGGAAGAGCTCTTTAAATGAAGGCCTGGAAGGCCAGGGGTGGAGAGTCAGTTCATTTCAAAATAGATATTTACACACCTCAACAGCAGAAGACCAACAACCCCAGGGACAAAGGACCTGAAGTACACAGACCAAGTATCTAGGGGCATCCTTGGACGCTCTCCTTTCCTCTGGCATCACTTGCAGCCTGTCATCAGACACCATGGGCTTCATCTTCAAGTCTGTCCAGGGCTTGGCCTCTCCCCACCAGCTCCCCACTGCCTGCCTGGCCCCAGCCACCACTCTCACCTGGATGCCTCTAGCAGCTACCTCACCAGTTTCTTTGCTTCCCCCCTTGGTCCTGCTATGTTCTAATCAGAAGACAGCAGCCAAGGGGATGCTTTTAAGTTCTAGGTCAGATCCTGTCCCCGCCTCTGCCCCCCCCCCATTTATTCAGAGTAAAAGCCAATATCTACTATGGCAAAGGCCTACAGGGTCCTACAATCTCCTCCCGACCCTGCACACTGAGTATCTTTCTCCCTTCCTCTACTGCTCTCACTTCTGCCTCAGGGCCTTTGCACTGGCTTCTGCTTACGTCTGGAAGCTTTTCCTGCAGGCACCCACATAGCCTGTACCCTCATTTACTGCATTGTTTAATTGTTCAAACTTCACTTGATCAATGAGACCTACTCAAAATCTCCTATTTAAAACTATAGACACTCATTCCACTCCACCTCTTTCTGCAACTCGATTTTTTTCCTGTATAGCACATCACCCTCTAATATACCCTACCC
>CM053618.1:1161480-1196770 GCA_028646535.1 Procyon lotor | reverse complement strand
TTTCAAGGGGCACCTGGGTGGCTGCATCGTTAAGCGTGTGCCTTTGGCTCAGGTCATGATCCCGGGGTCCTGGAATCAAGCCCCACATTGGGCTCCCTGCTCAGGGAGCCTGCTTCTCCCTCTCTCACTCCCCCCTGCTTATGTTCCCTCTCTCACTGTCTCTCTCTGTCAATAAATAAGTCTTTAAAAAAGGGGGGGGCACCTGGGTGGCTCAGTCGTTAAGCGTCTGCCTTCGGCTCAGGTCATGATCCCAGAGTCCTGGGATCGAGCCCCGCATTGGGCTCCCTGCTCTACAGGAAGCCTGCTTCTCCCGCTACCATTCCCTCTGCTTGTGTTCCCTCTCTCACTGTGTTTCTCTCTGTCAAATAAAATATTTAAAAAAAATTTTTTTAAATAAATAAATAAATAAAAAATAAAACAGAAAGAAAAGCCATTTCAAGTTTTTTCCTTAAGATAGATCTATTTATTATTTATTTATTTATTTATTGGAGAGAGGGAGAGAGAGCGAGCACGCATGTGCTTGAGCAGAGCGGGGGGGGGGCAGAGGAAGAGGAAGAGAGAGAACCTCAAGCAGACACCCTGCTGAGCGCGAACTCCGATGTGGGACTCGATCTCACGACCCTGAGATCACGACCTGAGCTGAGATCAAGAGTCAGATGCTCAACCAATTGAGCCACTCAGTCTCCCCTAGCCATTTCAAATTTTAGGCAGAATTGTCTCTAGCAAGCTCCTCTTGACCCTGGCCCGAGAATGGAGTCTGGATGGGAGTGGCAGGGAGAGGCAGACGGGACGGGTGAGGGCTCGGCTCTGGTTGCCTTGGTGGGACCTGGCGGGACTGCAGAGGTGCCGAGGAATCCAGGACACACGAGGGGAGGAGGAGACGGGGGTGGGGACCGGGTGGGAGAGGGGAAGTGTAGGGTGAGCCCAGGCCCCCACACTGCAGTGCGATGAACTAGAGTAGGGGGACATGGGGGGGGTCTGGAGGGGGTGTCCGGTAGAGATGTCTGTGGCGTGTCCAGGTGGAGGTAAGCTGGAGGGCAGCAAGGCCTGTCCCCCTCCATAGCCAGCCGTCCCTGCTGCTGTGCCGTATGCCCGTGCGGACAGGAAGCAGGCCCGACTCATGTGTCTCCAGCTAAGTCAAAGCTGGACCACAGCCAGGGCTGAGCACTTGCTTGCCGGACGGGTGGATGGCGGGAGGGACGGGCGTCCTTTGTTAAGGGTGGGAGAGGAAGCAGTAGGCAAGGAGACACTGTCCAAGGGAGCTTTTCTTTTAAAAGATTTTATTTATTTACTTGACAGACAGCGAGAGAGACAGTGAGAGAGGCACCACAGGCAGGGGGTAGCGGGAGAGAGAGAAGCAGGCTCCCCGCAGAGCAGGGAGCTCTGGGCTGGATCCCAGGACCCCGGGATCATGACCTGAGCCGAAGGCAGACGCCCAAGGATGGAGCCCCCCAGGCGCCCCTCCAAGGGAGCTTTTAGCGGGAGAGGAGAGAAGGATGCTCGCAGGAAACAGATGTGGTGGCCGGCAGGTAGACAGGTGCGTGAGAGAGCACACAGCCGGAGACCGGAGGACAGGGGTTGACGGAGGGAATGGTCACCAAGGTCAAAGGCTGAAGAGAGTCACGCAGGGCAAGCCGGAGGGAGGCTGTGCTGTCACAGATGCTGAGTGTCTCCGGAGGCGCTGGTGCCTCACGCTTCCGCCGGCTGTGGGGGTGGCCTGAGATGCCTCCCGTCCCCCCCACCCTGGGTGTTGACGGCCCACTCTGTCTCGCATTCTCTCGGCTGGTTGGCTCGAGTGCCCCCTGAGCGAGGCAGATGCTGAGCACCAGGAAGTCCCGGGGGAGAATCAGGGCCAGCACTAGGGCCGGCTGGGAAGACGGCACGGAGGTGTCTAACCGCGGCCCAGAGGGGTCCGGGGGAGAAGGGGGTCCCAGAGTGCAGATGAGGGCAGGCGGTGAAGGGCAGAGAAAGGGTGCGCTTCGGACGCCTCTGGGTGGCCTGGAGGAAGACGTCCGGCAGGCTTGTCCTCGGGCTGGCTGGAGCTGAGGAGATGCCCACTTGGCAGCGAGGGTTCAAGATGACACTTGAAGCATGAGGGGCTTCCGGTACCTTCCTTCCTTCCTTCTGAGAGGTGATGGATTACGGTGCAGACAGGGACAATGGGCTGAGTGCAAGTTCCCAGCAGCCACGTTGTGGCTCAGCGCCCTTGGCGGCAACACCGGTCTTGGTCTAGAGCTCTGGTTGCGGGGGGAGGCTTCAAGACGTGTCTGGCAGGTGCTTGAAGAGCGGAAACAGGGCTTGGGGGTATCAGTGTGTTGGGTGATGGAGGAAGACGGAGCCAGCGGGCGTGGGGGGTGCAGGGGGAGACACTCCTAGAGAAGCCAACGCCCTCCAGTAAAGAAGACCCAGCAGACGGGGTCTGGAGGAGAGACTCGCACACCCGTGCTCACTGCAGCGGCGTTCGCGGTAGCCAAGAAGCGCGACAACTCGAGGGTCCTCCAGCGCGAGAGCAGGAGAGTACGCTGCGGACACACCCACGGTGGCACAGCGTCCGGCCCCCGACGAGGAAGTCCTGCAACACGCACGCGCCTTGAGGATGTCACGGGGAGTGAAAAAAGCCAGTCGCATTAAGCAAACACTGTGTGACCCCTGCTCACAGGACGTACCTCACGCAGCCACGTTCTCAGAAAGCGGCCCAGTGGTTGCAGGGGCCGCGGGAGCTGGGAAAGGGGGAGATGCCGCCCCACGGGCAGGACTCAGAGCTGCAGGAAGGAGAAGCTCTGGCGACATCACACGGCAGCGGGAATGTGGTCATCGCTCCTGAACTACCCGCTCAGGGTCATTAAGGGGGCAAACCGCATGCTGTTTGCTTTGTGCCACATTACAAATAAAAACATTAAAAGGAGACAGAGTCATGGGAGCACGGTGGGGTGGCCGAGCGTGAAGGGGACCTAGAGGTCAAGGCCGGTTGGGGCTTCTGAGTAGCTTCAGAGAGTCATTGTGCAGAGAGGTGGGGAGAAAGCCAGAGCACAGGGCATCCGAGAGGGCGAGGGCGTCCCTGCGGGGTCGTGGGCAGGCAGCCAGAAGGGACCCCCTCTGGGTTTGGGTGAGGACAGGAAAGAGCCCGTGGGTGTGGGGGCGCGGGGTGCAGCGCCGACCTTTGTTCGGACCCCGCAGAGAACACCCAGCGCAGAGGTGCTTGTGGGAGAGGGGCGACGGGAGGTGAGGAGCCCTACAGTGAGGGGCATGTTGGGGTCTTGGTGAGAAGGGCCCCGGGGGAGCCTCCACACAGGGTCCGGCTGGAGGCGGCTGTACGGGCTCCCCATAAATTCAGTCCGCCAAGAGTGGACACCGACTGCAGCCATGGGGAAGGGCAGCAGGGGCAGCGGGGGCAGCGGGGACAGCAGCTGCAGGGAGGGGGAATGGCCCGGGCCGGCGATGGGCCCCACCCTGCTGGCCTCTGTGGCGGCCTTCTGCTCCCACAAAAACAGCACCAGTCGTCAGCTTTGTCTTTTTAATAAAAAATAAACTGTCTGTGACAAGCGGTTTTCTGAATCCCAAAATAAAGGAAAGGGGAGAGGAGAGGGCTCCAGAGGTCAGCCAGAGTAGAGGGAACGAGGCTCAGATTACCCGTTCTTCCGGCCACGGTAGGGGTCACAATCCGCCCCAACTGAAACAAGAAGGAGGGTGGTCAGACCTCCAGAAGAACTTCCCAAGTCAGTGGTGGGCGGCTGGTCAGGGAGCAGCAGGGGGCAGCCCCGGGCAGGGACCTGGGACAGCGAGCCTTGGTGTCGGTAGCGGTGACGGTGGCGGCCGTGGGGTCTCGGGGCAGCGGGCAGCGGCCTGCTGTGTCGTTCCTACCTCGGTGTTTGTTACCACAGGGGCCTGGAACAGTCCTGTGCGTTAGGGGCTCCTGGAGCAGCACGTTTCTGGAGGGTCTTGTTTGGTCCCAGTCTGGGTCAGCCCACTGGAGGGCCCGGTGCTCGGCGGAGGGACAGCCCACGGGGGTCAGGCCGCCGTGTCTGGCCCGCTGAGGGTCACCGGCAGCATGGCAGGAAGGTGGTGTTTTGTGCTCCTGGCCCGTCCTGGGACTGCACCGCCCCCGGTCCCCAGACAGCCCAGCCGGGCGCCCCGCCCTACCTTACCCTACCCTACCCTACCCTACACGGCTGCAGCCCTGCCCAGAGCCTAGGCCACCTCCGGGCCCAAGCGGTTGTTGTCAGCGTCCACGTCGCTGGTGGAGGTCTTGTGTTCCTTGGGAGGCTGGAGGTGCTGCTCCTGGCTCAGGGGGGCCTTCTCCCCCGGAGGCAGGGTCCCGCAGCCCTGAACCTTGCCCCGGGCTCGGAGAGCCCCCAGCGGGGAGGCGAGGAGGAGGAGGAGGCCCCCCGAAAGCACTAGGGCCAGGAGTACGGTGACTGTGAGGAAGTGGGGCCAGTAGGACCGCTGGGCGGCCGGGGCGGCCCCCGCCCCCACCCTGGTCAGTGGGGCGTCCACACGTTCGCGGGGGATGCCCGCCAGCTCAGGGTCCAGCGCCAGGGGCTGGTCCTGGCTGTGCACCCAGTAGGAGACCACGGGGTGAGAGAAGCCGTTCTCCGTGGCCCAGCACTGGTACAGGCCCCCCACCCCGCCCTGCAGCAGCAGCACCAGGGAGCGGTTGTAGACGGCCGAAGAGGCTTCTGGGATCTCGGCCGCGCCGTGAGTCCAGCGGTACGAGGCCAAGGCCGAGAGGTGGGGGCAGGGGAGCTCCAGGATGGAGTTGGGCACAGCTTGGACTTCTTTAACTGGAGGTGAAGGAAGAGGAGACCGCTAAGGAAGGGGGAGCAGGAGGGCTGGAAAGCTCCGCGGACATCCGGACCCTGACTCCCCTCTCCGCCTTCCAGTTCAGCCCCCGAACTCAAGGCTGAGCCCTCGTCTGGACCCCAGACTAACCTCAGTCCATCTGACTCCAACTCTGACACCAAAACAGGGGTCAGCGAATCCAGAATCCCCGCTTGGAACTCCCATCCTCCCTCCCGAAGCCAGGACTCCGATCCACCCGGGGTCTGGGTGTTGGGCTCGCAAGCCGGCGGGTGCGGGGAGAGCACCCGCCTGAGCCTCCCTGCACCCCCCCGTCCCACACTCACTGATCTGGGGGCGGCTCTGGGGCCGGCGGCTCCTGCCCACGGGGCCAGTGGCGCACGCCCAGCCTGGATTCCCTCGCTCCACGTCCTGTCTCCAGGACCTCCTGCGAAGGCAGGGAGAGCAAACCTTAGGCCTTGAAATAGACCGAAGTGGGAAGAAGACAGAGGAAGAGAGGGAGGCGGGGGCCGGGACAGAGAAGAGGGGAGGGACCGTGCCCCACACGCTGGGTAAGAAGGTCCCGGTGGGCCAGCCTCCACCGCCGTCCAGGACCGGCACTCACTGGATCGGGCTGGGCAACAGGCGGCAGGCTCTGGACTCGGGGTCCCAGGCACAGTGGGGGTCCCGGGCCAGGACACAGTCCACGCAGCTCTCGTAGACGCTGCAGTTGGCTCGGGGAACCCTCCAGATGCCCCCCGAAAAGCCAGCAAACACTGCGCCCTGGAAAATAGAGGAGAGTGACCTCTGCACCCCTAGTTAGGACCCAGCCCCCCAGCCTCATCAGAAGGGCCCTTGTCACCTGCTCAGGGGCCAGCAGCAGGTTGCGGACGGGTTCCGGGTCGGGGAACAGCTGGATCTCCTCCACCAGGTGAGCACCGCTGTCCCCACTCACCACAGCCTTGTGGAGGGCCCCTGTGGCTGTGGAGACACAGAGGGCGGAGACTGTCACCTCCGCCAGGGGTCCCTCTCTCCAGGCCTCTGGCTCTAGACTCCCCTCGGGCTGCTCCCTTCCATGCCGTGGGGCACGGCTTGGAACCCCTTGCCCCTCTGTCTTTCCTTTGCAAGAACCCAACCCACTCCCCCACGGACTTGGGGCCGCAGGCAGCCGCGCGCTTCTGCAGAAACCCTGTCAGCCGCTGCCCTCGCCTCCCCGGAGTGTCCCTCCTCCAAGGGCTTCAGGGGGGCGGGCGCTGACCGTGTTGCTCAAAATTGCCCGCCCCCAGCAGCGGCATCCCGGATCCACCCTCCCTGAAAATCCGTTCCTAATCTCAGAACACTCAAGTCCGTGGCTGGTGTACGTGCGTCGTCCGCCCCGCTCCCTGCGGGGGCCCAGCACGCACGCCTCGGAGACAGGGGCCGGGACGGGTCCTGGAAGGACCTGAGCTTTCCTCCACGGAAGCTCAAGGTCACCCACCTCCACCGGAGTGAGCAAGGTTCAGTGCACACTCGCCCGGCAATCGTGCACGTTCCCCTGCTGACTCTCTCTCCTTCTTTCCACCCCGACTTTGGAATCTACCCCTTTCTCCTCACAGCTGCCCTCTTTTCCACTCCTCGTTCCCACCTGAGACCCCGCGTCCTCCTCCGGCACTGAACACCGAAGCCTGCCCGTGACGGCCGCCTCTGCTCCGCGCCGGACACCCACCCCCGGCCTTACCTTCTTCTACTCCCTCACCCCTATCCCAGCACAGGGTGCCCCCCCCGCCCCCCCGCATCCTGGACTCCGGCTTCCTGCTCCTTCCGCAACTTCACCTGCCAGTTACCCCCTGACCCGCCACCTCGTCACCGCCTGCCTCTCTCCTGGAGCCCGACGACCTTTCCATCTTAAAAAAGAAAAGCATGCTGGCCGGAACCCCCTTCTTCCTCCAGTCACCCCATCCTGACCTCCCCTTCGCAGCCAACTTCATGAGGGACCGTCCCTGCCCCGGCTGCTCCCAGCCACCCGCCGCCTGCCAGCTCTTCCCCGCTCTGCCGGGCCTTGGGGAGACAGACGGCTCCTGCGAAGGCCACCAAAGCCCTCTGTGTTCCGTGTCTGTCGCCCCCTCCAGACTCAAAGCTCAGAAAGGAGGGACACTGGGCTGTTGGGTGACCCCACCGTATCTCCGAGCCCAGCAGGTGCTCAGGAAGCGTTTGTGGAATGAGAGCAGGAGTGAACAAAGTCCCAGTTTTCCCTCCGCAGCCCGAGTCGCTGTGGGACATGGGGAGACACTGCTCACCGGTGCCCAGGTACAGGACCAGATGGTCGTGCCCGTCAACGCCCGGGGCTGTCTCCACCGCAAGCCTCGTGTACTCCACGCCGGACTTCACCAGCAGGGGTGTCCCCACCACCTGTTCGTCCATCAGGAAATGGTCCTTCATGAAGGTCAAGGCTTTGTCGGAGGAGGGGCCCACGGAGCACTAAAAGGGGAGGGAGGTGCCTCGGGTCAGCGCTCGCTGGGTCCCACAAGCGCAAGCTCGCCATCGGCCCCGCCCCACACCGGCCCCTCCCTCAAGGTAGTCCTGTCTCAGGGCCCTGGGCTGCTGGAATTCCAGGCCCTGCACACAGCGCAGCATCAGCGGCTTGCTGTGCCCCACCCTGTCACCAGCCACTGTGTCCTCGGACAAGTCCCTCCCCCTCTACACGCTTCCATTTCCTCATCTGCAACGTCAGGTAATAATAGTGTCTGTGTTTCATTCTGATGCCTGAATGAGCACGTGCACCTACTCTCACTTCCTCCCCCAACCCCGAAAAGGGGAGGACTGGGGAGGGGGGGAAGCAAAGGCAGCCCCAGGGTGAAAGCTGGAAAGCAAACGAACAAAGATGGTAAAAGACTGAGCAGGAAAAAAAAAGAAAGAAAGAATTTCCGTAAGGGAGGGGGGTGTGTGTGCTGCATCAGGGGGGCAGGCTGGGCTCCCCGCACGTGGAGGGTGGGGGGTTGGCCCTGCATGCAGGCCCCAGGCCCAGCACTGGAGGCTTCTTCTCTGGAGACGAGAAAGCAGAGGGTCTCTGGGGGCGGGCCACAGGCGCACCGTGAAAGCAGGGGAGAAGGTGGGGAGGCACAGTGCATGTGGGGACGTGTGGCCCTGGCCCTCCCTGGCTGTCCCTCCAAGCACAAGGCTGGAAGAGGGCTCCGGAAAACTGGCTGCAGGTCAGAGGTGAGACCTGACGATAGTGACGCCGAGGACCCCCGAGAACACCACCCAGCCCGGCCATCTTCCGCGGGCAGTGGGGAGCCCACGCTGACACGTCCACGTCCAGGGGAGAAGGTTCCAGAGAGCTTCATGGGCACCACTCTTAGGCGAGCAGAGAGCCCGAGTTAAACCATGAACACGAAAGAGACCAAAACAAACCAGTGGAAGAAACAAATGAAAAGCTAAACGACGCAGAGGAAAGAGACCCTCTCACAGCAAAGAATTATTGAAGGGGTCTTGTGCCCCCGTCAAACTCTGATCGGACCGAGTGTCCAGGCCCAACCTCCAATGAGGCTATGGGAAATACTGCAACTCCGCCACAGAGACCCAGAGGCACCGAGATCTAGACTGAAAAAAATTCCACAGGACAAGTAAATGGCAAGAGAAAATAAGACAACGGAACGTACAGATTAAAAGAGCCTTGAAGGAACAACCAACCCAAGGGGCGCCCAGCCGGCTCAGTCAGGAGCGCCTGCCGCTCTTGGTCGTTGGGCCACGAGTTCCAGCCCCACGCTGGGGGCAGAGATTACTTCAATAAATAAACTTAAAAAAAACCCAGCAAAACAGCTAATCCAAACATATATCTTACTTAGATTTTGATTCGAATAAACTGTATTTTGGGGCACCTGGGGGGCTCAGATGGTTAAGCATCTGCCTTCGGCTCAGGTCACGATCCCAGGGTCCTGAGATCGAGCCCCACAGCGGGCTCCCTGCTCAGTGAGGAGTCTGCTTCTCCTTCTCCTCCTGCTCATACTCTCTCTCACTATCTCTCTCTCCCTCTCAAATAAATAAATAAAATCTTTTTTAAAAAGATTTTATTTATTTGTTTGACAGAGACGGAGACAACAAGAGAGGAAGCAGGGGGAGTGGGAGAGAGAGAAGCAGACTTCCCACTGAGCAGGGAGCCCGATGTGGGGCTCGATCTCAGGACCCTGGGCTCATGACCCGAGCTGAAGGCAGATACTTAATGACTGAGCCACCCAGGCGCCCCAATAAACTGTATTTTAAACAACTCTTATGACATCTTTGAAACTATTAGAAATTTGAACACTAAATGCATAGTAAAGAATTACTCATTTTATGGTGTGAAGTGGTACCAGGGCTACTGTTTTAAAGCCCTTATCTTTTGGAGATACTAAAGTATTTATGGACAAAAAAAAAAAGAATTAAAAATAAAGAAATATAATATTTATGGGTGATATACTGGGGTGATTGGTGCCCCCCCATACATCCATCTGAAACCCGTGAATGTGACTCTATTTGCACTAAGGGTCTTGGTAGATACAATTAAAAATCTCGAGATAAGCACCTCCTGAATTATGACGGGCTCCAGATCCAGTGACCAGTGTCCTCACGAGAAGCGAAGGACGTGTACAGAGGAGGAGGCAAAGAGATGATGGCGGCAAAGGATGGAGTGGTTCGGTGTCTGAGCCAAGAGCACCGGGGATGCCCACCACCCACGGGAGCCGGGGGAAGGGCAGAGACGGCTTCTCCCCCAGAGCCCCGCTGGGGCTCTGACTTCCACCTCCTGGCCTCCGGCCTGCAGGACGAGGCATGTCTGCTGTTCGAAGCCACGAGGTTTGTGGTAATTCACTACAGCAGCCTTATTACACTGATACACATAAAATACCATCTCCAGAATCGGCTTCGAAATACCAAAGGGGGGACGCGGGCAGAGTGTGGCTGAGACGAGGTTGCGGGGCGATGTGTTGAAGCTGGTGAATAAGGAGGTCTCTTATTCTGTTCTGTCTGCTTTGTATACACATGTGACAATCTCTATAGTAGAACATTTTTTTCTTTCCATTTTTATTCAAGGTTTCCAAATATTTAAAAAGATCAAGATTCTTATGCAAATTATCTCAAATGAGACCTTTCAAAGCAATTTAGAATATACACAGCAATCATCCCCCCCCTTCAGTTTTGCTGGTTTTAAAAACAAAGATTAATTTAATTTGAGAGAGAGAGAGAGAGCAGGGGGAAGGGTGAAAGGAGAGGGAGAGAGAGAATCTCAAGCAAACTCCCCGTTGAGCGTGGAACCCAACGTGGGGCTTGATCTTATGACCCTGAGATCATGACGTGAGCCGAAACCAACAGTCAGATGCTGAACCGACTGAACCCCCCAGGGGCCGCCAGTTTTGCTGCCTTATACGACTGTGTGATCAACAGGAAAGGAAATCGAGTGGCATGAGCCTGGTCGGAAAATTTCACCTGTTTAAATAACAACAAACTATAGTAGATTGTTTTTATAAAAGAGATATTCAAAGCTCAAAAAGGGGCACCTGGGTGGCTCAGGCGGTTAAGCATCAGCCTTTGGCTTGGGTCATGAGCCCAGGGTCCTGGGATCAAGTCTCGCATCAGGCTCCCCGCTCAGCAGGAAGTCTGCTTCTCCCTCTGCCTGCTGCACCCCCTGCTTATGCTCTGTCTCTCTCGCTGTGTCAAATAAATAAATAAATAAATAAAATCTTTTAAAAAAAGCTCAAAAAATCTAGGAAATTAAATATTTTAGCAAGAATTAAAAATCCAATAGAAGGATTTGAAGATAATATTGAGACACTCTCCCAGGAAGGAGGGCAAAACCAAAGGCTTGGGAAACTGGCCAGGATTTAAAGAGGAAGCAGACCCGTCCGAGGGGCCCAGCAAGAAGTAAGGAAACACCCCCACATGAGAGTCCACTCCGTGCGGGAAGGGACGAATGTCCACTCCGCTTACTGCTGTGCCCCCCAAAGCTTGTAATAGTGGCAGACAGCCTCGAAATATATTTGTTAAATGAAAAGATAACAGGAGGAAATTATTCAAGAAAACTTCAAACTGAAGGAACTAAACTTCCAGGCCAAAGGGGCGGGTTGAACACCCAGCACAATAAACGAACAGAGTTCCCATCAAAGCGCAACACCAAGAGACGTCAGAACAGAGGGACAAAGAAAAGGTCGATGAGATTCCGGTGAGAACAGGGACTTTCAGAGACTTAAGCATCGGAAGACTCCAGATGTCCATCCATCCCCTGAAGATGACAGGGCAAGCCTTCAGAGTTTCGCAGGAAGATTATTTCTAGTCTAGAATTACCGGCACATATCCAACTATCAAGTGCGAAAGTAGAATAAAGACATTTTCAGACATTGAGTCTCAAAACTATGTATCTGCCATGTAATCCTTTCCAGGAATCTATGCAGGGTCTGCTCCACTAAAATAAGGTAGTAAGAAAAAGGGGTGCCCAGCCGGCTCTGTTGCAAGAGCGAGTGACCCTTGATCTCAGGGTTGTGAGTTTGAGCCACGCTGGGGATAGAGATTACTTAAAAATAAAAATCTTAAAAAAAAAGTAGGGCGCCTGGGTGGCTCAGTTGGTTGAACGTCTGTCCTTGGCTCAGGTCATGATCCCAGGGTCCTGGGATTGAGCCCCACCTTGGGCTCCCTGCTCAGCAGGGAGTCTGCCCCTGTTCATGTGTGTTCACTCTCTCACACTCACTCTATTGAATAAATAAATAAAATACATAAAAACAAAAAAAATTTTTTAAAAGATAATTAAAAAAAAAAAAGAGGAAACCATGAGATGTAAGAACCACGAGGGTGTCACGGAGAGATACAAAGGAAATGCCCAGAAGGACGAGAAGGGAAATTCTAAGATGACGGCAGTGCCCAGGGCGGAGGGTCTGGACTGTAGCCCACAGGAACCACTTCTAGGAAGACGAAACTGTTAGAACGCCTAATGCATCTGCCTTCAGAAGAGACGCAGATCATTGAGGAAGGGTTTGGGGTTGAATTAATAAGAGCTTAGAAAACACAGGGCGCCTGGGTGGCTCGGGGGTTAAAGCCTCTGCCTTCGGCTCAGGTCATGATCTCAGGGTCCTGGGATCGAGCCCCACATCGGGCTCTCTGCTCAGCGGGGAGCCTGCTTCCCCCTCTCTCTCTGCCTGCCTCTCTGCCTGCTTGGGATCTCTCTCTGTCAAATAAATAAAATCTTTATTAAAAAAAGAGCTTAGAAAACAAAGAGAAAAAAGAAAAGAAAAAGTAAATTAAGAAAATAAAAGAGAAAAAAAGAAAGAAAGAAAAGAAAAGAGACAATTACTCACCCCTGGGGAAATTTTTAAATGATCCAAAAAGGAAATGGAATCAGGGCCTGCTCCCTGGCTCAGCCGTGCAGAAGAGTCCTGATCTAAATACCGATCTAACCAAAATTATTGTCAGACTATGTTGGGAGGTGACGGATGGGTGCAGTTGTGTGCAGGTCAAGCAGTTCGGGGGGGGATGCGGGCTGGGGTGGGGTCCGGGAGCCCTGATTCGTTGTGCTTGCTGAGAGCCCCGGCCTGTACTCCCACCATGGCTGGGCTCAGGCCACCAGCGTCATGTCAGCACGCATGAGCTTGGAAAGAGATGCCCCCAAACAGTTGTTGCTGGTTGGTGCAAGCCCGCTCCAGCACCTGCGTGACCGGGTGGGGGTGAGGGGCTCGAGTGGATCCTCACCACCCACAACAGGCATTCGAGAGACCACGCCTGAAACCCAAACATCAAGAAGGAGCGATAAAAGTATGTTAGAGATTTGGAGATAAATACAAAAAGTATCAGCTAAAAGAGGTTGTCCCTCCAGAGAGGGAAAAGCATAGGACGGTTTTTGGTAACTGACCGCGTAGATCTGTAAGGTTCCGTAAATGCTGCCCATGTACGACTCTGATCGAAACTCAAGTTAAATAAGAAATGCAGGAGGGCACCTGAGTGGCTCAGAGGGTTAAGCCTCTGCCTTCGGCTCAGGTCATGATCTCAGCGTCCTGGGATCGAGCCCCATGTCGGGCTCTCTGCTCAGGGGGGAGCCTGCTTTCCCTCTCTCTCTGCCTGCCTCTCTGCCTACTGGTGATCTCTCTCTCTCTCTCTCTCTCTCTCTCTCTCTCTCTGTGTGTCAAATAAATAAATAAAATCTTTAAAAAAAAAAAAAAATAGAAATGCAGGAGCAGATGCCCAGGCAGACCTTGGCATAGCCCGTGCCGCCTTGTTTCCTCGGTGACACGGCCGGGTATTTGGGGTGCACTGAGCTGCGGGGGGACTTCTCTGTGTGGAGGATGAGGGGACACCTGTGCGACGTGGGCCACCGGAGCAGCTGTGTACCTGAGCACACAGGACTGGGCTGGGCAGGGAGCACTAACATGTATTGGACATTTATCGTGTCGCGACGGGTATTTCGACATGGGGGGTATGTGTGGGGGGTGGTACTCACGCTGCCTGGCCGGGGACTGATCTCAGGGACCCCGTAAGTAGTCCAGCGTGACGTCTCTTTGTTCAACTCCTTGTACTTCCCCTCAAAGACACGCCTGATGTCCTTGAGAGAGAAGGCACAGACGGCGGAGCTCCTGGTCCCACCGATCTGCCTGAGGTGAGCCAGAGGGGATGTGGTCAGCTCCTCTGCTCTACCAGCCCCAGCCCTGGCCCAGTCCTGTGAGAGAGCCCCGGAGGGCAGGAGTGCGGAGGGCCCAGTTGGCCTCCTGCTGCCCACTTTTCCCCCACCTGTGAGGATAAGGGCTAGGAGAGCCCCTCATTCTGGCCTGTCTTACGATTATCCTTAAGGATAATTAACTAGGGCTCAACTCTTGGGGATACTCCTTCCCGTCTTGCCCAGGCTGGGCTGTACCCATAGGAGGGGCCATGGAACCAACCCCTGATGATGAAGCCCCTCTCCTTTGGGGCCCCTGGATGCCTGGTCCTCAGACGACCGACCAGAGCCTGACTATGAGAATACTTTTATTCCTTCAGTCCTGGTCTGTGGAGACAGATGTCTCTTGTTCTCTTTAGCCAGATTGGGGCACACCCCATGTTCTCAGTTCCAGATGTCACTGAGACCAGCCCCTGCTGATCTTTGGCACCTGACGCGTGGTCAGCAGGCCCCTAAACACTGTGGAGCCAGATCACAGCAAATCAATGGACTTTTCTCAGCCTCCAAGCAAAGGCTACTTTTTATCCTGGTGACACTGATAGTGTTTCCCTCTTTGCTCTGGCCATTAGGAAGCTCAGAGCTAAATTTGTAACCAGCATCCCAACACTGCATAAGTGACAGCCATTTGTGCTGTGCTGACCCTATCCCTGCCTTCTCATTCTCCTTTCACTCGCATTTCTTCGTCAGTTTGACCTTATCTGGTCTCAACGTTTGCCCTTCGTAAGCCCCCTATCCTCTTTGGAACCGGGGAGGTTGTAAAGGAGCAAGAACCTCTCTGAGCCCAATTTTCCCACGTTTTACACGAAGGGCACGAGTCAGATTCCTGGGACCTGGTGACGGGCGCACGCCTTCCTAGGTGAAGCGCGTGGAGTGGGCGCTCTGGGCCCCACCACCCGCGTGCAGCCCCCGGTCCGCCGCTCTGCTCACCACTGAGAGCTGAAGGTCGCGTAGACGCGGGGCTCGGCGGAGGCAGCGGCGGGCAGCAGGACGGCGTGGCGGATGACGTTGAAGGGCAGCTGCCCGGCCTGCGAGCACAGCAGCTGGGCCTTCAGGAAGGTGGTCCACTTCTTCTGCAGCAGCTTGTCCCCGCCCACGTCGTTCTAGGGCCGCGGGGGCGGAGTCAGGGACGCCTCGCCGCGTCGCCCCGCCCCCGTCCCGCTCCCATTGGGCTCTGGGACCTCGGCCCCGCCTCTGCCACCTCCCCATTGGCTCCCTCGACGGCCGGCCCCGCCCCCCGCCCGGGCCGCAGACCTTGCAGACTCTGGCCACCCGCGACGTGTGGAGCTTCTCGAAGAATTCGAACTCGCTGGCTGTCTCCTCAAAGAAGAAGTACACGAAGTGGGTGGAAGGGATGGCTGCCACGAAGGAGGCGTCCGCTGCGGGGCGGGGCACACAGGTTGAGGACTGGGACACCCCGGGGCCGCTTCTGCCGCGGCCGCCCGCCCGCCCGCCCGGATGCCCCGCGGCTGGCCGGGGGTGGCCCTGGGGGCGCCCGCTCCGCTCGCTTCGCGGGGGCGGGCCGCCTGGCACAGTGGGGGCGCTCTGCACAGAGGACGGCGGAGTGCAGGACCGGCGGCTCTCGGGCAGGGTCTCGGGGCAGGGCCAGACCTGGGCTGGGGGCTCGGGTCCTTACGCTGCAGCCAGCGGAGGAAATTGTCGGTCTTGAGGACGGGCTGGGGTCCCAGCGTGCGGATCAGGATGGGCTCGCTGCCCAAGAAGTTGTTCATGGTGCCAGAATAGAGCATCCCATCTAGGGGAGAGGGCAGGAGGCTTCCTTGTTGGAGGGTGCAGCTTCCTGGGGCGCCCATAGCCCAGCTGGCAGACCCCACTGAGCGCTCCTGCCGGGGGGAAGGGCCTCCCTTCTTGTCCTTCTGCGTGCTGGCCTTGTCCAGCCCTTTTCTGGCTGCTCCCCCACACACCCAGCTGAACAACCCCCCCCACACACACACACACCACCAGAAAGGATCCCTCTTTCCTCCCCAGAGGTGGCTGTGCTTTCTGCTGCCACACCTTGGTCCCACCCTTCTCTTCCTGGAACATCTTCCCTGCCCATCTACCCATTTTCCAAGGTCCCACTCAAAAGCCAAAGGCCACCTCTTCCAGGAAGCCAGGGTGGGCAGTCTGTCGTGGTTTGTGTCTGGGAGGGCAAAGGTGGGGATATCAGTCTCTGGAACCTCTATGGACAAATGGCTGAACCTCAGGCCTTTTCTCTGCCCAAGACCCTTCCGAGACCCCCTTGCCTGTGTGAACCTCTCTCCACCTATCTCTCCCCACCTCCTCTGTGGCAGCGTCCACTGGAGCTGGTGGTCGAGGTGCTGGGTCTCCCTCCGATCTGGTGCTCAGAGGTGCCTGGCTTCCCCACCCCCTGTCCCCTGCCTTTCAGGAGACTGTCAGCTTCCATATTTTACAGAATGACTCGGGAAAGCAGCTACTGGGAACCCGATACTCACCTGCCAAGACAGCCGTGTGCTTATGGGCAGGGTCAAAGGGGCTCTGGCCTTTCCCCTCCACAACCTTGTCCTCGGAGATGGGCAATAGGTAGGAATCTTGGAGTTCCTAAAGGGGGGGAGAGGCTGGGGGCCAGAATGCCAGAGTCTCACGTCTAGGAAATGAGGGGCGTGAGGGAGGGAGAGGGATGTGGAGGGGAACTGGGGCCAGGAAGCTCACGAGCGTCCCGCATCTGGAAGAGCAAGGTTTTCCAGAGCTAGAGAGGATGGGCGGGGTGGGGGATGCTCGGGTCTGAGCGCTGGGTGCCCTGTAACTCACAATGAAGGTACAAGCAGGGCTGAAGGCGAAGGTGCCACAGGCATACAGGTGGGTGGCATTGAAAGAGACCAGGACACGGATGAAGTTGAAGCACTGTGTCTAGGGAGACAAAGAATCCGGGTGTCCGGCCACTTGCCCCAGACGCCTGGGCCCCACGGGCTACCCCCCACTTCCCGGCCGGGAAAGGACCCGGAATTGCTGGGGCGGTCCCCTGGACGTCTTCACAGAACGTGATGCATGCGATTGCCTTGGGAAGAAGCCTCCTCCACTACCTGCCCAACTGGACGTCATCCAGTGATGGTCTGGGGACTCGGGGGTTCTCCACCCAGAGGCCCTGAAGCTCCCTCTCCACTCACCTCATTGCTCTTCTTCTTAAAGGCGCATTCAGTCTTTTTCCGGTCACTGGCTGGCCAGGGTATCTGCAGCAGGAGGGGTCGGGAGGGAGAGGACGTGAGGTCTTCTGCTCTAGCTTTGACCCGCTGTCCTCTCCTCAGGTCTGCTTGGAAGCCACCAGCAGGAATGGTGGTCAGTGCATGCCAGTGAGCTATAATAACACCAGCCCTTGACCTTGGCTATTGCTTGGGTGATACCGGTGTTCAGGAGGGTGCAGCTCTACGGGAAAACACAGCCCGTGCAACCAGCCCTGCATTTGAATCCAGGCTCGGGAGTGAGGGGTCCTAGTCAATCGCACAGGCTTCCAGAGGGCACACCCGGGGACCTATATAAAGTACCTAATACCCGCAGGCTAGGCAGAGCGGCAGCTCGCAAACCACACATTTCCTGGGGAAATTGTTGAAAATGTCAGCTCCTGGCTCACACCTCAGAGAACCTGAATTTCAACCAGCACCCCGTATGCGCAGGTGGCCCACGGACCACACCCCGAGAGACACAGCGAGGGAGATGCTCAGGGATCCTGCTTTCCTTCCTGCCCCCTTTCTTCCTCACATTGTCCCCGTTAGTAGGGTGACTATAATTTGACACAGAAGCTTCGGTGATTTCTGCCAGTGGGTGGATATCGCATTATTGATATAACTCGAGTCTGTGTTTCCTTCACATGTCAATGGTTTCCGTATCAGTCATTTTAGCACTTAATATTATTCAGCCAGGATGCACGGTAGCACCGGAGAGGAGGCCCCCCGCAGTATTTTCTCATCCGCTCTAGCGAGCAGAGACCGGCGCCAGGAATGGCCGATCCCCGGCGGTTAGAGCGGACGGTGCTCGTGCAGTGAGCAGCGCAGGGGCAGTCAGGCACTGGGCAGCTGCCCGCCCCCCTCGCCTCCAGCCCGCATCCTTCCGCCCCGGCCTCCTCACCGTGTTCTTCAGCTTGGGCATCCCTGGGTCCTGGATATCCAAGGCCAGAATGGCCTCTCGAGCCCCGACATAGAGAGTGCCTCCGTCCCCACTCAAGAGCAGGGTGTCGAAATCCTGGAGGCCCTTCTGGTGGAAGAGGCTGAGAGCCCTGCGTCCCTCCCCTGTTGGGAAGTGATGAGAAGGGGCGAGTGATGAGGGGTGGTGGGGCAGGCCGCTGATTCCTGAGGTCAAGGTGGGGGAAGAGAAGGGTTGGCCGAGTGTGCTCCCCGGGCCTTGGCAGCGGGACCCGCTCTCTATCAGCAGCTCCCCCTTCCCCCGCCCCCACCCTGCCGACAGCGGAGGAGCTCTGTGTTGAGCCCACAGGGGTGACAAGAGGCTGCCAGAGGCAGGCTAATGACAGTCTGGGACTGGGGGAAGGTGGCCTGCCCCCAAGAGATGGACAAAGGGACAGGAAACCGAGCGAGGCACATGGACACTCTTCCAGGCTTGGGGGGTGTCATGGGGCGGGTCATGGGGGCAGGAATAGGATGCGCTGGTCCTCCCACAGAGAGGAGCAGGGGGAGAAGAAGGCACACAGACAGACAGGAAGATACCAGGAGTCACACACAGGACGGTGTGTCCGTGTAGCTGTGGGTTGTAGGTCACACTTGCCAACCCCCTTCCCCTCCTCTAGCAGGAAGCTTCGACCACTAGAATCACGGCCAGAGGCCGAGCAGAGGGGACGCACAGGTCTTCAGAGGCCCCTGTGGGCATGACTGGATGTCACCTGGGCGGGAGGTGAACAGGTTCCAGGAGGGGCACAAGCTGCCCGGTCCGCTCATGGGCACCTTGGCACCTCGGCCCTGGTTAGAGGACTGCCTCGCTAAGGCTCTGACAGTCTCAGGACCAAAAGGAGAAGCTGGCAAGGTGCTGGAAGGGTTGGCCTCCGCGAGGGCTGCTGCAGCCCCCGCTCACCGAACTGCCGACCTTCGCACACGCCTCCCCCCTTGGCGTGCGAGCCCCCGGGCAGGGCCGGGTCCTGCCTCCTTTGGTAAGCCCGAGCAGGCCCCAGTCCTTCCCTGAGCCTTCTCCCTGGAGCTGAGAGGGACAGCGGCCCCATAGCCTCAGCGAGGAGCCAGCCGATAGCATCCCAGGGCCTGGACCCCAGCGGGTCGTCCTGATTGTCTTGTTCCTGGGGCCCACGGAACTGGACACGGTGTGGTCCCGCATGGTCTGTGTGGTGGTCACATGCCTGCCGGGTCCTGGGCCGCCAGGTCCACGGGTGACCTCCTGGCATGGGCCTTGGCGTTGGGGGTGCGTGAAAACAGCTGGGGGTCTGAAGTGCCAGCTGGAGAACCGTGCCGGGTGAGGAGGGAAAGAAAAATCACCACCTCCGAGATGTGCTCCGGGCTCTCCCCCGCCTCAGTCTTTCGCCACAGGGTTTCTTCACTCCTTCCTCAGTCTCCGAGAGCGCGATCCCCCCACCCCGTCCCTTGGCCCCCACCTCGGTCCCTCTCTTCCCCCGCCCTCCAGCTCAGGCCTCTCCAGCTCAGCCGGCCTGGCCCTCAGGCACTTACCGGCGCGGTACGTGATCCTGGGCAGGGGCTCGTGCCCTCCACCCCCTGAAGTCTGAGGCAGCGGCACAGCCAGAAACAGCTGGGAGAGGAAAAGGCCCAGGAGGCTCCAGGGGTCCCGGCCCGGGGCTAGGAGGGCCATGCTCAGCGCGAGGCTGTCACCAGATGGTTCTGGGGAAACAGGCACCCGGGCCCTCTCAGGGTGAGCCGTCCTTACCACATCCCCCCCAAGGGACCAATGGGAGAGCCCCAGGCAGCAGAAGTGGGGGTGGAGTGGGGGGTACCGGGGAGGGGAAAGTTTCCTTTGCAGAGTGCCCTCAGAATCTCACTTCCATCACCCACAGGTGTCTGCCCGCTGCCTCACGCTCCCCTCTGGGTCGGAGTCCTGCCATCAGACCTGTCCTGCTCTTCGGCCGCCACGGCCCCGCTCTGCCTTTTCTCTCTTTGCTCTCAGGAAGGCCTTCTTGCTGTCTCCTCCTTTCCTTCCTTTCCCCACAGCCCAGACCCCAAACCGTCGCCTGGCCCCGGGAAAGGGACGTTCTGAGAGCAGATTCCTGCACTGAACATAGAGGTGACTCGGACCCATCTCTCCCTGCACCGTCAGACTGTGGGCTGCGCCCTCACCCCTGCCTTCGGATGACCCGGGTGGGCCTGCGTCGGCCTGCTCTGACCCCTCCCCTGGCCCCAGCCCGTTGCGGGTCCGCAGGTCCTTGATGCCCAGACCTGCATGGCCCTCTCCTTGCAGGGAGGCGACACAGGGCCCGGCAGGCTCCCAACACTGCCCGGGGCGTTCCTGGGCTCTGTCTCCCTGGGTCGCTGCATCCGTGTCCCCAGGACCGTCCACCCCCAGCCACATACCCGTCCCACATACCCTTGAGCCGGCCACAGCACAGTCCCGGGGTGCCGGACTCTGGGGCGGAGGGGGTCCCCAGGCCCCGGAGGCAGGGGGGTGGAGGGCTCAGCCCGGCTGGGCCGGGAGCGCGGCCCTCCGGGTGCCCATAGTGCCTGAGCCAGCCCTGGGAGCTCTGGAAAACCAGAATTTCCACCTCTCGAGTCCTGACAGATCCCTGGCTTGGGCGGAAGTGGGGGGGGCGGGCAAAGAAAGGAGACGCACCTCCTTCTCCCCTCCTCTCTCTCCCCGTCCATCCAGAAAGTTGAAAAGGCCAGAATGTTTCTGGGTCATGTCAGCCAGCCCTCTGCCCTCTGTCATGCCACATCCCGTCTGACCAGCCCGGGAGTGACTTCTCTTGCTCAAGCCCTCTCAGCTGGGAAACACGACGCCGTCTCTCTGTTCCTCTTTCGGCTCGCCCGCAAGACGAGGTCTCTTCCCGGCTGGGGGCCTGGACGGGCCTGCAGCCGGCCCACCCGCACACCCCGACCTCCAGCTGCGCCGTGGTCCTGGAGCACGGCCACTGCGGCCTCGGGCTCTCACCCGTGGCGGGGCCGACCCGGTCCCTCTGCAGCCTGCTCGCCGTCACTGTCCGCGCAGCACAGGCCGGTGGCCCAGAGCACGTCCCCTCTGCACTCACACCTCTGGGACACACAGCTGGGGCGCCTCCCCCCACCCCCCACCCCTGTGGCTCACCTGCCCCTGGAGGCCCCCGGGGGAGCCTCGTAACGCAGAGTTAATGATGCATCTCGCACAGAGGGCTCACAACCTATAAAGTGGGTAGTTTCCGGCCCACTCAGCCCGAGACTGGCCGGCGGCTGGTTTAGGAGCACGGCCATCCCCAGGCTGGCCTGACTCGGACCGGCGACCCAGCTCCTTCTGAGACACTCGTTCCTTCCTCAGGCGGGAAGTCTTTCCTGTCCTGCCAGCCCTCTGGCCACGGCGCAGCCCAGGTCCCTCCCTAGATTCCCTGTCGGAGGTCCCTCACTCTCTTCCCTTGTCCCTCTCCTCCCATTTCCCCTCCATTCTCCTCGGGGTTGGTCTCAGCCAGACCCCTCCAGACAACTGTCACCGAGGTTGGTGGCCAGGTCCTTGGGAGAAGCCGGGAAAGGGGTGGCGAGCCACCAGGGAGAGTCTTTCAGACTCTCTGAACCCCGGCAAACTCCCACCTGGACCCCACCTTCTGTGCCTCCCCCCCTCCCAGCCCAGCCTGGGACCTGCCCTGGCCCTGGGCCTTCAGCTCCAACAGATTGGCTTATCTGGGTCACAGGGAGGAGTTCTGGTGGGGGGAGGGGGGAAGCTGCTCCAGCCCCACGCTCCAGCCGGACGCCCCGCTCCCGCCTCCGGAAGTGTTCGATTCAACATGCCAGTCCTAGTTCCTCCTTCCCCAGAGACCCATTTTCCTTCTGGCTCCAGTCATCTTTTCAGCCCCTCCAGCCAGCACAAAAAGTTTGCAGTATTAAGCTCTGGTCCAGCCGAGAACTTCAGCAGCTAGAGACCCCACAGTCCCATTTCCCAGGAGAGGGGTGTGAGGCTCAGAGCGGCTCCCCAGGGAGAAGAGTTAGCCTCAGATCTGAATCCCTTGGCCATCCAGTGTCCGGGGAGCACTTACTCCCGTGTCCCCCCTTAGCTGGGAGACACTTGGACGGGGAAGACAGCTCGGAGGGTGGGGGTGGCCAGCTCCGGCTCCCCGGGGCTGAGAGGGTATCTCAGGGGACTCCCAACTAAAGAGGGAACAGAAACCTCTCTGGCCGGCAGGTAGGGCCAGGAGCCCCACATCCAGCAGGGCCGTCGAGGTCCCCGGAAGAGCCGGACTGGAGGAAGGGCACCCCGCCCTGCCACTGCCCCTCTTGGGAGCCAGACGCCGCATCCCGCACCCTTGCCCGCTGTAGCTGGGGAGCCCACCGCCTGGCTGGTGTCAGGGGCACGTGACCTGGGCGGTCGCAGGAGCCCGTGTTCAGAAGGGCCCGCTCGAGACTGATGCTCTCCTGCTGCCTCCTGAAGGCAGCTGATCGGTTCCGAGCTCGGGACCAGCCCACAGTGTCCTTCGCATCAGGCCGGCAGACAATGTAGCGAGTCCTGCCCACAGCATCCAGCAAGCTCCCGGCCCGCAGGGCCCCACCCCCCTCCTGCCTGTCCAAGTAAGAAACCCAGCAGGGGAAGTCTTGGCGAGCACTGGGCATGTGGGGGTGGTGAGAAGGGGTCAGGTGTTCGGGGACAAGGCCTTGGGGGCTCTGGTGTTGGATAGCCCCCCAATGGGGAGGTCCCCCAGCTCCTCTCTCCCCCGCCTGGGCACCCCCCAATAGCAACAATGCCGAGTTCAGCCGTGTCCCCCACCCCAGGGTCCACCTCCTCCGGGGACTCCTCCCCCACGGCCCCTAGGTCACATCAAACAGTGGGCCCTTCCTGCCAAGCTTTCTGGCCCAGGGTGGAGATCTAGCCATGGGGATTAGAGGCAGGAGGGGAGATGGAGATGTCATTCTCCACCCTATCCAGTGCTCATCCCTCTGCACCCCTACCCCATGCTCACCCCCTACACCCCTACCCTGCGTTCACCCTCCTGCACCCCTACCACATACTCACCCCCTACACCCCTACCCTGCGTTCACCCTCCTGCACCCCTACCACATACTCACCCCCCTGCACCCCTACTCCATGCTCACCCCCCTGCACCCCTACTCCATGCTCACCCCCCTGCATCCCTGCCGCGTGCTCACCCCTTCCAGCCCCTACCCCATGCTCATCCCCTCCCCATGCTCACCCAGAGAACTCTCGGGCACTTTTTGTCTTTGGTGCCCCAGGGCACATGGATACAGGAGTGTCGAGAAGCCCTTGCCAATGACCTAGCCGCTCCCAAGCCCCCTACCCCTCTCCCTTCCAGCCTCAGGGGAAGCCCCAGAAGAGCATAGTTGTGAGGAACATCAGCCTCCTGGTTTCCCTTCCTGGGCCCCACCTGCCCTGCCCCTTGTTGCCCTCTTTTTATGATCACAAACGAGTCAAGTCAACTTATGTTTAGGAGCCTACAGTGTGCCTGGCTCTAGGGTTGTCCCTAGCTTCTACCCCCCAGCATCCCCGCGCCTCTTCCCACCCACGCTGTCTCTCAGCCTTCTGGCCACCCGCCCAGCCCAGTCCCCCCTAACCCTTTACCCAGGGCCTCCTAGGCTTCCTCCTCCAGTCTGACTGTGCGGGAAGGCTGAGCTGAGCAGCGCACACAATGGCCCGACCCCTCGGTCTGCCCCCTCCTCAGGGCAGAGCCCGCGCCAGACAATGGCCCGCCCCCTCCCTTCAAGCTCTCCGGCTTCCTTACCTGGGGCTTGGGGACGCACCACGCTTCCCTCCCCCAGGAATGCCCGGCAGTTCCCGGCTCCCAGTGCCTCCGTCCCTGCCACGCCCCCGCCCCCCATCCTCAACCCCATCCCGCCTCACTGGTCCTCAGTCACCATGGCGACTGCATCTCTAAGTGGGAGGGACTAGAATCTCCCCATATTCTTCCTCCTCCTACCCGTGTCCCCCTGCGCCCCACCTTCTGCGGCTCACGGATCCACATGTGTGGGGGAGGCAGGGCTCCAGATGGGTGGGGGAGGCAAGAGGGGAACGTTAGGCCCTGGAGGGGGGTCCTTGCTCAACTCCCTCTCCCCCTGTCCGGCAGGCATCGCCTCACGATGTCCCCCAGCTGGGCTCAGGGTCATTGGGGCCAAATTCGTTCTTGCGGTCAGTTTTTCTGGGTTTCCCTCCTCCCTGGGAACTGTGTCTATGTGAGTGGGGGGTCCCACCCGGCTGCCCGCCAGCCTGACCCCATGCAAACTGAGTTTGCCAAGGAGGAGGCAAGTGGACATACAACTATCTGGGCAAATTAGCTGAGAGGCAGGGTCTCTGTCAAGAAGGCTAAGCAGCTCTCTGTCCTTAGTACCCTGACTGCCCCGGGAAGGGGTCTGCTGGCACGCTCAGGTTCTGCGGCACAGCCTTCTTGGCTGGCCCCCCGAGACCTGTCAGGAGGAGAAGGGCGATGCTGTAAGAGGGAAGATGAGGGCAGACTCCTGCAGAAGGGACTTTCCAGAGGTCTAGACGAGATGTGGATAAAACAGAGACGATCCTGAGCTGGAGTGTCTCCCACCTCCGAAGGGGCGAGCAGGGGTCTGGCTGAGAAGCTTTGAACCTGGGCCTGCGCCCCCCCGCCGGCCCCGGCCCTGAGCACCCCGTGCCCCTCCCTGTTCTGCCCCTTCGGACCAGCTGCCTCACTGGTGACCGGAGCAGTTGACAATGCCCCTTCCAGGCTGGCCCCTCTGGGCTTGGGGGAGGACCGTGAAGCAGGCGCCAGGGGCCGGGAGCGGGAGCCCTGAGTTCCCGGCCGGGCCGCCTCGGACTGGCTGTGTGACCCCGGGGGGCGTGCTTGACCTCTCTGATTCCAGCCTACCTGGGAGCAGTTTGGCTCGTTTCTAGACTTAATAGTGTTTCTAAGAAGGAAGTGAGTGTGCTGGTGTGGCCCCGGGCAGGGCTTTCAGGGGCCGCGTCTGGTTCCCGCTCAGGTCTGGGTTCGGGTGGCGAGTGAGCATTTCCGGCTGGGGCGGGGCCGGTGGGCACGGCCTGTGCTGAAAGCAGAAGTGGACTCTGAGCAGAGCTCCACCAGCGCCCCCTGCTCCCCCCTTCCCACTGCCGGCGGCCCCTCGGCCTTGGGGCCTCAGAGTGCCCACTCGTCCAGGCGCTCCTGCCCGGACGGGGGTGCCCAGGAGCGGGGGAGAGTGACTGGAAATCAGGGTGGCGGGGCCGAGGCGGCCGAGCTAGTGGTGCAAGAGGAAGGAAGAGGTCAGACTGCAGAAGGACTTCCCGCCTGGGAGTGTCCCTGGGTCCCCCTGCCCTTCTAGGGGAGCTGGGTGCTGTTTCCGCAGCAGAATTGTAAGGGCCACATTTCTGGACTCTTCCAAGGAAGCAAAGGGGCGCGAGCCTGGCGGCTTCCCTGCCTCTACTCCACCCCCATGCAGGTGGGCCTCGGGGAGCACCCCCTGGCCTTGCTCTGTGGGATCGGAGTTCCAGGAAGGAGATGCGCTGGTGACACGGCAGGGACATAGTCTTGAGCTGTGGTTAGAACCGTGCCGGGGTGAGCTGAACACCCAGTGCCCTGTGTCCCCTTCTTCCGGGTGGAGAAGGAGGTAGAAGCTTTCTGCAGCCTAATTCCCATCTCTCCAGCTAACGCACGTATGGTTCCATTTCCTCTGGCTTGCCTGGCCTCAGTTTCCCCACCTGTGGGAAGTCGGCGTGCCAGGGCCCCATGTCTTTAATTGCAGGAGGGACAAGTGGCTGGTGGAGTTTATCCCAGGAGGGTCCCAGGAAAACGAGATGGGGGAGTGGGGGGTGAGGAGACGCAGCGGTCCTTCCCCCTGGGCTCTGCCCCTCAAGAACCCTGGAGCTGCCCTACCTCCAGCCTGAGACTGGAGGACCACCCGGAAGGACCCCCTGTGTCATGCACTGAAGTTGGCACAGATACTCTGCCCAGAGTGCTAGGAAACTGGCATCCCACCCTCCCAGCCCCTCCCCCGAGGACCATGGTCCCCCTTCCCCACCACTTTCCAGCCTTACCCCCAGCCCAGCAGTGCAGACCCTAACCCGGGCGTCCAAGACTTCCAGCAGTCTGTACGGGGCAGGGGGCGGAGCAGAGGCGGGCATGGCAGGGGGAGGGTGTGGGGGCCCTGCCAGCCCCCTCCGGTGCCCCAGTTCCCAGGCAGCTCTTAAAGGGACCAAGATGAATTAGTTAGGGACAGCTTCGGGGGGTGGTGGTGGAGGAAAGTGGGTGGCGAGGAGAGGATTAGATTTGCTGGGGTGGGAGCAGGAGGGCCAGACTGGGGGCCCAGGGGCCTGACATCCCCTCTCTTGCTCCCAAAGCCCTCAGACTTGTCAGTCGAGCCTTCCCCTCATGCCGTGGGACCCCCATGTTGGCCACCCGGCTTCTGACTACCACCTCCTCGATCCTGGCCCCCATTCCCCTTGGGCCCCTGCCCACTTCCTCCCCTCCCCCACATTCGCGCTCCGTCTCCGGCCAGAGCTGCCAGCTGGCACTGACTGGTACTAAGCACGGAGAACCAGCCCAAGGATTGTGAGGGCCTGCGGCCTGGCCCCAGAGGGGGAGGGGAGGCCAGCGTGTCCCCCCCACCAGGTCACTCCAGGGGCCGGGGGCAGGGGGCACCTTCCCCTCCAGAACCTCTCCAGCTCCTCTGCCCCCTCGGCGACAGGATAAGGGCGCTGTGGTGCTGGGCTGCAAGGAGCCAGGGTCCGGCTCACCCCCTCCCTGTGCTCGCCTGCTAGCTGGTGAGGGTGGGGGCACAGAAAAGGCAAAGGCCTGAGGGGGTTACGTGTGGCCACAGAGGAGCCCGGGCAGCCGAGGGAAACAGGCAGATAAGGAGAGGACAGAGACACGAAGGCAGAAAGACATCAGACAGTGAGCTGGCAGGAAGTGTGGGCTCTCCTCTCTTGGGCTCAAACCCCGCTGGCTCCCCAGTGCCCACAGCGCCAACGTGAAGTGCCCGGGGCTGGAGTTCCTGTGGGTTCGGGAAGGTTCTACCCCAGATCTCCTGGACACCCCCCCTTTCCTCGAGTTTCAGTGTATACTCAACCTCCTACCTGCAGTGGGACCTCCGCTCATGTCCACCTGATAGAATCTCTCTCTCTCTCTCTCTTTTTAAAAGATTTTATTTATTTGACACAGAGAGAGAAAGATCACAAGTAGGCAGAGAAGCAAAGAGAGAGAGAAGCAAAGCAAAAAGAGAGCTGAGCAGAGAGCCCGATGCGGGGCTCGATCCCAGGACCCTGATATCATGACCTGAGCTGAAGGCAGGGGCTTTAACCCACTGAGCCACCCAGGCGCCCCAGAATTTCTCTTTAAGTAATCTCTAGGCCCAACGTGGCGCTTGAACTCACAACCCCAGAGATCAAGAGTCAAACGTTCGGCTGATTGAGCCGGCCAGGTGCCCTCTGATAGAATTCTTGTCCTTCCCTGCCCACCCCAAAGAACCCCTTCCTCTGGAAAGTCCTGGGTCCTCCCACAGTGTGGTGAGTTGCTACGGCATTTTCTGGGAGCCTGGAGCCCTGGGCTCCACCACCAGCAAGTTGGATGGCTTCGGCCCAACCTCTCTCCGCACTGGGGACAAGGGGGAAGATTACCTCTGTGCAGCAGCCAGGAACAACAGGTGAAAGTGCTCGCACTAAGGGGTTCCCTTCCCAGGCCCACAGACGAGGACAGAGCGCCTGCCGTGTGATTGGGCACCGCGCTAGGCGCTGGGGTCATAGCATGAATAAGATAGACCCCAACACTGGTCCTTGGCGCATGTATCCGAGGATGGAGGACAGAAGATGAACAAACACCCAAATATGGTATGTCCCGTGGCGCCGAGTATCCTGGGGAAAAATAAATCGGGGAGGGGGCTGGGGGTAAGGGTCCGGGTGCCTGGGTCCTCACGCCGCACCGCACACATTCGTGCGCGCCACTCGGCTCCTGCACCGGCTGCTTCAGGAAGGCTCCGGAGAGCTTTGAGCCAAGTGTGACCAAGCTGGTGAGGGCTCACGGTGCTGGGGACGCCTGGGGGGGGGGGGGGTCGTGATCTCAGGGTCCTGGGATCGAGCCCCGCATTGGGCTCCCTGCTCAGCTTGCTCTGCCAAATGATAAATGAATCAATAAATAAAAATCTTTTAAAAAGAAAGAAAAGAAAAGGCTGACTGTGCTGCCGTGCGGGGAATGAGCCTCCAGGGGCAAGGGCAGCAGGCCAACTAGGAGACTAGTGCGTCATCCCCCCCACCGCTGGGAGAGCAGGCTGGTTGCCTGATCTACTGTAAAGAGCCGACGGAATCTTCTGGGGCACTGAGCGTGAGGTCCGAGCGGAGGAGAGGAGTTAAGGATGAACTCCAGGCTTCCGCCTGAGCCGCGGGAGAGAGGGACGGTCACCCGCTAGTGTCGGGAGGACCCCGGGCAGAGCAGACGGGGTGTGTGGCCGTCAGGCCGTCAGTGCGGACGTGCTCCAGAAGCATCGAGTCTGGGGCGCAAAAGGAACGAGCTGAAGGTGTCCACCTGGGAGTCAGCAATGTGTGGGTGGGGTTGAGGCTGTGAGCCTGGAGGAAGCCGGTGTAGACAGAGAGGAGCGGGGCCCGAGCATTCGCTCTGTCAGAGGCGGGAGAGGAAGACCCAGCAGTGGGGACCGACAGGGACCAGTGCGTCATCGTCTGCCAGAAGCGAGTCAAGGGCAGAGAGGACTGAGTAGAGACCACTGCGTTGGCCATGTGCAGGGCACGGGGACCTCACCAACGGGCCGTCTCTTTGGAATGAAGAGGGAAACGGCAGCTGAGCATGAAGAGGGGAATTTGAAGAGACAGGAGAAGGTGTGACATAGTCCTCTGGAGAAACGGGAGGTCAGGGCCAGGGCCAGCAGGAGGAGGGGGGTGGTGGGGATGGTAATCCCAGAGATGTGTGCTCACAGACTTAAAGTCAGACCACAGGGGCATCTGGGTGGCTCACTCAGTTAAGCATCTGACTTTGGCTCAGGTTCTGATCTCAGGGTTTGAGATCGAACCCCTGGGATTGTCATACTCAGCAGGGAGTCAGCTTGTCCCTCTGCCCCTCCCCCACTCCTGCGCTGGCGCTCTCTCTCTCTCTCTCTCTCTCATAAATAAGTCAGTCTTTATTTTTTTTTTTAAGATTTTATTTATTTGACAGAGAGAGAGATCACAAGTAGGCAGAGGCAGGCAGAGAGAGAGAGAGCCCGATGTGGGGCTCGATCCCAGGACCCTGAGGTCATGACCTGAGCCGAAGGCGGAGGCTCTAACCCACTGAGCCACCCAGGGGCCCCTCAAATAAATAAGTCTTTAAAAAAAAATAAATGAAGTCATACTAATCAGCAGGGGACTCACTGAAACTCCGTCATAAAAAATTACCTGAAACACTCAGAAAATGCATTCTCTGCGGTATTATTTATAATCACAGATGTGAAAACAAATTTAAATATCCAGAGACAATTAGTGAAATGAGATGTTATATGTACACTTAGCCATTTTTTTAACGGTTTTATTTATTTATTTGACAGAGAGAAGAGAGATCACAAATAGGCAGAGAGAGGGGGAGGCAGGCTCCCCGCTGAGCAGAGAGCCGGATGCGGGGCTCGATCCCAGGACCCTGAGATCATGACCTGAGCCGAAGGCAGAGGCTGTAACCCACTGAGCCACCTGGGCACCCCACTTAGCCATTTTTAAAGTATTTTTATATAATAACTCTCCTTTATAAAATATTTGCAAAGCATACAGCTTAATAGCTAAAGTCGAGAGAGAGAGAGCTTTCTCCTCTAATCTTAAGAACAAATATGAAAACGATAATCTTCCCAATAAAAACATGAGCAAAGGATAGAAACATCATTCACTGCAGAAAAAATGCAAATAGCTGTTATGCATAAATGAAAAAACAACTTCAACTTCTTTTCAAGGAAATGCAATTCGAAAGAGCAATTGTTTTCCTATCAAGTTGGCAAAGATGAAAACGGATAGAAGTTTCGTCGTTGGCAGGAGCTTGGGGAGCAGTGAGGCTGGCTGCGGGGGGTAGGAAGAGCGTAGCTTCCCCGGAGGGGTGCCTAGCACTGTTATCAACAGCCTGGACCGTACACACACCCGGGTCTCAGCTAGTCCTGCCTTGAAATTTATTCCATGGAAATGCCCAGAGATGTCTGCTCCAGGGCGCATTGTTTATAAGACGCCGCAGAACATTGTAAACGTACGTACATATCTGAAAATCGGAAAGTATACAAAATGCTCCACGGCCTCCCCCGAATAATGCGGATGGTGGTCGTCTCGAAGTTGCGGAAGTGCAGACGGGGAGCGCCGCTTTCTTCCCCCTTCCCTGCGCTCTCCGGGAAGGCCAAGTATCTCTTAGATGACTCGCTGGGAAAAGAATCAGTGTTATTTAAAGATAATGTGTATAAACTTAGAAATAACATTGGAAAGTGCTCGTGCATGTTCACTGTGAAAAGCAGAATCAAACTTGCAAGCACAGGGATACCCTAAGTACGTTAGCGTGTGTTCAGGGGAAAACAGAAAGAAATCCATCAGTGGTTGCCTCTGGGTGATTGAAGAGGGATGACTTTTTTCCCTCTTCCTATTTACCTTCGTTTTCAGTTTTAACAGAGTGTTACAATTTGACACGAAAAAAAATATATATATTTTTTTTACCAAGTCTCTTTGGCCTGCCAGGTGGGGCGGGGGCGGGGGCGGGGGCTGCGTTGGGCGCGCGGGCAGGTGGGCGCGGAGGCACCTGCTGCGCGCGGTCCTGCGTCCCCGGGCGGGCGGCGCTCTGGCGCCCTCAGGTGCCCGGCCTGGGAAGTGCACTGGACGAGCCGGGCGCCTCCACCAGGGGCGGGAGGGGGTTCCCCCCTCAGGCAGGGGCCGCTCCCCGAGCGCACAGGCCTCCCTCTCAGCATCCCTCTCCCGGGGCACTTGGCCGCAGCCCGCGGGGGACCAGGATTCCCAGCGGGACTCGTGAGGGCTTGTCCCCTCATTCGCGCGGCTTTTCCCGGTCGGTGTCCCCACCATCCCAGACTGTTCCCGGGAGAGGGACTCCCCTACCCCAGGGAACTTACACTGATCATCGCCCCTCCTCGTTCGGAGGGGAGCGTGACGTCACAGGAGGGGGCGGGGCTGCCGCCAGAGCCCTGGGATCCCGGCCGCCTACCCGCCAGGAGGCCTTGGGCAGCTCAGAGCCCCCGTTCCCAGGGGCAGAGGGGACAGTCCCTCTCAAGACCACGAGGGTCCACTGAGATAGGGCGGAGATGCTTTGGAATCCATGCCCGGCTCCTGGCCCGCTGGCCTCCCACCCCCTCCGCGGCTCCTGCTCTGCCTAAGACACCCCTTTGTCCCCGGGTTCGGCGTCCACTGGAGCGGAGTCTCCCTGATGACCGTGCTGTCCCCCAGCTGAGCACAAAGGGGGGGAGGAAGGCCAGGCTGTCCCGCAGGCTCTGCCTCTCTGAGGGACTTCGCAGGGACAGAGGGGGCAAGGGGAGGGCACGGCTTACCCCGAGGCCGCTCCCACCAGCCACCAGAGGACTCAGGTGTGTGCTGGACGCGCTCGGGGGCCTCAGCCCGTTTCCCCCAGAGCAGGGGTGCGGCTGGGCAGCAGTGAACGTGAGGATGCGGGTGACCACGTAGGGTGTGTGTGTGTGTGTGCCCCTCGGGACACTCGGTGACGCCCATCGACAAAGACAGACAGCAGCCGGGGATAGAAACAACTAGTGTATTGGTTGGCGGAGGAGAGAAGGGGTGCAGATGGGAAACGGGAAGACAGGGGCTCTTTAGTGTTTGCCGAAACCACTGACGCACACCCTCCACCCCCTCTCACCTTCCTCCTCTGGGGCGGGGCCGCAGCCGGCTCCCATCCTCTCTAGGACCCTCCTCCCTCCTCCCGGCACCCACTTGACCTTGACCTCCACTAACTGGGCGGAGCCCAGGCTTCCAGCTTCCAGGTGAGGCTCAAAGAACCTTTCTTCCCCCTTCTCCCACCTCTTTCCCATCTCTTGTCTAAATAAAATACAGCAAAAGCAAGTGTAGCTGGTGCTGGGCAGCGCGTCACCCCGGGGCTGGGGGCGGGGGCGGGGCAGGCCGGAGCCTCAGCCCGCGGTGGCGGAAGGACGGCGGCCAGGGGCCTGGTCCAACCCTCCTCCCTCGGGGGCTGGCGAGAGGCTTCCACACCTGCTCTCAGGCACCAAGTTCACGGGGTCCCCGGGGCGGGCGCGGCAGGCAGGGCGGAGGAGCAGAAAGTGGGCTCCGTAAAAGCATCCCTTTCCCTCTGCTTCTGGAAGAAGCCCTCTTTGGTTTTAAGGCAGATAAGAAGTTTCGGGGAGGCGGGGAAAAGCAAGGGGAGATTGACATAGATGCTTTTTTTTTTGCTTGTGTTTTTCCTTCAGTATAAAACCACTGTAGAAAATAACTTCTCTTAGAAAAAAAAAAAAAAAACATAGAAGAAGAAAACCAAAGGGGCATTTTCTTTGGCTTCAAGCCCCCTCCCAGGAGGTGCAGGGCGGGGGTGGGCGAGAGGCGGGAATGAAGCGCGAGGCCTCCACCGTCCCCCCGCCTGGCAGGTCCCAGATCACATGATGCTGCAGTTCTGGGGGCTCTGAGAGAGAGAGGGGGGAGAGGGGGAGGTGTGAGCCGCAGCGCGTGGCCCCCGAGGCCCGCCCCGGCCCCGGCGCCGCCCCCGCCCTCCAGTCTGGGGCTCAGACAGGAGGGGCAGGGGGCAGGAGCCCACCGGCTAAGACCTTGGGCTGGGGGAGGAGGCTCCCGCTCCCCCGGGCTGCGGAGGAGAAGGCCTCCCCCCACAGGGCCCCCTGGTCCTCACCGTCAAGGACCGGCGCCCCCTGCGGACTCACCTGGGTGCGGGGCCTGGAGTTGCCCAGGAGGTAGGAGCGGGTGACCAGGCTGTCCCCGAAGCTGCCACCCCCACTGCCCCCCACACTGCGGTAGCTGCGGGTGACCGTGACACTGGAGGCCGAGGAGCCGGACGAGATGGATCCGCCCACCGCGGCGCCCGAGCTGCCGGCGGAAGCCTTGTCTGCGGGCTGCCCGCACGTCCCGCACAGCACAGTGCGCGAGCGCAGGTTGTACTCCGCGGGGTCCCCCGAGCTGCTGCAGTGGGAGCCCTGAGGAGGAAGACAAGGCTCAGGCGGGACACGGTGAGCCCGGGACTGAGCGCCCGAGCCCAGCCCCCGGCTCTGCGCTCCGGCGCGCACCGTCACCAGGCAGGAAGGCCGGCTCTGGGCTCCGGGGGGCCGACGAGGGCCGGCTGGGTGGGGGGGGGACGAGGGGAAGGCGTGGGAGGGCAGAGGGTCAGGAAGACCTGGGGACCGGAACTGGAGCTGTGGCTGGACCCCGTCCCCGCCACTCAAAGCTTAAGAGGGAGAGGAGAGCGAGCAAGCTTGTAGGGCAGCAGGCATGCAAAGTAAATGGGGCGCAGGAGATGGGAAGAGACCATTCTTGCCAGAAAAAAAAAAAACGGGAGAAACGGGAGCTGTGCATGCAACAGAACAGGGAAGAGAAAGGAAATGCGGGGCAGGGGTGGGGGGAGAGAGGCAGGGCCAGGTGCCCCACATCTGTCCTCCCGTCCCCTCCCCGGGAGACAAATCCAGCACCTGTCCGCCGTTCCCAAGGGAACGCCCCACGCAGCGAGGTTCCCCCTCCCGTCCTTCCCAGCCGAGGGCACCCAGACACCTGGGCTCCCTGTTCAAGGTACAGGGAGGAGAGAAGAAAAGCCAGGGCAGCTCGTGAAGTTCCAAAACATTCTTTAATGAACCGGTTTTTGGCAAGGGGAGGCCCGGCGGGGGGCCCGGCGTGGGCTCGGCCTCAGCGGTGGCTGCCACTCACATGGTGGTGATGGAGGAGGTCCTCCCCGTCCTCGTCCTCGTCATCCTCGACCACAGTCACCGAGCGCACCAGCTTGCGCATGGCCACCTCCTGCCAGGGACGGGGGCCAGGCCAGGGGTCAGGGGCTCAGAGCCGGGGAGGGGCACGGGGCATCCTCACTCCCAGGGGCCCCCTGCGGTCTGCCCTCCATGGCGCTGCAGCGGAGGGGCTTCCCTTCCCCCGAGGGACGCCGGCAGGCTCCCCGGGTAGGAGTGCGCTCCCGCCCTTGACCATCCCTCCTATCTACCTCTCCCCACCCTTGGGCTGCCGGGGAGGCACCCCTGGGTCTGCCGCTGGGCGGAGAGCCTGGGGCCCGGGGCTGCCCCGGAGGGAGTTATGCTCCGCGGGGTTGGGTGCGGCTGGCTTCAGCTGGGGCGCGCGGGGGAGCCCGGTGCGGCCGGAGGCCAGCACACAGCTACTCACTTCCCCAGTGGAGTTGATGAGGGCCGTGCGCAGGCTGTTTCCGCAGCCCCAGGAATTCTGCGCCTTCCACACCAGGTCGGTAGGGGGGCTGTGGGTGGCCCCTGCGCCTGCAGCCCAGATCTGGGAGGGCAGGATTAGAGAAGGCCGCTCAGTCCAGTGGGCCCGGCCTCAGGCCCACCCTTCCCCACGCCAAGGCCACCCCAGGAGAGCCTGCCACTCACCGTCACCACCTGCCCAGCCTTCAGGGTGAACTTTGGCGGGAAGCGGTAGGTCAGCAAGGGATCATCTCCATTCTGGCGCTTGATCTGCCAATTGCCCATGGACTGGTCCTGCCAGGAAGGAAGGGAAGGAGAAGGTGGAGGCTCGCTCAGGCTCCCCAGCCCACCTTGCTCTTGCACCCGGGCTGGGCCCCACCGGGGTGAACAGCTGAGGCATGGGGCCCGCCAGGATTGAGCCGCAGCCAGCAGAGGGAAACCTGGCCCTGGTCTGCCTCTGGGAGGGGCAGCCCACCATCCGGGCACCATCCCTTCCTGCCACGGCTCCTCCGTCCCTGAGCCCCAGCCCCAGCCCCAGCCCCAGCCCCAGCCCCAGCCCCAGCCCCGGGCCTACCTCGCTGGACTTGTTGCGCAGCCGCACGAACTTGCCGTCCTCGTCCACCTCCTCCACGGCCACGCGGCCGCTGGTGCGCGCGTGCTGGGAGAAGCTGCTGCTGCGGCTCTCGGCGGACTCCAGCTTGCGCTTCTTGGTGACGCTGCCGGTGCCCTGCGTCTGGGAGGAGTGGGAGGAGGCGCGGCCTCGGCTGCGCTGCGAGGTGGGGCTGGGGGACAGGCGCAGCCTGGGAGGGGACACAGAGGGGCCGTCAGCACCGGCCGAGGGCCGCGCCCCCGCCCCCAGGCTCCTCCCCGCCCCACCTCTCCTCCTCGCCCTCCAGGAGCTTGCGGTAGGCGTGGATCTCCATGTCCAGGGCCAGCTTGATGTCCAGCAGCTCCTGGTACTCGTCCAGCTGCTGTTGCATCCTCGCCCGCATCTCGGCCATCTCCCGCTCCTTCTCGGCCAGCAGCCGCCGGCTGGTGTCTCGCTCGCGGGCCAGCGAGTCCTCCAGGTCTCGCAGCTTCGCCTCCTTGGCCGCCAGCTGGGTGAGGGAGCCCACGTTAGGGGAGCTCCCGGGCTCTGGGAGGGAGGGGCGACCGGCGCCCCCGCCCCCATGCCCTGCCCGGAAGCCTTCCCGTATCTAACTGAAATCTCTGGTTCTGGGGCTGGAACCTGCTTCCTCCGGCCACAGACGCACAGCCCGCGGCCCGCGGCCCGGCGGAACACTGAGCCGCACGGAGGGTCCGGGAAACCAAGGCTCTGCGGAGCGGAGGTCAGGCAGGCCAGGCCAGGCCACCTGACCCTGAATCCTAGGCTCCCCACTCAGGCCAAGCTGGGGGGGGGGTGCTGTGTCCCCGCCCCCCCTTCCCCTCCTCGACAGGGAAGCGGCGCACCTGCTTCTGCAGCTGGCTGAGCTGGGCT
>CM053618.1:1140064-1153613 GCA_028646535.1 Procyon lotor | reverse complement strand
GGGCTGTGGGGTGGAGGGCTGGGGGAGGAGGGCTCAGGGAGGAGGGGTGGGGGAGGAAGGCTCGGGGAGGAGGGCTGGGGGAGGAGGGCTGTGGGAGGAGGGCTGCGGGGAGGAGGGCTGTGGGGAGGGGGCAGCGGGAGCTGCTGGGAGGTGGGAGGTGACGGCTTTGCCAACCAGTTGTTCCCCCAGTTGTTCCCTCAGCTGTCCCGGCTTCAGCCCTGAGGCGAACTCCTGAATCCTGGGGGCGGGGCGTTAGGACTGGGGACGCTGGGGAGAGGGGTACAGCCCACACAAGAGCAAGTCTCAGAATGGAGGCCGGGGAAGGACCAGTCGGGGCCCTGATCACAGGAAGGTTAGGGTTAGGGTTAGGGTTAGGAGGCCGGAGGCCCGGTAGGAGCTGCTCTTTTGTTTCTCTCGAGTTCCTCAAGTAGTGCTCTGTCGGTGAGCTTAGCTGTCCCTTCGCTGCCTTAGAATCAGACTATAGATTTCGGAGGGGGGGCAGCAGCAAGAGGGAACCCCGGGGCTCTCTCAGGGGAGAACAGGGCCCCCGGTTGCCTCCACAGCCTCCGTCCCTGTTCCCTTCCGTCTCTGCCGGAGGGCATGCCCCCCTTCACCCAGGTAGACACTTCTGGGCAAGTCCCAAGACAGGGGTCCCAGCCGTCCAGAACTGTCTTAGGGTCCCCCGCCTGGCAGGGTCCTGGGTCTCTCCAGGTACAGGGTAGAGCGAAGGCTGGGCACCAGCTGACCCTGGCAGGACAGCAGACCGTGATGGGGTCACCGGCCCCACTGGTCTCAGAGCGCAATCTCCCAACGGCAGGAGTGAGCCTCGGCCACCCGTGCCTGAGGCCCCTGCTCCCAGAGAAGTCAGGCTTTGTGGGATGGGCACTGAACTGGAGGTCAGGAGGCCTGTGCTCCAGTCCCGACCCGACACTCTCTTGCCCTGCAGCAGTGGACAAGCCTCTGCCCCTCTCCGTCCCAGTCAGCACTGGGATGAGCCGGGGCCTCCGCTTCCCTGCCCGGCCCCACAATACAGGAAGTTGTCAAGCACCCGGCCTCGTCCGGGGGGGAAGAGGAGCTTCTGCTTTGTGGGCCCAGGATCTCCCCACTTCTGACTCAGCCTTCCTCCACCACTTCCACGTGGGAGGGCGCAGACCTCAGCCCCGCACTGCAGCCCCGTAACCGGACTCGTGTCCGGACCCACTTGCTGCACACCCTCCCCCCCATCGGGGCCCTGGCTCCAGACCTCCAGCACAGGTCCCAAGGAAGGCGGCAGGGAAGGCTCCCTGGATGTGCTGAGGAGCAGGGGGAGGAAAGGCAGGCATCTGGGGGGTCCCCCTCCCTCCCCTTAAGACATCTGCCGTCTCCACCCTGTGTCCTGCTATCTCCTCCGAAGCCACCAGGGTGCAAGGGAGGGGGACGGGGTCTGAGTCAGTCGCCCAGCTGTCATGCTGGGACGGGGCCCGGCTCTCAGCCTGGACCCCGGGGGGGCCCTTCCCTGGTGTTTTCAGCTCCCTGTTCTCGCCACACTTAGGTGTCCAAATACTTCAGACTCCAGAGTAGACGGACTGTGTGTGGGCGCTGGGGCATTTGCTTCTGCTTGGAGCCCATCACCCAGCCCGAGCAGAGGGCGTCCCAAGGCCCTGGGTGTGGTCAAGGTACCAGGCTGGGCCAGGGATCGCCACGGGATCCTACAGACGGCCCCGCGCCCCAACCAGACGCCGGGCCCTGACCTCTGAGCTGTCATTAAACATTAAACCACACGACTCGACACCTTCTCGCTAGGCTTTCGTGGGAGGAGTTGGGACAATGCCTTTCTTCCTCTCCCAAATTCCTCGTTCTCTCCTCTCCCGCTTTGCTCTGGACACAGCGGACACAAAGAGAAGCAAGGAATCCGGGCTTCTTCGCTGGGGACAGAGACGGGGACAGACACCCTAGTCGGCGTCCACTTCATCTCCACTCTGCCTCCCAGCAGCCCAGGATCCAGGTGTGCAAAGCCACTCCACTCTTCCGGAAGCCCAGCCTCCCCGGGCAGGGTCGGAAGGGGAGAAGGCAGGTGGCTAAATATAACCAGGGCACACGCCGCCCCCGCCCCTGCCCCACGTGCGCACACACCCGCCTGTCCCAGGCCTGGACAGCTGCACCAAGAGGCCAGGGACATAGCCTGGCGTGGCTGGGTTAGCGGGGGATGGCCGACTACTCATCCCATCTCCCGATCAATGTCCCCCCATGAAAGACCCGCCGAGAAAGCCCTTCGCAGGAACAGGCAGCAGGCGGATGAATTTAGCACACTAATTCTCTGGGTATCCCCCCCCCCAGCTCGCCTCCTGTCTGTCCCGCTAGCTCAGTTGTTCATGTCACTACTACAAAAAGACAGGAGTGACCTCTGTCAACATTCCCCCCCAAAAAGCTGACCTGTCTGTGGGCACAGTTCCCACCCCACTCTTCAGGAGGGGATGGACCCCCCATGCCCGCGAGCGGGGCCTGGCCGAGGAAGGGCCGAGAGAGGGGCACAGGTCTAGGTCTCTGCATACAGAGAAGCTCAGAGGAGAGCAAGAGTGTGGAGAACAGGACTGAAAGGCAGGGAAAGAGGGGACGTCAAGTCGTGCCCCCTCAACCCCAGGGATCTTAAGCACCTTCAGTGCTCCTTGGCTTGGGTGCTCGTAGCAAAAAAGGAAACGGAGAGGAGAAAAGTAAATTCTTGGGGCCTAGGGAATCGCGGCCTAAACTTCCAGGCTCCAGAGGCCTTCTGAGAAAAGAGGGTGGAGCCAAGCAGGGTGGGGTAGGGTGGGGCAGGGATGGGTGAGGTAGGAGGGGCTTGAGGCGCCCAACGGCTGGATTTCAAAAATGTCGCGTATTCCAGCAGTTTCATAAGGCAAAGATCAAAAATGGTCAGTGGCTGAGTGGACCGGGCACAGCAAAGACTGCTTGGCGGGGCCGGGAAATGAAAGCGGCTCCCCCCAAGCAGAGAGGCAGGGAGGAGCGGAGCCCCCAGCGTCAGAGACACCAGGCAGAGGGCCAAGGGGGGTGCACCAGACCTGGGCGCAGCACAACTTCCTGAGCCGGAGCCTCTGCCCTCGGTCTCCCTCCCTCTCCCGCATTCCTGGGCCAAGCAGGCCAAGGGCTGTGGGAGCTGCGGGGGAGCCGAGCTCCTGGAGCCCGCCGCAGCCCGCCGCAGGGCCTGTCAGAGCCCAGGGAAGGTCCCAGACACGCGGGGCGCGGGGGGAGCGCCCCAACTCTTCACACCCCGGCGAGAGCTGTGCCAAGGGGGTCACCTCCACGTGCCTGCCCGGCTAACCTCTCCAACCCCGCTGGACATCTGCCAGCATGGGTGCTCTGTCTTAATGGGCACCAGGTGTCCAGACACAGGCTGGGCAAAGTTGGCACAGCGCCAAGCCAGCCAAGAAAGTTCTGACAGGACCCTTTCACCCACTCCAATGTGTCCGGAGTGCCCAGATTACTTAGTCCGGGCAGCTCGAGCCGTTCTTTGCCCAGGCCCCTGCCCCTGGCTCCCGATGGCCCGCAGCCCCTGCGGGGACAGAGTTGTGGGCCTGCCGTCAGCCCCCACTGGGCCCCCAGGCCCCCCCATTCCCTAGACACACCACCCTCTGCCAGAGACCCCTCCCTTCTCTGTCCTGTCTTGACAATTTCCCTTGGCACTGCCAGCCACCCGCTGGGGCAGTTCCGGGGAGGGAGGGGACTCTAAGGCCAAGTTTATCGGCCGGCTGCCGGCTGGAGTCCCACCGGGGGCGACGGCCCGCCCACCCTCTCCGCTCCCGCCCGGCGCACCGCCACCTGGGCGCACTCACCGCGCTTTGAGCTCCTTGAACTCCTCGCGCACTTTGCTCAGCTCCAGCTGCAGGCGAGCGCGCTCCTTGGCCACCGAGTCGAGGGTCTTGCGGGCATCCCCGAGCTCGGCCTCGTAGGCGGCCTTGATACCGGACACCTCGCGGCTGACCACCTCCTCGGACTCGGTGATGCGAAGGCGCAGGCCGGCGTTCTCCGTCTCCAGCGAGCGCACACGGTCGATGTAGACCGCCAGGCGGTCATTGAGCTCCTGCAGGTCCTCCTTCTCCTGCAACCGGGTGATGCGGGTGGGCGACAGCGGGGTGGAGCTGGCCTGCGCCCCGCTGCGGGTGGCGCGCCGTTGGGACGGGGTCTCCATGGCCGGCAGGGTGGCAGCGCTGCCCGCGGGGCAGAGGTCCCGGGAAGGGCGCGGGGCTCGGGCCGAAGGGCAGAGACTGCTCGGGGTCGGAGCGCGCGGGCCGGCGGGCTCCTGGCAGGCGTGGGGTCTGGGCCGGGCGCTGTCGGACCTCGGGATCTGGGCGCGCGGCTGTGGCTGCGGCGCTCCCGCGGACACTCTGAGTCACCGACGCCGGGCACAGGCTCTAATAGGTCTAGGGAGGGGAGGAGGGGCCGCCGCTCTTAAAGGGGCCGCCGCACGCCCGCAGCGGGAGGCGAGGGGGCGGCGCGGAGGGGCGCGGACCGCCGGGCGGCCGAGTGCGGCTCCGCCCTCGGCCGCGCACCCGCTCGGCCCCGGGGCTTCTCCCGTCTTGAGTCTGCCCGCTCAAGGGCTCCCCCCGAGCCGCAAGCCTGCCCCCGCCGGCTCCGGCCTTCCCGGGTAGAAGGCCGAGCCAAAGGCTGAGAGTGGGTGGGCAAAGGGCAGGAGGAAAAGGGAAAGCGGGTGTAAGGCGGGGAGCGCGCCGGGCAGGCCGATCCAGGAAAGGTGGGGGAGGGCTGAGGCTGGTGCCCATCGGGGTGACTCACTCTTCTTCCACCGCTGGCTCCCCCTTTCCTCCCCATAGTAATAGTGAGTCACCCCTGCCCCCCTCCACATGTGGGCAGCCCATTCAAAGCAGCTCCTCAGTGTGCCAGGGTGGGGTGGGGAGGGAATGCCTGGGCTCCCTGGGGAGCCGGTCCGCAGGGAAGTTCTGGATCCTGAGTTCCTTTAACCCTCAACTTTGGGGGCAGGGACCAGAAGTTTGGGGTCCCTCTTTTCCTATCTTCTGCCCCAACTTCACCCTTCAAGACCAAGCATGGGGTCTTAGACCCCAGCACCAAGCTACAGGCCCCCACAGAAAGCCAAGATGGGACCCAGGGACTTGCGCCCATCCCCTGCTCCCTGCCTTCAGACCCAAGCGACTGGGAAAAAAGGCTGCCTGGGTTCCTCCCCCCTTCAGTCCCTTTGTACTCCTTCTGTCCCACCCGCCAACTGCAAGGCCAACTGCAAGACTGTACTTATTTTTTTTTCCAGGACTGTACTTATTTTAACGGATAATTTAAAACAGATACCAGAGCTGTGCGTGCACTCATCACGTTGCTGGGACACCAGATCCCAGACTCTCGTGGTTCCCAGAGGGGCCTGGAAGGGGGAGCAGGGCAGGGGCTGGACAGCCAGCGGTGGGTCTCTGTCCCGGTTTCAGCCAGAGAGGCGGTACCGGGGGGGCTGGGACTGCAGAGACCCCCGCAGCCCTCTCGGCTGCACTTATGGCTACAGACCTCCCCGGCCAGGTTGGCTTTGCCACTGGATCACCAGGTCCCCAGGCGTCCCCACCCCAGGCCTCACCAAGACTCCTCTGATCAGCCTTGTCCTCCCCTCCCCTAATCCCGGCCCTGGCCCCACCGCCATCTCCCTCTCTAAGAGGCCGCAGGGCCGAGGCTCACGCACGTGAGTTCACGTCCTGCCCCTGTGCCTCCCACGGCGTCCGCTCTGGTGAAGAACCCAGAAAACTATGTTGCTAACGCCTACAGCTCCAGGATATCAGGGTTTCTGTAATACGAAAGGGAAGCAGGGCGACCCGGGTCCTCTTCCCTGGGTTCTGGAGCCTGGCCTCAGAGGACACAGGTGTTGGAGCGGGGTTAGGACCGGGACTCTGAGTATTTACGGAGGGGACCCGTGGAGGGAATGCCTGGGTTCCCATCTCCGTGAGGGTGACCAGCAACGTGGTGAGCATCGAGGACGCGTGCAAGCGAGGGATCCAGGATGCGGCACCCCTCCTGCAGCCCTCTCCCCGGGGTGTGGCCCCCACTCTCAGCTTCCCAGACAAAACAAAAAGTCTTGTTCTGCTTCTCCCTCTTCTGTTCCCCAAACTAGGAGCGGAGGCGGGGTGGGTTAGCCAGTGAAACGTGAGGGACAGGGCTCATGCTGTTCCCACTGCCTCAGCCCCCCCTGGCACTGAGCACCCCCCTGCCCCACCCCGGCCCAGGCAGGCCCAGCTTCCCTTCCTGGCTAGGGAAACAAAACCACACTTAACTCTTCCTATCCCAGACCTCCTCATCTTTGTGGAAAAGAGGCAGAAGAAAGGAGGGGGGATCTTAGCCCCAATTTCACTGAAGCCTCTTTCCGAAGGGTCTCCCCTCCCTGACCACCAGCACTGAGCCCCAATCCTAGATCCAAACTTTAAAGCGGGCCTCCATCCCGAATATTCGATCCTAACTTCGGACTGCGGACTCCTGAAGCCATCAGTCTGCTCTTGCCCTGCCAGGCCACAGATCCCCAATCCCAGAAGCAGCAGCAGCAGAAAACAGAGGAGGCCAGGACTAGAGGAGGGAACATGACTGGGGGGGGTCGTAGCGGGGTGGGGACCAGGCTCCAATCCTGCCTCTCCCTCCTCACCGCCGTGCCGTGACCCATCTGCTGCTGGATTCTTGGGGCCTCCGTTCCTCACCTGTACCGTGGGCAAGATGCCTAGAAGAGGGCAAGGCTACCGTGCCGGCCCTCGACGGGGCTGCCCACTGGTGGGGAGATCGAGGGTGAGGCATAAGGAAGCACGGCGGTTATAGAGCAGCAGAGGACTCTGGACTGGACAGTGAGTTCCAGATGGAAGCCAGAGGCCCGAGAGCTGGAGCATTGATGCGTATTATCAGAATATAGGGGTGAGTCCGAGGGGCGGTCAGGGCAGTGGAAGTGGCACTTGTCTTGAACAGGGACCCTGGAGGAGGGCGCAAGGGGTCCCGCGCCTCCCTCCCTCTACGCCCCTTCCTCTCAACAGTGCTGTGAAAGACAGGAGGGACCGAGTCTCGGTCATCTGTGTTCCTAACACGTGGCTCCCAGGAGGCGCTCAGTGTTTCCTACCTGAGCTAAGTGCACCTGGCCCTACTTTTCAGGAGTGTGACTCTGGCCTCCCTTCCCTGGTCTATAAAACAAGGACACTGCGGTGACTAAGTGATATGCACTTGGGGGCGCCTGGCGGGCTCCATGGTCGTAGAGCACACGACTTGATCTTGGGCTCACGAGTTCGAGCCCCACGTCGGGTGTAGAGATTACTTAACTATTTAAAAATATTTATCTACGGGGGACGATGCTCTCGCGACTGTGAGTAACTGACACTTTTACACTCAAGTTCACAGCTGCACGTTCTCACCCAAGTTCTCAACTGGGTCCACAGAACCCCCTCACCGTTGGAGATGGTGTCTCTCTCTCACAGGTGAGACTCACTTTCCCAAAACCAGATAATAAGGAATAGGCTGAGCTCAGGGCCTGGACCAAGCAGCCTCACTCTCCTCTGCCACTTTGGGGGAAGGCGCGGGAGGTGCTGGGGTGGCCGGTGCCTGAGAGGAGGTCTGGGCAAAGGTGCCGAAGGAGGGAAGAGCTGAGGAGGGTGTGCAGCCGGGCTGGGGACCGGGGCGGGGCCCCCGTCCCAGGAGCTCGGGAGTGTGGGACAAGTGTGGTGCGGAGGTAGAGGCTGCTGTGGGGATGGGCCATGAGGGGACCAGGCTGAAGTCAAGGACAGCAGGGAGGCACTGAAGGGGAAGAGGCGGAGCCCTGGCCCGGACAACAGGGGAGCCAGAGGGAGTGGGCTCAGCAGGGATTCCAGAAGCATGAGTGGAGCGGGAGGAGGTGGGGGGCATGGGGAGCTATAAGGGGCTACCTTGGCGACCCCCCACCATAGCTCTGCAGCCTAGAAACTAGGAGTAGCTCTGTCTTACAGAGGAGGAAACCGAAACCTGGAAAGTTAAATTCTTCATTTAATGTGGGGCCTCCAAACTTGGGCACTCTGGGCATTTGGCGCCGGAGATTTCTTTGTTATGGGGGGAGGTTCCGGGCCTCTACCCACTAAATGCCAGGAGCACCTCCACGACTAGCTGGGCCAATCAAAAATGCCCTCGGACGTTGCCAAATGTTCCCCGTGAGGCAAAACCTTTTCCAGGTGAGAACCACCTGACCAAGGTCATGTGGTTAGTTAGTAGCAGAACTGGAATTTTGACACAGGTTGGTCTGACTCATCGAAGACTGGTAGAGGGGAGAGGAGGCTTCACAGGGCTCCCAGGCCCCTGACTGGGGAGGCAGCTGTGGTCCCCTCATAGCAGTGGGAGGGGCTGACCCTTTGGAGGAGGGTCTAGGGAGTGGAGTAGGGTGGGGGAGTGATTTGGGGATTCAAGGCCAAGGTCTGGAAATCCCTTTATAGTGAATTCCTGAGGGTAGGTCCCTGTCACCCTCTGCTCACAGGGCCTGGGACCCTGCGGGTGTTGAACTGCAAACTGCAGGGTCAGTCCCGCACAGGTGATCAGTATAAGCTTGAGGAAGGAAGGACGCGCCGGTTCTTTAAGCAGCTGCCACGCACCAGGCTCTGGACTGGGGGCCTCCTGGAGGAGCTCCTACATACTCTTCCCCCCCCAGCCTGCTGAGGTCCTGAAACGGAGCCCAGCCGTCTTCCCTCACTGCTCTAGCCAGGCCAAAGGGGTGGCGGATGATGGGGTGGAGAGCCAACCCCTCACCCTCACACCCAGGCCAGGTCTCCCCTGGGACAAGATCGCTATCTGAACCCTCCCTAAGCCTCCTTGAGGGGCCCAGAGCAAGCACCCTGATGCCGGCAGTACACCCGAGGACAAGGAGGTTTGGGCGGGGAACTGCCTTGCTCAGGGCCACGCGCTGACCGGTGACAGGAGCAGGCCCCAAACCCCAGGGGCCGGCCTCCAGCTTAGCTACACCCCACTTCTCTTCAGCCCAGATCCCAAGAAGCGAGATCCTAGAGTCAGACCAGGAGCTCCTTCCCAGCCCAAGCCACTCCCCCGACCCGGGCTGGGCCCGGGTAGTCGGCCCACCTGCGAGCCTCAGGTTCCCGGAAGTGCCAAAATACACAACCCGCAGCGCAGGGCCGCTCACAGTCACACGCACCCCAGCCTCGAGCCAGCGGCGCAAACCCCGCGCGGCCCTTTCCTTCCCTCCTCCCCAGGAGAGGGCCCCGGGCCCCGCGCGCCCCTCACCCCCCACCCCCACGCACCTGCGGGAGGTGGGGGGAGGGCGGGCGGAGGGGCAGGGGCGGGGCCCGAGGCGGCGGCCGGCCGGCTGGTGCTGACGCAGGCCCTGCGCGTGGGCGGCTGCGCGTGAGGCCGCGCGTGCGTGCGTGTGTGCGTGCGTGTGTGTGTGTGTGTGTGTGTGTGTGTGTGTGTGTGCGCGCGTGCGCGGTTGCCGGGGCCTCCCCGGCCTCGAGAGCGGGGGTTTCCTCTCCCTGTTGCCAAGGAGACAAACAGGCGCCACAACTGCAGGCCCGGGGCCGCGGCGGGTCCCCAGCGCCGCACGCACGGGGACGGGGACGGGGACGGGCCTGGCGCCGCTGAAGCCCGGCGCGCGGACGGTCCGTCTCCCGACGCGCTCGCCCGGTTGCGGTGCAGAGGCCCTATGTTTGAAAGTACGAAAACCTCTCTTTGACCAAGTGTTGGCTGTGCGGCCACCTGCCCGGTCCCCTCGGCGTCTCGGGAGCCCGCCTTCTGCGCGGCCGCGTAAATCCTGCGGGTCCCAGCGCCCCCAGCCCCTGTGGGTGCCCTGGGAAGGCGACCGGGCGTCCAGTGAACCCCGGCGGGGGTTTGGTGGTGAATTTGCGGGAGATTTACTTGTGGAGGGCGCACAGCACCGGGCCCTTTCCCGAGCAGGGGCTGGGGCTGCAGGCGCGGGGGGTGGGCCGCCGGGCTGGAGATCAGGAGCTCCGGGAGGGCCCCCGGGGACGGCGAAGGGACTGCCGTGGGCCCGCGTTTCATCGTTCATTCCCTAGAAGCCAGAACTCCAGAGCTGGGAGGAGTCTTAGGGCGGCATGCAGACCAACCCCTCTTTCTTAGACCTGCCCAGGGGCAACTGCCCAGATTCCTGGGTGGCACTCGCCCTAAGCCAGCCCGACGGCGGGCCCCAGATCCTCCATGCCCTGTAAGCCCAGCCTGCCGGGCACCCTGCGAACCCGCCTCCGGTTGACCCTGGACCCCTGCAGGGCTCTCCATCACAGGCACAGGGACCGGGAGACCACTGGAGGAGGTGTAGGGCATCAGGGCCCTGGCTTGTGGGGGGGGGGGGAGGGAGCGGGCAGGATGCTTGGGCTGAGGCTGGAGCACTGCCAGGCTGCCTAGGGAGGGGCTGAGGGGGCATCTGTTTCCTCTTGGCCATGGTTCCCTCAATCCTACCCCCAGAGGAGGTAAAAATGGTGCCGGCTTCCTGAAGAGGAGCTTCCTGGGGATGGTGGATGGAGGATGGACCGGTATTCATCAAAACATGCCACATCCCTTGATTTCTCTCCCCTAGCAGCTTCGGGGGAGCAGAGCTGAGGCTTAGGGTGGGGCCGTATTTCCTCTTGAAGCTGAGAGGTGAGGTCCTGGGACTCAGCACCAAGATGTAGCCAAAGGGAAAGCCAGTCTCGGCTCCCAGTAGGATGTGGCGGGGACCTGTCTAGCTCAGGGGTGGGGTCTCACCCAGGTATTAGGGGTGGAAGACAACCGAGGAGATGAGCACAGAGGGCAGGTGGCGATGTAGGGAGATCAGACTGGGTGAAGGAAGGAGGTTGGGGAGGAGGTCCACAGAGGGAGGAGGAAAGGAGCTTTGAGACAAGGCAGTGGGGGCTGGTCACAGCTGGAGTCCAGGCCAGGGGGCTTTGGAGAGGGGAGCTGGACAGGGAGAGGCCCAGGAATTGAGGAGAGGGGCAGCTGTGTGGGCTGACACGGGTGCTCCAGCCCCAGATCCTGGTGGGGCAAATATTTACCCAGCAACAACGGTTGCTAAGCGAGGAGGAAGGAGGAGGGAGGCCAGTAGCTGGAGGGCCTTCCAGGCTCCTCCCTACCCGTCACAGCAGACAGCTGGGAGGGCCTGAGCCAACCGCTCCCCTCGGCCCTCCCCCACCCCGCTCCAACCCCTCCACTCATGCACACCTTGGGGTCACCTCTATCCACCCCCACCCCAAGCCAGCCACAGACGGGAGTGGGGGTGCCGGTCTCGGGGGAACTGAATCCCTGGGCTGCCCGGCCTTCCCCCAAGGGGACAAGTCTGGGGGCTCCAACCTTGCAAAAAGACCCCTCCCCAATCGGCTCTTCAGTGGAGACTAGAAAGAGGGGTGCTCTATGAGTCAGGATCTGGAGAGGGAGGGGGTACTGAGGGACGGAGTCCAGCTCTCTGGGGCTGGAGGCTGGGAGAGGATGAGGAGGTGGAAAGAAGGGGGAAGGAGTGAGTCTGTCAGAGACTGTGAGGGGGCAGGACAGAAAAGAGGGGTCCTTGGGGGCGCTCCCCGCTCCGGCCCCTGGGCGGAGACGGGCGAGGGACAAAGGAGGGGGCGACCTGCTCCCAGGGAGCCAGATGTGGCCCATGTGACGTGGGAGGCTGCTGGTATGGGCACTGTGGGGACGGGATATGTGGCCGTGCCAGGAAGGATTAGTCAGAAGCCTGGAGGGGAGGGGGGCAGGGACAGCTAGTCCAAGACCCCCATGAACAGATGGGTGCTTTCAGGGAGGCTGGGGTGGCTCAGGACCTGCACAGAGGGACTGGCCGTGGCTGAACTTGGGAGTCCGGACGCAGATCGGGAATTCTGCAGCCCCTTCCCAGGGCACCAGACGGATACGCACTAGGTTCTCTTTCTTACCCACCTTCTTGGGGTGTAGTCTCCACTCTGCAGGCTTCGCCCTGGGAGTTGGGGGTTCTCACCCCCAGCCACAGGCCCCCTGGAAGGTGGGGTACAGAAGCAGGAGGGAGGGGCACAGAGACGAAGCCGCTGGGGCAGAGAGGCAGTTCCTGGAGCCCAGGCTCCCCAGTGCGGATGGTTGTTCTCAAGGGTCGGAGTGTTGGCCAGAGTGGCTGCAGGCCCCATGGGTCCACCCTGAAATGGGGCACATGGAGGGCTTATCCTGTGCAGTGACAGCAGAGGACAGACTGAAGCTCCCCCGCCCCAGAAGAGGCTTCTCTGAGCCCCTCCAACAGAGCCGGCAGGGGCCACCGGGTGAGGGGGCAGGGTCCCAGGAAATGAGGTGGACCCGGAGGGCTGGGCTGGGCGCAGCGGCCATTGAGGGGAGACCCAGAGGCACAGAACCAGGGACCCTGGAGGGCCAAGTCCAAGCTGGCCACCAGAAGGGTGTTGTTTTCTGGAGGGCCGTTGGAAAGTTTGAAAAATACACATGGAAACATGACTCACTGCCCCCTCCCCATGGCCCCCCTTTCCTGGTTTCTGTGATTTTTCTCCCAGGAGTTAATTCAAATCATATTCTCCCAGAAACCAAGTTTAATGAGGGAGGGCAAAGAGCCGCCGAGGAAGCAGAGAGGCGCTAGGGAGGGGCCAGGGAAGGGAGCGGCGGGCTGGGGCGCAGGGCGGGGTGCAGGGCGGGGCGCGGGGACCATCCTGGAAGCCCCTGGGTGGGATACAATTCAAGGGGAAGGGGGAGCCTTTCCCAGCCCCGCAGCCAAACTGCCCTGTAGCTCCGGGTGCCCCAGGCCCAGAGAGCCTGCCTTCTGGCCTCCCCTTTGGAACCTATTCGCAGGGGCCACAACTCAGGCCAGGGGCTGGGAGTAGGCAGTGGGGCTCCCCGGAACTCCCACGTGCACGGCTCCGGCCCTGTGGGCTGGGGAAGATCCAGGCCAGGCCTGCCCTGACTGGGTGTCTCCAGCCGGGATGCCAGTGTGTCCTGGGAAGGCCAGGGAACCGGGGGCCGGCCCTGGGCCCTTCCCTCCAAGCATCCCCACTCCAGGGGCCGGCCCAGGTCTCCTCACTCGCCATCCCCCGAGTGGGTACTGCACAGAGGTCTTCACATGTCCCTCAGCCAGAGAGCCCCTGTGGCCTGTGGACCCCAGCTCCAGAATCTCTCTCCACCCTGGGCAACGGCTGCAGCCCCGAGCCAGTCTCCCTGCCCCACCCTTGCCTCTGTGACCCCCTTCTCCCCCCTCAAATCATGGCTGTCTTTCCAAAACGTCAACCTGGGCGTGTTTCCATAAGACTTCAAACTATCCGTGCGGCCCCACCGTCCTGGGGATAAGGTCCAAACTCCATGACCGGGTTGTAAGGGCCCCCACGGCCCTGGGCATCCAGTCCTGCCCTCTAAGCCCCAGCAATCCGACCTCTCTGCTACCTCGAGACCCATCTGCCTGAACTCGGCACACACTCATCCTCCTCATCCCTGCGCAGCTAAAAGTGCCACTGAGGCTGGGCTGGGTGCCCCGCTAAGCCCCCAGCCTCTCTTGGCACACACGGCGACGCTGTCTGTGGACACCTCTGTCTCTCTCCCCCATTAGGGGAGCTCCTTAGGGCGGGGCTGCACGGCCCCCCACCCCATCCTGGATCCCCCCCTGCCCTGGGGAACAGGGAGCCCGGAC
>CM053618.1:1128401-1139964 GCA_028646535.1 Procyon lotor | reverse complement strand
TGTGCTGCTGCTGGGCAGGGGGCGGGGGGCAGGGGGGTTTCTTTGAAAGTGTTTGGGGGTCGGGCTGGGGGGCACACCCTTCCATCCAGTGCTCTCAAACCTCACCGGGCGCCACAATCACTGGGGAGAGGGGGCTTTCGAAAGCGCCCATGCCCGAAGTCTCAGATATTTTGACTCCGTGCTTGGTCCGGGGTGGGACCCAGGCACTTTTCAGTCTGCCGTCTTACAGATGAGGCAGCTGAGGTCTGGAATGGGGGTCTTATAGTACCGGTTCACACTGGGGGCCCCCAACACCAGGCCCTGTTCTTAGCGGCACGGGTCCACTATCCGGCCACTATCCGCCCCACAGCCTTACCCTTTGAGGGAGGGAGGGTTATTATAAGCTCCATTTTATTTTACTCTATTCTGTTTTTTTAAAGATTACATTTTTGGTGTGCCTGGGTGGCTCAGTCAGTTAAGCATCTGCCTTCGGCTCAGGTCTTGATCTCGGGATCCTGGGATAGAGGTCCACGTAGGGCTCCCTGGTCAGTGGGGGGTCTGCTTCTCCCTCTGCCCTTTACCACCCCTCGGCCTGTGTGTGCTCTCTCTCTAATAACTTCTTTAAAAAAAAAAATAAAACATTAGGGGCGCCTGGGGGGCTCAGTGGATTAAAGCCTCTGCCTTGGCTCAGGTCATGATCTCAGGGTCCTGGGATCGAGCCCCACATCGGGCTCTCTGCTCAGCAGGGATCCTGCTTCTCCCTCTCTCTCTGCCTGCCTCTCTGCCTACTTGTGATCTCTTGCTGTCTATCAAATAAATAAATAAAATCTTAAAAAAAATAAAACATTAAAAAATAAAAAGATTTTATTTTGTAAGTAATGTCTACACCCGAAGTGGGGCTTGAACTCCTGACCCCGAGATCAAGAACTGTGTGCTCTGCCAACTGAGTCAGCCAGGCGCCTCATCGGCTGCATCTTCAAGGTAAAAAAACAAGGTACAATGGGGCCAAGGTCGCAGTAAGTGCTGGACTTCAGACCCCAGGCACCCGGCTTCCAAGCCCATTCCTCCAACCTTGACCTCATAGCTGCCCATCCCCAAGCCGCAGAGGAGCGGGGTGGTCCAGGTCCAGACCCAACATCTCTGGGCAGAAAAATCACACAGCCCCTGAGAGTGGGAAACTGAGGCCAGAGAAGCCACAGTCCAGAGGAGAGACCTTGAGGCTCCTGGCCCTAGGCTCACAGGGGCAGAAGGGGCTGGGCACGGGGCGACTTCCCTAAGGGGCCGTCTGCCTCCCCACCATCCCCATCCAGAGCCCGGACCATCCCCACTGAAGCATCACCCTCCCTGGGCTAAGCGATGCAGCCTCCTAATTGCTGATCACAAGGAGGCAATTAGGTTCAATTAGGGAGGGAGACCTAATTAGTGCTCAGCTTCCCACAGCCTCTGGGCACCCCCCGGGGTCTGCAGCAACCTGCTATCCACCCCCCTCCCACCCCGGGGGAAGGGGATTGCTGTTCTTACTGAGCACAGCAGAAATTCGTGCTTTTTCCTCCCTCTCCTGGGGGTCAAGTGTCACCCTCGGCTTCTCCCTGATCTCCGCACAGCAGAGCAGCTGCCTCCCAGCCCCACCGGACATGACTTGCCTTCCCTGGCCACCAGGAACACTCATGTCACCCCGTAATTCCTAAGTACTGGCCTGCCCTCCTGTCCATCCTCCCCGCAACCCTGGAGATAAGCCCGCCCTGGGGCTCAGAGAGGGTAAGCGATGTGCCCGAGATCACACAGGCCTCACTGACCCCAGACGCCGATCCCCCTGCCAAACGGGGTCTTTCGGATGACCTCGCTGCCACCTCCTGAGGTCACATGGCAGACAGCCGGGGCAGGAGCTGTGCAAGGCCTTCCCACGTGCTACGCCTCACTCAGTCATCCCCGCTCATCTGCCCTCTCCCTCCGTCCATTCATCCACCTGACACAGGTTCTGAGAACCCAGGGCCAAGTTCAAGAATATTCCTCCTGGGATCACAGAATGTAGAGTCAGGAGTTAGGGGGAACTAGTTTTCTCCTCTACTAGTTCACTCTGTGCCCTTGGAAAACTCGCTCTCCTGCAGGCTTCGGTTTTCTTTGTGCAAGACGAGGAGGACGGGATTGGAAGGGTCCCAAGGCCCTTGCCACTTCTGTCCCTTCACCGCAGGGGCAGAGATGGGGAAGGGCGGGGCTTCCCTCTTGCGTGCCATCACCAAGGGCCGGGGTGGGAGGGCATACCCCTTTCATACTGAATTTGGGGGGCCCCGTGGTTGATTAAGAATGAAACAGTCCTGCCAGCCTTCGGGAGACGGGAACCCCCTGGCTCTAGCAGGGGCCGGGAGGGGGGAGTGGGGGGCAGATATGATGCATCCCCTCCGCCCACACACGCTCTCCTGCCCCCAGAACCTGGGGACAGGGAAGGTGATAGGGGATGCTGGACACAGCACACTTGGGGACCGCTTTCTTGGGCTTGGGGGAGAGGGAGGGAGGCCGAGGGCAATGGGGGCCCCTTCCCAACTCGTCCTGGGCCTTAGCCACACCCTAACTTCCACGCCCTTGCTCTTCTTTTTCTGCTTTCCGGGTCTTCGCGAGCACGGTTGGAGTCCGACTCGCCTGGGCTCCAATCCGGGCTCCGCCGCTCCCGCCTGGCCCCTGTCATCCCAGCCAGGGGGACTGTTTCCTCGTCTATAAAATGGAGTAACAGCAGTTCCAGGGGGCCTCGCGCGAGCGCAGTGAGGAGCGGGGGCCTGCCCCTTGGTCTGGGCGGGGGCTCGGTTCCCCAGCAGGCGGCGGGCAGAGCCCAGAGCCCAGGACCTCGGGGAGCGCGTGCTGAGCACCGAGAAGGAGCCACAGGGCGTCCGGGCCGCCCACAGACCCAGTCCTTCCGAAACCTTCCCCTTCCTGTGGTGAATCACTGCTCTGAGGCCTGGGGACCCAGGAGTCCCCCGCTTGCCACAAACACTACCATCGCCATAGAAACCGGGCCTCCCCAGCCGCTCACTGATTGATTTCACCACATCGTCCCTCACACCAGTCGTTCCTGGGTCTCAGCTTCTGACTCACTGAGTGGCTCCGGCTTCACGTCCCCGCTCCAGGGTCTGTGCCCCGAGCCGCGCAGCCAGGCCCCTCCCCCCAGCAGCCCTCACTCCCTCCCCCGAGTTAGGCTGGGCCCCCCTACGGAAACATCTGTCCCTGCCAGCCGCCCGAGAACCTGCCCCCCTGCCCAGCGCCGGCCCCTGCCCGCAGGGAGGTGGCCAGGGGCCGAGCCCCGCGGGCGCTGGCGCCACCTGCTGGCCTCGTGACTGCTGGGCGGGTCCAGGCCCCTCCAGGGGAGGGGAGGTTAGTCCCCCGAGGGCGGCCAGTGCCCCCTCCTTCATCCACCCCTTCCCCTGTATTCTGCACCTGTGCCCCAAAGGGGTGGGGCCCTCGCGGAACAAGCAGTGAAATTTTGAGGGGGCCCGAACGAGGGGATGATGCCGGGGTGGGGGGCAGCTCAGGTTGCCAGCGGCAGAGAACCAGCACCCTACCAGCTCGCAGCTCCAGAGCAGGCCTCCCGGAGAAGGGCTGACCGAGGTGAGTCTGAACATTTATGAAGCACCTGCTGTGTGCACTGACGCTTGTGAGTTTACTCGCCTCTTCCCACTGGTCACACAACAACCCCCACAGGTAACTGCGGCTGTTCTCTTCACTTTACAGATGGGGAAACAGGTTCAGAGAAAGAAGGAATTTGCAGAGGGCCCGCGGGTGGTGAAGGCAGCCGCGTGGCCCGCCAGCACGCCCAGGCCGGAGGACAGCCACGCCCGGCTTCCGCTGGGCAGAGTGTGTGACCGGGGAGGGGACTGGGCTCGGCCTGGGACTGTGACGCTGGAGCAGAGCCGGAAACAGAGCAGCCGGAGGAGGAGGAGGGCGGACCCGGTAGGGTCAGAGGTCAGAGGTCACACAAGAGAAGAATGGAGCCTGGAGGGATCTGTGTGGGTGGGGGAGGGCGGGGCAGTCGGCTGGGGGGGCTGGTCTGGAGGGGTCTGCGAGGCTGCGGGGAGAGCACAGAAGATTCCCCAGCAGATGCCAAGAAGGGCCCCAGGCAGCCTGGTGACACTGTGCACACCTTAGGGCTGGACACAAGAGGTGACCAGGGCTGCGGGGGACGTAATGAGCGGGGAGCGGCCTGAGCACCCCTGGGCTCCTGATAGGGGCCCTCGTGCAAGGTCGCTGAAGCTAGAGAGTGCGGTGGAAGCACGGGGCCCAAGCGTGTCCGCCCGTGGAGCTGGTCCGGGGCTCGGGGTGACCCCCCACCCCCCCCCCGAGCCCGCCGTCCACACCGCCAGCAGCTGCGGCAAGGGAGTGTACACCGTGGCAAGCGGCAGTCGCCGCAGACCAGGGCTCGCGCGTCCTCATTCTGAGCTCTCCTGCCCCTACTCTACAGAAAGGGAAACTGAGGCCCAACAATGAGAGGCTGACTTGTTCAGTATCATGTAGTAATATTCTTCCTTTTACTTACTCATTCACTCGACAAAGCTTTCCCGAGGGGCCCCACCCCGGACGAGGCTTTGGAGAGACAATCCCCGCGTGGGGGTCTGTCTCTGCGGCCTCCCGAACACAGAAACCAGCTTTGACAGAGCTCCACGCTAACCAGGTGCTAAAGGAGGGGTCCCCCGACGTGCTCCGCGTGGTCAGGAAGGTGTCCTGGAGGCTGCGTCGGGGAGACAGGGCTCCAGGCTCAGGGCTCAGCAGCCGCAAAGGTGTAGGGGGCGGATGGGGTTGGCAGGAGCACAGGACCCAGGGCCCCTTGGCACTCCTGCGGCCTACTCCGTGCGAGTGACAGAGCGGTTATGAATGAGCATGCCTGCTTCCCGGAGAGCCAAGCTTGGCTCGGCACCCACGGTGCGCCGGGCGCTGGGCCTGGACGTGGGGAAGAGGACGGAGCTAGATCCGGTTCCCGGGCTCAAGGAGCGCCCAGCGGACTGGGGAGACAGAAACGTAACGTAAAGGGATGGTCACAGTCCAGGGTAGGAATGATAAGGGAGATTTCCCAGGGGAGCTGACGTAGAGGGGAGTCCTGCGGGATGAACCAGCGGCAGGCAGGGGAAGGATCAGGAACCCCCCATGGGGCAGCGCAGGCCACAGCTGGGCGCTGAGCAGGACAGGCGTGCTCCGAGCCCCGAGGGAAGGCCCCGGGTGGCTGGAGCGGAGAAGGGGAGGGAGGGCAGAGCCCACTGGACGGGCTGGCAGGGCCAGAACCCAAGGGCATTTGAAACCACACCGAGGAGTTTGGTCTCCAATCCAACGGCAGTGGGGAGCTAATGCAGGGTGTTAAGAAGGGGAGTTTCATGAGCCGATCAGTTTCCGAAATGACCTCTCTTGCCACCGTGTGGAATGGAGCTGGGGGGAGAGAGTACCGACTCCTGATTCCTGGCTGGAACCTCCAGGTGGGCGGTGACGTCACCTGCCGGAAGCAGGGACCTGGGGGAGGAGCAGGTCCCGACTGCGGGGGCAGACCCAGTCCTCCCAGCCCAGGGCCCCTGTTTCCCCCACGGGGGCCGCTGGAGGAAAGCCCGCAGGACAGAAGAAGGGGATGGGGACGGAGGGGGCGGGAGCAAAAGGAACAAGCAGCCCCCTTACACCTTGCTCCCCCATAGCCGGCTTTGTCTTCACAGCGACCACCAGTACCAGAAATGACATGATGACCCCGTCTCCTGTCTGTGTCCCCTCCCCCCAGAACACCGGCTCCACGGGAGTCCGGTCCGCTGCCTTGTCTGGGCTGCATCTCCAGGCCCACAACAGTGCATCACCTGGCATATATTAACTGGGTAAAGACAATTAGCCCCTTACTAGGTACCCATTACTCTCGTCACCTCGGCTTCAGGCCCAGGTCAGTTGGAGTCCAGTGCCCGTTTCCTTAGCCTGTCCCCTGAACAGTGTGTCCCAGGGACTCGGGAGGGCAGCTGGACACGAAGCCAGTTTTAAGCAGCCGGAGGGGGCTCAGGATGACCGCAGCAGCCTCTGCACCTGGGTTTTCTCCTGGAGCCGGGAACAGACTGCTCTCCCGTGTGTGGGGTGCCCCGCCCGCGACGGGCAAGGTGGAAGCGCCGGGTGACCCTGCGGAGGCAGGGCCGGGCAGGGAAGAAACATCTGGGCCCAGGTCCAGTCCAGGCTGGAGCTGCTCCCAGCAGTCGGCCTGCAGCGCCACCTCGTGGTCGAGGCTCACAGACGCTGGTCCTCCGCCTGCGATCCAGGCCAGCAGGCCACCTGCCCCACCAGCAGGCCTCCCTGGGCACCTCTGGCACCAACTGCTAGCCGCCCCTCCAGTCCTCTCCGTTAGCAGTGACCTCACTCGTCCTTCAGGGGCCGCAGACCCACCCCGTCCAGGAGCCTCCCCAAACTGCTCCAGCTTCAGCCATCACTCCCTGCCTCCAGGCATCACTGGGCATCACTGGTTTCCCTCTGGGGCCCTAAGCTCTGCAGTCAGAGGGATCTAGCTCCCGACAGCGGAGGGCACTTAGCAGCTGTGTGAGCTGAGCTAGTTACTTAACCTCTCTGAGCCGTAGGTCCCTAATGTGAAGCAGAGGAGGCATTTCTGGTGTCATGGGGTTGTGAAGAGGACGAGTTGAGATCAAGTCTGTAAAGGCCAAGGAGAGCCTGGAGGGCAACAGGCACTCAGGAAATGATGAGTCCCTTTCCACCCCTCTCTCTGACTTCCTCTTCCCTTTCCTAAAAAAGCCAGCACAATGGAATAGAAAGTGTAAGACAGTCACAGGACCTGGGGGTTCTCCTCTGTAAAATGAGGTGCCATTAGGGGCGCCTGGGGGGCTCAGTCTGTTGAGCATCTGCCTTCGGCTCCGGTCATGGTCCCAGAGTCCTGGGATCAAGCCCTACATCAGACTCCCTGTTCCTCGGGGAGTCGGCTTCTCTCTCTCCCTCTGCTCCTCTCCTGACTCATACTCTCTCTCTAGCTCAACTTTCTCAAATAAAAATCTTAAAAAAATTTTAAATAAAAAACTTCCAAAAAATGAAATGAGGCCATTGGATAATTGATGAACGTGTTCAAATGCTCATTGATTGATTCATTCATTCAGCTTCTATTTCCCCGACGACGTTCTCTGCAACCAGCATGTGGTTTGTATCCAGTAATTCACCTGCGCGGGGCTGTGTCTTACGGGTCAGTGTCCCTGTCGGTTTCCAGCCCGGCGCCTGGCACCGAGAGGCCGCTGGCAAAGTCCCTCCTCCATAACCCAGCAAGGACATGTTTACGGCCTTCACCTCCCTGCCCCGAGGGAGCACCCAGCCCCGGCTGGCACCAGGTGCCCCTCCCCCTCCCTCTCCCCAGCCCGAAACCAGAGCTGGCGCCACTGGGTGAGGAATCTGGGGGCCAACTGTCACAGCTCCGGTATCACCCGCCGCCCGGACGCCGGGGTCCAGCCCTGAGACCCGGAGAGGCCCTGGCAGCCAGCTGTCCAAGGGGACCCTGGCTCCACCCCAGTCCCTCGGAGCCGCTCTCTCTAGGGAAATAAGAGAGAGCAGGTGGGGTGCAGGGGGTGGGATGCTGGAGCGGGCCCAGGGGAAGGGCAGTGGCGTCTGTCCAGGTCCAAACATCGGACCAGGCTTCAGAGCCCTTGGAGACTGGTCCGGAACGGTGGGAGGACCCGTGCTGGTCTCCTCACTCCTCCATCTCTGTAGCCCCCGAGGCCCAAAGACCGTTGCCCCCCACACCTAATCTCCTTTGGCCACATCTCTGGGTCACATAGGCTAGTTTCTGTAGCTTGCTGTGGACAGAGATAAAACCTGATCTTTCTTTTGTGTGTCCTACAGAATTTTACTTAATATATTCTCATTGATTGAAATTAATGAGCTCGTGTGTTCCACCAACTGAGAGCAAACGGTCTGCCATCTCGGCAGGAATCACGGTGCTCAGACAGCAGGGTGGACTTCCCCCAGGGAGGAACATTCAGACAAGGCAAGGGAGACCCCGTAACACACAGGAGAGGAGCCCCCCCCCCCAGCCTCGGACAGATGGAGCGGAGGAGGGGACACTAGGATGCCTGCCAGTTAGGGCCCGCCAGCTCTGTGGGGCAGCCTCAGGGGCAGGCTGCTGTGTCCCCTCCCTCCCGACGGGCTCTGAGAATAGCACACAGGAGGGGCAGGTGCTAGATGTGTGCCGCATCCCTTGGTCCTTGCAGAGATGATGATAAAAGGTTGGCTCGGAAGAAAGAGGGACCAGCTCCACACCCAGATAAGCACCGCCAGGATCACGCACCCGGTTCCTGACCCACAGCCTCCACACGAGCCCTGGGCTCTGTCCACGCCCGTGTGGACATGCGGACACGCACACGTGCACCCAGATACACCTGCACACGGACGCACACTGCATAGGCAACTCCACGGGGTCCTTTGTTCCTCGGGCCCGAGGCTGGGAGCTGGGCCGCGTGTGCTCTTGCGCGCTGCACACACAGAGTTTGCCTGCATTCCAGGACTCAACGGGAATTATTTTTGGAATTCTGTGCTGCTGATTTGGGATCATCTTTTCCCTGCAAGGCCAGATCTAGAACTGGCTCCAGGGGACCCATGGTGGGTCCGGGTCTCCTCCGGCTCGAGTTAGCGGGGAGAATGAATGGGTGAGAATGAGTCATCGAGGGCCACAATCCAGCTAAAGGCCTGCGAGGAGAGGGCAACAGGGCCAGAGCACTAAGGATGCCTGGAGGCCTAAGAGGAGTCACGCACTGCGCTGGGGACTTACTTTTCCATTTCGGAGATGAGGAAATCGAGGCTCAGTCAGAAATGACTGCCCAAGGGGCAGAATCAGCGAGCGGCCTGTGTGCCCCCGGCTTCTGCCTCACACACCGGGAAGCCTCGAATGTGCAGTTCAGCCAACACGCCCTCCCTGAGCTTCAGCCCTGGGCTGGGCTGCGGGCGCAGCACTGAGGGGCCGGGGTGGGGGTGGGGGGCACGATGACAAAGAGGAAAGACAGGCCTGTTCTCCAAGGCCCTGAGGTGGAGCGATCTGCCCCCCCCTTTCTGGTCAGAAGGCAGACAGGGAGGGGTGGGGTGGAGTGGGCATAGCCATGTCTTTCCGGCAGAACCGTTTAAGGAAGGCCCTGGGCCTGAATTCTGGATGGGGCTGGCAGCTGGAAGGAGGAAGAGGAGGGCCCGTGCGCAGAAACCTAGCTTGGCCAACACAGGTGTCAGCGGAAGAGGGGAGCCCTTGAACAAAGGAGGCCATTAGACCTCCAGGGGAGCCGGGAAGGACTCCTGGAACTCTTCCCCAGGGGATCTGGCTCCTAGGAGCCCGCCCTGGGCTCCTCGGTCCCCTGGGCAGTCTGGCCGTCCCCACCCTGGGTGGACACGCCCCAAACAGTCTGCAAGCAGGCGCGCCCAGTGCCACAGGCCCACGTGCGCTCACACACCCACAGCCTGCCTTCCACGTGCACGCCTTCACGCCCGCCTCTCCCACCTCGGGCATTGGTGTGGAGCCTCAGCGGGACCCCGAGGACGGACACGGGTGCATGAGCACACCCAGGGGGCTGATTTGTCTCTACTGGATCTGGGAGGTGGGTCCCACAGGGACCTCTGCCTCCCCACCTTGACCCTTAATCTAGGCCTTCCCGTGCAGCAGCTGTCCCCCCTCCCCCTCAACACACACACTTGTTTCTGTCCTTTGTTTTCCACCCTGGCCAAATCCCCAAGGCTTCTTTGGTCATTAACCTCCTGCTTTAATTAGCTTAGTGGAGAGGAAAGGGGAAGCAGGGCAAATTCAGGGCTATGTGTCAAGGGGCAATCTCGTTTCGGTGGGGACAGAAAGGCTCAGACCAGCTGGTGACAAAAATGCCTGGCTCACAATAAGCCCCCTGCAACTGGCTGCTACTTGTCTTAAGGTGAAAACCAGTCACCTGGGCCGCAGAGTAGGAGCCCCCCCTCCCCGCGAGAGCCCCTGCTCCCCAGGGGCACAGCTCCCCCAATCTCTGTTCCTGGGGCAGAAGGACAGGGGGCAGGAACCCACTTCTCCACCCCCTCTCCCACTCAAGCCTTAGAGCTTGTTATTAATGTTTCGTGAACTCCCCCATCCAGGGGCACCCCTGCCCAACTCTGGGGCCCTCCAGGGGTTCCTCGAAGGCTCCCCTCCCCTAGACTTTCCGCTGAGTGGGAGCAGGAGCCGTGCAGGGTGCCCACCCCTCCTGAGACCCTCCAGGGCCCCCCCACCCCCGATGGTGCTCAAACCCACTCTTCCCAAGAGTCGACTTAGCAAGCTGGGCTGCAGGCTCGGCCCTCAGCGCCTCACAGTGCGGCCTCTGTGAGGCCACCTCCTCTGCTCCCTGCCTCCAGGCGGGCCTTTACCTCACAAACCAGTTCAGCTGTTTGGTTTCCAAGGCACTCCAGACCAGGACACCTTGCCACGGGCGGCTCACCCACCCATTCCTATACAATTATTTGGGGAAGTTTTTAAAGCCCAGCCTCCGGGCCTCAAGCTGCAGCGCCTTCCTCCGTGGTCTGGGAGAAAGATCCCGGGAGCTTAAAAAGGGTGACAAAAGAGAGGCTGGACGCCCGGAGGAAGGGGAGAAGAGACTGCATCACACCCTGACTTCCCCCGACTCCCTCTAAAGTACCCCACTGTCCAACTCAAGCCTCAAAAACTTATCTTTTACTTTCACCAAACGTCCAGAGTCATAGGAGCTGCATTAAGGGGTTTTCAGTGGGGGAGAGGTGGGGGAGAGGCCGCGTGGAACGATGGTGGAGGCCGAAGAGCAGATCCCCCCACCCCCCCAGCCGTCTGCGGGCCCGGGGCCTGAAGGAAGTTGGGTCCCGAGTCGATCCCGTCTCTCCTTCCTCCTTCGGTCGCGCCCTGAGCTCTCCCCGAAACTGCTCAGTCCCATCTTGCCTTTAAGAGTCCCCCTGCCTCCCCGCTCCCTGCCCTCCGCTTCCCCCCTCCCCTGCACCCGCCCATCCTCCACAGCCCGCCGGCTCCCCTCTGCCGCTCGGAAGGACCAGAACTAACTCACCTCCCAGTCGGTGCCGCTCAGATCTCCGAGACTGGGGGGCGGAAGGGCATGGGGGGCGGCCTGCCGCTCGGTTGGGAGCGGACCCCGTCTTTTGCCAGGGGGTCCCGCCCTCCAGCCGCGCAGCCCATCCTGGCCTCCACCGCGCGCGCAGCCCGGCGGCGCCCGCATCGCGCTGCGGGCTTTGTCTGCTCTGCGGAGAGGCTGTCCCCGCGGCCCGCAGCCGGGACGACTCCGGGGGAGGGAGGGGCGAGGAGGCCGCGCGCGGGGAGGGGGCGAGGCGGGGGAGGGGGCCGCGGCGACCCGGCGGGGCGGCTCCCGCCCCTCGCCCCCTCATTACCATAAGAAAGGGGGGACCCCGGGCCGGCCGGGACGGGGGTGGGGGCGGGGGCGGGGGGGAGCCCGTCTGGGGAGGGGGCGCTCCGCTAGCCTTTTCCCACCCGCTCCGTTTCCGTCCCCCGCGCCCGCCCCTCGGAGAAATTAGGGACCTCGCCTTCCACCCCGCCCCCCGCTTTGCCTCCGACCGGGGCTAGAGACCGAAGGCACGTCCCCATCCTCCGCGGGGCTGGCAGCCC
>CM053618.1:1106135-1128301 GCA_028646535.1 Procyon lotor | reverse complement strand
TCGACTGGGGGCCACTGGGCGCCGCTCCCGGACCGGGGCTCGGTGCGGGAGCCTGAGGGGGGCGTCTGGACGGCGGGGTCTAGAGCCGCCCGGGTCCGAGGCGGGAGGGGTGGGGGCAGAGATCCCGCAGCCCCCCGCCCCCCGTCACCCCCGGAGAGGAAAGGAGAGCTGCTTCCTCGGTTTTGCTTCTCTTTCCCCCCACCCCCACCCCGGGGGCTGGGGCGAGGGGAGTCGGGTTACAGGGTGTTTGGGGAGGGGGGCTTAGGGGGAGGGTCTATCTTTCTATCTCGCTTTCTTCCCCCCTCCCCAGTTCTTTGTTCCCCCCTCCCCACACGCCCCCCTCCTCTCCCCTCCCCTCCTCTCTCCTCTTTTCCCTTCCACCACCTCTCTCCCTCTCTCCCCCAGCTTTTGTTTCGCCATGCCTAGTCTAGTGGTATCTGGAATAATGGAAAGAAATGGGGGCTTTGGAGAACTAGGATGTTTCGGGGGAAGCGCTAAGGACCGAGGGCTGCTGGAAGACGAGCGCGCCCTTCAGCTGGCTCTCGATCAACTCTGCCTCCTGGGTTTGGGGGAGCCCCCCGCCCCCACGGCGGGCGAGGACGGGGGAGGTGGGGGGGGCGGCGCCCCCGCGCAGCCGGCCGCCCCCCCGCAGCCGGCCCCGCCGCCGCCGCCCGCGGCGCCCCCGGCCGCCCCGCCGGCGGCCCCCGCGGCGCAGACGCCCCAGCCCCCCACCGCCCCCAAAGGGGCCAGCGACGCCAAGCTCTGCGCTCTCTACAAAGAGGCCGAGCTGCGCCTGAAGGGCAGCAGCAACACCACCGAGTGTGTCCCCGTGCCCACCTCCGAGCACGTGGCCGAGATCGTGGGCAGGCAAGGTAAGCGGGCGCCGGGACCGCGGAGAGGGACTGGAGTGGGGGGCACCCCATCCCAGCACGGAAAGTTCATTTCCTCTCTCCTTGCCCGCCTCTGGCTCTGTCCCTTCCCCACAAAGGGGGACCCGCCCCCTACCCCGATTTCCAAGTGCCACAAAGTTCCCTGCTACCCCCCAGCCGGGACTGTTCTTCAGATATTTCCTTCCCGAGGGCTCTGCCTTTAGACAAAGAAATACCCTCTCATAGAGAGAGGGAAAAGGGAGGGGATCGGTCTCCCAATCCTGGGAGGCTGTCCGGAGGGGATGCCCACTCCTAGCCAGAAAAACTGGCGGAATGTGCGAAGAGTTACTCAGAGGCCCCTGCTCCAGGATCTGCCGGTGGGCTGGGGAGGGGGCACCCCTGGGACCCCCTACGGCTGGAGTTACAGACTTTGGGGGAGACCTGGCCCGGGAAGCCAGACTGAGTATCTGTCTCTTTGTTGGGCTGAGTGCAGGAATGGAAGGGGGTGTGGCTCATGGGAGGGTCCCAGCCCAGGGGAGAGGTGGGGAGGGGGGCTGCCGGGAGGAGGGAGTCCTGCGGTCACCCACACACCGAAGTTGAACAATCCGTGGGGTTTGGGAAGGGGTGCCTCTAACGAAGTGCCACGTCCTGGCGCGGACCTGTCCTCCTCCCTCTCAGGCTTTTGTTCTGGGCTGGCCACGGCCAGGGGCCAGAGGCCTGGAGAGGGGTCTCTGGTGGTGCGAGAGTAGGACGGGGCAGGAGGGGGCATGCTGGGGGTGGGGGAGAGAAACCTTCACGTGGAGGCTTGGATGGAGGGCGTATGTCTGGGTGTGCGGTTGGGGTGGGGGGTGTAGAATTAATCCCGTGCAGTGTGCCTGATACCACACCCTCCTCTCGGCTCCAGCATCCCCAGGCGGGTGGGGGTGGGAGTGTTGGTGAGGGTCCAGATTGAGCAGACGGGATCTTGGGGACCCTTCCCTCTCCCAGTTTCCCAAAGGGGAGTGGGGGGGCGGGATTTGGAAATTGCAAGGGGGCTGGGCTGGGGAGGTATGGGGTGGGGGAGGAGCAGAGGAGGAGCTGTCCCACAGTGGGGAACAATAGAGGAGCTGCATTCCGGCTGGGAGGGAGGGAGGAGGCCGGCTGCTGGGGGGTGGAAGAGGGGAGGTGAGCGGGGAGGGCCCCCTGCCCCCCCCCGACAGCACACCCCACCTCATCTAACCCAAGTGCTTGGGGGCTGGGGGCATTTTGCAGTGAGACCCAGAATGGAGGAAGGGAAAATACCACTCCCCGTGCCCAGCCCTCATCCCCCTGGGGTGCTCCATCTCTTGAGATTTCTGGTTCAAAAAGTTGGGTTTCCTCTTCTTGCCAGAAACGAGGGACCCAGAGCCCTGGAATCGGGTGGAGACACTGATATCTTTCCTTGGGTATGGGGCTGGTCTTGGGAGGCCCCAGGATTTCATGGAGTCCTTCTTCTGCCTCTCAGGAGATGGGCCTGTCTCTCTTACAAGTGGGGGCATTTCTCCTACTCTGAGAAGAGAAGCCTCCCCTTGGTCCTTGAGTGCGTGGAGTCCCCCCTCTTGTCTAACCTCCCTCCCCGCTGCCGCGCCAGCAGGCCCCTTTCTGACCTCTAGAAAGGTGAAGCCCCGTGGCCTTCCCTTCCAGAGACGCTTCTCCAGGGTTCCAAACCCCAGGATGAGGTCCACCCGTTGTGCCGCTCCGGGCCCCTAGCTTTTCTTCTTCCTCTCCTGCCCCCCGCCTGTCTGTCCCACCCGAACTGCAACCCCCCCACCCCAAAGATGCCCAGCTCTCACTTAAGCTGATGGACCCAGAACTTAGAGCCAGCCCCCAGGTGCCTCTCAGAGGCCTTGGGAGTGGAGAGTCTCAGGAGAGGGAATCGAGGTTCCTCACCCCTCGGTCCCTCACACTTAGGACAAACATTTACTGCCATTAAAGCAGCAAGGATGTGGGCTTGACAACAGGTAGGACTTCTCAGCTGCCAAGAGGTCTGAAGACAGAAAGGGAGGAGCAAATTCTCCTTCCTGAGGTCTCTTGAAGGTGAGGAGCTCTGCCCCCACCCCGCTCCATCCCCCCACCTGCCAGTGGGAGGGGAGGGGGTTAGAGAAGAAGCCATCTGGAGTGAAGGAAGGGGAGAGGAAGCCCAGGAGCTCCCCCCAGGCCTGTGGCTGGGGGGCTGGGGCAGAGTCAGCAAGCTAGGACTGCTGGCACTGGTTTTGGGGGGAAGAGGTCATGCGGTGGGGGGGTGAGAAAGGGGACAGGGAGCGTCCACCTGGAGAGGGGCGTGAGCATGCGCGTGCGCGCACGGGTGCCAGGAGGCGAAAGTTGTGGGTGTGCGGAGGAGTGTGCCCTTTCGGGGCCGGGGATGACGGAGGCAGGAGCGTGGGGTGTATGGAAGGTCGAACACAGGCCATCCGTGTGTGTGTGTGTGTGTGTGTGTGTGTGTGTGTGTGGCACATGTGTGCACGTGCGTGTGCGCGCATGTGCACCCTGGATGTGCACCACCAGTACTGTTGAGATAAAGGCACACGGTGCATCATGGCTCTTAGGTCCATGTGTGTGCGAACTCACACACGGGCAGCATGTGTGCCCCGAGAACGCGCGTGAGTCTGGCTGTGCGTGAAGCTCTGGGCAAGGAGAGGGAACTCGGGAGAGGAGGAGAGGGGCTCGGCCCGTCGGACTGCAGCCTCGAGAGGTGCCGTGGCCCGGACAGCCTCCCTGACTCTCCTCTTCCCTTCTCCCTCTTTGTCCCTCTTTGTCTCGGCTTCCCTCTTTCTCTGCCTGCCTCTCCCTGCAGTCTTCGAGCTGGAACCCACTCCTGCTTCAGGGCTCGAGGATGGGTCCCCTCGCCTCCTCAGTCCCCCAGCCGGGCTCAGCTCCCCTGCCCCCAGCGGACAAGGTGGCCGGAGTGTCCGTGGGGGGGTCAGCGGCTGGCCCTCACCATTCCTGGCATCTTCATATCTTCATACTTCTTTCCCTCTCGAAACTCCCATTCTCAGACCCTTCCCCGTCTCCCACACTCCGCTAGTTGCTGCAAACTTGCTATGAATTGGGGGCCCTCTGAGAGACATTAATGGGTGGAAGGCGTGGGGGATCACAGGTCATACAGCAAATGGGTGTCCGTGGTCCCTGAATGGACCGGAGGACACTTTTAATGAATGGAGCTCAAGTCGGGAGTGGATTGTGGGGTTCCTGAGTACTTTGGGGTTCTGCGGAAAGCTCAAGGTCAGCGACAGACTTCCGCGGTGGGAAGGAGGGGTGTGTGATGAAGTGATCTGAGTTTGTGAGTGGCCAGGAATCAGGGACATTGAGGGCAGGGCGCGTGGTGGGCGGAGCTAGTCCGTTTGAGGTGAGCAGCCTGTGCGGGAGGGTCCGTGGTTTTTTTTCCTGGTTTCCAGGAGTGATTGGGTTGGGAGGGTCCCGCCTGGAACCACAGGGGCGGCCGGCACATTTGGAAAACTGTGGTCGACGAGGCGGAGATCCGAGAGGCGCGGGGCGGGCGGCTGCAGGCAGGGTGCGCTCGCCCCCGCGGCCCGGCGTCTCCAGTGGCTATGGGGGAGCAGACCTTCGCCCCCGCGGCCCGGCGTCTCGAGAGGCGATCGGGGAGCAGACCTTCTTGCCCTGTGAGTTTCCTTCTCTCTGCACTTCCCCCCATCCCAGGCTGCAAGATTAAGGCCCTGAGGGCCAAGACCAACACGTACATCAAGACGCCGGTGCGCGGCGAGGAGCCCGTGTTCATGGTGACCGGGCGGCGGGAGGACGTGGCCACAGCGCGACGGGAAATCATCTCGGCGGCCGAGCACTTCTCCATGATCCGCGCCTCGCGCAACAAATCCGGCGCCGCCTTCGGCGTGGCTCCCGCCCTGCCCGGCCAGGTGACCATTCGCGTGCGGGTGCCCTACCGCGTGGTGGGGCTGGTGGTGGGCCCCAAGGGGGCCACCATCAAGCGCATCCAGCAGCAGACCAACACGTACATCATCACGCCGAGCCGCGACCGCGACCCGGTCTTCGAGATCACGGGGGCGCCGGGGAACGTGGAGCGCGCGCGCGAGGAGATCGAGACGCACATCGCCGTGCGCACGGGCAAGATCCTCGAGTACAACAACGAGAACGACTTCCTGGCGGGGAGCCCCGACGCCGGCCTGGACGGCCGCTACTCCGAGGCCTGGCGCGTGCACCCGCCCGGCTGCAAGCCGCTGTCCACCTTCCGCCAGAACAGCCTGGGCTGCATCGGCGAGTGCGCCGTGGACTCGGGCTTCGAGGCCCCGCGCCTGGGCGAGCAGGGCGGGGACTTCGGCTACGGCGGCTACCTGTTCCCGGGCTACGGCGTGGGCAAGCAGGACGTGTACTACGGCGTGGCCGAGACCAGCCCCCCGCTCTGGGCCGGCCAGGAGAACGCCACGCCCGCCTCGGTGCTCTTCTCCTCCGCGTCGTCGTCGTCCTCGTCGTCCGCCAAGGCCCGCGCCGCGCCCCCGGGGGCGCACCGCTCTCCCGCCGCCTCCGCGGGGCCCGAGCTGGCCGGACTGCCCAGACGCCCGCCGGGGGAGCCGCTGCAGGGCTTCTCCAAACTGGGGGGCGGCCTGCGGAGCCCCGGCGGCGGGCGGGACTGCATGGTGTGCTTCGAGAGCGAGGTGACTGCCGCCCTGGTCCCCTGCGGACACAACCTCTTCTGCATGGAGTGCGCAGTACGCATCTGCGAGAGGACGGACCCGGAGTGTCCCGTCTGCCACATCACAGCCACGCAAGCCATCCGAATATTCTCCTAAGCCCCCTGCCCCGGGCCTCCTGCTCCCTCCCAGGGCCAAGGGGGGACCCCCCCGCCCTGGATCTGTTTTCCTCTGGGGTCTTTTGGAAATCAGTGATCGGAGGGGCAAGGTGCTTAGAGATACTCGCTCCGTGGGGAGGGGGAGGGGAGGCGACGGTGGCTGGAGGGGAGGCGGTGGGCCCCCTTCAGAGCCTCTGGTCACCCGTCCTGGAAAGTTTGGGAGGGGGCCAGGCGGGAAATTTTACTAGAGTTACAACTCTGATACCTCAACACACCCTTCTATCTGGAAGCAGCTACGAGAAACTTTTGTTTGGCCAGAGGGGGCCGCTAAGGCATCCTGACCCCCTCTGCCCAGCCCCCCATCTGCGCCACACCACCCCTTCCTCTCTGGAGGGGATTGGGGAAAGGGAGGGGGAGAATTACCATCTGTATCTAGAGGTGCTTTCTCCGACCCTCAAGCCCCATCTGGCCCTGACCTTTGACCTCCTCACGTGACCACTTAGACACCCCCCCCCCGCCCCCCAACCGCGGTATCCCCGTTGGGGCATCTGCTCCTGGGTTTCCAGTGGTCTGCGGGAGTTGGGGCCCTTTCAGAAGTCTACGCAGATTCCCCGGGGTTGGGGGGGGGCATGTCAATCCATAAAGGGCTCGGAGCTCATCTCCCCACAGAGCTGGTTGGAGGGGTCTGGAGGGCTAGCTCCGCTGGCGCCCACCCTTCACTCCCCATCTTTCCTCCTGGGCTCTCCTCTCCCCTATGCTCCTCCCACCAGCTCTGCACCAGCTCTCCTCTTCGCTTGCCCTTGATGGCCGGTGCTCCCAGCTCAGTCCTCCTCTGTCTCGTTCTTCCCTTCTCCCCCTCCCTCCTGCCCCTTCTAGTCCAGCTTTGGGCTCACTGTCCCCCTGGGGAGAAGTAGGGGAGAAGAGCATTTGGATGCACCCCCCCTTAATTCCTCTTCCGGCACCCGGAGGCCCTCCCTACTCCTCCAAAGAAACACCTCGAATTCTTGATAGAATGTATCCCCATTCTCAGTGAAAATTTGAGGAGGGGACTAAGACTGGGGTACATCAGGGGTCAGACCTCTGCCTCTACCATCTTTGGGCGTTGTATTTAGGGAACAGTTCTCGGGCTGGATCTTGTGGCGGCAGGCGGAGGAGAGACAGGGTAACGGGTCTGCTGTTCGAGGGGCAGGAAGGAGCCTGAGGCAGGTGGAGAGGCTGGTGCTCCGAGGGGCTGCTCCTCCCCCGCCGCTCCCACGGCCTGCGCCCCCTCTCTGGACCTGACCCAAACCCCTATTAGCGAGCAAATCATGAAGTCTCTGTCCCACGCATTGTGGTTGTGGGGAGAGGCTGGGTCTTGAGAGAGATCGGTCCTGGGCCAGGCGGGATTGGGGTGCGACCGAGTCCGGTCCCTTTATCGCTAACAGGCCTAGCACCCCCCCAACTGCTTCCCTAAGGCTCACTTGGGGCTGCCACCAGCCTCCCACCCTCCTGGTTCCGCTGGCCGGGCCAGGAGAGGGTGGGGGAAGGGGGTCCCTGGGGGTCCCAGGCAATTCTTGTATATAGTGGAGTGGGACTGCCTAGGTGATGTCCGGGAGTCCCATTCTATCTGATGGGGAGGGGGTGCAGGGATGGAGGTATGAGGGGGACTTCCTCCTCTCCTTCCTGCTGTCGTGAATTCACTCACCTCTCCTCAGCCTGCCCCTCCAGACCACCAGCCAGGGAGGGGAGAGGAAGGAGGTCACAGTCAGGAAAGCGGCCTGTGACAACTTCCCTCCTTCCCGCCAATGTGAGCCATCCTGAGATGTGTGTACAATAGAAACCAAACCAAATGGGCGCCCTCGGTGGATCGGTCGCCGAGGGGGGGTGGGGAGGGGGGTGGGAAGAAGGGATGTCTGTCTGTCCATCCCCCTCCCCCTCTCCACTTCTTACCCACAAAGGCAGAAGACTGTTAGGCTAGGGGGCTCAGAAAATTCAGTCCCACCCCTGCTAATTGAGCCAAACCTAGAAACCAACGCAAAACACACATAGTGAGAGACAAAACAGAAGAGAGAAAGAGCGTGAGAGGGAGCGAGATAGGCGAACAACACAGAGGAGACAAAAACAAAAATAGCAAAAAAAAAAAAAAAAGCAGTTCTTTATAATTTAATATTCTATTTTAATAAAGGCGTTTATTACCGTATAAATGTAGCAAAGAACCTGGGCTAATATGAAAAAAAGACTTTTTATTAGGTAATTTATTATATGAAAAGGATATTTTATTTTATGATAAAGTGATCCTTAAAAAAATAAAAAAACTTTAGAAGGTTTAGAATATATGTAGGGAGAGAAAAAGAAAAAAATACATTTGTATTCAGAGTTAAATCTTAAAAAAAAAAAAGTGTTTTTAATATATGTTCGGGTTTACGTTCCTTTTTTCCCCCTTTTTTTTGGGGAGGAATGTCATTTGTTTTTCGTGGGGAGCATCCTGGGATGTGTGGTGGAGATTGGGGGCTGGGGGAACTTGGTCCCTCTGGGGCCCCCAGTAGATTGGATTTCACTCCATGGGCCCCCTCCCCGCTCCCCTCCCCCTCGGGGGAGCAGGCAGAGCCAAACAAAGAAAGGGATTAACAAGAAAGGAAGCCGGGCTTGGACTGAGGATCCTGGGGCTGCCCCCCTCCCCCTGCCCTGTCCCAGGGGCGAGTGGGGAGGGGAAGTCCAGAGCGGAGGCCTAGCAGGCCTGCGGGAACCCTCAGAGAGGTGCGAGATTTAAGAGAAATAGTTTTGTTTTGTTTTGTTTTGTTTAACCAAAAATAAGAGAGAGAGAGAGAAGAGAAAGAAAGAAACCGAGGGGTTTAAAAGAAAAGAATACTACAAAATAATAATTATTAATAATAATAATTCAAATTTATTTCATATAATCCTAGAGAAAAAGAAAGAATTACTAGTTACTTAGTAGACGATATTCAGATAGCTTAAAGTTTAGTAGCATCGAGGGCCCCTGGGTCCAGTAGAATGTATAAAAGTTGTAACGAAAAGGAAAGTAGGTGAGGGAGTGGTCAAGTCCACCCTGCATGTGGGGGATCCCCATCTCCAGATCCCGGGGCGGGAGCGGGCTGCCAGCTGAGGTCGGAACCTCTGGTCTGCTGGGGTTGATTCTGAGAATCCTTGGATTTTTAAATTGTAAGACAAACAGACGAGGGGCTCTGTCCCCCGGGTCTTGGAAAGGTGGACATGGGTCATTTCAACCACAGGGGAGTGGGGCCGGCCGGAGGGGAGGTGAAGGCGAGCGCCTTCCCGGGCGCCCTCCCCTGTGCCCTCACCCCTGGGGGCCTGGTCCCCCGTCCCTGGGTCTCTGCAGAGCAGTCCTTACTCCAAAGTGCTGTGTCCTCTTGGCGCTCTCAGGGGGGGTGGAGGCTGCTCAGCTCAGACCCTCGAGGGCCTGCTTCTCCCCGGCCCCAGGAAGTCCTTCTTGAAGTGTAACCTCAATCCACCCGCGAGGGATTGATTCAAGAACCTGGTAGATCATTCTAGAAATAGACACGCACAAACTTCCCACCTTCTCGGAGCTTCACAAGGACTGGGGGTCAGGCCCCTGTCCTCCTTCCCACCCAGTTTCCCACTTAGTTTTTGGCCCCGTGGGATTAATGATCTCAATCGTGGCTCTGGGGCCGCACGGTGCTCTCTGGGCCTGCTTTATTGTCTCCCAGAAGTTAGACTCCAAGAAGGACTTCCCACCCACTGGGGTATAGTGGAGATACTGTCCTTGAAGGCCTGGGAGAACGGGGGGCCCCCAGGAGTATGAAGGCAGGGGGCGGCAGGCAGCAGGGACTTGGGGGGACGCTGCCCCTGCCCTGTGCTCTCAGTGTTCAGGAAGCGGCAGCCCTGGGTGCCCTGGCCTGGGGGGACCTCGCCCTCCCCACAGAAAACCGGGGAGCAGGGAACGTGGCTTTGCATGTGAGAGATCACCTCATGTTTTCTAGCACTTGCCTTCTACCAGCCCCGGCTCAGGGCCGGCCCTCCCTCCTGTCCCAGGGAGCATGGGCGGGGGGACTCCGTCGTGCCCCTCCCTGGCCCTCGGCCCCAAACACATCTCCCTCTCCCCAGTTTACTCTTCTCACCCCACCTAGGGAGATTCCCCCCTGCTCTTTTTGTCCTAGAAAGCCCGCTAGTTTGGGAAGGTAGAGTCTGGGGTGGGGAGGGCTTCCCCTTCCCGCCGGAGGGTGCGGGTGGGGTAGGGTGGGGGGGGAGACGGCCCTGGGGCAGGGGTGATCTCGCCACTGTAGAAAGTAGAGTAGGATTGTGGTCAGACTTAATTTGAGGCATCTAGTGAAGACACGTACAAATCCACCAAGGAAAAACATTTCAGAAGCAAACTAAAGGCGGGAAACAAAATGAACCCATGAATAATCAAGTCAAAGTGATGGTGCACAAAATGCAGAGAAACCAAGAAGGGGGAGGGTTAATGTATTAAATGTGCTATTAAGAACTTAATTTTATTAAAAGTATTATTAATTAAGGCTCTGGGGTCTTTCTCTGCACGTGGCTCTGACCTGCGGGGGGCAGAGTGAGGGGACCACCTTGAGGATTGCGGGGGCTGGGGGTCGTCTCAAGTGTGACTCTGGGGCCCTGCCCCCTTGTGGGAACTGTGGGCTCCCGCCTGCCCCCCACAATGCCCTACTTGAATCTCCAGGCCTCCAGTCCCCTCCCTTTGCTCCCCATTTACCACCTGGTCTTGGGGGGGCAGCCTGTTCCGCAGAGCCGGGGGCGCCAGGCCCAGGCAAGACCCTGCCCGGACAGCCAGCTCCAGGGCCGAGTGCGGAGACCCCCTACCCCCCACTCCCGTCTCTGGGGACCAGGCTGCACCCTGGGTAGGAGGCTCGGACCTCCCACATCCCAGGCGCACAGACAGGGCTGGCCACGACCCCCCTTCTCCAACACCTCCCCCTGCCCCCTCCCTTCACCCCTGGCATTGGAGTGACCTCAGTTCTTGGCACCAGGGCCCTGGGCACCAGATGGTGCCTGCCGGTGATTTCCTTTGTCTCTCCTTCCAGAGACCCCTCTTGGCCGTGCCGTCCTCCCTCCCCACCTGCCCTGGGGGTTGGCAGAGGGAAGTGTGGGCCCCTCCCTACCCCTTGGCGCGGTCCCCAGACTGCAGGGCTCCAGAGGCAGCTGGCCCCGGGGGGCAGTGGGTGTGGTGGGGGGCTGGGGAGGGGAACACGAGCTCACAGGGGCCAGAGGTGAAGGGGAGGCAGGGATGGAGGCAGCAGGCTGGCCAGACGCTGGTACAAAACACAGCTTTATTTGAAGGCCCAATGTGTGCGGTGGGGGCGGGGCGGGGTAGGGGGACAGCTAATAGAGATACGGGGGCGGGGCGGGCCAATCTGACACCTGGACCCGCAGGGCAGGGGGAGGGCCTGGAGCTGTGGTGCGACCGGGGCACCAGGAAGCCAGTGGGGGCCGGGCAGGGGCCGGCGGGCTCAGAGGCTGATGCAGCAGGCCCGCCTCTCGCCAGGGCCCGGCTCCTGCCCGGCCTGGCCGCTGCCCAGAGTAATGGCATTGGTCCGGCTGCTGCTTTGCCTCTGCTTGGACACTTTGGTGAAGATCTCTGGGGGGAGGCAGCGATGGGGTCAGAAGACGGAGAGCCCACACTCCCCCACACGCGAGCAGGGGATGTGAGCGCACTTCAAGGGGGCCCAGGCAAGGACCTCAGGCTTGGGGGTGGGGTGGGGCGGGCCCTGGGGAGGCTGAGAGCCCACGGGGGCTGAGGAGTCATCTGGGGTGGGCACCCCCACCACGCCTGAGGAAGCCTCAGGGCCGGGGCGGGGCGGCCAGCGGCAGGGGCTCTCACCTTTGAGGACAGTCTCGAAGGCCAGCTCGACATTGGTGGAATCCAGGGCCGACGTCTCCAGAAACAGCAGCCCATTGTTCTCTGGCGGGAAAGGCAACGCCACGATCACACCCCTTACCTACTGTTTACTGGGCACGTTTCGAGGGGCCAACCCTTGGCATCTGCAACCCATTCCGCGCTCAAAACCACCTGTGAGGCAGATTTGAATACAATCCCTTTTTTGCGCAAGAGGAAGCGGAAGGCCAAGAGCTCGAACAAAGGCCTGCTCGGGAGACGTGAGGCCGCCTCGACCACTGCATCCTGCTGCTCCGGACCCCGGAGGCCTCCCGGGGAGAGCGCGACTGGAGAAGGTCACGGGCGCGCGCCTGCCACACCCCAGGTCTCCGGCCTTAAAGTCAACGATGGATAATTGCCCATAGAGATAATCCTGGGGCAGGTGGTGGGACAGGATTCGGGACACAGGGTGACCGACAGGAAGGGCTGGGAGACTCCGAGGAAGAGGCCATGCAGGTAGGGGGCCCCGCAGGAAGGCCGGGCTGGGGTCCCAGGGCAGGAGCCGTGGCTGGGGAGGTGGGGGTGGGAGGCCCGGGCCGGCTGGTGGTCGGCTCTCACCGGCAAACATTCGGGCCTCTTCCGTGGGCACCTCCCGGGCCTGCTGGAGGTCGCTCTTGTTGCCCACAAGCATGACCACGATCGTGGCCTCGGCGTGGTCATAGAGCTCCTTCAGCCAGCGCTCCACCACGGCGTAGGTCTGGTGCTTGGTGAGGTCAAACACCAGCAGGGCCCCCACTGCGCCACGGTAGTACCTGGGTGGGGGGCCGAGGGGGCGACAGAGGCAAGGTCAGAGGGGGGTACCGGAGACGGACGAGTGTGAAAGCTGAGGTCTGGGGAACCACATCGGGACAAGGCAGCTCCGGGCTCCGGGCCTGATGCCGAGCCCTCCGAGGTTACTGGTACGGTGGTGGCGGGGGGAGGGGGGACCCCAAAGCGGCCCCTCCTCTGAAACCACCGGCTCCCTCCTGCCTTTCTAGCCGTGGCTTCCTTGGGTCTTTGTTCTGATACCACCCTCCACCCCAGCACACCCAGGCCCCGATCAGCTTGGCCTCCCGGACGCCCCCCTTCAGTTCCTCATGGTCCTCCTGCTGCTCGGGGGCCCGCCCTGAAATGGCCGAGGACGCCAAGCGCAAAGCAGATGAGAGGCCACTCAATCCCACAGCCTCCCCCATCCCGGGTCCCCCTGAGGTCCCCTGCTTGAGCCTCAGGTTCTTGTATTGAGCAGGGAGTAAAGACAGCGTCCTCCTCCTGCCGTACTTGGGGGACTACATCCGATGCCCGACGGAAAGTGCCTGGCACCTCCCCGGGCACTCAGCAGAGGCTTGGGCAGTCGGTACCACTGTACCCGCCTCGGGCTGCGTGCGGCTCCACGAACCTGGGGCTCGTGGGGACCATGGAGTCCCGGGCTCCCCCCGGGGGGCGCACGGCCCGCCGACCTCTCCTCCGGAGGCACTCCCCGACTTCCCCAGCGCCCCCCAGCCCCGGGCTCACGCGGAGGTGATGGCTCGGTACCGCTCCAGGCCGGCCGTGTCCCAGATCTGCGCCTTGACGGCGGCCGTGCCCAGTGTGACCGTGCGGGTGGAGAACTCGACCCCGATGGTGGTGCGGCTGTCGTGGCTGAACTCGTTCCGCGTGAACCGGGACAGCAGATTGGTCTTCCCCACGCCCGACTCTCCGATCAGCACCACTGTGGGCGGGCGGGGAGAGACGGGGCTGAGCTCAGGGAGGGGGGACCCATCGGGAGCTGGAGCCGGAGCCGGAGCTGAGCCCCGGGGAAACCGAGGGAGGAGCCCAGCCGGCCTCCCAGCAGAGGCTTGCAGACTGCCCAGGTGAGGGGCGGGAGTGGGGGCCGCGGTCCTGGCAGGGTTCTTGGTCTGGTTGGCCTGCACGTGCGTGCCTGCGTGCGTGTGAGTGTGCATATGTGCGTGCGCGTGTGTGCATGCAGGAAGCTGCCACACGGACACAAATGCAGGGAGAAGAACATTTGGCAGGTAACACATCTGGGAAAGGAGGGAAGTTCAGGGGGTAAAAAGTTAGGATTCCGGGCGCCGGGGGGGCTCAGTCATTAAGCGTCTGCCTTCAGCTCAGGTCATGATCCCAGGGTCCTGAGATCGAGTCCTGCATCAGGCTCCCTGCTCAGCCTGCTTCTCCCTCTCCCTCTGCCCCTGCTCGTGTTCCCTCTCTCCCTGTCTCTCTCTGTCAAATAAATAAATAAAATCTTTAAAAAAACCGAAGATGTTAGGATCCAGCTGTCCCCACGGAGGGACACAGTTAAGAACCCGGTGGGTTGGGCAGGCCCCCCTGACATGCGTCTTCACATGAAACGTTACACTACTTTCCAGATTGTTGCGAGAAGTAAGTGAGGTGCCAGGCTGGTGGTGCTGGTGAGCCCGTGCTTCACCGTCGCGTTTCCAGGGACTGGGGTCTACCGGGGGCCACGAAGAATCTCTGGCCTGGCACAACGTCCAGAGCTCAGCTGTACCACCGCGGCAGAGCCAGGGGCTGGAGGAGGGCGAGGGGGCCGATGCAAGGACGGCCCACAAATTGTGCAACCCTGAGCGAACACCCAGGATTACTGGGGGAACCCCAGCCTCACGCCCTGGGGGCCACATTTTCTGGGCACTGGTCCCCACTCAGCCTCTCAGTAGCTAGAGACCTTGAACAAGCAGCTCAGCTCTTCTAGGTTTCAGTTTCCTTGGTAAAAATCTATAAAGAGGGGCGCCTGGGTGGCTCAGTCGTTAAGCGTCTGCCTTCGGCCCAGGTCAGATCCCAGCGTCCTGGGATCGAGCCCCGCATCGGGCTCCCTGCTCCGCGGGAAGCCTGCTTCTCCCGCTACCATTCCCTCTGCTTGTGTCCCCTCTCTCGCTGTGTTTCTCGCTGTCAAATAAAAAAAAAAAAAAAAAAAAAAAAATCTATAAAGCCCCCTGGAAGGTGTGCAGGGCAGGAAGGTGCTGTGAGTAGTGCAGGCGTGTGTGTGTGTGTGTGTGTGTGTGTGTGTGTGTCTGTGTGTCTGTGTGTGTTCCTGCCTCCCCCGCTGGGACCCTCCTCCCGGCTCACCCCTGCCAGTGGGTGGGCCCCTACCCCTGCCCTCACCCCCAGAAGGTGCTCAGGGCAAGGGCTTTGGAGCCCCACAGACTTGGGTTGGAGGGCTGCCTTTGTGACCGTTTGTCAGCTACTCCCCGTCTCACCCTCGTCTCTAAAACGGAGACACTGGGTGGTGAGAGTGGCTGAGGGCCTACTATGTGCCGGGCACCATCCTGACAGCCTGACACTATGGATTCCTTTAGTCCCCAGCACCACGCCACAAGGCTGGAACCGCGATCAAGATCATCCCGTTTTTGGGGCGCCTGGGTGGCTCAGTCGTTGGGCATCTGACTTCAGCTCAGGTCATGATCCCAGGACCCTGGGATCGAGCCCCGCATTGGGCTCTCCGCTCAGCGGGGAGCCTGCTTCTCCCGCTACCATTCCCTCTGCTTGTGTTCCCTCTCTCGCTGTGTTTCTCTCTGTCAAATAAATAAAAAATCTTAAAAAAAAAAAAAAAGATCATCCCGTTTTTACAGACGCGGCAAAGCAGGGACCGGGGGAGAAGGGCTGGTCCCAGGCAGCACGGCCGGCCTCGCCAACAGGGAGGTGAGCCGCCCTGTCTGCCTCCGAGGGAGGCCGAGCCCCCCGCCGCCAGCCCCCACCCCCTGCGGGGGCCCTGCCTCTCCGGGGCCGCCCGCATCCAGAGCCCACGAGAGGTGAGGCCGCCCTGCGCCCTGCGCCCGCCGCCCTCTGCAGAGCCTCTGTGACCCCGTGTCGCAGTCTGGCTTCTCCCCGTGTCTCCTCTCCCTTCCTCTCACTGGTCTTGAGCCAGAATAAACACCTTGTACCCCAAACTTCTGGTGTCTGCTTCTGGGGACCCCAACCTGCACGAGCCAGCCATCAACGGGGCCGAGACCTGAAGACCCAGTCTGGCCCCTGACCGCCGGGCTGGCAAAGGAGGAGATGTGTTTCGGGGTCGCTGTGGGGGCAGAGAAGGGCTCAGGACAGGGCAGTAACCCAGCAGTGGTGCCGCCCGGCCTCTCCTTCCTGGGACAGGGGCGCGGAGTACAGCTTCCCCAACCGGAGTGGCCGGAGTCCCAGCTCCCGCGAGGGTGGGGCGTAGGCTGGGAGAGGCCGTGGGGCGGGGTGGCTGCGTGGGGCATCACAGCTCTGCCGCGCACCCCGCCCTGAAGGAGACGTGGAGGCGGGGGTGCCCGGGGGCTGGGGTCCACAGGGGCCCGACGCAGCCGAGTCAAGGAGCAGGAAGGATGTCTGCGTGCTTCCAGGACCAGCCAAGTTGACCTATGCCTGGGATTTGGGCCCAAAGGGGCTGCCAAGGGACAGCAGACCAGGCCCCAGTCCTCAGAGTCTTCCAGGTTCTATTACACCCCGCTCTTGATCTATTACATCTTCCCTGTCTTCACCCGGGAATAGACAAAGCTCTCCTTTCTCTTCTTTCCCGCCATCCACCCAAAAACAGGACTCTCTTCCTCTTGAGGTTATTCCCTCTCTTCTCTGGAGGGAAGTCCTCTCTGTAGTCTGACCTCCGGCTCTGGTGCTTGGCAGTTCCTAGGGATGCGGGCTTCCTTTGTGAAAGGGCAGAGGGGCCTAACTCCCCCACGGGGAGGGTGGACCGACACCACTACCTCCAGGAGTAGGGCACTCGGCAGCTCCAGAACTTTCGCCCCAGTAACCAGACCCTCCCCCACTCCCTGCAGTTTGCTTTCCTCTCCAAAGGCAAGCCGGGCGGGGAGGGTCCCAGTAGCAGGTAAAAAGACAGGAGGCACGCTCTCTGGCTCTGCCGGTCTCTCCTTACGGACCCCGACTCACCCTTGAACACAAAGTTATAATCTTCCTCGGCTCTGTTCCCCATCCTGGCTCCGCATGGAGGGGATGAGTGGCTTCAGGGGCAGAGGTGACAGGTCTGCGCCTTGGCTCAATGTCTTCGACCCTCGGCTCTCTGGAGACCTGGACCCACGGCTCCGCTCATGGGGGTAAAGAAACTTCCGCAGGCAGAGGGCTTGAGGGCCCGCTTGAGGCTGGGCAGGGCCAGGGAGGCTCAGCTCCCGCAGGGGGGGTGCTGCAAGGAAGCCAAGGGGACGGAAGCTGAGAACAGGAAGAGCGGGCACGGAGACCTGGGGCCCAGGTGGGCGGAGACGATGACGTCAGACAGGTTAGGCAGGTGGAGTGTCGCTCCCACAGCGGCCGGTGGGCGGGCCGAGGGGTGGGGACACGGAGTGGGGGGAGCTGGGACAGGCCCAGGACCTTCAGAGAGCGGCAGAGGACTCAGTGGCTGGTGCCAGGGCTCCGGGCCCAGGGACCTACCTGGGCAGCTACCAGTGAGTGAGAAATAGCCTCTCACGGAGCAGAGATCGGCTTGGCTTTTCCTTTGGGGGTGTTCGGGGGCACCAGGGGAAGGGCTGTTGGGGCGAGGGGCTGGAGCTGACGGGTGCCATCACCTTGCCGCGGTGCAGAATTCTGGGAGCGGCCTTGGGGACACAGCAACTTCTGCCCCTCCCGACAGCCCAGGGCCCGGGACGGGCGCGTTCCTCACCCTGGGTGGAGCTGAAACTCGCAACCTACCTCTCCCCTGGGATGGGTCCCTTCCCATGGCACGGGGTAGGGGCTGGTGGCTACCGGCCCAGACCCGCTCTAAGGGCCCAGGACAGGGGGACACCTGGAGCAGAGCAGACAGAAGGGGTGAGCAGGTTGAGCGCAGGGCCGCATCCAGAGATGAAGGCCTCTGAGGGCCCTGGATACTCCTTCCCCAGGACCTGAGCTCCGTCCTGCCTGCAAAGGGCTTCAAGACCTGCAGGGTCTGTGTGCACATGGGGCCCTGGGAGGCGGCTCGTGCACACTGTTCCAACCCCGAGAGCAGAAAGGGCGTCCCCCCTAGAGTTGGGGCTGAACGACACCACCCTTACAGAGCCCTACATTCTTGCTGTCCAATATGACCCCCACCAATCCCACCAATCCGCTGCTCCTCCAACACCCCTAAACGTGTGCCCGGTGGGGGGCTGAACTTCTGGAAGCTGGGGGGGGGCAGGGCTGAGGCGCTCGGCTGTCAGAGGGCAAGGGGAGAGGGGCTCCCCCGAGCGATCCTCACTCCATTCAACCTCCCTGGGCTCCTCCCGTTCAAGAAAGCAGGCATCACGCGAGATAGGAGTTCAAGTTTATTCTTGGAAAAAGCCAAGTCTCACTCTCCCCCCACCACCCAGAAAGGGTTCCCAGGGGGCCCTGCCCCTCCCCACGGTCATTTATCTTTTCCGACCCCAGCTTCAGCCGAGGCTATGAGGCGGCTACTTGGGTTAGGGGTTCCTCCAGGTATCGCACCAAGGCCTGGGCCTGCAAGAGGGGAGGAGAGATCAGGCCAGGCCAGGGTTGGCTGCTGGAAGGACCCCCGCTGCTGAGCACCCTGCCCCGCCCCGCTCCCAGGAGTCGGCCCACAGTGGGGCAGTGGGCGTGGGCCCTGAAGACCACAAAGGCTGGGCCCACAGACCTAGGGGGATGGGCACATACACACCTTGGCCTTGAGCATTCCAAAGCCCACCGTCTCCTTGGCATACATACACAGCAAAAGGTTGGCCACCCGGGTGATGGCGACACGGCCCTCCTGGTAGGGGTGACATGGAGGGATGTCAGTTTCTGCCTGGCACCCTTAGCCCTCACTTTCCCCCAAGGGCCCCTTCAGAGAGACTCTCATCTTCTTCCTTCCATACCCTGGGCACGGCAAGGGCTCTGGCCACAGCCCTAGACTTGGGGTCCTGAGCTCAGACTCCAGGGTCAGCACAGCCCCCTACTAACCGACCTCCCCTAGGAAACTCAACCTCACAGAAACTTGGCTTCTCTTCCTGTGACCCCTTCCTCATCCCAGTTGGCGGGGGTGCTTGTACACAGGAAGAAGTTTTGAAACTCCCAAGGGCTGTCCAAACGGGTGATGTCATTATTATAGGTCCACCCCAAAGATCCCATAAGCAGTGTGGGAGCAAATAACCCAACGTAGAGTTCTCGTTTCCCATGGTAAAGTTTTTCGAATTGCAGGTCTGACTCTAGGTTTCAATCAATTAAGGTCAGCATGAGAAAGAAGAGTAGCGGAGCACAGTTTTTGTTTTCGTAGGGGGGGTGTGTGGTCTGACTTAACAGGTCCATCTTATGGCTGGGGTGCAGGCAAGACGTTGGAAAGCTACTGCTCCAGGTTAGGCAGCAAGCAGGAGTCATCAACAGAACCGAAATGGCATCATCGGTTGGGCATGGGGTGAGGACCAGGTTGGCAGGCCCCCTACAGTGGAAATCCTTTGGGAAGAGTTCATTCTTGGGTCTTTTCAGTTTGGTTCAGCAAACTTTCACTGGGCATCTGCTGTGTGCTGGGAACCAGGGGCTGAACTCCCTGCCTCTCTGGCCTCAAGCCCTACTCACCTTCCCCCTTCCCATGCTGCTCCAGCTACATCAGCCTTGTGGGTCCTTGACCAGACATTAGTCCACCTCAGGGCCTTTGCACTTGCTGTTCTGACAGAAATGGTCTTCCCCTAGATGGACTTATGGCTTGCCAACTTCCTTTGGATCTTTAATGAAATGTCACCTTTTCAGTGAGACTGTCTCTGACTTGTGTCCACCTCCCCTGTTTCCTGTAGCATTTTCGATATCTCACATCCTAGTGTTGTGACTCACACACATATTTTATAGCACACATAAAGCCATAAGCTGCTGTGAGAAGCCAGGGCTGCAGTTTTGGTCCCGTTTGCCACTCCCCTAGTCCTTCAGAACACTGCAGGGACCTCAACATCCGTCGGCTCAACAAACAGGAAAGTGAGTGACACAAGTTTCCAGGAAATTCACAGCCTAACGGCCACTTCCCCTTTCTGGCCTGCAGCTCCTTCTTCTGTAAACTGAAGGGATGGGCCTAGGGTCTGGGGACTGCTGTGCTTCCGAGGGCCTGTGACTGTGGGGTGACAATACTGTGCCATTTACATCCTTCTGTATGGTCTTCACGACAAGCCTGTGTGCATGCGCTCCTGCCGGGGGTATTAATGTTCCCGCCTTAGGGATGCAGTAAGGAAGTTCGGAGAGCTTTGGTGACTTACCCAGGGGTCCACCACTGACGAGTGGCCAGCAGAGACCAGAAGCCCGGGCAGACACTGGGTCCGGGGCTCCCTGCTCGGCACCCCTCGCTGCCTGCGGTCCTGCCTGCCACAATGCTGCGGCAGATCAACTCTAAGCAGCCCTGGGAGATCCTGTCCCTGCCCCTCCAGCCATCCAGGATAGGGTCCAGGTCGCCCCACGGGGATCCCCTTGGCTCCCTTCTCCGTACCATGCAGTCCATGAGGATGAATTTGAGATTGTCTTCATTAAACGCTTGGTTCCCGTTGCGGTCGTAGGCGGCCCAGATGTTGCTGGCGATGGCCGCGGTGACCCGGGCGTCCGTGTCCCCGTACCCGGAGTAGGCCAGCAGGGATCCCTCGTTATTCAGCAGCCTGGCGAGCGGCGGGAGGGGACAGGGACGTGCTCGGGGCGGCGAGAACAACGACTGCGCTCTCGTCCCACCTCCCTCCGGGCGCGTCCAGAAAGCAGGGGTCTGGGCAGAGCGCGGTGCTCCCGCCGGCCGCGGCCCCTCTGCCCGCCCCTCCCGGAGCCCCGGCCCCAGGTCCCCGCCCGCGCCCTCCGGCCACACTCACAGCGTGCTCTGGACACCGCCGGTGTTGGCCTGGCTTAGCACCTGGGTCAACGCCTTGGGACGCAGCATGCCTGCGGCTCCCAGGCCCGGGCTTCTGCGCCAGGACGCGCGCTGCCTCCCGCGGGCCTCCGCCGGGACCTCCCCGAGCTCCCGGCCGCTCCGGAACGCCGCGCGACCCGGAGGTCCCCGCCCGACTCGGGGAGGCGACGCAACACCGCCCCGCCGCGGGGGGCGCCGGGAGTTGTAGTTCCGTGGGCCCTCGCGGCGCACCCTGGGAACTGTAGTTCGCCTTTCCCCGGGGACCACGCGGTTGTTGGTGGGGAAGAGCAGGAGCGAAAGGACGGGGGCAGGACTGGGAGGTCGTTGAACAACCCAGTCCCCTCCCCGCCCCCCGGGGAGAGAAGAGTCAGCATGCCCGCTTGGCAGTCCACGACCAGAAAAAGACCGAAAAAGAAATCCCAGTATTTGTCAGGCACACGTCCGGTTACTTTTCCGAGCAGTTCCCTACGTTACGCACGACCCCGTGAGATGAGACCGAGGCTCAGAAAGGCCTCTGGAACCGTGCTTAGTAGGCTTCGTGAGGCCACGACCTCCGGGGGCATAGTCGGTCCTAGAGGTGAGACCCTGGGTGGACGTCAGACGCGCGGCAGTCCAGCCTCCGGGTCGGGAGAGGCCCCGGGACAGCGCGGCGGCGACAGGGACACGGCGCTTTGTCCCGGAGCGGCCGTCGCCGCGGAGGCTCCGGGCCAGGAGCGGGGCGGGCTGTCTCGGGAGCCCGCCCCGCCGCGCCCCTCCGCGCCCCGCCCCGCCCCGCGAGGCCCGGGCCGCCCCGGCTGCAGTGCCCCCCCAGGCCGCCCGGGGCGCTGTGGGCGCCGCGGGTCCGGAGGGCGGCGCGGCCGCGGGGAGGGGAGGGCAGGGCAGCGGAGGGCCGAGGGGCGGAGGGGCGGAGGCCGGAGCGGAGCCGGCGGGGCGGGCGGGCGGCCGGGGAGGGGGAGGAGGAGGAGGAGGAGCCGGGGCGGGCTGGCGGGCGGCCGGGTGGCGGTGGCGGCGGCATGGCGGAGCCGAGCGGGGCCGAGAGCAGGCCCCCCATTCGGGTCACCGTCAAGACCCCCAAGGACAAGGAGGAAATTGTGATCTGCGATCGAGCCTCCGTCAAGGAGGTAGTACGCGCGGCGAGGGTGGCGGAGGAGGGGTCTGCGGAGAGAGGGGTGCTCCGAGGCGGCGGGGCGGCGGGCGGGGAGGGCGGGGGCCCCGCGGGCTCTCGGAGGGGCGGGAGGGCAGGAGCGGAGCTGGGGGTGTCCTGCGCGGGGGCTCCGGCGAGCGCGGCGCGTGCGGCGGACGCGAGGCCGGGGCTCGCCTTGTGGCCTGGGCTGGGGGCGTGGCGGAGAGCGGGGAGGGGGCACCTTGCACGGGGGAGGGGAAGGACCGGCGGTCTGAGGGCAGCGTGCGCCCCGAGGACCGCTCGGGGGTTGGAGGGGCCGCGGCCAGGCCGGCTCCGGGCTCGGTGCTGCGCCGGGGGAGCGGGCGGGGGGCGGCCCCGGCTGCTGGGGCGCGGGCCGCTGGGGGAGCGTTTCCCTCGGCCCTCATCCGTCCCCTACCGTTTCAAATGGGGGGGCTTACAGTGGGCCCTCAGCCCCCCGGGAGTTATGCTGTGCAGTAGGTGCTCAATAAAAGTGTGTTGGATGAGTGAATGAGGGAACCTTGCCTGTGTCCGCCACCCCCTGTGGCTGCTCCAGAATTTCTCACGGGCGGGGCGTAAGATAGGCCATCTGGTTGGAAGGAAGGGATCTGGAAGCTGCCTGGGCTTAGCCAGTGCACACTTCGCCAGAGTGTCCTGTTTGGGTTTGTCAGGGTTTGGTCTGGGGGGCGAGCTGATAGACCTGGGGGCCTGACCCTCCCCGAGCTGATAGACCTGGGGCCCTGACCCTCCCCGAGCTGATA
>CM053618.1:1057861-1105635 GCA_028646535.1 Procyon lotor | reverse complement strand
GAGTCAGACGTCGGAAGGGGGTCTCTAACAGGGGAGTCAGACGTCAGAAGGGGGTCTCTAACAGGGGAGTCATAGACGTCAGATGAGAAGGGACCTAGAGTCTGCCCGGCCTTTGGGCTTAAGGGAACACATCTGGGGGATCTCAAGCCAGGACCTCGGACCCAGCAGGATACGCAGGGCCTTGAGGGGTACCCCTGGGTCGGCTAGCTCAGCCCTTCCAGCTCCTCTGGCTGGCCAGGGGCCCCAACAGCAGCCGCCCAGGGCCCGCCTGTGGCTTGGGGGAGAGGGTGAGGGAGACAGGCCGCTGCCAGTGGTGGCCAGACCCATCTCGCCCCACCGGCGGCCCCTCCCGCCGGCATCTCTGCACCCCCACGCACCCCACTGCAGCGCAGCGCTGGAGGGGGAACGGGGTGGGGGTGGACCAACTTCCAGTCCTTGACTTACTAGCTAAAGGATCTATGTCATCTCTCCAAAAATCAGGATAATAAAAACTCTCTTTGAAAGTTGTGATTATTTCGAAAAGAAAAACAAAAAAAGCAAGTTCAAGTGCCCGTACAGAGGCTGGCCCTCAGGCTGAGCGAAAGGACCCGTGGATCCTCTCCCCTGCTCTCTCCCTCAGCCCCGCCTGCCCCTCCCAGCTCCTGCTCCTTGCTGTGGGGGTGCTGTTTCTTCCCCTGCCTTCCCGCCCTGCTTTCTCTCCCTTCCCCTCCCCTCTCCTCTCCTCTTTTCATCTTCAAGCCCTCCCTTGCATTTCTCCCCCTCCGTGGTCATGTCGGCATTTTTGTCTCTTCCTCCAGAGCCCGTGCGTACAAACACTACCAAGGTCGAGGGACCAAAGCTTGAGGCTCACGGGGCGGCCCTCAGCCTGCAGACCGAGGGCCCGGGAGCCCTCCTGGTTGTACTCTCTGGGGCCGCAGGCCTGCTTAGGCGGTAGAGCACGTGACTCTTAATCTCCGGGTACTGAGTTCCAGCCCCACGCTGGGCGTAGAGATTACTTAGAAAAAAAAAAAGAAAAAGATTCAGACGTCTTTTTTTCCTTCTTCTTAACTAGATGCCACACCCAATGTGGGCCTGGAACTCACGACCCTGAGAGCAAGAGTCCCATGCTCTGCTGGCTGAGCCGGCCAGGCGCCCCCAAGGTTCCAATGTCTTAGTAGGACCAGAGTGAATGTCTTCGCTCTGCCAGAGTGACTAGGACCGTCTGCTGTATTTCTCTCTCTCTCTCTCTCTTTTTTAAGATTTTATTTTCAAGTAATTTCTACCCTCAAGTACAGCTTGAACCCAGAACCCCAAGATCAAGAGTCCCACACTCCACCAACTGAGCCGGCCAGGCACCCCTCCCCTTCATCTTTTAAGTATGATGTTTGAAATCGAATGCCCAATAAATTAGCCACCCATTTCAGCCCCCAGGCTCCCCTCAGCCACCCATTTCAACTGCCCCACCAGAGATAATCACTATCTTGAATTTTCTTCATTACCCATCCACATCTTTTTTTTTTTTTTTAAGATTTTATTTATTATTTGGGGCGCCTGGGTGGCTCAGTGGATTAAAGCCTCTGCCTTCAGCTCAGGTCATGATCTCAGGGTCCTGGGATCTGGCATCGGGCTCTCTGCTCAGCGCGGAGCCTGCTGCCCCCTCTCGCTCTGCCTGCCTCTCTGCCTACTGTGATCTCTCTCTCTCTAATAAATAAATGAAAATCTTTAAAAAAGAAAAAGATTTTATTATTTGACAGAGAGAGACACAGCGAGAGGGAACACAAGCAGAGGGAAAGGAGAGGGAGAAGCAGGCCTCCCGCTGAGCAGGGAGCCCGATGCGGGGCTCGACCCCGGGACCCTGGGATCATGACCTGAGCCGAAGCCAGACACTTAACAACGGAGCCCCCAGGCTCCCCTCAGCCACCCATTTCAACTGCCCCACCAGAGATAATCACTATCTTGAATTTTCTTCATTACCCATCCACATTTTTTATAGTTTAACACAAATATATATGCGTTACCTAATAATAGATTATTTTGTTGTTGCTGAATTTAAAAACAAGGATGTTACATTGTACAAAATTGTCTATAACCTGCATTTTCATTCAACATTGTGTCTAATTTTTATCTATGTGCCGCAGATGGTTAGAGTTTATTCATTTTCATTCCGCTCTACCCTCAAACGTTTAGATAATGTCCACTATGCTGTCATGAACAGTGTCACTATGAGCCTACTTTTATCTCTCTTCTGGCGCACATTTGTAAGAGTTTCCCCAGGGTATATACCTTGGAGTGGAGCTGTGGGGTGACAGAATGCGCACCTCAAATTTATAAGATCCCGGCAGACTGTTTCCACCCCCATCAGAAGGATACGAGATTTCCTATTGATCCTAATCTTTTGCAACACTTGGAGACATCAGACTTCTTAATGTTGCCAATCTAGTGGTTATACATTGCACTGACGTATTCATTTGAATCATCTGTATGACACATGCAATTAAGCGTCTTCTCCTATGTACACAGGTCCTTTGTGTTTCCTCTTCTGTGAATTTCCTCTTCGTGTCTTTTGCCCATGTCTACCCTTTGTTGTTATATACATTGCAATTATCTTTTCACCAAATGGAGAAAAGTGGTTTGTCTTTTCCTTCTCCTGTGGTGACTTTACATAAACAGAATTTCCTAATTTTTATTTTTTATTTATTTTTAAATATTTTATTTTTAAGTAATCTCTACACCCAACGTTGGGTTCGAACTCACAACCCCCAGATCAAGAGTCACATGCTCCACCAACTGGGGCAGCCAAGCACCCCCGAATTACTTAATTTTTTAAAAATAAACATTTATTGAAGTATAACATGTATATAAAACGTGTTTGAGATTTTAAAGTTGCAGTGAATCTAGAGAGTGATCTGGGGAAAGTTGACATCTGTACAGTGTTGCTTCTTCTATCCATGAAGATATACCTGTCTAATATTTTTTTTTCTGTACAGATCTTGTGGATATAGATGTATTCTTAGGTATATATGTTTTTAAGATTTTATTCTTAGATATGCTATACTTCTTTTGTCATTTTATTTTTATTTTTTTTTAAAGATTTTATTTATTTGACAGAGAGAAACACAGCAAGAGAGGGAACACAATCCCTCTCTCGCTGTGTTTCTCGCTGTCAAATGGATAAAATCTTTAAAAAAATAAATAAATAAATAAAAATAAAAAAGAGAGGGAACACAAGCAGAGGGAATGGTAGTGGGAGAAGCAGGCTTCCTGCCAAGCAGGGAGCCCGATGCAGGGGCTCGATCCCAGGACCCTGGGATCATGACCCGAGCTGAAGGCAGATGCTTAATTGACTGAGCCACGCAGGCGCCCCTCTTTTGTCGTTTTAAATTTTAGTCATTCTGGTGGGTGTCTTAGAGGTATCTCATTTTGGTTTTAATTTGCGTGTCCCTGTTGAAAATTTTTGTTGGGCATTTTTCTTTATCCACTTTTAAAAAAAGATTCTATTTTATGGGGCTCCTGGGTGGCTCAGTCGTTAAGGGTCTGCCTTCAGCTGGGGTCATGATCTCGAGGTCCTGGGATCGGGCCCCGCACTGGGCTCCCTGCTCAGTGGGAATCCTGCTTCTCCCTTTCCCTCTCCCCCTGCTTGTGTTCCCTCTCTCACTGTCTCTCTCTCTGTCAAATAAATAACATCTTTTTAAAAAATTCTTTTTTATTTATTTGGTAGAAAGCACAAGCAGGGGGAGTGGCAGAGGGAGAGGGAAAGGCAGAATTCCTGCTGAGCAAAGAGCCCGGTGTGGGGCTTGATCCCAGGATCACGACGTGAGCAGAAGACAGATGCTTAATGACTGAGCCACCCAGGTGCCTTGTATAGTTGTCTTATACTCATTTATCTCACTAAACTCTCTCATTTCTTGTTATAACAATTTTTTTTAAGATTTCATTTGAGAGAGAGACAGAGCATGAGCGCGAGCAGGGGGAGAAGGCAGAGGGAGAGGGAGAAGCAGACTCCCCGCTGAGCAGGGTACCATGTGCCGGATCCATCCCAGGACCTGGAGATCATGACCTGAGCTGCTGGCAGAGGCTTCACAACCGAGCCACCCAGGAGCCCCTTTCTATAACAATTTGTGATTTTTTTTCTTCTCTAAGTAGGTAATTATGTCATCTGTAAATGAGCTTTGTTTCCTTTGTTCCAAAATTTATTCCTTTCCTTTCTTTTTCTTGCCCTCTGTGCTGGCCAGGACCCTACTGCAGTGCTGAGCAGGAATGTGAGGACAGTCATCTTGTCTTTTTTTTTTTTTTTTTTTTATGAAAAAGCATCAGTGCAGTTTATTTTAATGCTTCTATTCATGAGAATGGCATCCTTGTCTGTGATTTTAGAGGGAGTACATCTCATTGAAATTGATTTTTGGCCGTAAGTGTTTAAAGGACACTTTTTATCAGGTTAAGGAAGATTTCTTCTATTCCTAACTGCCAAGGCTTTGATTTAACAATAAGTGGGTATTGAATTTTATTCTCTGCTTTTTTGCTTTTACAGAGACGGTTATGTTCCTCCTTTAATATATTACTGAGACCGAGGGAAATTACATGTACAGACTTTTCTTGTGTTAAACCACCCTTGTATTCTTAGGATGAATTATTTGCTTCAGGGGTACAGGCCTGTGATTCATCAGCCTTACACAATTCACATTACTCACCATAGCACATGCCCTCCCCAGTGTTTGTCCCCCAGCCACCCCGTCCCCCACCCCCCAGCACCCCTCAGTTTGTTTCCTGAGATTAAGAGTCTCTCATGGTTTGTCTCCTTCTCTGATTTTGTCTTGTCTTGTTTCATTTTTCCCTCCCTTTGCCTATGACTCTCTGTCTTTTTTTTTTTAAGAATTTTATTCGACAGAGAGAAACACAGCGAGAGAGGGAACACAAGCAGAGGAAATGGTAGTGGGAGAAACAGGCTTCCCGCTGAGCAGAGAGCCCGATGCGGGGCTCGATCCCAGGACCTTGGGATCATGACCTGAGCCGAAGGCAGATGCTTAACGACTGAGCCACCCAAGCACCCCAATCACTTTCTGTCTTGTTTCTCAAATTCCTCATATCAGTGAGAGCATATGATAATTGTCTTTCTCTGACTTGTTTCGGTTAGCATAATACTCTTAGTTCCATCCATGTCATTGCAAATGGCAAGATTTCATTTTTTTGATGGCTGCATAATATTCCATTGCACACATATACCACATTTTCTTTATCCATTCATCTGTCTATGGACATCTATGGCCTGATGCTTTTTGTTCTGTTTATAGAAAGATTACTAACAACAACAAAAAAGAAATATTAACTGCCAATTCCATTTCTTTAATAGGACCATTTAGACTTTCTATTTCTCCTAGATTGAATTTTGTTAAGGTATATAGATATAGATACACACACATTTTTATAAGGAGTTTTGTTTGCGTTTTCAAAATTGCTATCAACAGGATGCCTGGTGACTCGGTTGGTTAAGTGTCTGCCTTCAGCTCAGGTCATGATCCCAGAGTCCGAGGATCAAGTCCTGCATCGCTCACTAGGGAGTCTGCTTCTCCCTCTGACCCTGCCCCCTCCCGTGTGTACCTTCTCTCTCTCACTCTTTCTCTCCCAAATAAATAAGTAAATAAAATCTTTTTTTTTTTAGAGAAAATTTTCTTACACCATCACTCATCAGTTATTAGTTTTGAATCAAAAACATTAAGTTTAATAAAGGTATAAATAAATAAAATCTTAAAATAATTGCTATCATCAAGTTGTGGGCCATCTTCTGCCTTTCCAGTCACTGGGTCTCCCCCATTCTTCCTCAGTTTGTCCCTTCCCTCTGTCTTACTGGAGGTTTGTCTACAACTTTTGGCCTTATTGACCCTGTTTTGTGTTTACTTCTCCGTTGACTTCTGCCTTTTTAATTTTTTTTTTTTTACTTTTTAAAGTAATCTCCCTGCTCAACGTGGGGCTCAAACTCAGCACCCCGAGATCGTGATTCACATCCTCTACCAAATGAGTCAGCCAGGTGCCCTGATTTCTGCCTTTAATCGTGTAATATCCTTCTGTTTTCTTTTCTTTTCTTTTTTTTTTTTAAAGATTTACTTATTTATTTATGTGACAGAGAGAGAGAGAGATCACAAGCGGGCAGAGAGACAGGCAGAGAGAAGGGGAAGCAGGCTCCCCGCTGAGCAGAGAGCCCAGTGTGGGGCTCGATCCCAGGACCCCGCGATCATGACCTGAGCTGAAGGCAGAAGCTTCCCTGACTGAGCCCCCCAGGCGCCCCTAGTTTTGCTTATTTTTAACTTTATATGACTGTAATCATACGGGACATACCTTTTTTGTGTCTTGATTCTTTCCCTCACTATTGTGCTTGTGAGATCCATCCTTACTGTCAGCTGAGCTGTGGTGCGCACATTTTCTTTGTTGATCAGTATTTCGATGTGTAAATGCACCACAGGTTCCTCGTCTGGTCCCTTGGAAAGGGATTTCTGGCTTGTTTCCTGTGGGGTCTGTGATACAGGTGATTTGAAATGTGCTGAAATTTGCCTTATGACCTGATATGTGACTAGTGTTTGTGCTTCAGGTGGGCTTGAGAGAAAGACTTATTCCTTAAGAGTTGGGCATGTGGTTCGTGAAAGTTCCTGCTCCCTTTTGCCTTAACCCCAGGCTGCCTCAGGCGTGTCCTTCCCTTCTTATTACCCGTCTGGCCTCTATCGTTTGAGTTTGTCACGTCTGGAAGCCCTTTGGGGTGCATGGTTCTCAGTGGTCTTCCGCGCTGGGCTCGAACCGCGGCAGAGCGCGGATGGCTCTCTAGCGGGACAATGATCTCGCCAACGATTCCAGGAATGTCGCAGCTTCGGGTAGTCTGGAGGGTGGGAGGCCTGAGGGAAAGTGGGAGTGCGGGGAGTGGCAGCGGGATGAGGCCTAACGTCCTGTAAGGATTCTCGACGTGATTCTAGGGTCAGAGCTGCTGTCGTCCGCCTGCTGGCCCTTTGGACCACTCGGCCCCCGGCATGCTTTCCAAGTCTGCGTCCATGAGTGGCATCAGTAGCCTCCTGGGCCAGTCCGGTCCGGCTGGTGAGTGGGGGCGGGGGGGTGAGGCAGCGGTGGCCCCTTCCCTCGTCCATGTCGCCACCACCCCTCAGAGCCAGCCGTCTAGAGCCCAGATGTCCTGGGTTCTGTCCAACCGCACACCCTTGGCAACACCAAAAGGCCTCTGTTCAGGAGAGAGATCCGAATTCAGGACTCAGGCATTCTGAGACAGTGAAGGAGGACACAGGACAGATTGGGCTCCCCGGCTCCCCTGCCCCGGAGAGGGAGGGAGGACAGTCACCCGTAAGGGACCTCCTCCTCAGAGGAGGCACTACGCGCTAGGGTGAATCCTCTGCTGTCCTCATTCAGCAGAAACAGAACTGAGCCGTCGCCCCGGGCCCTGCCCCACAGGGCCCTCCTGCTCTGTTCCCTGGCCCCTGGGCTCTGCTCGGGCCCCACCTCCCTCCCTCCTCCCGAGCACCGGCCCCCAGGAAAGGCTGCGGGAGCACCTGCAGCTCGGGAATGTGATCTGGACGGAGGGGCGGGGACGGGGGGCAGCCCGGGGCACCCTTGTCCGTCTTCAGCGGGATACCTCTCGTCCCCTTCTGTGTCGGCAGGGAGCTTACACCAGTCCTCCGCCACTGACCTCAGCCAAAGGTGAGTTGGGGAGACCCGCAGCCCTTCACAGGCCTCGCTGCAAGAGGGGCGATGCGCCTGGGCCACGGGTCTCGTAACTCCAAGGGTCTCTGCTTCCGGAAACCTTGCTCCCCTTAACTATTTTTTTTTTTTTTACACATTTATTTAGAGCAGGTGCACGTGAGCAGTGGGGAGGGGTAGAGGGAGAGGGAGAGAATGAACCTCAAACAGACTCTGAGCAGAGTGGAGCCCGACACCGGGCTTGATCTTGCAACCCCGAGATCATGACCTGAGCCAGAGTCAAGGGTGGGACACAGCCACTGACCGCCCAGGCACCCCTGCCCTTAGCATTTCTGATCAAAGCCCAACACGTTCTCTCCGAGTGTCCCAAGAATTCACCCTCTTCTCATTCATTGGTCTGGGAAGGCTTAGAAAGTTCCTAGCAGCCCCATTGGATGGTAAAGCCATTAGGGAAAGAAAAGTTGTATCCAGACCCCAGGAGGTCAGAGGCATAAGACGGCAGGACTCGCTCGCTGTTGTCACTGACAGAAAGGTGAGTGGGCGGAGGGGCTGTTGGGTCATCCAGGACCGTGCTCGTGGACCCCAGGACGGCTTTGGAGGTCCGGATAAGTGACGATGGGGAGTGGCCAGGAGGGCAGGGGCTGCAGGCCTAGCTCGGGAATTGTGGTGGAGTCGGGGAGATCGCTGTGGCCAGGAAAATCAGCGCCCCGAATCAGCACCTGTCTCTCTGGCTCCTGCCACCGAAGCCGGGTGGGAGCGACTCAGCCCCCCAGACAGTCCGGCTGAAGCCGCCGCCCGGGGCCCTTTAAGATGCTGAGCTCTGATTCGTGGTCCTGAAGATCTCCAGCTGACACATCCTCCTGGCTCCGGGTTTGGGATTAGCTCATGGGATGGGGCTGATGAAATCCCAGGAAATCCACTCCTTACTGGCTTTGGGCCCGGAGGCCCTTTCCAAACGGCACAGAGGGTCGCACAGAGGCGCTTGTGTTTTGAGGCGAGCATGCAGTTCTGGAGAGCCCTCGCCCCGTTTCTGTCCCTGGGGAGCAGCGCAAGAGGAGCCGGGGCCTGAGTTAGGTAGGCAGGGGCCGGAGCCTGCAGTGTTCCTCCCAGAGAGAGGGGCCTGGGGAGCGGGGGTGCGCCGAGTCTCCAGGCCGCCCTCAGGCCTGAGTTCTCCTCCGGGCCACGGCACCTGCCTCTGCCGGCCCAGCCGCCTGCCTGGGAAGGGCTTGTTTCTTTCCCAGCTCCATTTCCCCCTCTCCCCCCAGCTGTGGCCAACTGGACCGGGGCTCCGGAAGCTGGGCCGGCTCCCCTCTGCAGCGCACCCTCAGCTTCCTCCTGGGCATGACCGGGAAGGCCAAGGTAGGAGCCGCTGGGGAGGCAGGAGGCCTGGCCCGCCCTGCACCCCCACACACCCCTTCCTCCTCACCCCCCCTCCGCTCCCCTCCCCCGCCTCCTGGGAGGCAGCCGCTCAGGACACTGCTTCGCGAGCCAGCTGTCCCACTCCCTCCCCAAATCCCAGGGCATCTCCCCAGGCCTCCCGGGCTTTAGCTGCCGACAGCTGGAAGAGGGGCAGGGCGGAAGCCTCAGGGGCTGGGGGGTTCCCCAGCTCTCCCCACTTGGAGGCCTCCTGTAGCTACAGAGGGGGCAGCAGAGGTCGGAACCGTTGGATATAATCATGATCATAATTACAGCGATACTTTTTACTTCTTCAGAAAGTATTAGGGTTTGCGAAGTACTCTGACACTTAGAATTATAGGGGTGGATGTGGCAGTTGAAGGAGTTGAAATGAGACCACAGGCCGAGCGGAAGCCTGGAGAGCACATGGTTCTGGGGGCCCACGCCCACCGAGGCGCGTGGGGCTGGGCTGGTTCTGGACCACGGAAGGTGAAGGTGCCCCACTCCCCCTCCATGTGGACCCCGGGCCACTCCCCGCTCCATACCAACCCTGGGCTCTGTGAGACTGGGCGCTCTCCTGCTGTTTGAATGCATTTCCACTCTCTCTCTCTCTTTTTGTTTAAAGATTTTATTTATTTATTCGACAGAGAGAGAGAGAGAGATCACAAGTAGGCAGAGAGGCAGGCAGAGAGAGAGGGGGAAGCAGGCTCCCTGCCGAGCAGAGAGCCCGATGCGGGGCTCGATCCCAGGACCCTGAGATCGTGACCTGAGCCAAAGGCAGAGGCTCTAACCCACTGAGTCACCCAGGGGCCCCGCATTTCCACTTTCTTTATTCACGAGCAGAAAGAGCCACCCCCTTTTCAAGGCCCCCCAGGTATGCAAGTCCTTTCCAACCGGGGGCGGCTTCTGAGCATCAAGACAAGCTCCAGGAGCCACGGGATCTGACCCAGGAAAGCCCTGGGCTCCCCGTCCCCCCACCTCTCTGGCGCCCCCACCAAGTCCTAGGCTCGCCCCTCTGCCAGCCTCACGATTGTGTGATGTGTATGCCCACCTCCCCGGGGCCTCCTCTGCCCGCTGGGGCTCAGGACGCTCCTAAGCAGGTAAACAGCAGGGCGTGGGGAGGAGAGAGAGGTGGTGAGGGGGGAAGTGGCTTATTCCTTCCTATTTGACTAGAGTCATCGTGGTGGACAAAACACTTCTCCAGAGGTCATCTCATTTCATTCTCGTATCGCTCTGACAAAGATAAGAATTTTAATCTCCATCTTGCAGACAAGATAACTTCAGGGTCCCACAGGCATTAAAGGGCAGAGCTGTGTTGGGGACCCCGGGCTTTGACTCCACGAGCCTCTGTCCTCACCTCACCCTCTCTTTCCCTCTCTTCCCTTCCACCATCTTGGGATGGATGGCCCCTGGAGTCAGTCCTGCCTCAGTCTTTCCTGTCCCGGGATATACAAGGTCCAGGGCCCCTCGTGGGCACCGTGGCTCTCGGACCTGGGTATCCCTGGGACTCTGACCTCTTCTGGGCCAGGATCCTGCCTGGGATGGCCTCCCGAGAAGTGCGCCCAACACATTCGCTAAGTCAAATGAGCTATTTTGTTCTATTTATTTTTAAATAAAGGGGGAGGTGGGGAAGAGAGAAGGAATCTTGAGTGCCCTCTGCCCTGAGCGGGGAGCCCAACTCTAGACTCACAGGGCTTGATCCCACCACTGGGAGGTGGTGACTCAAGCCGAAGCCAAGAGTTGGGGTCTCTTCGGATGGTGCCACCCAGATGCCCCCTAAGATTTTATTTGCAAGTAATCTCTATACCCAGGGAAGGTCTTGAACTCACAACCCTGAGATCAAGAGTCACAGGCTCTAAGGGTGGCCACTTTAAGATTCTGGCAGAAATTAGGGTTGCCTTTTGTTTCGGGGTATCTAAAAAATAATTTCTGAAAATCTGGGAAGTGTCACTGGATAGGAGTGGGGTGGGGTGGCTGGTGGGATTGGGAGGCAAGTGGTGTGGTTTTAGGAGTGTTCCCGGGGCTACGGAGGGTGAATATGAAGCCAGACAGCGGGCCGAGCTCAGCGAAAGTCCAGGTGCGTCTCAAGGTGGATAGTTTGCTGTTCCCACTCCCAAGGCCCTGCCCGGCCACCCATTTCCTGATGGGAAGAGGTGGACATAGGGCGAGGGGCAGGCTGGGAGGCAAAGCCCACTGGAGATGGGGGTGGAGGCAGAAAGGGCTGGAACCTTAGGTCTGCACCTTTCACGGAGACCTTCTGAGGCTGGGGCCTGAGAGCCCCCAGACCGTGGGATTCCCGTCCTGGCTTCACGGTCGTCCGCTGGGTGCCTACAGTGCGATGTATGGGCTTTTAGGGTTCCATTCAGAGCCCGTGGCACTCCCGCCCCAGGCCTGGGAGAAAAGCTGAGGTCCCCACCCACCCGGTCTCTGGGCCCCTGGTGGTTGGAGCAGGAGGCCTGGCTTCTGGCTTCTGGCTTCTGGTCCTCTGTTTTTAAATTTAGTACATTCCTCAGCCCTGCCTGCTGACTTCAGGGAGGGTAAGCCTGGGGTTCCAGGCCCGGATGGCTGGTTGGGGGCAGTTCCTAGGGCCTTCCCTGTAAGGTCTCCCCAACAAGTGCAAGCCTGGAGGAGCCAGCCTCCCTCCTGACCCTGGGAAAGGCCTTTTCTGCTTTCTAATTGCCGTCCAGCCTAGACTGGGTCGGTCCCCTCTCCTCGTTTCCGGCCTTCCCTGTACACGGATCCTAAAGCGTGGAATGGTTGAGGAAGAAGGCGATGAAGGAGTTGTGGGGCGGGAGGCTAGCGGAGCAGCGCGGGCTGGTGCTGGGGGTGAGGAGCCCAAGCAGCTCTGCCTGTGCTGAGGCATGGAGCCCAAAATAGTGGCAGAGGCTAAAATTGGCACCCACAGGAGTGCTGAGTTGGGCTGGGAACCTGCGGCAGCCCGGGCGGGAGCCCGGCGGGGCCTCCTCTACCCCCCGCCCCGCCACACCTGCGGGGGCCAGAACCAGGCAGGACCGCGCGCCCGTGGGACGCTCCGTCCCAGGGCTCTCCCGAGAGGTGGGAGAGCCTGAGGGGCAGCCACGAGCTGTACTGTGAGTGGTGGGGGGTTTCCCAGCATCGGGAAACTCGGCGACGGTAGAGGTTGGCTCAGGCTGCGGCAAAGGGTCCCGGAAGAACGCCCCTCGCCACCCCGCCTCTTGGGGAGACACGGGCCGACCCCACTGCCCCTGGGCTGGGGCGGGCCGGTGTCTAGACCGTTGGCTCCGGCCCCGGGCGACGGGGGGAAGCGGGGTTAGACGCGCGGAAGGACTTCCCCGGCCTCCAGCCCCACCGGAGACGGGGGCGGGGCCCGGGGCCGAGCGGGGCGGGGCGGGGCCGAGCGGGCGGGGCGGGGCCGAGCGGGGCGGGGCGGGGCCGAGCGGGCGGGGCGGGGCCGAGCGGGGCGGGGGGCGGGGCCGAGCGGGGCGGGGCGGGGCCGAGCGGGCGGGGGGCTGGCGGGAGAGCTCTCGGGCGCGCACCCTCGCCTCCACGCCCGGTAAAGACCAGCCTTTCGCGTCCCCTGGCTTTCCCCGCCCTCCCCTGCCCTGCCCCCAGCGGCGAGCGGGGCCTGGCGGCGCGGGCGGCGCGGGCGGCGGGGCTCCCTGCAGAGCGCGCGGGGCGGGGGCCGCGGGGCTCCGGGCGGAGGTCGGCGCGGGCAGGGCGCGCGGGGCGGCGGCGGCGGCGGGCGAGCGGCGGCCCCCGCCCCCGGCCCGCGGGCAGGCTCGCGTTTGAGGAACTGCGCGGGGCCGCGCGCGCGAGCCGCCTTCCTGTCCCGGGACCGCCCGCCGCCGCCGCCCCGACCATGTCTCGGATCGAGTCGCTCACGCGCGCGCGGACCGAGCGGAGCCGGGAGCTGGCGAGCAAGGTGGGCTCGGGGCGGCCGGGCCGGGGCCGGGGTCGGGGTCGGGGTGGGGGGGAGAGCGCCGGGGCTCGGGGGGCGCCGATCGCGCCGCGTCGCCCCCCCCCCCCCCCCACCGGCCCGGGCGCCCCGGAAGAAAGTTGCTCCGGGCAGGGGCTGGCGGGAGGAGGGAGGCGCGCGCGTGGTCGGGGGGGCACCCCTGGGCCCGGGCCCCGCGGTCGCCGGCGTGGTCGGCCCCCTTTGTCCCCGCCATCCGGCGCAGGGCCCGGGAGGGCCGGTCTCTCGGTTCCTCCCCGCTGCCCCGCCGCCGCCCCCCCTCGGAGGCAAAAGTCAGCCCCTCCTCCCCCCCGCAAATGGACTTTCCAGCCGTGATTCACTTCTCCCCTCGGGTGGGCGGGTGGCTGGGGTCGGGACGGCGGAGGGACCGCGCACTTCCTCCCCGCCGTCACCCTCGGGCGCCGGGAGCAGAGGTCTTTGTGTCGCTGGGACCCTTTTCTTCCGCCTTTAGGGGCCCTGAGCACACCTGTTTCTGGAACTGGGGGTCTCGGGTCCCCGTCCGTGTCTGGCCCGCCCGCTTCCCAGCCCCCTGTGAAACCCTCAGGCTGACCCGCGTCCCGGGCACTTTGCCTCTGACCCTCCTCCTCCTCCCCTGCTCTCATCTCTTCACCGTGGGACCCATTCACCTACCACTTCCCGAGCCTGGGCTGTAATCATCCTTGGCCCTCACTCCCTCCCAAGTATCCATCATCCCTTCTGTGTACCCAGGCCCACTCTCAAAGGCCATGACCTCTGCACACCGCAGACCCCAGGAAATGAGGTGTGGGGTGAACAAGTTAGAGCTGGGAGGGTGGGCGGCCGCTGGGACACCCATACTGTACCCATTATCAGGAGGGCCAGGACCCCACCGATGGCGGGTTTAATCTCTGGCCTCCCTCTGACCCCGGTGTCCTGCCCTGGGGTCCCAGCCTGTGCTTGTCACCGCGGCTGCTCTCCTGGAAAGGGGGCAGTACCCTGTGGGAGCCCGGAAAGATGGTGGGAAGCCCTCCCCACACCTCCCTCCTAGCTCCTAGCCTGGCTACCTGTCTTGAGGCTAAGTTGGGAGGGATTCCATGCTGGAACTTTTCCTTTAGGGGAAGGGATGAGATTCTGCCAACAGGAAAGCAAGTGGGGATTTGAGTCGGGCCTAAGACAGGAAGTGTGCTGGAGCAGGGGGTGGCCGCCAGTTGGGCTCAGGGGCTCAGGCTCCCGCTCCTCTCACCCCTGCTTGGGCCAGGCCTCAGCCCTGAAAGTCTGTTTATTTTTCAACCGTTTGAGCTGAGACCCTGGAGTAGAGCCAGGGGGGGCGGAGAGGTTTTTTGAAGCCACGGAAATTGGTTCCACCCTAAAAAGGAAAGCCAAGAGGGAGCCGTGGGGGGCAGACCTGGAGAAGGGTGTAGAGAGGGGGCTCTGGGAGGGCAGGTACTGGGCTCTTTTTTTCTCGGGGAGGAGCTGGGGGGCCAGATACCTGGGTCCTCATGCCTTCATCTTTTTGGCAGTGGGTGGGGGGACCGGGACTCCGGAAGCGAGGCTCTTTCTGTCCTGGGGCCGGCCTTGGTTTGGGAGTGGGGGGCTGGGGGGACCGAGTGGGTGGATCCGAGGGCAAAGCTCCGCCGGGAGGGTGGCGGTTGTCGGTTTGGGTTGGTCGGAAGGGGAGGGCCGCCTCCGGAAAGCTGTGGTTACAGAAGGGGGGAGTTGGTGCTTGGCCAACAAACCCTGGATCCCCTCTCCCCCTTCCCCCAGCACACCAGCTGTCTCCTTTCTTTTTATACTGTGGTGGGAAGTAGAGGGGGGCCCTGCTGGAAATGAGATTATTTGAGGAAGACGGTCTCCCCTGCTACCTATTTGCGAGGATGGGACAGACCAAGCCCCGAGCCCACACCCCTGCCCCATTCCTTGCCTGACACCCTGGAGCATCCTTAGAGAAGAAGAAATTTGGGGGGAGCATACCCCTTCCCCCATCTTCACCGAGGCTGACTGCGTGGCCCCCTCCCCACGCTTCTTGTCTTGTCACCCCTTCCTCTCCACTCCTCATTCTCTCTGCTGTTTCCTTCCTTCCCAGGCCCAAACCCCACAGGCCCCTTCCCCCCCGCCCCCCCCCGACCCCTGCTCCTCCCCCTCCTCTCCCAAATCCTAAACTTCACATCTCCCAGAACAAAGGGTCCTTTCCTGTCCAGGAGTGCACAGGGTCCTCCAGGATGGCTCCGGAGCTGGGGTCCCCCCGTGGAGTCTCCGGGACCCCAGCCCTGGAGTGTGCGGGGCAGGTGGAGTGGGAGGCAGGGAGAGGCGATTTCTTTGTTCTGAGTAGGGAGAGGTGGCTGGCTTTGTGTGCAGGACGGACTGGGAGAGGGGCTGGAGCCAGAGAGGAGGGGTGGGTGAGCAGGGAGGGGCTGGCAGTTGTGCCAGGAAGTTTGGCAGGAATTGGGGGTCCCCTAGGAGGTCGCAGCTTGTAGGGGCGCAGGAAGAGGTGCTGGGGGTCTCGGAGGTTCGGGACAGAGCCGAGTGGGGGACAAGTCCCTGAGTGCTGCAGGGGGTTGTTGTGTCTGGGGAAAGGCCCCCCAGCTCGGCAGAGGGCTGAGAGAGGGGCCTGAGCTCAGCCTGGCTTCCCTGGGACCGACCTGGGATCCGGGAGGGGACAGGTATGAATGCTTGACTCCCACGCTCGCATGGGACCTGTGTGTCGGGCGGGCGGGTCTGTCTGTCCCCAGGTGCTCCGGGTTCTCGTTCTGAGCAGTGGGCACTAGGTTTGGGGGCTCGTGCTTCCTGGAAGTAGTCCCATTTTGAGTTCCCGTCTCCGGTGTGCGGCGGGTCTGGAGCCTGAGCCGGCAGACTGGTTGGGGCTCCTGGAGCTGCTGAGGGAAACAGCCGGGAGGAGCTGGACCCTTCGGGTTTGTTTGTGTGTCTTGGGGGCGGGGGGGGGGGGCAGCTGCCCCCTCCCGAGTCAGCCGGCCTGCCCTGTGCCAGGAGGGCAGGGAGTCCTGGCGGCCATTGTTTGCCCGCACAAACGCCCGTCTGTTCGCCTCCCCCCGCCCGGCAGCCCGCCCTCTCCTGACCCGACAGGTGTGGCTGGGCAGGGGGCAGGCTGGGGGCCAGGATGCCTGGGCCTCGGGGCCGCTGGCCTGATTTCATTCCCCGTGGCCCGTGGCGCCCCTCTTGTGCTTTGCCCGCGCGCCCACCCCCATTGTCTGGGCTCATCCTCATTCATCAAGCGAGTATTTATTAAGTGCCTTTGTGTGTTCCGTGGTGGCTTTTTGTTAGGTTTCTGGCTTTGGCGCTTGCGTTTCCGTTGGCCCACCTTCTCCTCGGCCTGCTGCCTTCATCTTGTCACTAGAAGCTGATGCGGGAGCAGAGCCCGGCTGAGGGCGTCCCAAGGCCTCCTCTCAGTCCCGTGGCCGGGGACCTGCTGGTCTCCCCAGTTCCCAGCCCCGAGCTCCTCCCCAGGACTCAGGGCCCTTCTCAGCCTGTGACGGCAACCCTGCTGGTCGGGGCTGGGCCCCAGTGCAGCCGCAGCGGGACCCTGGGGGGCCCTCTGGTCACCGGGCAGAGGCCCCCCCATCTTGGAGAAGGGGGCTGCGGTGACTCTCAGTGGGAGCACAGGTGATTGTGAGCGCCCTGTGATGCCCCCCCGAGGCCTTGGTGTGGACGCCCCAGCTGGAGGGGCAGGCCCTGCTGAGCACCTGGGCCTTGTTGGGACCCACGCTGGCCCCCGGGTGGGCTCTGACATCCCTGCTGCCTGCCGGGGAGCCAGGCCTCGGCGTTACCTCCGTGTATGTCACACGGGAGGCAGAATGCTGATTCGGGGGGCAGACTGCCCGGAGCTATAGTGCCCTTGGCCCTTCCCCTGAATTTCTCTCCTCAGAGCGACCACGATCTAGAAGGACAATGGAGGGAAGGCTTGGGTTGGCCTCTTCTGGCGTCCGGAGGAAACCCTCTTTCAGGGCCTAGGCTCAAAGGAAGCGAGGGAGGAGCGAGACGGGGAGACAGGAGTTTTAATGGCGCAGGGCAAGGGTGCTGCCGGGACCCCGTGTCCCTCATCCGTCCGTCCTCCCACCCGTTCTCCTGTCCTTCCTCTCCTTCCCAGCGCCGCCCACTGCGGCAGCAAGGGCCTCGGAGTGCGAGGGGGCAGCCTGTGTCCCGCTGCACGGGCTGGGGCGTGCAGGTGAAGGGCTGTGTCCGGTGGGCAGGCGGGCAGAGAGGAGACCGGCGGGATCATCTTGAGAACTCCTGGAAGCCGGCGGGACAGAACCAAACAGAGCCCGGCAAAGCCCATTCGCTGCATCTTGGGAGCAGCCCCCTGACCCCCACCCCGGGGCCAGCCCTGCGTCCGTCCACCCTCCTGGCCAGGCGCTGGGGGTGTCACACACTGCCTGGGGCGGTCACACACTGCCCGGGACAATAGCGCTAGGCGGTGCCAGGGCCGTGGCTACTGGGCAGTGCAGCGCCGAGCTGGGGTGTGCCCAGGGGGTCCCTCCGAGGGCAGGAGGCCGAGTGTGGGGGGCAGGGACAGCTGGGCCCAGAGCACTGGGGTCTTTGGGGGGCCGTCGATGCCGGGGAGGGAAGGGCCTGGCCACTCTGCGCTCTGGCTGCCCTGCCGGCCCCCTCCCTCCTCCTGCCTCTTTCCCAGGTGAGTGTCCAGGAGGCTGGAGGGCGGTGGGAATGGGGCCTGGAGCAGCTAGGGCCCCTCTGGAGCAGCTAGGGCCCGTCTGGAGCAGCTAGGGCCCCTCTGGAGCAGCTAGGGCCCCTCTGGAGCAGCTAGGGCCCGTCTGGAGCAGCTAGGGCCCGTCTGGAGCAGCTAGGGCCCATCTCGAGCTCCTTCCCTTCTGGAGTCAGCCTGACTCAGACGTGTTCTTTCCCATGTTGGCTGGTCCAGTGTTTTCAGTACACACGCACTGAGTCCTAGAGAGGGCGGCGAGTGCGGGAGAGGAGAGAGACCTTGGGACCTGGGCATTGAGGTCCCACGTCATTCAGAGGAGCCTTTGATCTAAGAAGCTATAATTTGGAGCAAGTCAGATGGAAGTTAGACCGGAGGGAGGATTTTCTAGTGGTCAGATAGGTCCCTGAGCAAGATGGAGGCTCCAACGCCAGAGGCTGGGCTTCCCTAACCGGGCCTGGGGGAGGGGAAGGAGGAGAGAGGGGGCTGCAAGGGGAGGTCAGGAGGGGCAGTAGGGAAGCCACTGGGGGAGGAGGTGAGAAGGGGAGGCTGAGGGGAGGGGAGGAGACTAGGAAATAGGAAGAGGAGGAGGAGAGGAGAGAAGTAGAGCGAGCCTCAGACCCCCAGGCTCTGCCTGTCAGCAGACAGAGCCAGGGGAGCGGGGACCCCGGCCCCGGAGACCTCAGGGCCCAGTGCCCCCGGCCCCCCGGCGCTGTTGACTCAGCCCCTGCACACTCACTTCCCCTTTCTGCCCGGAACACAGAGCGCCCGCCTCGCACCAGCCTGCGGTGCCTTCCCCCCCAGCTGCTCTGGTGTGGGAGCCAAGTCAGGCCCAGCCGAGGGCTCTTCCCGGGGCCCCAGCCGGTGTCCCCCACCCTCAGCGTCAGCCACCTGGACCCCACTCTGTTCCTGGGGGCGGGGAGTGTTCTCGCCAGTCCTGTCCCGGGCGCGGCCCTCTGGGGGGGCGGGGACGTCAGGGGTCTTGGAATAGATGGGAAGGAAGGCACCCCGCGCCCTCTCAGGCTCTTGGGGACAGAGAAGGGGGGAGGTGACCTGCAGCTGCTGGGCGGCGGGGGCGGGACCCCCAGCCTCTGAGGCTCCGAGGTACCCTGTGGCCTCTCGCTGCAGGCCGGAGGGCAGGGGCCAGAAAGCACTGGGGCTGGGCGCCCACTGAGCAGGGGAGCAGAAGGGGGGGCTCTGGTTTCCGAGGGGAGCAGGAGGAATAAAAGTCAGACTTCCTGCCGGAAGGAAGGGGACCCGTGGGCTGCGTTTCCTTCCTCAAAGAGCCCAAAGCCAGGCTCCAGCCTCCGCCAGGGGCCCCAGTGGTTTGGGCTCCTGACCTCTGGGGTGGGGGTGGCCACAGAGGCTCCGGAGGGGCTGTCCTGCCCCCCACTGTGGCGGCGGAGCCCGCGGCCCCGCACCGTTGTCATGGTTATGGGAGCAGCCAACTCCCCAGGAGCGGGGAGCGCTGGTGAGCTGGCACCCTCTGCTCGGCCTGCTCCCCCTCCGCTCTGCGCATCTTCCCCCGGCTCGGCTCAGAGAGCGCACCGCAGCGGGGGGCGCGCGGCGCAGGGCCGGGAGGTGCGGGCAGGACGCGGGGCTCAGAGCCGGGGACATGAGCGGCCACAGGAGGCAGCCTAGCCGCCGGGCCCAGGTAGGTCAGGGGCCGGGCCCTCGCCGCCACTGCCGTGGGATGGCAGGCCCTCCGGGGAGTGCTGGCTTTCGGGCCTCGCGCCCTGGCTCTGGCCTCCGCCTGTCTCTGGGCGCCCCGGACACGCGGCACCGTCAGCCTCACCGCCCGTGCCTCTCTGCCCCTTCCACAGACCCGGGAAAAGGAGAAGATGAAGGAAGCCAAGGACGCCCGCTACACCAACGGGCATCTCTTCACCACCATCTCTGTCTCGGGCATGACCATGTGCTATGCCTGTAACAAGAGCATCACAGCCAAGGAAGCCCTCATCTGCCCCAGTAAGTCGCCTGGGTCCCGGATGTCACTGTGACTCGCTGCCCGCTGCCCCTCCCCTTGCCCTCTGTCCTCTCGGCCCTGGATCCCTAGGGTCACTCCCTCGGAGCCCCAGCGGGGCCCAGACGCCTGATCCCTCGCCCCCCTTTCCTCCCTCTGCGGGGTACAAGCAGGGCTGTGTGGGAGTCGGGGGAGGGGAGGCTGGGGTGGCCCCCCCTTGCAGCTGTCGTCCACGGGGTGTCCCCTGGCTCTCGGAGCAGCTGCTGAGGGTTAGGGGAACTGCCGGGAGAGGGATCAGGAATGTCCTGCGGCGGGGGCTGGGCAGGGGGAGGTGGGGGGTGGCAGAGGGTCTTCACCTGCTTCTGCCAGTCTTCCCGGGCAGAACTGCAAGGTCGGGACACGAGGGTCCCTTGCCCCTCCCTTTCTCTTGACTGGGTGGAGCCTGAAATTTTTAGTCCCTGCAGTTTGAAGTCGAGGACAGGATTAGGACCCCGTGTATCAGATTTCCAGTGTGACCGATAGAGCGTGAGAAAGAGGAAAAACAGCGGGAGAGTGTGTGTTGGGGGTAGAAGTCAGAGCTCCTGACCTTCGCCCGCATGTGAGGCCGTCCGAGCGGGCGCTCGTCCTTCCCTAGGGTGCCCGCTTGCCTGCACACAAGGCTCCTGCCCCCCAGTGGATGGCCCGGCCGCCTCTGGCTGTGGCACCGGCGGGGTCTGCGACCTGCCGCTGACGGCAGGCCCGGGCGCCAGCTCTCGGTCCCTGTGTGGCTGGAGAGCCACCGCACGATTAGGAGGTTGAGGAGGGAACCCCCAGTCTCTATCCCCCAAGACCTACAGAGTTCCCTATCGGGGAGCTTGTTGCCAGGGGAAACGGGGAAGCAGGCGGCAAGCGCTATTTTGAGAGCAGGTGGAAAGCGGGGGTTTGATCCAAAGACACTGGGTGCTGGGGGTAGAAGAAGGGAGCTCTGGGGGAGTGGGGCAGCCCCCGCCCCCTCCCGCCCTCCCCGCCCCCACCCCACCCCTTGTATTTGTGGAAGTGAGCCTGCTGCGGGGTATTGTCCTCGGCAGTTACTGTTTCCTGTGTTGTTGGACGCGGCAGAGGGAGCAGGAGAGGGCAGAGGGCAGAGGCACGTTGGGGACAGGGACAGCCCGTGGTCCCACTGCCAAGGCCTGGCCGCCACTCCTGTCTTGCCCCATGGCAGACGGAGTGTGGGGGCCTAGAAGTGGGGGGAAGGTAGGGGTCATAGCCAAGCTGCGGGGAAGGCCGGCAGGCTGCTGGGGGGGAATAGGACTGGGTCCCTGCTCTGGCACCGGGGCCAGCAGCCTGTGAGTTGCTTGGGCCTGGCCGCGGTTCGTGGGTGTGTGTGTGGCACAGCAGCAGGGGCCTGGCCTTGGGATGTGGCCAGGCCAGGGTGGCAGGCCCGGCTGTGCCCCTGGCTACCTGGGCTCTGGCCGGGGGCTCTGCCCTCTCCAGGAGGCAGGCCCCACCTCTGTGAAATGAGGATCCTTGACTCTACCCCAAAGGGTTGTTAGAACCACGTAAACGTGGGCCACGTGCTGGGTGCTCCGGGGGCGCCAGCCGCCCCCTGCCCCTGCCCCCCACCCCCCGATGCTCCGTGCCTGCTTCTGTCTCGTGGGCGTCTTCTTCCATCTGTCACTCTCAGCCACCCCTGTGCTCCTTGAGCTCGTCTCTGGCAGCCAGGAACCCCTTCCTCCCTCCCGGGCCACCCCGAAGGTCACCTTTGAGTTGGAATGGCCACTTGGGCCGCGTGCCTGCTTTCCTGCTGGAAAGGTGGGGGGAGGCAGGGAGGGTCGGGTCAGCAGTGGCTGGAAGGTCTGGGAAGAGGGGCATCGCAGACTGTGTGGCCGGGTCAGGGTGTGGGGGAGCCGGGTGTCTGCATGTGGGCGTGTCCCCTCCCGCCCCCGGACCCCCCTCACCCTCTCTACCCCGCCCCCCAGCCTGCAATGTGACTATCCACAACCGCTGTAAAGACACGCTCGCCAACTGCACCAAGGTCAAGCAGAAGGTGAGCCGGCAGGGCGCGGGCTGGGGAGAGGGTCGTGAGTGTGCCCTTCCTGTTTGCTCCTTCCCTGTGCTCCTCGCCGCAGGGCAGCCCGCACCCTGCACCCCAGGCCTCAGCCCCACGCTGCCGGCCTGCTGCTCCAGACACACCCCCGGCACTGGGCTCGGCCTGCCTCCTGCGCAGCCTGTGGGGGTGACCCTTGGTGACAGCCGTCCCCGGTATCTCTGTCTCGCTCTGTCCCACAGCAACAGAAGGCCGCCCTGTTGAAGAACAACACTGCCTTGCAGTCTGTTTCCCTTCGCAGTAAGAGTGAGTTGTGGGGGTACGCAGGAGACCCCGTGCCGGACCCCCCATGGGACCCCAGGCCTCTCTCAGCCTGTGGGCTCTGCTGCCCCCCACGGTCGCTCCCCACACAGTGCCCTCCTCCCCTGGGTTGGAAGTGGACGACGGTGGCCCCACAGGGACGTCTAGGCTCTCGGCCGAGGGGCAGGCAGAAGTCTCAAGGAGGGGGGGCTGAGCACATGCCCCACACTCGGGAGTGTTGCCGGCCGCCGCCCAGTGCCGCTCAGACAACTCTGGTGCCGCAGAAAGAGCAGGGTCGGGTTCCTGCTCCACTGGGTTCCCCCCGGACAAGTCCCCTAACCTCCCCAGCCTCGGTGTGCCCCCAGGCTTGTTTCGGGGACGAGATGAGCCAGGACGCACGTCAGGAATAGCGCCCGAGTGTCCAGGGGTGCTGCCGTGACCTTTCCTCAACCGGGGCCGGGCAGGGGATGGGGTGGCCGAGGAGGCCTCATTTCTGGTCCACAAACCTGGGAGGCCCGGATCCCGGGAAGCAGCAGCGGTGACGTTTGGCTCTCCCGCTTCCAGCCACCCCCCGGGAGCGGCCGAGCTCTGCCATCTACCCCTCGGACAGCTTCCGGCAGTCCCTGCTCGGGTCCCGCCGCGGCCGCTCCTCCTTGTCGCTAGCCAAGAGTGTCTCCACCACCAACATCGCCGGGTGAGCCTCTGCTTGGGGAAGGGACAGCCGGGGACAGGCAGTGGGGACCCGGAGGCCTGCAGAGGGGGGTCCTTCCCGTCCCTGAGCTCAGACCCATAGACGGGGAAGGAGGACTCGGGGTACGTGCCGCTCGCCCCCAGCCTCGGCTCCCCATCTGGGGTGAGGGGTCTCTTGCCCAAGTTGGGGTGACGCGGGCCCTCTTCCCTCAGACACTTCAACGAAGAGTCCCCGTTGGGGCTGCGCCGCATCCTGTCGCAGTCCACAGACTCCCTCAACATGCGGAACCGAGCTCTGTCCGTGGAGTCCCTCATTGATGAAGGTGACGGCCAGCCCCTCGAGGCCTGGGGGAGGCGGGGGGCCCGGCGGGGAGAGTCGGGCTCAGTCGTGGGCCCTGCTGACGTCCAGGTGCAGAGGTGATCTACAGCGAGCTGATGAGTGACTTTGAGACGGACGAGAGGGACTTCGCAGCCGACTCGTGGAGCTTGGCCGTGGACAGCGGCTTCCTGCAGCAGCAGAAGAAGGAGGTGATGAAGCAGCAGGACGTCATTTACGGTGAGCCCAGGCCGTCCAGGGCCCGCTGTCTGTGACCTTCCTCGGGCCGGCGCCCCCCCAGACCCTTGCCTCTAGCTCGTGTGTTGCTGCCCCCATAAGGCCCCCAGCTTCTGGGGCTCTTGGTCTCCCAGGCCCCATCTTTGCCCTTCCTCCGAGTGGGTTCTCCACCTTTGCTCCGGCGGCTCCATGCCTGGCGCCATGCTGCGGACTGCGGAAAATCTGGGAGGCAGGGGACCCGTGGTTCTTGCCCCAAACAGCTTACAGCCTGAGATAGTGGGGCATTAAGAGAGAAAATGGTTAAATAACACTCGAGGACCATGCCAGTGTGGAAGGTCCCCTGGAGGGGACCTGGGGACCCTCTCACGAGCCCTGCGGTCCCCAGCCCGGGCCCTGCCCCTGCGGCCAGCCGAGGCGGGGTCCGATGAGCCGCTGTCCCGCAGAGCTCATCCAGACGGAGCTGCACCACGTGCGGACGCTGAAGATCATGACCCGGCTGTTCCGCACGGGCATGCTGGAGGAGCTGCAGCTGGAGCCCGGCGTGGTGCAGGGGCTGTTCCCCTGCGTGGACGAGCTCACGGACATCCACACGCGCTTCCTCAGCCAGCTGCTGGAACGCCGACGCCAGGCCCTGTGCCCCGGCAGCACCCGCAACTTCGTCATCCACCGCTTGGGTGACCTGCTCATCGGCCAGGTGAGCTGGGCGTCGGCCGCGGGCGGGGTGGGGGGGGACCCTTGGGGGCCCGGGGGCCGGGCCGTGGCTTTGCAGGCCCCGCCGAGCCGGCCCGCGCCCTCTAGTTCTCAGGTCCCAGCGCCGAGCAGATGCGGAAGACCTACTCAGAGTTCTGCAGTCGCCACACCAAGGCCTTAAAGCTCTACAAGGAGCTGTACGCCCGCGACAAGCGGTTTCAGCAGTTCATCCGGGTGAGCCGACCTCTCGCGCCCGGACCCGCCCCTCGCGGCCCGAGCCCCGCCTCCTTGATTTGGGGGGCGTGACGTGACGTGCTGCTCGCGCTGAAGGCCGGTTCCCACCGACCCCTGTGGCGCGTGTCAACGATAACCCCCCCACCCACAGCGATAATCCTGTTCACTCCTTGGTCTGATTGGTCCTCCTCGCAAACCTGGGGCAGGGTGCTCCCCAGCTCCAGGCGGTCACCTGAGGCTGCGGGAGGTCACTGGCACTTGGGCTCCTTGGGTGTGTTCTTGGCTGTGCCCCCATGCCCCGCGCCGCCTGTGCCCCTGTCGCCCCCGTCGCCCCCAACCCCAGCCCTGAGCCCTGCCTCTGCCCTTGCAGAAGGTGACCCGCTCGGCGGTGCTGAAGCGACACGGGGTACAGGAGTGCATCCTGCTGGTGACCCAGCGCATCACCAAGTACCCGGTGCTCATCAACCGGATCCTGCAGCACTCCCACGGTGAGGGCGGGGCGGGCCCTGCGGGTGGCCAGGGGAGGGTGGCCAGGGGAAGGACGGGCGCCGCGGGGGCGGGGTGGGCAGGGACTGGCTGCGCCTCATGCCGGCCCTCCCGCGCAGGGCCCGAGGAGGAGCGCCAGGACCTGAGCACGGCCCTGGGGCTGGTGAAGGAGCTGCTGTCCAATGTGGACCAGGATGTGCACGAGCTGGAGAAGGGGGCCCGCCTGCAGGACATCTACCACCGCATGGACCCGCGCGCGCAGGCCCCGGTGCCCGGCAAGGGCCCGTTTGGCCGGGAGGAGCTCCTGCGCCGCAGGCTCATCCACGACGGCTGCCTGCTCTGGAAGACGGCGACCGGCCGCTTCAAAGGTCAGGGGCCCTTGTGGCGCCGGAGCACAGGTCCCGGATGGAGAGGGAGGGGCCTCCTGCCCGCGGGACCTGACTCTGCAGCACCGCAATCTGCGGCCCGGGGCGTGGGAGGGATGCGGTCTCAGGGCCAGCGACCACCGAGTTCCGTATTTCCCTCTGTGGGCCACACGGGGCTTCCGTGCCAGGATGGGCCCTTGTGGGCCCGGAGAGCTCCGAGGAGGACAGAGCATCTCCAGGACCCAGGGACAAGAGTGGGGCACCTGCAGAACGGGCTTGAAGGAGGCAGCCAGGGAGGCCCGGGGCAGGGAGCTGAGTGGGCCAAGGACAAGCAGGATGGAGGAGACACAAAAGAACAGAGGGGACCTGGGGGGGCACCCCCCGGGGGGCACACTTTCCCCGGCCTCTCTCCCCGGACCTATGCAGCTGTGGCTTTCCCAGCTAAGGCAAGGCCAGGAGGGCAGCAGGCCTCGGTTTTGGGCGAGAGGAATGGAGGCCGGTGTGAAACTGCTCCCCGGCCCGAGCCTGCCTGAGCCCTCATTCCCATGTCATGAAAAACCCCCTCCGGGGGCTGGGGGATGGCAGCCCTTACTGGTGTCGCCTTCCTTCATCCCTGTCTCTCTTTCCCATCCCGCCCACGCAGCAGCTAAGAATATAAACTGCGGGGGTTAAAAATAGCAAGGCTGGGGAGCTTGATTTCTGAGGCATTTAGCAAAAGCCCTCCCCTCTGTGTGCCCACAGTTTAGTAGGCTCTCCAAGGGCAGAGCGTGAGCCTGTGTTCTTTTGACTGTGACCTGAGTTTTAGGGACTTGACCTTCAATCCCCCTGCCCCACTCTACCCACGGTAAAGTGTGGGCCTCGGGACTGCAGCGGCTGGAAGATGGGGCAGAGAAGGGCGGTGAAGGGGGCCTCTGGGGTCGCGGGAGGTGGGGTGAGGGCGGCTGTGGGAGGGAGGGAGGCACAGCCCGACTGTCCCCGGGACCGTGCGGGCAGGGGGATTTCAGGGCACACAGCCGGAGAGCTCTTCCGTTAGCTGTGAGGCATGCCATTTAAAGGGCAGCCCCTCCCGCTCTGGGAATGCTTTGGACCCTCACAAATATTCTGCACCTTTTTCACCCGGAAGGATACGTGTGTGTGTTATATTCCCATGTAAAAATATGCCACCTCGGGAGGTTGGCAGACCCCCCACGGCCCGGCAGCGGATGCGCTCGGGGTCTGTGGTCCCCAGGTGAAGAAACCGGCCTTGGGGGTGAAGGGGGTTTTCCTCCGACGCCCCAGTGACCCCTTTCCAGGTTTCTCGAGCTGAGATGCTCTTCAGTCTGGCGGGAGGGGCACCTTTCCCCCTGGCATTTGTGAGCTGGAAGCATGGGCAGGTGGGAGGCTGCAGAGGCGGGAGGAAGCAGCCTGAGGGAGGAGAGGCCGGGAAGGGGCCCCGGAGAAAGAGGCTGCCGCTGCCCGGGCCTCTGACGCTGCCCGCTCTCCCACCAGACGTCCTGATGCTGCTGATGACGGACGTGCTGCTGTTTCTGCAGGAGAAGGACCAGAAGTACATCTTTCCCGCCCTGGTGAGCTCCTCCTCCTCCTCTCGCAGCACAGACAGGTGTCACAGGCGCTTCTCGCTTTCCTGCCCAGGCCGGGAAGAACCCGAGAGTCCCGCAGAGCCCACCGGCTAGGACTGTAACCGTTACCGCGGTACGGGGAGGGGTAAAAACAGCCGACACTGTGCGGGCAGTTTCACGCTGTGGGGAAGGCCCACCATGATCCCCTTTTTGTAGACGAGGAAAGTAAACCATAAAAGTTTTTTTCAGTTTATTCGTTTATTTATATTATCATTATTATTTTTAAAGACTTCATTTATTCAGTTGAGAGAGATGATGAGCAGGGGAGCAGGCAGAGGGAGAGGGAGAAGCTGGCTCCCTGCTGGACAGGGAACTCGAGGTGGGGCTTGGTCCCAGGACCCCGGGATCATGACCTGAGCTGAAGGCAGATGCTTAACTGACTTAGCGACCCAGGCACCCCTAACTGAGTATTTATTTTTTAGTAATCTCTACCCCCAATGTGGGGCTCGAACCCACAACCCCGAGATCAAGAGTCACACTGTCCCCCAACTGAGCCAGCTGAGGGCCCCAATAAACCTTAATGTCAGTGAACCTGTCAGAGGTCAAGTGAGCTCCCGAGTGCCCTCTGGCCGCGCCAAAGCCGGGGTTCTTCAGTCTTCCGGTTCCGCATAAAGACCGAAGACCCGGGGACCCCAGGTTAGGGGTCCCAGGCTGAGTCCTTCCTTTCTGACCCGCAGGACAAGCCCTCAGTGGTGTCGCTGCAGAATCTAATTGTGCGGGACATCGCCAACCAGGAGAAAGGGATGTTCCTGATCAGCGCCGCACCCCCTGAGATGTACGAGGTCCACACTGCGTCCCGTGATGACCGGAGCACCTGGATGCGCGTCATTCAGCAGAGCGTTCGTGTGTAAGTGGGGGCGTGGCCTCCGGGATCCCGCCCCGCCCCCGGCCACGGCACTCCCTGGGGGAGAACCCGGGGCTCAGAGCGGGAGGAGCAGGGGACCTCGGGGCACGAGAGGTCCTCTGTGCCGTCACACGTGTGTCCCATGGCACAACCTCGAGCGCCTCTCAGGAGCGTGAGGCCCGTGGTGTCCCGCCCGCGGCCGGCCCCACACCCTGAGCGGCAGGACCGCCTCAGGCTGTAGGCCCTGGGCTGTCACTCGGCTGGTATTGCGGCTGGTATTGCGTTTTACCTTTATTTTCTAAAAACAAATGAAAAAGGGAATGAATGCATTGAACCCAGAGCCCAACCACACACAGCCAAGGCAAGAAGAAAAGCATTCCGTGTACTAAGACCGCAGACCTCCAGCTTCTGGGGGACACACGTGGGATTTGTGTCCCGGTTGTGTCTCTTTTGATGAAAAAAGTAAAATGCGCGTGAAAGCGTTCAAAACGGATTCTTGAAGATTTATGCCAAAAAGGAAATTCAATCAGAATATTTGTCAATTCTTTTAGCATTTAGAAATGGATTTCCTCCACTTGGTAACATGTAAACTTTTTTTTTTACTTTTGCGATTTAGACTTATGAACCAATTTTTCAGAAATGCACACCAAAGTATGACATTGCCTGTTCTAGGAGAACTATGTCAGATACCCATCCTGCTGGCCGTAGGTCCGTAGTGACCTCTGTTCACAGCAGTAATATTTGTCTTTGCGAAAATTACAATGAATACCCTTTGTAATTGATGTATTGAGTTTCTGCCGTGTTCAAAACATTGTTAGGTTTTTCATTTAATTCTAACAAAAAACCAGTGAGGGAAGATATCATACCCATTTTTCAGATGAGAAATAGAGGCTACCACCTGGTAAATAGTGGGGTCGGGATTTGGGCTCGCTTGGCTTTGTGCCAAGCCCTGTAGTGCCCGCCCTTGAGGTGTGACCCCTGCAGGCGGCCTGTGGAGGAGCACACACACCAGGAACCTGGGGTGATGGGTGTGAAGAAAAGCAGGGGGTCGGGAGTGAGCGAAGCCAGGGCTTGGGGCTGGCAAGTCTTCAGGGAAGCACTGAGTATGTTGAGGAAGGAGGCTGATTCCTGATCCCCAGCCCCACCCAACCTCACCCCACCTGTCACCCCTTAGGTGCCCATCCAGAGAGGACTTCCCCCTGATTGAGACAGAGCATGAGGCTTACCTGCGCAGAATCAAGAGTGAGTCTACCCACAGAGCTCGTGAAGTAATTTATATTACGTCCCCGAGGTGGAATAGTGTGGAACTGGTTAGAGTGTCGGTGCTGGGGAGGGCTGATGCAGACCCGTGACCAGAGTGGGTTGTGAAAAAGAGCAAGGTGGGACACAGCATAGGGTGTCTGCTACCTCTGGCGAAAAAATAACGGGGACGGGTGTGTGTCATGTGTTTGTGCGTGTGTGTGTAACATCTCCAAAAGGGGAGCTGGGAAGACCAGGGTGGAGACATTAATCTACTTTTTTTACTTTTATTAGAGTATGAAATAACTGCTATACAAAAAGACCAACAAAAATCAGTTTCTTAAACAAGGTAGAAGATCATTTCTCTCTAGTCCACAAGTGGGAAGTACAGGGTAGTCAGCACTCTGCCATCTTCATGATAAACATTCCCCACCTCCCTGTCCAAAGTGGCTACTCCAGCTCCTGCTATCACATCTGCATCCCAGCCATCAGGGAAGTGGAAGGGAACAAGGAGAGTTTATATCCCTTTCTTTTTTTTTCTTTTCCTTTTTTAAAGATGGTATTTTATTTTATTTATATATAAGTAAATATAAAAATATATTTTATATTTATAAATATAAATATATATGTGTGTGTATATTTTTAAGTGAGTTTTACACCCAATGTGCGGCTTGAACTCATTAAGAGTTGCGTGCGCTATTGGCAAAGGCAGCAAGGTGCCCCTTAAGATTTTATTTTTAAGTAGTCTCTACCCCTGAGGTGGGGCTCGAACTCATGATCCCGAGATCAAGAGTCACATGCGCCACGGACTGAGCCGGCCAGGTGCTTCTATATCCCTTTCTTTTAAGGGCTAATCTGGAGAGATGCTCATGTCCGTTAACCACAGTTTAGTCCCGTGACAATGTCTAGCTGCAGGTCAGGCTTAATTGGACAGTCACGTGCCCAGATGAACTTTGTATGGACTCCAATTAAAGGGAGACGGGAGATGAAAGTGGTGGGCACCTGCAGTTTCGGCCACAGATGGGCTTAGTTTTGTTTTGACAACAAAAGTCCAGGGGCGCCTGGCTGGCTCTGTCAGTAGAGCCTGCGATGCTTGATCTCAGTCGGGGTCATGCGTTTGGGCCCCACATTGGGCTTGGAGCCTACTTAAAAAAAAAAAGAGAGAACGTTCAGGGACATCCAGGTGGCTCAGTCGGTAAAGTGTTTGCCTCTGGCTCAGGTCATGGTCCCAGGGTCCTGGGGTCGAGTTCCGCATCGGGCTCCCTGCTCAGCAGGGAGCCTGCTTCTCCTGCCTGCTGCTCCCCCTCCTTGTCCTCTCTCTCTCTCTCTTTGACAAATAAAATCTTTTAAAAAAAAAAAAAAAAAGGAAGAAAAAGTTTATGTATTACTTTTCCCAAAAAGGGTTTTCCTTTTCATAAATGCCAAAAATCCAGAATTGAATTCCACTGTTCAGCCCAGCCTCGGCCCCCAAACCCTGGGCCACCCCTGCAGCGCAGCCCCTCCTGCCCGCCCCCTGCAGCACCCCCCCCCGCCCCCCTGCCGTGCGCTCACCTATTCCGTATCCACAGTGGAGCTTCAACAGAAAGACCAGGCCCTGGTTGAGCTGCTGCAGGAGAAGGTTGGGCTGTTTGCCGAGATGACCCATTTCCAGGTGGATGAGGATGGTGGCGGGTTGACCCTGCCTGCCCTACCCAGGGGCCTTTTCCGCTCTGAGTCCCTGGAGTGCCCCCGAGGCGAGCGGCTGCTGCAGGACGCCATCCGTGAGGGTGAGGGAGCCCGGAGGGGGAGTCCAGGGCCATGGGTTCGGGCTAGACGGGGGCACGGCCCCAATGTCCCTAAACTCCCTGGGGTGCCCGGGGTGGGGAAGGTGGGGGAGGAGGCATGGTCTTTGCTACTGTTGGACACCTTGTCCTGTGTCCGTTTGTGCTGCCCCTTTGGTGACCTCTGCCCCATGAGGGTGGTACGGGTGAGGGCCCCCCCAGCGCTGACTGCTGCGTGGGCCTTGGGTGGGAGGCGCCCTGTCATTCCCTGCAGGGCTGTGCGGGGTTCCCAAGCTTACCTCCCCCCTTCCCCGTAGTGGAGGGTCTGAAAGACCTCCTGGTGGGGCCCGGAGTGGAGCTGCTCCTGACAGCCCGGGAACCAGCCTTGCCCGGGGATCTGGATGGCAGCGGCAGCACGAGTCCTGGGGTCACTGCCAGTGAGTGCCTGGGCTGGGGCCACGGTGGTGGGTGGGTGGGGGGCCGCACCCCTGCACCCTGAGGACATGAGCTCAGCCTGTGCTTTCCCTTCTCCGCAGATGGTGAGGCCAGAACCTTCAATGGCTCGATTGAGCTCTGCAGAACGGACTCGGACTCCAGCCAGAAGGTGGGTCTGCAGGAGGCATGAGGGCTCCCGAGGGGGCGGGAAGGGGCAGCGGGCCTGTGGACCTGACACGGAGCGGTGGGGGAGGCACAGGTGCCTGCCACTCTCTTCCCTTGCCTCTCTCTGCAGGACCGGAATGGAAATCAGCTGAGAGCCCCCCAGGAGGTGAGGTGGGAAGCTGCTGGTGGGGCCCCTGGGAAGGGAGGGCATTGTGGCTGAGAAGTCTGAGCCCAGCGTGGGGTGGCGGCGGGGAGAGTGGACATCTGAGAGTGTCCGGAGGCCTGCTGGCCCCAGACCCACGTTTAGTGACCTTCTGGCCAGCTCTCCCATCCCGAGACTTGGGCCCTGTCCCCACCGTCTCCTCTGTCCTCAGGAGGCGTTGCAGCGGCTGGTCAATCTCTATGGACTTCTGCACGGCCTCCAGGTCAGCGGGGGCCACGGCCGGACTGGGCGGGGTGGAGCAGAGCAGGGCGACCTGTCCCCCCCCGCCCCCCCGCGAACCCCGTGGCGACCCCCGGCCCGCGGCGAGGGTTCTGACGCACCTGTCCCCGCAGGCGGCCGTGGCGCAGCAGGACACGCTGATGGAAGGGCGGCTCCCCGAGGGCCCCGAGCGGCGGGAGAAGCTGGCCCGCGGCAACTCTCGGGACGGGGAGGCGGGCCGCGCCGGGCCCGCGGCCGCGCCGGCCGACAAGCAGGCCACCGAGCTGGCGCTCCTGCAGCGACAGCACGCTCTGCTGCAGGAGGAGCTGCGGCGCTGCCGGCGCCTGGGCGAGGAGCGCGCCACCGAGGCGGGCAGCCTGGAGGCGCGGCTCCGCGAGAGCGAGCAGGCGCGCGCGCGGCTGGAGCGGGAGGCCGAGGAGGCCCGCAGGCAGCTGGCCGCGCTGGGCCAGAGCGAGCCGCCCCCCGCCGAGGCGCCCTGGGCCCGCAGGCCCCTGGACCCGCGGCGCCGCAGCCTCCCCGCGGGCGATGCCCTGTACCTGAGCTTCACGCCCCCGCAGGTAAGGGAGCCGGGCGCGCTCGGGGGTCCGCGGGACCCCCCGGGCGGCAGCGGGCATCGGCGGCGCCGGGAGCGCGAGGCTGCGGCTGCAGAGCCGGGGAGGCGACCCGAGCGCCGGCGGGGGATCGGTGGTGCGGTCCCGGCTGAGCTCACTCCCCGGCCCGCTGCCTTTCCTGCCGGCCCGTCACAGCCCAGCCGAGGCCACGACCGCCTGGATTTGTCTGTGACCATTCGCTCTGTCCATCGACCCTTTGAGGACCGAGAGAGGCAGGAGCTGGGCAGCCCCGAGGAGCGGCTGCAGGACAGCAGCGACCCCGACACGGGCAGCGAGGAGGAGGGGGGCAGCCGCCTGTCCCCGCCCCACAGTCCGCGAGGTGAGGCCCGGAGGGCTGTGTGTGCGGGGCGCCGGGGACACTTGGGGGCCGTAATCACCTCTGAGGGCGAGGGTAACTCTTGGGAGGGACACACGGGGAGTGTCCCGGGGCTGAGCGGGGTGTGGAGCTCTAGGAAGCAAAGGCGGGAGGGGCCGCCCCAGTGAGTCTGTGGTGCCAGCGTTTTCAAGTAGACATGGTTTGTGTTTTTTTAAAGATTTTATTTATTTATTTATTTATTTGACAGAGAGAGAGAGACAGACAGCACGTGGGCACAAGCAGGGGGAGTGGGAGAGGGAGAAGCAGGCTCTCTGTTGAGCAGGGGAGCCCAATGCAAGACTCGATCCCAGGATTCTGGGATCAAGACCTGAGCTGAAGGCAGGCGCTTCACCAACAGCCACGCAGGCGCCCCTAAACGTAGATTTCTTTCTTTTTTTTTTTTAAGATTTTATTTATTTGACAGAAACACAGCGAGAGAGGGAACACAAGCAGAGGGAATGGTAGCAGGAGAGGCAGGCTTCCTGCCGATCAGAGAGCCCGATGCAGGGCTCGACTCCAGGACTCTGGGATCATGACCCGAGCTGAAGGCAGATGCTTAACAACTGAGCCACCCAGACGCCCCAACATAGATTTCTAAGTAAAAAAATTTCTAAGACCATCAAAGTTCTTGTAGTTGATTCAGGAAATACAGAATAACCAAAAGCTAGTGTGACTCTATGTAATAATCTTCAAATATTTTGCCTGGTATTTGCCAAAGTGTATCTCGCTATCCTCAGCAAGGCTACACGGTAGGCAGGTGCGGGCACACTCCTTCCTTTGTTGACAGAGGTTTCGGCTCCCCCGTGGCCTGGCGGACCTCTGGATGGGGCGCTGATGGTTGCGGGCATGGGGTGCACCTGCTGGCCGGAGCCTGTGCCCTCCCCCGCGAACCCTCCCCTGTCTCCCTGCAGACTTCACCCGAATGCAGGACATCCCGGAAGAGATCGAGAGTCGCGACGGGGAGCCTGTGGCTGCAGAGAGCTAAGGGGGTCCCTCCTCCCGTCCTGGGCCCCCAGGAAGAACACACCGTGGGAGGCAAACTCTGGGGACTCCAGCCTGCCATTGGCGAGGGAACATTCGAAACTGGCCGTCCCTGCTGCCTCTGGGGCTCCCTGGACACCTGGGGCCGTTGGGAAGCTGGGGAATTGGGCCACAGCGCCTCCTGCTGGCATCCAGGAGCTACAGCACAGATGCCAACTTCTCATGCCTTCTTCCCTCTACTTTAGGAAAATTTATTTATTTATTGTTTATTAGTTACACAGGGAGTGGGGAGATTTAGAGGACCAGGGACACGGGAACCAAGCCATAGGGATCAGGGGGCCTTGTCCTGCAACACTACTGGGGTTTATTGAGGCTTAACCACACAGCTGCTGGCTTCTAGCCCTGACGCCTCTCCCCAGCAGCACCTGAGGAGAGGTGGCACCACGGGACCGGCCACCTTCCAGAAGGGCTGTGGGCAGGGCCGTGCTCCCCTCCCCTCCCCTGCTCACTGCTGTGCTCCCTTCTCTCCATCCATCGTGGGGACCCCAGGGAGACGGCGCGGCTCCCCGGAGTCGGAGGCGATGGAGGAGAGATCGGGGTGGCCACCATGGCTCTGTTGGGGGGCGAGGGGAAAGCCCACGGGACCAGAATGGTTTTTGTTGTTGTTTTCTTTTTTGTACCAAAGCCAACTGCACGTGTTTTGTATTTTTAAGAGATGATTGTAGGCAATTAGAAATCACAGCCTTCTATCTGCGCTTATCAGAAGAGCTTGAGGGGTGGGGGGAATGGCGTCCCCTCACCTGCGGTAACGGGGGACCTACTCTGACCTCTTCTCCAGCCATTTGGAAACAAACCATGTTGTAGGGTGAGTTGGGAAATCTCTGTGAACCCTGACTTCATCCACACCTCAGCAACCATGACTGAAACCTCAGTGTGGATTTGGGGGGGTTTTCCAGTGGACCCCCAGCGCCCACCAGCCCCCGCCATTTTCTGCCAATTTGATTGTTTAAAAAAAAAGAAAGAAAAGATAAAGCAAGGAAAATTAAAGACCTGGAACCCCCACAAAGTGCTGTCTCTCGATGTCTGCCAGCCCAATGGGCTGGACCAGTGTCACCCCCCCAACATAGGCCACTCCCAGAAGAAAGCGCCACAAGCCCCTGTGGTCGGTGCTGACGTCCACAGATACAGGGATCAAAATGAAGGGCACTTAGGGTCCAGGGGCTGTTGGGGATTCCAGAATTAGAACACTGGTCTCGGCCTCATTTGCATGCCTTGCTCAGAAATGGCCTCAGCCGGCGGCCCCCCCTCAGCCAGCCCAGTTCCTGCTGGCCTCTCCCCAGAGGCCCTCGTTTTCACATTCAGCCCCCACTCTGCTCTTGGGTCTTCCTGTGAGAGCCCTGGGGCAACCTTTTCCAGGGGCAGCTGAGAGATTAGGTCAGTTTCAGTTCTGGGTTTGCTTCATTTCACTTCCTGTTTCTGGCTACTGCCCCCTGCGGCTGGGGGAGGGGCGGCCAGGCTGTCCAGGCTCGCACACCCGTGGGCTCCCCCTCTGGTCCCCGCGCACAAATCTGCGGGCGACAGGAGCTGAAATCAGCTGGGGAGTGGGCTTGGGGGCACCTCCCACCCATGCCCGCCCATCTGGCCTTGAGCAGGTGCTTTCCTGTCCATACTGGGTCTGCGGGGGAAGGGGGTGGGGCGGGGGGCGGAAAGGGAAGGCTGCCCGGCCAGGGTGGCCCAGCCCTCCACTTCCCTCCCGAGCACCCAGCGTCCGGCTCACGGCTCAGCAGTGTCTGCTGCATCAGCTGGAAGCTGGGACCCCTCCAGGGTGCGGTGGAGACAGGAAGACCACCGTATGGGTGGGTCATACTAGCACTGAGACCAAGAAAGGGCAATGCAGGCTCCCCCAATGTGGTCCGATGCGGTGAAGGATGCTGGTCTGGAGAGACTCGGGGACCTGGAGACACAGGGCCCAGGGTGGGCGTGGAGAAGCCCGCAGCTCACGGGGGCAACACTGGTGTATCCCCATTAACGCTGACCCTATGCCGCTCCCCACCCCAAGACATGCTGTCCACCATTCTCTGATGCTGGACCTGAGTCTCTGGAGATTTCCCCAGCCTTCCTTGCCAAGGAGTGCCGAGCTGCCTCCCCTTCCCCGCCCACTCCTCCATCCTTCGGTAGGTGTGCTGGCAGCAGTCCCGTCCAGACGGTGGTGAGAGAGGGGTACTTAGATGGGGAGGATTTTCCATCCTGAACTGACCTAACAGACCTGGAGTTGGGGAACCAGTTTAAACACAAAGAGGAAATTAAACATCAAGCAGCTAATTAGATCTCGTTAACATTGCTTAATGCATAGTGAGATCGGGTGGCTCATGGGAGTCTCTTCCGCTCAGCCACTGCGTGGAGCCAGGGGCCGGCTCCCAGCTTTGCTCTGGGCCCTTGAGAGGCTGGAGTGGTCGGCTTGGCGGCCGTGATGGGGGCAACGGGAGTGGGAGCTCCACCCTGGCCGGCTTCGGCCACCCCCGTCCTCTCTGGGGCCGGACCCCAGGAAGTCCCTTCGGATGGCTCTCCAGCAGAACCCCCAGCCCTGGAGAATGCTCCTCAGAAGGGACTGGAGGGCCGATCCCTCACTCGGCTCCTGATGTCCAACTCGCATCTCACCCCGGAGCGTAAACGTGGTCCCGGAGGAGACATCCCAGCTCCCAGTCCCGGGCTCCCGGTTGCCCCCTTTTCCTTCTCTCGGATTCCATTTTCCGTGAAGTGTTAAGAGCAGTAACCAACACACTGTTGAGTCCTCAGCACCCCATCTTACAGAGGAGAAAACCAGTCCAGGGAAGTAAAGTGACTTACTGCGGTCCCTCCGCCGGTTTGGGTGCAGCTGAGCTGTGACTCAGGTGCTCCCGATCTGTGCCGCGCGCACCAGTCTCCCACTGGGGTGCCCACTTCTCCGGACACACCTGCGTCCCCTCCTCTCCCCACCCCTGCCCCTCCTCTCCCCTCCCTGTGCCCCACCCGCATTCTTGACTTCACTTCTCCCTGCAAACCCCGGTTAGAGGACAGGCAGCTTTTACACCTGGGGCTGGGGGGATGCCCGGGGTTCCGCAGTGTCTCGCAGGGGCCTCTCCATGCGGGGGGCTCCAGCCTTCTCAGCTGGGGTCTGCAGGCACTGGGTTTCTGTGGGCACCACTGGGATGCTCGGAAGCGGAGGCGGCCCCAGGGAACGAGGGACCCCTTGTTAAGGTGGGGGTAGGCGTGTGGGGGAGGACAGAGGCAAATGGGCCCTGACCTCTGATCTGTTAGTCTAGACCCCTTGGGAAATTCTCACAGGAGGCAGAAGGGGCTCAAAGAGTCCTTTTGTCCACACTGAACCGGAGGTGGGAGCGAGACAGAAGGTCGAGACCATTGTGATGATCCAGAGGTTTGTTCTCCAATCCTCTTTTCTCTGTCGTCATCCGTTCCTCCCCATGATGGAAGACCTGAGCTCTGGAGCACTCAGCCCCCAGGTGACCTGCCAGTCGCCGTCCGCCACACCTGCAGGAGATCGAAGACCAGACCCCCAGAGGGCGGCCCAGGCCAGCGGGGAATGGTTCTGGCCCCGGCAGAGCCCAGGAAGAGGAGGCTGACCCCTTCCCCCAGGTGTGTCCGTTCATCCTCGGCGGGGACCGCAGTCGGAGGGCCCCCCACCAGAGCGGGCCCCCCGCCGTTGGCCTCTGTCCTTCAGGGCCACAGTTCCACTGGCCCCGGCCCCGGGGCCACAGCTTTGGGGCTGATTCCTGCTGGTGTCTGCTGGGGCCCATCGGGCTCCCACCGCAGAAGACAGGACAGCCCGGGGCTGAGGCGGCGGCTGCCCAGAAGGGGAGACTGAGGGCCAGGCAGCCCAGCAGCTGGAGCATGGCCGGGTTCTCCACGGCCACCCCCACAAGCCCATCGGCCAGGGTGTCCACGACCCTCAGGGCTAGGAACTGGACGGGCTCGGCCACGGCTGGGACTCAGCACACTGTCTCCCAGGCGATGCCCCAGACCGCGGGCAGTGGGGCGTGGACACCGCCAGGCATGAGAGCTGGTGCCCTGGAGCCTCCGGGGGGGCGGGGCATGAGGGGGAATTCTCTGCCGTGGGGGGCAGCCCCAAGCCTCCACGCAGGGAGAAGGCAGAGGTGCCCCGTCCGTCCGAGGCATGAAACCAACGGGAGCACCCCCTTTTCCTGACCGCACGCAGAGGCCCCTTCTCTGCAGAAAGTGCTCCCTTGGGGCCTGGGGGCAGGGGTGGGGGACACAGAGGCATGGAATCCAGATGGGTGTCCCCGAGACAGCCCAGATCTGCTCCTCACTAAATGTGTGGCTTTGGTAAATTACTCCTTCCAGCCCTGGTTTTCTTGTTAAAAATGTCAGACAAAAGTCTCTGCTCCACAGTCTTGATGTGATTAAATGAGATAAAACACGGGAGGGGCGCCTGAGGGTTCAGGCGGTGACGCGTCTGCCTCTGGCTCAGGTCACGATCTCAAGGTGCTGGGACTGAGTCCCGCGTCGGGCTCCCTGCTCAGCGGGGAGCCTGCTGCCCCCCCCACCCCGTCCTTCCCCACCCCTGTGCCCCGCTTGTGCTCTCGCTCTCTCTCAAATAAATACAATCTTCTAAATAAAATAAAACTTGAAAATAACACTTTGTACGTTGCTATTTGCATGAAGGATTATTATTTCAAGTTTGGGGTGTTTACCGTGTCAAGGCGCCAGGCATCACACGGCTATCTGTTGTCACCGTGCCCGGGGAGGAGTGCCAACTCAAACACAGGTCAGAATTCACTGCCGCAAGTGACCTTGAGGCTACAGCTGGGAGGGAAAGGGCAGAGGAAGTCCCAGCTCCCTTCCCCCCCACTGGGAGCACAGCCCGTGGGGGCCTGAGTGCCATGCCCTCAGCTCTGCTCCTGCTCTGAGTATGGAATGGTCCTGCCAGGCTGTGTCACCCCCCTGCCTTTTCACCCTTTCCTGCTCAAGTGCGCGGAGCCGGGGCCCGCGGCAGCCCCTATCCCCGTGCTCCTGTCGGAGGTGTGGGTGCTGAGATACGCCCTCACCACACCTCATCCCAAGGCCCTGTGATCTCAGTCCTGGCTGGAACAAATGGCTCCCTGGGTCTTCCCCGGTCGTGCTGTACCCCTGCCCTTTGCAGAAGGTGCTGGGATGGGGGAAAGAGAAGGCGGGAGGTGCGTAGATAAGGGAGAGGGACTTTTTCAAGGATTCCAAAGCATTCTGTGCCTTCCTGCCAACAGCCAACTAATTAAGATGCCTGATCATCGGCTCCCTCGGGGTGCCGGGGGAGGACAGGGCCTTCAGGACAACCAGCCAGCCGTGGGTTTGATGAACCTGACAGGAGAGACCCAGACTGGATGCCCAGATGTTCGGGTCTTCGGCAGGGGAGGGGTATGACATGGGTGGCAGAAGGGGGACGCCCCATCCCGGTGCAGGGGAGCCCCAGGCTACCTCCTGGCCTCAGGGCTGCTCCTGTGTGCCCCACGTCCGTCCGTCCGTCTGTCTGTCGGGGCCGTGCGTCCTCCCCCATCCTGCAGCACCTTGCCTGTCTGGCAGTGAGGATCTCTGCTGAGTACAGATGCTGGCTGAGGGTTCCAGCGTCCTGCCCTCCGTGTGAAACAGAGGGCCTCTGGTCGTCGATGGTTACCTGTATCCATTCTAATCGGAACCCTTTCCCGGGTCTGAAACGAGCAGTGTCCACATGGTTATGTAGAGAGTGGATGCCACCAGCTGGTGCGTCTAAGAACTCCACCTGGGAGCCTTTTCCTTTTCTACTAGTTTATTAGTTCATGTGTCCACTCACTCACTCACTCACTCACTCGCCGCAGCATTTCTTGAAGCCCTCTTACGTGCCAGGTCCTGTGCGACATGCTGGGGAGACAAAAACGAATCTATGGTCTCCCCCTCATAAAGCATAATACACGTCCTGAGACGGCTGGGGTCTCCGCGGTCATCTAGCTAGAAGGAGAGAAGGTGACTCGGCCAAGGCCACTGGGCAATGATGGCAGAGTCAAGACCTGACATCACGGTCTCGTGACTCCTTGACTCTGTCTCTCTACAACATCACAGAACCCTCTAGGCATGGCTTCCCCCTGCGTGGGCCCCGGGGGCCAGGATGCCGACAGCCAGACGGTGACGACTCCAGGAGGAGTCTTACCAGCTCGGTTTTCCAGCTCAGAGTCCCAGGACCCTGGGATCATGGAGTCTGCCCTACACGAAAAGGACTTCTAATGACTGGGCCTTCCCCTCGGCCCCCTGAATATCCATCCCTCGCTCAGCTCACACGTCGCTCCAGCCCTGCATTCCCATGCCCGGGCAAAGAGGAACGGGAGGCAGGAGGGACCGAGCTGCTCCCCCAACCCCGAGAGCAGAGAGAGAAGGCAGCTTTGGCTTTGCACTCGTGGCGGAGACGCTCCAGATGCTCCGGGGACCACAACCAGTAGGAGCAGGAGACCTGACCCTCCTCCAGATGCCCCGTCACTCAGCCCAGCAGCCGCCTCTCCACCCCTCAGCACGTCTGCCGAGACCCACTGCAGAAACTCCGGCCGGCTCGGTAGGGTCTACGGGAAGCTTCAGCGCTTGAGGGCAACTTGCGAATCGATCTCGATCTCTCCCTCAACTTTATATTTTGGGGTAGTATTAGGCTTACAGAAAAACTGCAAAGGCAGTGATAGTCACCTATCTCTTTCATCGTCCACATTTAAAATAAAACAGGCAGGGCAGGGCGCCTGGGTGGTTAGGTGTCGGACTTCGGCTCAGGTCATGATCTCCAGGGTCCCAGGATCGAGCCCTGTATCGGGCTCCCTGCTCGGCAGGGAGTCTGCTTCCCCCTCTGTCCCTGCTCCTGCTCTCTCTCTAATAAATAAAAGTTTCTGTTTATTTATTTGAGAGAGAACACGAGCAGCGGGAGCAGCAGACAGAGAGGGAGAAGCAGGCTCCCCGCTGAGCAGGGAGCCCGATGATGCAAAGCAGACGCTTCACCGACGGAGCCTAGATCTAGGCCGATCACAATATAACCATCCTTCTCGACAGTAATTGGCTCAAGAACCAAGGCTTCAGCTAATCAATACCCGATCTCACCCTGGTGATGGTCATTAGCCCACAGGTTAGTCCAATCAGAAGGCAGCGGGGGAAGGATTTTGATTCTATGAGGGTCAGAGATTGCTTTCTCCTGTCGAACCGAAGTGCAGAAACACGGGCCCCCGGTGTGTGCTGGCAGATTTCTTGTGACGGCGAAGGAAGCCAGTGTCAGGAAAACCTTCCCGTGCGGGCAGGCAGGTAGATAGAGCAGCAAACGCACACTGTCTCTGGACTTCCAGTTGTAGGAGAGAAAACGTTCATTATCGTTGAAGCCATTGCGAGTTAGGTTTTCTGTTACTTACAAGGAGAAGCCTCCTCATTCCAGCCAGAAGGGGATGCAAGATCGGCGAAGGGTATTTTTTAGGGCAGAAGGAACCAGAAATGCCTGCTGAGTGGATTGCTGGCTATTGTAAGAGAATGCAAGTAATTACGCTGGGGTGTAACTCCTCTGAGCAGAGCAGAGCAAAGCCACCCATAGAGTTTGGGGGGAGCTGGAGTTCAGGGATTGGCAGGTTTTCAGAGGTGTGAGCCTGGGGGGCACCGTGGGCAGACGGCGAGCTCTCTGGCAAGCCTGGGGTTGACTGGCTGGCACTCTGAGCCCCGTGGCCGGGGGGCCGTCTGACCCCAGAGGCTGGCGCTGCGCCGCGTTCGCTCACAGGGGTTGTGCATTGACTCAATGGGTTTAAAATAGGTTCTGAAGGCTACTTGTTACCACGGCTGCAGAATAATCAAATCGGCCTTGTTGTTAAGTTTGTGGGGTTATTTATTTGTTTATTTATTATTCTCAGGAAGAAGTAGTCCTCTCTCTAAGACCCATCTCTCCACCTGTGTTCCTCCTCTCGGATCTCGCTCCATCGGCCAGGCCCTTTCTCTCGGGTTTCCCGCAGACCCTTTCACGGCAAGAAATAGGAATCGCCTGGAGTAGCTTCGAGTGATGAAACGGGTATTTCTTTCTTTTTTTTTAAAGATTTTATTTATTTATTTGATATAGAGGGACACAGCAAGAGAGGAAACACAATCACGAGGAGTGGGAGAGGGAGAAGCAGGCTTCCCGCCGAGCAGGGAGCCTGATGGGAGGCTTGATCCCAGGACCCTGGGATCGTCACCTGAGCGGAAGGCAGACGCTTAACGACTGAGCCACCCAGGCGCCCCTGAACAAGAATATTCTTAAAAAAAAAAAAAAGAAGAAGAAGAAGAAGAGGGTCCCTGGGTGTTTCAGTCATCAGGCATCTGCCTTCAGCTTGAGTCATGCTTCTCCCTCTCCCGCTCCCCCTGCTTGTGTTCCCTCTCTTGGCTGTGTCTCTCTCTGTCAAATAAACAAAATCTTAAAAAAAAAAAAAAAAAGCAACAAAGAATATTCTTGCATAACCACAGTACAACGATCAAAATCAACAAATTAACAATGCTACCATAATATTACCTAATCTGGAAACCTCCTTCAGATGTTGCCAAATGTCCCTTATAATATCTTTTGTAGCAAAATAAAATCTCAGATGTGTGACATTCATTCAGCATTTCTTCATAGTCTCCTTGAGGCTGGAGCATTTCCTGTTTTTGTCTTTCATGACATTTTGAAATGTTATATATATTTTAAAGAGTAAAGGTTAGTTGGTTTTGTGTGTGTGTGTGTGTGTGTGTGTGTTTTAAGATTTATTTATTCCAGGAGGGGGAGGGGCAGAGGGAGAGAGAGAATCCAAAGCAGACTCCATGCTGAGGCTGGAGCCTGACACGGGGCTCGATCCCAGGACCTGGAGTCCATGACCTGACCTGAGATCAAGAGTTAGACGCTCAACTGACTGAGCCAGCCAGGTGCCCCTAAAGGTCAGTTGTTTTATGTAACATCCTCAACTTGGATTTGTCTATTTCCTCATGATTAGACTCGAGTTGTAACATTTTTGGCGCTCTGTTCATTACATCAGGAGGTGTGTGACATCTGCTGCTGAGGACGTCAGCTTCCATCACTTAGGTAAGGGGGCGTCTGAAAGGTTCTCTCCTGGGAAGGCGCCATTTTCCCTTCTGTAACCAGTACATTTCTTGTATTTCAAGTACATTTCAGAGCTGCCCTGAGACCACGCCGATCTCCCGCTCCTCCTCTAACCTTGACCCAGGATCTGCAGCATCCACTGGTGCGTCTTGTCTCCAGCAACCCCTCCTGTCTCAGTGGCCCAACGGTCAGTTTGAGGCAGTGGTGTCACAGCCATAGCCTTTTCCTGACGGGTGTGATTTCTCCAGGATGTCTAGTCCTGCGGGAATTGGCTGCCTAGCAAGAACACACGCCTGCATGTGCCCACCGCCAGGCTCTTCTCCTCCCCACGCTCATGAGAAAATGCTTTTGAACTGTTACATCTTACATGTCCCCTCCAAGCCCACTCGTCGTAACCCCCGAAAAGTCATCCTTTGGTGGGGGAGTGGTGCACTAAGAAGTGTTTTTGGCTCTCCTAGAAATCCACACTCGACGGCCGAGAGCCTAGCCGTGGCCAGTGAGTGCATTAGCTTAATCTCAAAAATCTAGTATGGCCAAGAATTCACTAGGGCCTGAAACTTGACGAGAAAGGGATTAATGTTCCTTGACCTGGCCTCAAGTAGTTTCGGAGGACAGGGGTAGTTTTCTCTAACAGGATTACATACCTGCACTTTTCCCTGCTGTGCCTGGAAGAAAATGTTGATCTCTTGTGGGATTGTGCTTTTCCTAAGGTGCTAAAGAATAATCACACGCTTTATGAGCCTCCCATTTTGCTGATGGGTCCTCCAGAGCCTGACCCTGGCCCCCAGTTGTGCTTCGTGGCTAGCCCACTGCCGCCAATCCCCAGTCCCACCGAGGCTCCGGAGGCTGGCTCCAGGAGGCCGGAGGGAGGGGACCCTGCAAGTATTTGGGAAACCTCTGGGGTAGGAGGACATAGCATGAAGTACAGGCAGGCCCGCCAGAGGCTGCCTCTTTTCTCCCCGTTCTTGACTTTCTTGATGGATTTCCCTTTAAGGTGACAGAAATCACAAAGCTATTTTTAGAAGTGACAGAGGAATTCCTCATAGGAAATCCCTTTGTTTGGAAAGATTATTCAGTAAGTGCTTGCAGTGGAAGGTGGCACCCCCAAAGGGTGGGGGTGAGCACCCAGGAGACCCTGGGAAAGCCTGCTGTCAGTCAGTCTTTTCTCTGTCCTGTCCCAAGTCCCACTGCTGTGGGGGAGGACAGGGCCCAGAGGACAAGACCCAGTCCTGGCACGTTCCACGTTCAGGCTGATCTGCCCGGATTCCTGGCGGGTATCCTGGAGGAGGGTGTGGGCCAGCACACCTGGACGAGAGCACCGGGCTGTTCATAGCAAGTGCCACGGAAACATGCAGCCGGCGACAGGTGTGACAGGGTGCGAGGGGCACGCTCTCAGGTTGGGGTGGATATCCTCCCCCGCCGTTGCTGTCTGAGAGGTGGCAGTGGAGGGCCCAAGAATCCCCAGGCCAGCCCTAGGAAGTGCCCAGCCGCTGGGACCCATATGCCTATTTTTTGACTAGGTACCAAACAGAAAGGCAAAAATGACCTCAGACAAGACTTTAGAGACTTTTTCAGGCGGCAATGTAACAAAGTAATAGCCTTTTTTTTTTCTTTTTTCTTTAAAGATTTCATTTATCCATTTAGAGAGGGACATAGCCCATGTGCAGAGGGAGGCAAGGAGCACAGGGAAAGGGAGAATCCCAAGCTGACCCCCCGCTCGATCTTTCCACCCAAGATCAGGACCTGAGCCGAATGCAAGAGTCAGAGGCTGACCTGACTGAGCCACCCAGCGCCCCTATAAATTATATCTCATACCTACAAGATATTGGAAATGCTAATTATACCTTTAGTATTCAAAGAACCTTCTATATTGATTCATACTGCCCTCACAACTCAGTAAGGCAAGCTCTATTTTTGCCTCCCTTTCAAAGATAAGGAAAGTGAGGGGGCACCTGGCCGGCTCAGTAAGGGAAGCACATGACTTTTGATCGCGGGTATGTGAGTTCAAGCCCCACATTGGGCGTAGAGGTTACTTACAAATAAAATATATATATACATTTTTTAAGATTTTATTTATTTATTTATTTGAGAGAGAGAGAATGAGTGGGGAGGAGAGGCAGAGGGAGAAGGAGGTGTCCGCTGAGCGGGGAGCCGTATGCTGGACTCAATCCCAGGACCCTGGGATCATGACCTGAGCCAAAGGCAGAGGCTTCACCGACTGAGCCACCCAGGTGCCCCCCAAATAAAATCTTAAAACAAAAGATAAGGAAACTGAGGCCCAGAATTTGGCCCAAGTTCACCCAAGTCAGTCAATAGTAACTTTGTGATTTCGACACAGGCAGCAGGTGCTCTTGTCCATGACACCATTTTATCAACACAAGAGATTTAGCTACAAAATTACTAGAGGACTATTTAGGGTGTAGCAAGGGGGCTCGTTATGTAAAACCCAATAACTTTCTTTTATAACAAAAACAATTTGCTTAAATACAATTAAGTGTCTTTTCAAAACAGCAGTCAAAAATTTAGAATACCTATGAATATACTTGCAAAGAAAGAAACAAAAGCCCAGATGAACCACAATAAAAGATTTACTGGAGGCCAAACGCAAGCCAAACGGTCATGCTGCACTCCAGGGTGGGATAATCATCACAGTGAGCTTGTCAATGCTCCCAAGTTTAAAAATAAAATGCTTCATCGAAACTACAAAATATTTATGTTTCAAAGGATACTAGCAAGAAAGTGAAAAGACAACCTGTAGGGCAGGAGAAAAGGTTTATAAATCTTGTATCTGAAGTACTCAGCTTCATAACAAAGAATGCATTCTTACAACTCAACAATAAAAAGACAATCCAATTTTTCTTTTTTTTTTCTTTCTTTTTTAAAGATTTTATTTATTTATTTATTTGAGAGAGAGATCACAAGCAGGCAAAGAGACAGGAAGAGAGGGAGAAGCAGGCTCCCTGCCGAGCAGAGAGCCCAACGCAGGGCTCGATCCCAGGACCCCAAGACCACGACCCGAGCTGAAGGCAGAGGCTTCAATCCACTGAGCCACCCAGGCGCCCCGACAATCCAATTTTTCAAAGGGCAAAGGATTTGAAGGCATTTTTCCAGAGGTAGAAATGGTGACTATTGGGGCGCCTGGGTGGCTCAGTCGGTCAAGTGTCCAATTTTTGGTTTCGGCTAGGTCATGATCTCAGGGTTGTGGGATGGAGCCCCTCATCACCCCAAGATGGGCTCCACGCTCAGCATGAAGTCTGCTTGAGATTCTCTTTCCTCTCCTCCCCAGTCTCTCTCATTAAGTAAATAAATCTCTTAAAAAAAAAAAAAAAAAAGGAATGGTGAATATCTATAAACAACCAAACAGATAGTTAGAGTTGGGGTCTGTCCACACAATGAAATATTATTTGGCCATAACGAGGAATGAAGCATAGACACGCCCTATAATGTGTGTGAACCTTAAAAATATGATACTCAGTGAAAGAAGTCAGACAGAAAAGGTCATATGTTCTATGGTTCCATTTATGTGATATGTCCATAAGGGGCAAATCCAGAGAGACAGAAAGTAGATGAGTGGTTGTTGTTAGCAGGGGAAAATGGGAAGGGTCTGATAACGGGTGTACAGTTTCTTTTGGGGTTATGAAAATGATGTGGAATTATTTAATAGTGGTGCCTGCACAACTTTGTGAATGGAACACTTCAAGTACCCTTTTATTTTTACTTATTTTTTAAGTAGGCTCCATGCCCAACAGGGGGCTGGAACTAATGACCCTGAGATCAAGAGTTGCATGCTCTAGGGGCGCCTGGGTGGCTCAGTCGTTAAGCATCTGCCTTCTGCCCAGGTCAGATCCCAGGGGCCTGGGATTGAGCCCCGCATCGGGCTCTCTGCTCGGCGGGGGACCTGCTTCTCCCGCTACCATCCCCTCTGCTTGTGTTCCCTCTCTCGCTGTGTTTCTCTGTCAAATAAAAAAAAAAAAAAATCTTTAAAAAGAGTTGCATGCTCTACCTGCTGAGCCGGCCAGGTGCCCCAGTACTCTTAAAAAAGGTAATATGGATTATAAATCCTGTCTCAGTTTTTAAAAAAGGATTCTATTTATTTATCTATTTGACAGAGAGAGAGACAGCGAGAGAGGGAACACAAGCAGAGGCAGAGGGAGAAGCAGGCTTCTTGCTGGGCAGGGAGCCCGATGCGGGGCTGGATCCCAGGACCTTGGGATCATGACCTGAGCCGAAAGCAGACAACAAATGAGCCCCCCAGGTGCCCGGACATCTCAATTTTTTTTTAAAAAAGGAAAAAATGATGTAATTTTTTCCCCTTTCTTTGTTTCTTTTAAGTAAGCTGCATGCCCAGTGTGGAGCCCAACTTGGGGACTTAGGTCACCACTGGGAGATCAAGACCTGAGCTGAGATTAAGAGTCACCGTCTTCCAACTGAGCCACCCAGGCGCCCCCTAAACAATGTATTTTTAGACTCCCAACAACATTGTATTTGGGGATAAGGGGCTAAAGGAAAACAAAGCTGTTTAATCTGAAATTCCTCAGAAAAATACATCTGTTAGAATAAGCAAGAGGGGCGCCTGGGTGGCTCAGTCGTTAAGCGTCTGCCTACGGCCCAGGTCAGATCCCAGGGTCCTGGGATCGAGCCCCGCATCGGGCTCTCTGCTCGGCAGGAAGCTTGCTTCTCCCGCTACCAATCCCTCTGCTTGTGTTCCCTCTCTCGCTGTGTTTCTCTCTGTCAAATAAATAAAATCTTTAAAAAAAAAAAATAAAAAAAAAAAAAAAAAAAAAAAAAAAAAAAAAAAAAAAAAAAAAAAAAAAAAAAAAAAAGAATAAGCAAGAAACATAGAAGAGGATGGGAATTGACTTGCCCTAACAGATAATATAGAGAGAATTATTCAATAAAGACCCTGTAGCAAAGAATAAATCTATCAATGCAAAGAACGAAAAAACATAATATTGTCTAAATAAAATTTCCCATATGATAAAGGTGCTGTTTATACGTAAAGGACATTTATTAAATGCTGAAGGGAAAGCAGAAATTTAGACTTCAAGTTAACCCGCATCCTATTAATCTCACCAGGATGCAAAGTGACTTGAAAAATAGCACCGCAAGCTGTCCATTCACCTCCTCGCAGCGCCAACACCCGCCAGCAGGGTCAGTAGGCAGCGACCACCACCCACTCCAAGGCTCCCCCCCGCCCCCGCAGAGCGCCCAGGCCCCGCCCCTCCCCTCCGCCGTCCACTGTCCATTCAGAGCCCCGCCCCTCCCCTCCGCCGGCCACGGCCCGCTCCGGGC
>CM053618.1:1041987-1057361 GCA_028646535.1 Procyon lotor | reverse complement strand
CTCTTGGTTGTTCGTCCTTCCTTCCCTCCCTCCCTCCCTCCCTCCTTCCTTCCTTCCTTTCTTTTTTTTTTTTAAAGGTTCTTATTTACTTATTTGACAGTTAGAGAAGCAGGCAGAGAGGCAGCGGGGGGCAGGGGGGAAGCAGGCTCCCCGCTGAGCAGAGATCCCGATGGGGGGCTCGATCCCAGGACCCTGAGATCACGACCTGAAGGCAGAGGCTTTAACCCACTGAGCCCCCCAGGCGTCCATCTCTTGATTCTTCTTGAATAGAGTAATGGATTGTCAGATAAACTTCTCGGATTTTCCGGGTGGTTGTGAGGAGGGGACAGGTTGCATTGATAATGTCAAGGCTGAGGCGTCAGCACGAAGGCAGCGCCAGCACAAATGAGGCGCATGCAGTGCTGGACTCCACATCGTGGTCTGGACTCTGCCCTGTATTTTACTGCACGTACAGCTGGCTGATTTAGCTGTAAAGCACCGTAACTTGGTTTTTTAATTTTCCGTGGAGATTACAGCTTCTAATCCATAGGGTTTCTGGGATTATGCAGAGAAACGCACGCATGGCCAAGGTTCTAGAGAAATCTGATGATTGCCTTCAAGTAAATTGACAGTACTCGATGTCCATTTAGTGAGGTTTTGCTCACTTGTTATTTCGTCTCTGAAGAATGACCCAGCAGTGTTTCCAGGTGTGTTTGTAGGCGTGTGACAGAGCAGTAAGGTGGTGGTGGTGGGACCTGGGAAGGGCCACTTAGAAATTGCACAGCGGAAACACATTTTCTCATCTTACAAACTTTCCAACCTGATCTCTCTTGAAGCTTCAGGCTGCTGGCAAAGGCCTCACTAGCAGCAAAAGCAAGGATGACCTGGTGGTAGCTGAGGTCGAGATCAACGATGTGCCTCTCACGTGCAGGAACCTGCTGACTCGAGGGCAGACCCAGGACGAGGTGGGCAGACACTGGGCTGCGGGGGGAGGGTGGCCGGTGGGCGCACTTGAGAAAACAGGGCCTCTAACTACAGACAGACAGGGGTCAGATGGGTGGGCTTGGGTCCTAACTCTCCAGAGTCAGGATTGGGTTCAATTAACTGCGGAAGAACTTCTCAGTGAAGGTAAAGAAACCTAAGGATGGATTCCCCGGGTCAGCTGAGTAAGAGACAGCGGAATTGAGATTGAGATTTCGGATACAGGAGAGAACTCATTCCTCTCTATTGGTAAAGGGAATGAGTGGGGGACATCCATCTTTCTGCCTGTCCTTGAAATTGATCGATTGCCACATCGTCTGTTTAATAGAACGTTTCCCTTTCAGATTAGCCGACTTAGTGGGGCTGCTGTGTCAACTCGAGGGAGATTCATGACCGCTGAGGAGAAGGCCAAAGTGGGACCAGGGTATGTATGCACGTCCTTTGCTTTGGGAAAAGGTTGGGCATGTGGCTCACGTTAGTTTCATATTTTTCGTTCTCAGGAGATATGTGCAAATATTTGGTTAGTAGCTTGGTGTGTGTATGTACACGTGCTATGCGGCAGAGCTTGGGACGTCTCAAACGCGCATAAGGAGTGGTGGCAGCTGGTTGCCTCCTGCTGCTCTTTGGATTTTTTATTTCACAGGTGATGTTTTGTTGGAGGAAACATAATGGAATAGTGTAAGATGAGATAATTGCTACATTTAACGTATACGTTTCCAAACTTTTGTATGAGACTATTTCCCCCAACAAAAGGGTCTGTACTTTGTTGTAGTCTCCCCTTTAAAAAACACCTTTCATCAGACACCTCGCTGCTTCTCTGATGGGCATAGGCGGCACAGTTTTCCGCCAAAAGAGTCTGTCCCCCTCTGGTTAAATCCCTCCCATGACTCAGTTTTAAGATTTTATTTATTTGACAGAGAGACACAGCAAGAGAGGGAACACAAGCACAGCAAGTGAGAGAGGGAGAAGCAGGCTTCCCGCCAAGCAGGGAGCCCGGTGTGGGGCTCGATCCCAGGACCCTGGGATCATGACCTGAGCCGAAGGCAGACGCCTAATGACTGAGCCACCCAGGCGCCCCTTCGTATTGGTTTAAACTAAATATAATTAGGAGGCAAAACTTGGTCCCCACCTAAAACCAAGAGTATATTTCAATTCTGTGTGCGTACTGGTTGACAAGTTTTGAACTTGTCTTTAAATACTGTTACTTTTTACCGACAGCTTTATATTAACTGTGGTTTTTGGTCACTTCCGTTATCATAATCAAAATCGTAATCAAAATCGGAATCTAAGCCAGTTTACATTTAGACTCTGGAGTCCCCTGGGTTTTGGGTCTCACAGACATGGGTCCCCAGGCCGCCATCACTTTGCCCCTTTAATTTGGAGCACAATTACCCATAACCTGGTAGACAACCAACAAAAAGGAATTTTGTTCTCAGACATCAGGTTATTTCAGTTGAGTAGATGCCAGTATTTATGAGCCCGTAAGAACAGATTTGATCCCTGTGGACCAGTTGACTTGAAGCAGCAAGAAAAGCTTATTTATCTCCTAGCTGTAAAAACCACTTTCCTAGAAATTTGCAAGAGCCGTTTCCTTGTATATAGTCCCTTCTACTTATTTGGAAACTTTAAACATTTCAGACTTGATTTGGTGACCCGATTGGTTCCTTTGGTTATGAGCGGTTTGGGATCATCGTTCTGTATTTCTCTCTGTAGGGACCGCCCGCTGTACCTTCACGTTCAGGGCCAGACACGGGAATTAGTGGACAGTAAGTAACAGTGTGGCTCATATCCCCCTTTCTGTGAAGGACAAAGCGCAGGGCGGTGTAGAAGTTGACGGAATTTTCTAGGGGCTGTCATAACTTGTGTGTGAACTCGTGTGTGCTGGGGGGTAGAGGGGCTGAGGACCACGTGTTGGGGTGTCCCGTATAGCGGATTGATTCGGGGGTGTTTGCACGTTGGCCTGGCTCTGTCAGTGGGTACTAGTCAGCTCGTTCATTCCTTTGTATAGTATCTCCCTCTGTTTTTCCGTAGGAGCCGTAAACCGAATCAAAGAAATCATCACCAATGGGGTGGTCAAAGCTGCCACGGGCACGAGTCCGACTTTCAATGGTGCGACAGTCACTGTGTATCACCAGCCAGCGCCCATCGCGCAGCTGTCTCCGGCCGTCAGCCAGAAGCCTCCCTTCCAGTCAGGGGTATGCTTGGTGGGGAGCTCATGAGCCGCGTTGTCATTTCTGTAAAAGCGGTATGTGCCAAATAATACGGAAAGTGTGAAGGACGGTCCGGAAGTCCAGCCTGAGGCTTCCCTGCTGCTGCTGTCCTTTTAAGGGACCGTTTCGGCTTCTAAGATGGGGTGGACAGCTGGACGCACTGCTCTTTACTTCGATGTGTCCTAGAAAGGGCATCGGTAGATCAGAGCGTGCCCTCAGCGCGCATTTGGAAGTTAGTGGTTCGCTTGGGCGTCTGCCAATGCGACGGCGGCCGGAGGACTAAGAAGGCGGGGTCTGGTGAAGTAAGACTCTGCTGATACACTCCTCCTAGAAAACAGGGTGGGAGAGAGCAGCCCTCGTCGGAGAACACCGCAGGGCTGACTGTGCGACCCGACATGCTTCTCCCGCCTCCCAGAGGGCTGTGCTCCGGGCTCGACGGCTGTCGAGGGCTGGGGGCGCACCCGGGAGTGTCTTTGCTCTGCACCTGTTAGCCTTTGCTGACGGGAGGAGGGTGTTACTGTTCTAGGTTAGTTCGTGGCCCGAGTAGTGCTCCCTTAGGTTAAGCTACTTGATAAAGTTTACTTCTGTGGGCTCGGGTGGAAAGTATGGGAGGTCCTTATTCTGGCAGGGATTAAAAGTATCTGGAGGAGTAAGTTTCCTGTAAAATAATTTTTACGGTTAGGACTTAATTAAGTGCCGTGTGTTTGATCAGAGCTGTTCTGTCGTCCTACAGATGCATTACGTTCAAGACAAATTATTTGTGGGTCTAGAGCATGCTGTGCCCACCTTTAACGTCAAGGAGAAGGTCGAAGGTCCGGGCTGCTCCTATTTGCAGCACATTCAGATTGAGACGGGTGCCAAAGTCTTCCTCAGAGGCAAAGGCTCAGGTTGCATTGAGCCAGCATCTGGCCGAGAGGCGTTTGAGCCGATGTACATTTACGTCAGGTACGCACGGGCTGGGGCGTGCGAGCGCCTGGCTGCTGCTCGGGCCGGCGGGGGCGGCTCCCGAGGGCGAAGAAAGCAGGTCTGATAAATGGTAACGTGAGTGGGGCTCAATACTGAACAGTAATCACTTCATAATTGGTGGCTAAGAACTGTTGGATTAGGAGGCGGAATTGTCTTTTTTAGTATTCGGGTTCTTGGGGTTTACACCGAGCTCTGACCCTGAGATGAGCTGTGACGAGCCTGACGTCGTGTTCGTTTACACCTTTGGCAATATTAGGGCATTTTACGGCTGTTTTAGTGACTGTTCAGTGTTTCTTGATACCTGGATCTCAAAGAGACCAATAAAATATCTGTCTTCGTGATATTGCTTATAGGTTAAAGGGCTTATAAGACGTTAGTTTGTTATTATCAGAAGCTTAGGTTGGTGCTGTGTTGCCTATTAAATTTGCGAGCGGTGTACTGAAGGAAATCAGAATTCCGTATCCGTTCCTCCTCTTTGACTTCTTGGTTCTCACTTCTTTGCAGTCATCCCAAACCAGAAGGCCTGGCTGCTGCCAAGAAGCTCTGTGAGAATCTCTTGCAAACAGTGAGTGATGCTCGTGTGACTGACGCTCCGAGGAGCCGCCGCGGTGTGGGGCTGGGTCTCGGCTGTTTTCCCACCTGCGTTGGTTTCCTGGGGCCGCCCTACCAAATTCCCGCATGCTGGGGAACTTAAAGCAACAGAAATTTATTCTCTCACTGTTCAGGAAGCCAGACAGACATTCAGAATCAAAGTGTGGGCAGGGTGGGTTCCTTCTGAACGAGTGCTGTGAGGGAGAATGTTCATGCCTCTCCTGGCCGGCGGGCATTTGCACTCTTTCCTCACGTCAGCAGAGCTTCCTTCTCTGCCCCATTGTCTCCTTGTCTGTCTGTCTCTTGTGAGGGTAGCAGTCCTTGTATTTAGGGCCCACCATGAGCCAGCACGACCGCAGGTTGAGAACCTGTGTCTATAAAGACTTGGTTTCCAAATAAGGTCATGTTCTTTTCAAGATTTTATTTATTTATCCTACAGAGAGATCACGAGCAGGCAGAGGCAGAGAGGGGGGGAAGCAGGCTCCCTGCTGAGCAGAGAGCCTGATGCGGGGCTCCATCCCAGGACCCTGAGATCATGACCTGAGCCCAAGGCAGAGGCTTTAACCCACTGAGCCAGCCAGGCGCCCCTAAATAAGGTCATGTCCTGAGGTTCTGGGCGGATAGGAGTTTTGGAACCACTACACCACTCTAGCAACTCACATTCTGCATGAGGAAGACAGACTTCCTTAGCCAGGGTCATAGCTGGCATGCATTTCTTCTTTAGGGACTATTTCAGTGTGGATTTTGAAATCTGTGGTACATGAGTATGAAATCTCAATGTTGGCAGTTGTTTAAACAGTACTTTCAATCTTGACCAAGTTGTTTACCCGTAGGAGTTCCAAATTCTTTTTGTTAGTAAGTTTAGCTAAAATAAGGGTAGAGCTGTAATAGTTTAAAACCAATTAGCAGTGCTTTTGGGCAAATTGTTTATTTGATGACTTATTCTTTTTATTCTGTAATCTAGTAACCGAAAGTGAAACCAGTAGGGCCGCCTGTAGAGCCCCCGAAGGCCCTTAGGATTGGGGTTGTATGTGTTCCGTCTTGTGTTATTTAGTATCTTAGGGGTGCCCCCGTTTTTATTTAATTTTAAATATTTTATTTTTTTATCTGACAGAGAGCACAAGCAGGCAGAGAGGCAGGCAGAGAGAAGGGGAAGCAGGCTCCCCGCTGAGCAGAGCACCCGATGCGGGGCTTGATCCCAGGACCCTGAGATCATGGCCTGAGCCGAAGGCAGAGGCTTTAACCACGGAGTCACCCAGGTGCCCCTAAGGGTGCCCTTTTGGGAAGCTGTGTTCTCTGCTTTTGTGAAGGAAGCTGATTGACCATCCCTTGCACCAGATCACATCCCTGAGCATCCCGTCTTTGTTGCCGCTTGAAGTTACTGACTCCGTGGCCATCTCATAATGAGAACTGGATGGGGGACTTACTAACCCTGTGTTGAGCCCTGAGCTCTTTGAGGACAAGTCCAGTAGATAAAAGAACGATTGAATTCTTAGTAGTTGTATTGACAACCTGGGAATTTCCTTTCTTTCTGGCTCTGAATGATTTTGTACCTCAGAACTGAATCCAGTTTGGGGATTTAGGAATATCCTGATGTCCATGCTCCTGATCGCCGAGTCCTGGCTTAATTTAGAGGGTATGCCTTATAAAATTAATTGATTAGTTGATTTTTTTTTTTTTTTTAATTTTATTTGGCAGAGAGAGAGAATGTGCATGAGCATGAACGGGGACCGGCAGGCAGAGGGAGCAGCAGGCTCCAGGCTGAGCAGGGACCCCCGTGTGGGACTCGATCCCAGGATCCTGGGATCATGACCTGAGCTGAAGTGAAGTCAGACGCTTAACTGACTGAACCACCCAGGCGTCCTTGATTAATTGATTTTTTTTTTTTTTAAATATTTGTTTTTAGAGGATGAGGGAGAGTCCTAAGCAGGCTCTGTGCTGAGCTCGAGCCTGGCGCAGGGCTCCATCCCATGACCCTGAGACCACAACCTAAGTTGAGACCAAAAGTTGGACGCTCAACTATGTCACCCAGGCACTCCTTGATTGATGGATTTTTTTTTTTAAAGATTTTATTTTTAAGTAATTTCTGCACCCAGTGTGGGACTTGAACTCACAACCCCGAGCTCAAGAGTCCTATGCTCTCCCGACTGAGCCAGCCAGGCGCCCCTTGCCTTATTAAGACTTAGCTTAAACAAGTCTAAATTGGGTTGAAATATCAATGGAAATATTTTTATTATTATTTTTTTAAGACTCTATTTATTATCCGACAGAGATCACAAGTAGACAGAGGCAGGCTTGGGGGGGGGGGTGGGAACAGGCTCCCCGCCGAGCAGAGAGCCGGATGCGGGGCTCCATCCCAGGACCCTGAGATCATGACCGGAGCCGAAGGCAGTGACTTTAACCCACTGAACCCCCAGGTGCCCCTATATTATTTTATTTTACTTTACTTTATTTATTTTGTTAAAGCTTTTATTTATTTGACAGAGAGAAACACAGCGAGAGAGGGAACACAAGCAGGGGGAATGGCAGCGGGAAAAGCAGGCTTCTTGCCGAGCAGGGAGCCTGATGCGGGGCTTGATCCCAGGACCCTGGAATCATGACCTGAGCTGAAGGCAGACGCTTAACAACTGAGCCACCCAGGCGCCCCTATTTATTTATTTATTAAAAGATTTTATTTATGATCGAGAGAGACATAGCAAGAGAGGGAACACAAGCACAGTGGAGCTGGAGAGGGAGGAGCAGGCTCCCCGCCGAGCAGGGAGCCCGATGGAGGGCTCAATCCCAGAGTGCTGGGATCATGATCTGAGCTGAAGGTAGACACTTACCAACTGAGCCTCCCAGGCGCCCCTAATGAGTGAAACTATTTTTCATTCCTAGCTGCTTTGGTCCTAGAGTTGTCTAATCGACCCTTGCAAATGCTCTATGATTTGGGACTGTCCCATATGAATCTGTTTTCCCTTCTCTTGCAGGTTCATGCTGAATATTCTAGATTTGTGAATCAGATTAATACCGCTGTACCCTTACCAGGTGTGTATGTCTCAAAGCATTTCAGAAAAAGAAATGGTTTGTAGGTGGTGTTTATGTATAGAGTAGGGTGTTTAAGGCTAGGCCGTGCCAGGGCACCGATAGTGTCCCCTTCAACTTGCGGTAATTTGGGAAGCCATTCGTACCTCAGTATTTTTCTTCCCTAGAGAGTAAGTTAATATTCAGCGAAAATGTCTCATTTTGCTGCAGCTGATTAAACACTTTTTTTCTTCCCCCTCAGGCTATACACAACCCTCTGCTCTAAGTAGTGTCCCTCCTCAGCCACCATATTATCCATCCAATGGCTATCAGTCTGGTTACCCTGTTGTTCCCCCTCCTCAGCAGCCGGTTCAGCCTCCCTACGGAGTCCCAAGCATAGTGCCACCAGCGGTCTCACTGGCACCTGGAGTCTTGCCAGCATTACCTACGGGAGTCCCCCCTGTGCCAACACAATACCCGATAACGCAAGTCCAGCCCCCCGCTGGCGCTGGCCAGGTAGGCCGCCGGGGTGCGAAGCACACCCCACTGACCTCCGCAGAGGTGGCCCCGGGAGAGGCGTGGCCGTGGCCGTGGCGTGCGGAGCGAGAGTGAGAGCCAGTGTGGGTTCTGTGCAGCGGGAGGTGGTCCGCTCTCCCTCCCCGGCCGCCGCGGCTGGGCAGCGGACGCGCGTGTGCATCCCGGGGTCTCTGCTCGCCGCTTGTGGGTCTTCCCACCACGTGGTGGTTTAGGGGTCCGGACACCTCTGGAGAGCCGTGGCCAACAGGCGAGGCGCGGTCACTTTGCCGTGCTGCGGGGCGGCCTGCGCGCCTCTCCCTGACTGGGACCGGGTCACTCATCTGCCCGAGAAGTGCACCCCGTGCATGAGGTCCGGGCCGAGAGATGTGTGAACTTTGCCAACTCAAGGATTATGAATGTGGTTGTATTTCTCAGACTACATAAGAAACTAGAACTTGAGGAAAGGGTAGTAGCTAGCTCACCCAGGTGGACGGTGCGTACCCCTTCTCCGAAGCAGGGGAGAAGCTAGTGAGCACATGGAGCCCGGAGGCGGGCCCTACTCTGTGGGCCTCTCGTAGTGTGCCCGGGCCAGGGGAGCTCGTGGCCTTGAACTGTGGCCTCACTCCTCACTGGTGGGCTGGGAGCCCTGCAGGGGGCGGTGCGGTGTGAACCAACAGAGCGCTTCCCTAAATTCTGGTTGTGACCCCTGGGCCTGATTACTTAGCTTCTGTGTTTGGCGGAGCCGTGGGCCCCCAGCTTTGAACCACGTTGCTTTGTAACCAGAAAGGAGTACGACCGAGCAGGCCGTTCAGGGTTGGGCCTCAGACGTGGGCTGCCAGGGTTCCTCGTGCTTTGCTGTGACTGAGCTGTGTGACCCTACGATGTGACTTCTCCTATCCAGACTTCAGTTTCCTTCTAGAAAATGGGCATAGTGATGCTGTCCCAGAGGTTGCAAAGGTTAAGTGAGATGACCCAAGCCTTCAACAAGTATTAGCTGTTTGTTTAATGAGAGTAGTCCTTTGAGAAGTGCTGGTTTTCTCTGATACATCTGGATCCGTCCTTACTCCGTTCTGGAACAGTCTCTGAGAACACTGGATAGACTCCCTCTTTCCGTAACCGCTCTCCCCAGAAGTGGCAGGCGAACTTGCCTTTGCCACGGCATCCGCAGCCTTTATCATCCAGAAAGAGCTAATTGCGTTGATTAGAGGGGTCTAAATTGGAGAGTGATCTGTTTGATAACTTGTGGACTAAGTAAGTGGCTGGAATTTTTATTTGTTGGTCATGTTTGCCCCTAGGAGCCCTAGTGCACAGCAGGTTTTTCCTTAGAGTTCGAAGCACTGGAGAGAGGGTCACACTTTTGCATTTCCCTTCCACGGAGGTGGCGAGGCTAGTCTCCCCCATCACCAAATGATCCAGGGGGGCAGCCAAGGACCAGAGAGCCAGGATTTCTAGGACGTGTGGATTATTAAGTCTATTGTGATTTCGTTTTCCTTATTATGGCTGGACGTTCTCACACCTTTTTCCCCCTTGGTTTGTTTTGGTCCCAGAGTCCGATGAGTGGGCCTTTTATTCCTGCTGCTCCTGTCAAAACTGCCTTGCCTGCCGGCCCCCAGCCCCAGCCCCCGCCCCCGCCCCAGCCCCCGCTCCCAGCTCAGCCCCAGGCACAGAAGAGGAGATTCACAGAGGAGCTGCCAGATGAACGAGAGTCTGGACTTCTTGGATACCAGGTTAAATAAAATACACTTACTTCGTCTTACCTTACCGTGTTCTCCCTCGAGAGAAAGATAAATTCACATCTGTATTAACCATCCTCCCAAGACTAGATTTCTGTTTTCTGGAATCCATTTAGATTAGGTTTTTTCCCTTGAGGGATTAGTTTAAAGCCAGAGTGACTCCCTTTGGGTGGGTTGGCCGTGGGATCAGTAGAAGAAAACACAAAGCTCCACGTGGAGAGAGGTCGGCAGTCCGGGAACTGCCCCTAGAAGGAGTTCTGTGGAATTCCACACTTCCTCTCATCCATACAGCACTCCTGACGGCCTCGGGCAGTTCTCCCTTCCTCTCCACCTCCCAATGTGTGCTTTGTACTTCAGCCTTGGCTCTCAGTTTCTTATTGTTCTTCTGCGGAAAAGAGAGCGGTTACTTTCTCCAGTCCCCACCTCCCACAACAAAAAGTGGGCAGAAACGGAGTGATTCTGTGCATACACTTCATATGGGTAGTCATTCAAGTAGAGTTTTTTAAAATATTGTTTAAATGTGAAGTTTAAAAATAAATGTGTAGTGTTGGTGCCATTTTACCAGCACCACCTTTACTTTTTGCCAGAGCCCTCGAAGCGTTCTTTGAAACAGACTCTGACGCATTTTTATAGTTGGCAGAGGGACAGCTGGCAACCTCTGGCTAGCACGCCCGAGTGCTCCCGAGACCGGTGCTGTCTCCTTCAGCTGTGGTCATGTCCGAACCCCAGAGGGCTAGGTAGTGAGCTTACTGCAACTGATCAGAAAGACAAGGCACTTGACAGTTACGTTAAGGAGCTGAAGTCACTGCAGCAGTTGTAGATTTGCTAATGCCGCTGTATTTTTCTGCTCATAGCATGGACCCATTCATATGACTAATTTAGGTACAGGCTTCTCCAGTCAGAATGAGATTGAAGGTGCAGGATCGAAGCCGGCAAGTTCCTCAGGCAAAGAGCGAGAGAGGGACAGGTAAGTTAGTTGGAGCACAGTTACCTGAATCTATTCGGATGTCGTCGGTTTGCACCGTTAGTGGATGACGGTCACCGCTATGAGCTTCCATGTTCTAAACCTGTAACTTAGGGGCGCCTGCGGGGCTCAGTCTGTGGAGCATCCGCCTCTTATCTCAGCCCAGGTCTTGATCTCGGGGTTGTGAGTTCACTCCCCGTGTTGGGCTGCACGCTGGGCGTGGAATCTACTTTTTAAAAAAAATATAATAATCCATCGATCAAAGTGTAATGCAATCCTTTGGCTTAAACAAACCTTCTATTTTTTGATAACTGCTGCACTGACGGAGCATGCTGCCCCTTTCACAGTCTCGAGGCAGTCACCCTGGGCTTGGAGTCGCTCCGTTCTCGCTTATCAGGCATCTTCCTCTACTTCACTGTCTGCATCTTGGCCATTTTCCCAAGCGTGGGCAGTGACCGAAGTCTTAGCCAGGCTGTGTTTGCTACTTAGAATCCTAGACTGCTGGGGCGCCTGGGGGGCTCAGTCGGTTGAGCGTCTGCCTTCAGCTCAGGTCATAATCCTGGGGGCCTGGGCTCCCTGTTTAGCGGGGAGTCTGCCTCTCCCTCTGACCCCTCCCACCCCCTCGCTAGTGTTCTGTCTCAAAAAAAAAAAATTAATAAAAATAAAAAAAAAATAAAATGTTTAAACAAACAAGCAAAGAATCCTAGGATATTCTGGACTGAGGTGCTTGAACGGGGGGTCCAGCTGCCACCTGGTGCTTGCCTCCCCACCCCGCCCCCCGTGCAGTCTTTCCTGGGATAGGACCGGCTTCCCGAGCAGTGCACTGCTCTGGGCCGCGCGGCTGACGGCTTGCTTACAGCTCCGGGGCGCGGGCCCACTGGAGCGGGTAGGGCCGGCTGGATCTGTCTGAAAGGCCGTCCGGTTTCTCTTCTCACAGGCAGTTGATGCCTCCACCAGCCTTCCCAGTGACTGGAATGAAAGCAGAGTCTGATGACAGGAATGGGTCTGGGGCCGGAGCAGGGGGCCACGGTGAGTGAGGTGCGGCTGGGGACGCTCGGGCTGCTAAGACTGCTCCTAAGTCACTAGTTTTCCGACCTGATGTTCATTCGGGTGCTGCTCGTTCACCTGTTGAATCCAGCTTCTAAAACCTACAGGCTAAGGAAGATACTCCTTTTTCTTAGGAGGACAGTATAGAGCTATACAGGCTTTTCTTTTCAATCGAAATTTGTCTAGGAAAGTTAGTCAGCTTCCATTTTATACAAAGCACCATTAAAACCCTAGGAAATACTAATGATTGGTAGGTCATTTCCAAATTTTATTGCCTTTCTTGTCTGAATATCCAGAGGTAATCTGATACAGACTTAAGGGTTAATATTTCAGGGCGCCCGGCTGGCTCAGTCAGTGGAACATGCAACTCTTGATCTCGGGGTCATGAGTTCAAGCCCCGTGTGGGGCGTAGAGCCTACTTTAAGAAAAGATTGATTTTTCTTTGCATTGGGATCTGAGCGACATCTCTGCTCATAGCTCTTTTGGTTGTGAATGGTCAGCCTGTGGCTGTCAAAAAAATGTTGCCTCTTAGGATCCTAGAATTTAGAGGAACATGGGATCACTTACGTTCTTTGCCTGTAGTCCTAATAAAAACGAACAGGAGAAAATACATTTTTTTTCTTTTCTTAACTTCTTTTCTTTTGACTCTTTAAAAGGTGAAGTATCAGCCTCCAGAGACCCACTTGCTAACTTTCCTTTTTTTTCTTTTTCCTTTTTTTTTTTTTTTTTTTTTTTTTATTTTGTGTTTCTGTTTTCTTTCTCTGTTTTCTTACATGGTTCTGGTGGATTCACATTTGCTGATGCTGGTGCTGTTTTTCGTGTGATCTTCAACGTTTTTGGGTGACCATTGACCCTGTGACCTCAAAATGGTGTCCAACTAACCACTTACAATTAACATCTTTTTTTTATTAACGAATTTATGGTATTATCTTTTTTTTTTTTTTTTTTTTGTCTTTGGTGGGGGATGGGGTTGGGGTTGTTCTTCTCTATTCTAGATTATCCGGTCAAGAAAATGAAAACTGCAGAGAAGGGCTTCGGGTTGGTGGCTTATGCTGCAGATTCATCTGATGAAGAGGAGGAGCACGGGGGTCATAAAAATGCAAGTAGTTTTCCACAGGGCTGGAGTCTGGGGTACCAGTACCCTTCATCACAACCACGAGCTAAACAACAGATGCCCTTCTGGATGGCCCCGTAGGAAACAGCGGAACAAGAGCTTTGACCCTCGGTGACTCTCTTTAGCAATAATGCATGCATTTGATTTAATGAGACTCTGGGGCCTGTACTCGGAACCATCATGGACCTTTGCAGAAGTTAGAGATGCAGTGTCCCCTTTCTAAAGGGGTTTCATTCTTTTTTAAACATCCTTGTTTCTGCAGTGGCATAGTATCTGTTAAAATTTACTTAGAATCACAAACTTGTCTCAGAAGCTTTTTAACAGTTGGTGAAATGTGCTTGTCCAACAGAGCGTCCCAGCAGGGTCATTCCAGTATACGTTTGACCTGTCCAGCCTCTTCCACACGAATGGCCCCCATTCTGACAAAAAGAACGTTTTCTTTGTATTTTACTACTGTTTGGTCCATTTTGCTGACAACTGGTTACAAACAAAGCCTTACTATTTATTAGTGGGGAGATGATTTTAGGACCCTCCTTCCCTTTCAGCACCTTTAAAACTAAGAACAGTTCATCCCTGTTTGATTTTTGCATTCTTCTCTGTTTTGGAAAATGCAGTTTTACTAATTTAAAGCTGTTGGATATATATAGCCGGATCCTGCATAGGAAAATGGAGGGTTTTTTCCCTTCATCATGTCTTTTTATTGGGATGATCCAAAGCGGGCGTCTTCAGGCACTCTTGTCCCAGAAAGTGATTGCAGTTTTTATTGCCCTTCTCATAAGCTCCGTGTCTTCAGCTGGGCCTGAGAGAACTGCTTGATCAAAAGCTGGTCAGAACTCATCACAGAAATGAAACACGGTGGTCTGTCTCTCGCAACTGGTTGCCGCTAAAATAGAGATTTGACTGCTCACAATAGGATGGATGGTGGGCTTAGTGACTGAAACTGCAGCTTGTCCTTTTCCTTGGCATTACCTCACGGGTTTGCCAAAAGAACTCTTTTGTATCAAATATTGATGTGTGAGAGGAGGAGCTAGTCTGCTGAACCAGGAGTAGTTTGAGATACTGAACTGTCATTTTTGCACATTTGAATACTTTGCAGGCTGGCTTTGTATAAACATATTCTCTGGTTTCCTATATGTTGTAAATATTTAGACCATAATTTCATTATAAATAAATGTATAAATATTGTTTGTGGTTTCTCTTTTCTGCCTTGCACAACCCATCCATACACTGAAATTTATAAACTTCTGTTGATAAGTATATAACAAGATTATGACCCACGTAAGATATGACCCAGAGAAATAAATACATGGGTCCAGAAATTTGCATATAGTTCCCAGAGTTTGTGACTTTGCAGAGTAAAGGTTTACTTCAAAGTCCCGAGGAAAACGTGGAGAATTCTGGTGGACTCGATCCACTCTGGGACATTAGCCCTCCTTTGAGGTCAGTGGGGGACTGAAAGACACATCCTTCACAGATCTCCCCTGGGAAGGCATTCTTAGAAGGCTGGGTGGAAGCTGGCCAGCTCCTCCTAGCGCCTGCGTGCGCCCCCGAAGAGACGTGGGGGCCCCGGAGTGCCCTCGTCACTGCGAAGGCGCCTGGGAGCGCTCTGGGGTTTCTGGAAAATGCTGCGTCCCTGCTGGGGGTAGCACGTTCCTCCTCCAGCAGAACAAGCTTGGGATCTCCCGCCCTGCGGCTGGGGTCCGTGCGCCCGGGCCCGTTGGAGCCCCCGCACTGGAGCTCCGTCCGCGCTATCTCTCGGGGATTTGCGGGGTTCAAGGCACCCAGCCCCATTCAGAGTGCTCGCCCCCGCGTCCCCGACCATGGCCGCCCCTCTCATTCGCGCACGCGCACGCCCGCGAGGCGGCCTCTCGAGGAGGCGGGGCTCCAGGGGCGGGGCCAGGGGCGCGTCACGCGGCCCCGCCCCCTCGCGGTGGCGCCATCTTTCCCGGCCGCGGGAGGGGTCACAGGTCAGCGCCGGAACCTCGCGTGGGGCGGGCGGGTGGGCTAGCTGGGTGCCGGCGCGGGGGCGGGGAAGTGCGGAGGGGCCGGGGGCCCCAGGGGCCGCCTTCTGGCCTCTGTGCGGGCGCTGAGGAGGAGGCCTAAGTTGTTTTGCCATTTTTGTTTTTCTTCTGGAAACTGCAGTCCTTGCGAACGCTGTGCGGGGTCGCCCGCCCGACCTCCCGGGGGAAGGTGAGGTGGCGCCGGGTCCGGGGGGCGCGGACGGGGGGGCGCGGGCTGGGGGAGGGGCCCGGAGGCGCCGTGGGCCGGTG
>CM053618.1:973311-1041487 GCA_028646535.1 Procyon lotor | reverse complement strand
AAAAAAAAAAAAAAAAAAAAAAAAAAAAAAAAAAAAAAAAAAAAAAAAACCTGAGAAAAAAATAGTCTGTCTGTGTTGCAGCAGGGTAAATGTAGGTTAGACTTCAAGATATACTTTCTGATGGTGAGGATCATGAAGGGGAGAATAAGAGAAATTGTATTGGATTCCAGAGTAAGCCAGACTCTTTAAATTGGCGACAGTGTTTAGAATCTGGCTGTTTGGTGGAGTCGAAGGAGTGGTGGGTGGGCACATCGGGGCCACTGATGGCAGCTACCGAGAGCGTGCAGACTTCTTGGAAGTAGTTTGACAGGAGGTGAGTTCACAGTGTTTCTCACTTAATGCCTGTTTGGAAAATCTATCCAGGAATTTATAAAACATTCATTGTTGGGCTGCTTGTGGTAGCACAAAGTTAGAGAAAAAGTCTAAATGTTCAGACCTAGGAGAAATTATGGTGTATTTCTAATTGAATATATCGATTTTAGATTTCTTCTAGAGTTTAAGAAAATAAAATTACAAATTTATATATGTAACTACTTCCTGTTCCAAAAAGTTATCTTTTATTTTATTATTTTTTTAAGATTTTATTTATTTATTTGGCAGAAAGAGATAGGGAGAGAGGGAACACAAGCAGGAGGAGTGGGAGAGGGAGAAGCAGGCTTCCCGCTGAGCAGGGAGCCCAGTGCGGGGCTCTATCCCAGGACTCTGGGACCATGACCTGAGTTGAAGACAGACACTTAACGACTGAGCCACCCAGGTGCCCCAAAAAAGCTATCTTTAAAATGGATTAGAAATAGAATCACTTCCTAGGAAGGGGAGAAGGAAGCTGGATTTAGCCCCCCAACAAAATTCTGCTTGGACCCCCCCTGGAGCTGAAGGGCTGTCTTTCTGTGCAGATAGCCCCTTCACTTTTCACTTTTTGGGGCAGTTGTGGTTGTTTTCTCTGGTTACCACTGTACATTTTCTCACGTTTACATTTTTAAAGGTCACCAAGGAAGAAGGATTGGCTCTAGCCCGAGAATTCAGCTGTCCCTTTTTTGAGACGTCCGCTGCGTACCGCTACTACATCGATGATGTATTTCATGCCCTTGTACGGGAGATTCGTAGGAAAGAAAAGGAGGCAGTGCTGGCCATGGAGAAAAAATCTAAACCTAAAACGAGTGTATGGAAGCGGCTGAAATCACCATTCCGGAAGAAGAAGGACTCCGTGACCTGAAGGGAGGGTGTACGCGTTCGCCTGTGAACTGCAGGGTTTCCTCCGAGCAACCCAGTGGCCTGCCCGAGTGAGCAGGGCGCTCGCTCTTTCTGTCATGACCGCTCCTCTAAATGTAACTGATGAAGGGGTGTGCCTAGTGGGAGTCTCAGTGACGTGGGGTTGAGAATACTGTCTTTTGGCTAATTCTGATTTATTAACCCAGCAGAGCACTGTCTACTTGTAAGTTGTCACATTAGAATTTGATCTATCAATGTTTTGGGTCCTGTTCCTGGTATTAGTTCACTAGTGTCGGTTGTTCCTACCCTGGGGGAGTCTCTGAGCCCTGTGTGTTCGATGAAGCCCACGCGAGGGATTCTCTGCCGTGCGTCGCTCCGCGTCCTTTTCCACTCGGGCTCCCTGAGCCCTTCGCAGGGAAGGGCCTCGCTTCTACTCACAGGTGCTTCCTGAACACACAGCCAAAACTGTGGGAAACCAGGTTCAGGGCGTCGCTGTGGAACTGCCACCTGTTGCAGATTAGGGGCTGATGAGCTCGGGGACACCAGGCCACGGAGGGGGCGGGCGGGACCATGTTTGCAGCACGAGCCTGGCTCTTCTAGGAAGTGTGCATTCGACCCAAATGCACGGAGGTGAGGACAAGCAGAAGCGAGTGAGATGTGTGAAGGTTTCTTCTTGAAGTTATTTTGTTCTTCCTTTCAGAATTTAGCCTTTCCTTAGCTTCCAAGGCACAGGCTTTGGGAGCCATTACCGGATCACTGAACTCTTTTTTTTTTTTTTTAAAGATTTTATTTATTTGACAGAGAGAAACACAGCGAGAGAGGGAACACAAGCAGAGGGAATGGTAGCGGGAGAAGCAGGCTTCCTGCCGAGCAGGGAGCCCGATGCGGGGCTCGATCCCAGGACCCTGGGATCATGACCCGAGCTGAAGGCAGACGCATAACGACTGAGCCCCGCAGGCGCCCCTGGATCACTGAACTCTTGTTTAGACCCCTGGTTGGGACAGCTGTGGCCTTGTGCTGGTTTGGCCCCCAGAGATGGGCCGCACAGCATTACAGTGAGACGAAGTGCTTCCCTGTGCTTCCCTGTGCTCTCCGGCAGAGCAAGGATGGCAGGATGTTTCCTGGGTACTTCAGACCGACTGCATTGTCCGTAGGGGAGAGACATCAGGAGAGAGAAGACCGTGCATGAGCCTCAACATGGACGGTCACTAGGCTCCGTGCTCAGAGAAGCCTGGGGCGTGTCTGCTAACGAGCCAGCCTCGAAGCTTCAGAATTCCTGTGTGTGGAGTTTCTCATCCAAGATTTCTTTACAGGGACCTTGGGGAGTTCACCGCCCGGGGCTGTCTGAGCTTCGACAAAACTTGCCCCCCGAGAATAGCGCCTTGATGCTGTGCCTAGCTGGGGGTCTAGTGTCCTGGGAAGGACCAGCCTTGAGTGTGGGTGGTGAGTTCTCTTGTTCAGAATCAGGGTTATTTTGCTACCTGGACTTCAAGGTGTGTGGGGGTAAGTGCAGAAGTGTGAAGGGTAACGTGCAACCAGACATGAAGTGTCCTGGACAGAGTTTGTGACCATCTTAACCCTGAAGAGCGTGACCGCGACCCCTCGTAGCGCACACTGCCACTTACTGTTTTCCATCGCATGGCCGGGCCGGAGGACAGGGTCGTTGTGTTTTCCTCCTACTCAGTGTGATGTCTGTTCTAGGTTTAAAGAGAGGTGATGGTTGCAACTTTTTTAGCCAGGGCGTGGTCCCTTTTCAAACCAAATAAATCATGTTTTATGGCACTTGAGCCGTCCGCTCGTGAGAGACCCAGGATTTGAATCTGTGCAGGATAGAAGTCTGATAGGAACCGTAGCACTTTAGAGAAGCATGAAGGTAGAAGAGAAATGAAGTGTAATTCTATTTTAACAGTATTTCACCACATTTAAAGTAGCTTAGAGCCTTTTACACATTGTAATGACTTAGCTTCTCATTACCTGTGACCGGGGGAATTGTAACGGGTGTCAAGCAAGAACTTGACAGCTGTATAGTTATTCAGGATGCTCAAGGCAGCAGGGAACATTGCCAGAGAGAAAGATCTCTAAGACAGGAGAGAATTTTTACTATATATAAAGAAAGTAACAAATTTGTGTGTTTGAGCCAGTCAGTGTCCTATGTTCCAATGGTCATAATTAGCCCATTAGTATTGAGAATTCTATTCATGGTGCTAGATAGTCTGAGAGAGTATAATGTGTGTAGGTCACAGCTCTGTTCTTAGTGCTCCTTAGTGCCTAGTTTATAAGTTTATGAGCTTGTAGTTTATAAGCTCTGAAGCGTCAGGCTTATCCGGTTTGAGGGCATTAAAATCAATTGCTGCCTGGAACCTAGACATTCAGGGACACATTTGAAAGCAGCAGGACTGTTGACGCCTACACCCGGTTGTTAAGTTAGAAACTTTAGACGCTCGAGTCTCGAATGAGCCGTCAGGAGGGTGTATGTGTAACTTTATTCTGTTTTGGCAAGAACTGGTCTACTGTGATGTTTGCGGGCGGGACAAGGAAGAGCAGTCTTTCACTTCTGCACGTGTATGTGAAGACAGTTTATGTGACACAATACAGAACTTTTAAACAACTTGTTGGGCTTCTCCTTTACTTGCCTGTGCGTGGGTGGAAATGCTTGGGATCCGTGCACAGAGGTCATTGTAAGAAACTTTAATACCGTGAGATTTTGTGTTCTGGAAAATACTGACTCAGAAATGTGAGTGCCCGGCGTGTGCAGAACACCTGTGTGCGGGGCGTGCCACGGAGCGCCCCTCGTTCAGAGGCTCTGCGCTCTTGGGCAGGCGGACAGCCGCAGGGGATGAGGCGCCGCGGGGCCGCTGCCGGAGGGTCCGACCTCCGAGGGGCGGGGGTCTGGTTCCCTGTCCTGGCTCCGGTGGCCGGGGCGCTGGGGGGCTCGGGGTTTGGCGGGGCAGAGCAAACTGGGGTGGGGAGCCGGGCAGGTGCCGAGCAAGCCCGCGGAGACCCCGACACGTGCGGAGAGGTGGGGGGTCAGGAGAAGCCCGTTGAGGAGGATGCGCATTTGCCACCTGATCAAGGGTTCACGCCGTTTTAGGTGTGGACACTACACGTGAGAGCGTGGCTGCTTTGCAGGAAGGCCATTGCTTTTGTGTCACCGCTCGAGACGGGCACCGGCGTTTGTGGGGCGGCCTTCATTTGGACGGGAACGGGGGGATGTTTTTGTGTCGTCGTTACTCGTGCCGAGCAGGCCGTGACGGTCAGCGGGTGGCAGAGGGGCTGAGCGCTAACGGGAGAGCGGGCCGATCAGGAGATGCGGAGTTTAACCCCGATGGAATAATAGAGAAGTTCAAAGCGAAGTGATTTCTGAAGTTTCTGAATACTTCTAGTATGAATTGTTGATTTTCTTAAAAAAAAAAAAAATCTATAAATTGAAGAAACTCCTGACAAGTAATTGGTAGCGTTGCTCCTTTTCCAAACTTCCTGGGAAGGATGACAAAGTCAAAGCCCTTTTAGGGGTCCCTGTTAACTCGCACGAGCACTTGGCTTTAAGAGATGGTTCGGTACTAAAAACGGATTTGCAGTCATCCTGGATTTGCTCCGCTTCAAAATAAAGTTTGTAATCAAGCCCCCCCCCCCAGGGGGGCCTCAGTGGGTTGTGCGTTTGACTCTTGATCTCGGCTCCGGTCATGGTCTCGGGGGCGCGGATGGAGCCTCCAGTTGGGCTCTGCGCTCGGCGGGACGTGTGCTTAGGGTTCTCGCCCTCTGCCGCTGCCCCTGCCGCTCAGGCCCGCGCGTGTGCCGTGTGCGCTCTCCAAGGTGAGATGAAATCGCTAAAGTTTGTGTTCAAGCTATGTTCATACGTTCGTCTGCTCGGCTGGAAATGAAACTTGTGGCCTCACGGGGAAGTAGTTGGAGGCCTGAGTTCTCGGATAAAGATCCTAGCCCTGACCTCACCTACCTCTAAAGGCTTTGGCTGCACAAGTTCTTTTTTTTTTTTTTTTTTGAGATTTCATTTATTTATTTGACAGGGACAGATCACAAGCAGGCAGAGAGGCAGGCAGAGAGAGGGGGGAAGCAGGCTCCCCACTGAGCAGAGAGCCCGATGCGGGGTTCGATCCCAGGACCCTGAGATCATGACCTAAGCCAAAGGCAGAGACTTTAACCCACTGAGCCACCCAGGCGCCCACTACACAAGTTAATTTTGTCCTTCTCTTCTGCCCACTGAGAATTGTGTTAAATAATTAGGTATAGCATTAAATTAGAATAATTAAGAAAATAGTGTATTTGTATTTTACTCAGTTTTTGACAAGTTTTCCTCCGTGGAAGTTGGAAGCGGAGTTTTGCTGCTCTTCCTTGGTTTGCGGGTTACCTGGGGCTCAGTGCTGTGCTCTTCCCATGTGGCCGGGTTGCACCCGCATCGGTGCAGAAAGCGAGGGCTGCCTCAGCACCCGCCCGCAGAAAGCACCTTGTCCTTCTATGAGCAGCGTTGGCTTGCTGCTTGAGTGATACACAGGACCAAGCATGGTCTGGAAGGCGGGATGGATTTTAGATTTTCGGAAAATGCAGCCAGACAGCATAGGAGAGTCAAGTGTACTTGGAGCCTCGCAGACCTATTTCCCTTCACCGTCCAGGTGGTTGGAGCTGGGCCGGGGCAAGCTTCTTTAGGCTACAGGAGTCAGTGGGCAGGACGAAGCCTCCTAGCATGTGGTTTCTGCTCCCAGGGGTTACGGCGGATCGGGAGGGCAGGGCAATTCATAGGCAACCTAAAAGCATGTCACATTGACCAATTAAAAGAAAACAGAAAGATTCGGATTAAGTTGGTAGGTAGAATTAGGCCATGTAGATGTCTCGGTAAGCGGTGACGCGTGACTCGGAACCACAAAGTCGAACACGCGGTGCGTGGGTCGGCTCTAGCACGGGACTGGAGAGTGGGACAGTCAGGACTGTCCTGGGGGAGGCGGGGTGAGCACCCGCAGGACACCCGCGGGGGCCGGGCTGAGTATGCGTGGCTCCCAAGTGCCTGGCTGCTCTGGATCCAAAACAGCCGAGAGCGGTTCTGGGCTTTTTTTCTCCTTAAGCTCTGGAGATTCTGATTTGATGAATTCTGATGGGATCCAGGAATCTGTACTGAATCCCAGAGGATCGTGATGGCAGACATGCTGCCTTGAGCGAGCTAGATGCTGAGTGCCCGGTGTGGGATGCTGACGGGTGGCCGTCACCAGAGGCGGGAAATGGGAGCGGCTCTGCCGGAGCATCGAGGGGCGGGGAGCGCTGAGAGTAAGAGGTAGGAAGATGCAGGGCGAAACCAGGACCGTGGCTGGGGACAAGCAGGAAAAGCAAACTACCTTGTTAGGAAACCCCTGGATAGAGCAAAGGACGGTGAAGTCGTGGTGTTTGAGGGATGCTGAAATTTCCAATCACCTTTTAAACATGAGTTGGCCTGGAGGCAAAATTACTGGAATGTTTTAGCTTTGTCTATAGTCTTTGCTTAAAAAAACTCAGCACACGTGATCCTACCATTAAGTCACCCAGTTTTTCGAACAAAAGCTGTTGGGGTGGGGACGTGTCATTTCCTGCCCTTCCCAGAGCTGGTTGTTGCTAATTTTATTGCAGTTTGTTCTGAGCCAGAAAATCTCTAGCTTCACAACCACCGCCGCCGTCAGATGCTTTCCCCAGTTTGCTCACACACCAGTGCTTGGTGGGGAGGTGAGCTCACGTAGGTGCTCAGACGCGGTGTGATCCAGTACCTCTGCGAGCCGGGAGGGCGCAGCGGCGCCTGCAGGTTGGTCCCGCCCAGAACCCCGCGGCCACGCTCGCTCGGTGCCGATCCCAGACCGCCTGGAGCTCCTGGAGCTCGTGTGGGACCTCAGCTCAGACACGCCCACCGAGGCCAGCCGCCACCAACTGGTGAGAACAAGACTCCGCTCTGGACCAGACTTCTTTGGAAACACAGGTCAGTAATAAGAAGGAAGAGGCACAGATGTTTTGTGTTTGCTATAGATCTGCTTCCTAGACAGTATTTTGTTCTCTGCCTGTCTTCCTTCATTCCACAAACCTTCATTGAGCGCCTGCTGGATGCCAGGCGTTGTGTTGGATGTTGGGAACTCAGCCGTGGGGATAACAAGAACGCAGGTCTTAGCAGCTCAGTTCTGTTCTGTGGGGACCTCTGATTTTTTTTTTTTTAATTTTTTTTTTTTTAGTAAGCTCCACACCCAGCGTGGGGACTCGAACTCACGACCCTGAGATCAAGAGTTGCGTGCCTACTGAGCCAGACGAGCGCACCAGTCACCTCTGCTTCCGAGGTGCACAATCTCACGTCGGAGATGCGGATTGAGTGGTGGAGAATGGGGGTCGGGGTAAGAGGACATGTAGGAGTTCCCGCTCCCTGGTGAACGATGCAACTTGGAAAAATGCCAGACAGGAGACTGATTTGGTGTGAGCGAATGTCAGTCATGAAAATGTCCAGTTTCGGGAGCCTACGACTCTTGATCTCAGGGTTGTGAGTTCCAGCCCTGCGTTGGGTGGAGAGATGACTTAAACTTAAAAAAAGTTCTCAACTTTCTGAAAAATTATGCACTATGGCTAAACTCATTTGCTCTTGAATCATTTGTTTTTTTAAGATTTTATTTGGGATGCCTGGGTGGCTTGGTCATTAAGCGTCTGCCTTCAGCTCAGGTCTCAATCCCAGGGTCCTGGGATGGAGTCCCACGTCGGGCTCCCTGCTCGGCGAGGAGCCAGCTTCTCCTTCTCTCCCTCCCTCTGCTCGTGTTCCCTCTCTCGTTGTCTCTGTCAAACAAATAAATGAAATCTTTTTTTTTTTTAATTTTAAAATTAAAATTAAAACTTTTTTAAATTCTTAAATAAAATTTATTTGAAATAAATTTTAAAAATTTATTTTATTTTTAAAATTAAAAAAAGATTTTATTTATTTGACACCTAACAAGTGAGCCGCCCAGGCCCCCTGCTCTGGAATCATTTCAAGAGGACCCCAAGTGCTAGGCTGTCTTGTGAAACCACGAGAGGTACGGGAGGTAGATGCGGGCGGCGGCTCTTCTCTGGCGTCCGGGTGGACAGGTGCTGGAGGAGGGGAACCCGTGTGGCCCCCGTTTGCTGCCCGCCCAGCACCCATCCCTCCTTCCAAAGGAAATGACGTTTCCTTCCAGAAGCCCCCGGTCCAGGGCGGTCTGGCAGACTCTGCCATCCTCCTCGCCTGGTGCTCAGCGGGGACCACGTGGCCCATTTTGGACCAGAGATGAGAGGAGAGAACAGCTGGAGGCATCTGGGGGATGCTTTACCTTCTTGGTCTGGGAGCGGCCCAAGCAATCTCTTCTTTTCCCCTGGAAGTGGTCCTACAAACATCATAAGACCTTTAGGGTTAAGTGGATATCACGAGTCAGTGCGAGTCCCCAAGCCCCCGGGCCTTCACAGTGTTTGGACCTTTTGCCAGCACCGCCGCAGCCGGCCCCGCCCGTGGACGTGCGAACCAGTGTGTGTTCTTGGTGTTTGAGCCAATTTGAATTGGGTTTCCTGTTAATCGTGGACAAAAGCATCCTCACTGAGTGCCGAGATACTCTTGCCATTGTCGTGTGGCCGTATTATTTTTCTTGATTTGCCACCTAGAGAAAGAGCAGTGTGTAAACGGACGCCCAGACTGCGTCACCCACAAGCTCGCGGACAGCAAGACGCACTGAAGCCGGTGAGGTTCGCCGGGAGACCGTGCCTTCTGGCTTCTGTGAATGGGGACTTTATTTTATGCGTTTTCTACAGTGACTCAGTGTGACGCAGCAAGGAAAAAATGCACAGGAAATAGGACTAGAAGACAGAAGTTTGGGAAGGTTCTGGAATCCCGACTGAGTTTTTTCCTTTTTTCTATTTTCCAATTTTTGTATAATATGCTTATTATATTACTTTGTCATTTAAAAAAGTCCTTTTAGTTCCTTCACTGAAACCTTACAGGAGTAGGGCTTCCTTTCCTGCTTCCAGAAGGGAAACGGGTACCCTCAGGGAGGGCGATCTCCACGGGACAGAGGTAGGACAGGTCCTAGACTGTAGGCCGTGCAGGGGTCCTGAGAGCACCCGGGACCTGCCCCCGAGGGCCTGTGACTGCGCACTTACCGGTGGGGTCCTCTGTTGGCGCCGGGGTAGTTGTTGTGCCCCAGCCCGGGCCCACGCTCACAGACAGATCTTGGTTAGGACTGAGGGAGAGAACGGAACGAGCCCTCTCGGCATTGCTTTGGGGTATAAATATTTGTGATGACACGGGCAGGCTAACGAGCACTGAGCCCTGGTCTTAGGAGTGACCGTGTGAGAGGAAGACACAAGGACTAGAGAAAGAACTCTTAAGTCTGGATCCTGGAATCTGTGTTTTTTTTCGTCCAGTAATCTTTACACCCAGCGTGGGGCTTGAACTCACGACCCTGAGACCCAAGAGTCAAAGGCTCCCCGGACTGAGCGGGCTAGGCACCCCTTGGGATCTGAATTTTTTGGGGGGGGGTGTGGGGATCACACTGGGAAATGTGCCCTGAATCCTCCTGTTGGAGTCTGAGCGCCGACCTTGCTCAAGGTCACCCAGCTCCCAAGAAAACCATGCCCGTGCGCCTGCGTGTTTAATGTGAGTCAGTCTTTATTTTGCAGTCGTGTGAGGCATTAGCAAAGTCCACATACAAGAGAGCATTACATAGTGTAGCTTAGTATTACAGCATTATGAAGTTCACACGATTCATGTTGGCTTTTCCGTTTTTTTTTTTTAATTTGACACATTTATTTTGAGTTTCCTTTTTTTTCTTTCTTTTTTTTTTTTTTTGTAACAAGAGAGGACACAGGTAAAGAAAGACGACCACATCGGAGAAGGATCCTGGTGCGGGCAACGTCACTAGCGGCCACAAGAAAAGCCCTGCCTGTCCCCTGCCCCGAGCAAGCCGCTCCCGCCCCACCAGCGTGGCTGCTCTGTCTGCTCTCGTAGCCAGAGCCCGGTCCTGAGCCCGTGCACCTTGGCCGGACTCCACTGAGAAGAACCAAAAGGAATAACTCATAAAGGGACTTTTGCTATTGAGAAAACTCTCGTCTTCCCAACGGAATCAAGATACCCACAGAGAAGGCCCAACTCTTGGAAGATCCAAAGTGACCGATCCCTGACCCATTCCTGACCACGAGTGCCTTGTGCAAAAGCGCGCGTGCGACTCTCTTGTCTTTCAACCGACTCTCGGGGGGAGGCCTTGCCCTGGGCCGACCGCTGGTCTGGGCGGGGCCGCGTGAAAGCCAGAGAGACTTGGGGACGGCAAAGCCAAGGGCGCGAGGGGTCAGGCGTGAGGTAGGAGGGAGGAGCCCTGTGCTGTCTGCCGGTTCCCACCCTGTCGCCTGGCCACCCACCGCTCCACAGCCGCGGGGGACGGGGGAGAGGGGCAGGGGAGGCGGCGTCCCAGACCCCGGCCGGAGGAGCTGCCCAGCCGCACTCAGCAGGGCAGACCAGACTATCTCCACCTGTTGGCTTTGCATTGTTTCTGGGAAGGAAACCAAAGCGGGTTGCTCAGCGATTTCTGATCTTGAGACGTTAAGGCGATGAAGAGGAAGCATTTAAGATTTTTTCCTAATGGGGCTTCAGAATGCTCCTGTCAGATTTACATTAAACTATCTCAAAATGCATTTTTAGAAAACAAAAATTATTTTCTTCTACGTATGATACAGTATTTACATTCCATGGAGTATAGGATGGAGCGGGCAGGGTGGACACTGACGGGATGGGGACTGGATGAAGGGTGTGGGGCGGGGGCAGGGAGCGGGGACAGGAACGGAGTGGGCTTTGTGCCTGCTCAGAACTGCTCGGCCCTGCTCGGAATCCAGGTCTTAAAGAAGAACAGCAGAAGGATGCAGGGAGCAGACGGGCCTTAAATGCACAGGAACTAAGAGAAGGTGGCGGCCGCATGACTCCGTCTGCAGACACCCAGCCCTCGGACGCAGGTCGGGCGGGGTCTTGGCCCGGCCTCGGCTCCGGCAGCTGCTGACCCGAGCCGCTCGGCCGCCGGCAGATCAGCCCGGACGCGCTCGGACTGCGGCCGGGCCCGGCCCCCGACGGGGCTCGACGGGAGAGCCGTGCCGACCAGGGGTCCGGAGAGCCCGGCGCCCCCACCGCAGGAGGGGACGGAGCCGCGTGCTTCCTGCAGCCCCTCGCCGGGTCTCGGCGCTAAAACCCAGCAGTAAGCAGTCCGTTCTGAGGGACAGGACGGGAGAAAGGGGTCCAGGTTACCTTGACTACGCATGAAGTCCCATTAGCTCACGTCTTGAGTTCGAAGAGCCACAAGTGAGAACTTTAAGGAGAAAGAGTAATTTCTGAAGGCCCTTTTCCTTGGGGAGCAAAACCATCTCCTCTCAGCTACCTGAGAAAACTGTAAAGCTTCTCATGGGTCAGCATTTCTGGAAAAATAAAGGCCAGTTTGACCCTTCACACCGACAAATGGCCGTCACTCGGCCGGGGAGCGGCCGCGGGCGGCGGAGGCGCCCTTCTGCCCGCACAGGGGAGGCCGCCCAGCGCCGGGGAGGCCCCGAAGCTCTCGGAGAGAGGACACCCGAGCTCCTGCCAGCGGCCGTGTGCACGTGCTCGGCCGCAAGCTAACCCTGGGCCGCCCGCGGCAGCAAGAACCCCGCGCCCCCAGTCCTCTCTCCCCTGCACGCCCGGCCTCCTCCGACCACCTTCGTTTCTCGGCTCACGACAGACCCCTGGACCCTGAGCTCAGAGCAGAGCCGTCCGAGGTGGGAGGGGGACCCCACGGGGACGACGAGGCGACGAGATTCTACGTGAGCAAAACAACACCTTCTGCAGAGCTGGGGGCGGGAGTCACTCTCCAGAGAAGCCCCGTGGAAAAGAGGCCAATTTCAGGGAATCAGCAAATACAATTCGGCACAAAACACAATTTTCATGGATCAAAATCTGTAACTTGATATTGGCAGTTAGGCTAATTTCTTCAGTTTGTATTAGACATGCAAGTACAAGGTTACATGGTTATATATAGACTTAGGAGGCCTTTCCCTCTCTTTCTCCCCATTAAAAAAAAAAAAAGGATTTCTAGTGCCTTGCAAAGGAGACGAGTCGTCATTGCTAAGACCTGATCTGCAGCTGTGGTCATGTGGGGTGTCCTTTGTGTTTTGTAAGAAATCTTCTACAACTAAAATGAGGTTCTGAGCCCGCTCCTGTGTGGCATCTCCGTCCCCACCAGCCTGCCTGGCCCGGGGGGCGCGGGGGGGACTAGTACTCGCTCAGACTGTGCCACTTGGCCACGGGCTTGCGGGGGCTCTGGCACACCTCCGTCCAGTGCTCGGCGCCGCTGCTGGTGACGCTGTGTGCCCCCAGGATCAGCCTTCCCACGACCTCGTTCTTGGTGGTGCGGTCGAAGTCGATGACCAGGAACTCGATGCTGACATCGGGCAGGAGATCGGGAGGGATGTCGTAGACGAAAGACTCGTTGAAGACGGGGTTCAAAGTGCACTTCTTCACGTGGGTTTTCTTCTTGGCGATGCGCTTTCTGCCGTAGTAGACATTCACCTTGACATAAGGATCTGGGGCCACAAAGAGAAAAGGGAGACAGGCCCATGACACGGTACCCCCTGGAACGGTGGCCTCACGGGGGTTTGGGGGGCACTCCTCTCCACCATGCTGGCCTCTCACGCGGGGTCTCCAGGGACTGTGCACCAAACACACTCCCGACTTCGGGTGGGTTCTGCCGGGCCCGGGGAACCAGGCGGGGACACAGCAGAACTTCCCCAAGTCAGGAACAAGGAAAGCCCGTGACACTGGGTAGTGTGTTCTCCAGGGTGCAGGGACTCACGGAGGTCCGCGGGGTTTTGGAGACATCGGTCTCCCCTGCAGCAGGGGCTCAGCGCTGGCTCGCACCCGGCTCCGGACGCCTCACCGAACGTCCCGCCCTCTCTGCCCCCCACCCAGGGGCACCTCCCGCGCTGGGGACAGCTCCAGCCCATGACCAGGGAGGGCACGAGTGCAGAAGAGCAGGCGGGGACCGGGGGTCACCGGGGGTGCAGGCGTGGGGCCGGGAAGCCCGAGGCAGGTTGAGGTAAATAGCTGCTACCTGAGAGGCCGGTGATGTCCATTTTGGGCAGGTGTCGGGCTTTGAGGACCACCACGGTCAGTCTCTGTGCCACGGGCTGGTAGGACAGAGACACCTGGAGCTCCCCTCTGCTGATGCACTTCTGCGGAGAGGAAACAGCAAGTGAGCGTCCTGGGGGGTGGAGGGCAGCAGGGGTGCGGGGGCCAGGGCAGAGGGGCCGCACAGTGCCATGGAAGCCTGAGGGGTGCACATAAAACCAGTACCAGCCTCGGAGCATCAAGAAGGCTCAATAGGGGCGCCTGGGGGGCCCAGTGGGTTAAAGCCTCTGCCTTTGGCTCAGGTCATGATCTCGGGGTCCTGGGATCGAGCCCCACATCGGGCTCTCTGCTCAGCAGGGAGCCTGCTTCCCCCTCTCTGCCTGCCTCTCTGCCTGCTTGTGATCTCTCTCTCTGTCAGATAAATAAAATCTTAAAAAAAAAAAAAGAAGGCTAAATAAATTGAAATGGGTAAAATTTTACCTGCGCCAGCACCTAGAGAAGCAAGTTCCCCCCGGGGCCTCATTGGGTTCTTGCGGTAACAGAGACTGGATGGCGGGAGGCAGGGGACCTCAGCCCCTGGCTTGGGGCAGGTTCCCGAACTTCCTGACGACGGGGCCTCCGCTCTGCACGGGGAGCGTGCCCCCGGCTCTGCCTGCTGCCTGCGTCCTGTCCGGCCCAGCTGGCTTCCTCCCTACCACCCAGAGCTTGGGGCTCCCCTCTCGGAATCTTATTCTAGGCTCTGCTTGGGAACGGAAAAAAACTCTCCGGCCTCCAAGGACATTTTAAGCAATATTTGGATACGTGCTAGGTGCTGGGGGTCCGGAGCTGATGGGACCTGGCTCCTTTTTGTTTTTCTTTCTCGCTTTTTCATTTTTTCCTATTTTCTCTTCCTCTTTTTTTTTTTTAAATTTTAAGTAGTCTCTATGCCCAACGTGGAGCTTGACCTCACAGCCCTGAGACCGAGAGTTGCACGTTCCGGCGACTGAGCCGGCCGGGGGCCCACGATCTGGTTCCTGCCCCCAAGGAGCTTACCAGGCCCAGAAGAGACCGACAGAAACACCCCCCCCTCCCCCGCATCAGAGCAGTAGGAGCCCGGCTGAGTGCTGTTGGGGGACCCCAGGGGCGACTTGCTGGCTGGCCTCCGGGCTGAGTGTGCAAAGGTGAGAAGGAGTCCGTGAGGCGACGTGTGCAGGGAGGACTGGTCAGGACGGCAGCAGGAATGCCCGCTATAGGAGCACTGGGCCCACTGCGTCCCGGGAATGGTGGGGGGGAGGTGCTGCCCTTGGGATGCTGGGGGGGGGGGGTGAGGGGGAGGGGTTGAAGACTAGTGTTGTAGTGTCTCAGGCCGAGGCCGGACCGGAGCAGAGCGAGCATGGGGCTCGGGAAGAGCTCACTGGAGTGGAGGGCAACTTCTTGTGTTTCTAGGTTACTTTTTTTATGTTTCTTTTGTTCCCTCCCCTTCTTTAATTTTGAAAATATTTGGGGCGCCTGGGGGGCTCAGTGGTTAAGCGTCTGCCTTCGGCTCAGGTCATGATCCCGGGGTCCTGGATGGAGCCCCGCATCCCTGCTCAGCGGGGAGCCTGCTTCCCCCTCTGCCGCTCCCCCTGCTGTGCTCACTCTCTCTCTCTGTCAAATCAATAAATAAAATCTTTTAAAAAGAAATAATTCAAAAACAGTTTTGTGTTTCTGGTTTGTCAAGCAGGGATGAGGCACGAAGAGTGGAACCAAAAGGAGGTGGGTTTCCAGGGATGTTGGACGAAATACGTAAATTGGGGACAAAAGTGCCCCCAATAACAACTCTTACTCCTTGTAGTCCTCAAAGCCCCAGGGGAATATCACTTGCTCCGGGAAGCGTTCCTGGATTGAACAAGAGCAGACCGCACTCGCGCCGGCCTTCCATATGCCACACACGCATAAAATGACTTCTGGTGAGTCTACTTGGTGTTGGCTGGAAAGGGGGGGGCTACCAGCAACAAGCACCCCCCTGGGGGGAGGGGCCTGTGCTCAGACATGGACAGGAAGTCACTGGAGTAGCTGGTCAATGAGCAGCAAGGAGAGAGGCCCCCGTGTCTGTGCTTTGATGACAGGCCCATCGCATCTCAAGGGATGAAGCCGTACTAATATTTCACGCGGTTCAGAAACTTTCCTGAGGCTCTATTTCATACCAGGAACGTACCGAGATGTCTCTCGTAGGGCATAAAATGACCACAATGTAAACTTAGCCTTTAGCTTTTTGAAATTGATGTCCCAAAGGGAACAGACTTGAGAAAAGATTTTCGTGGCTTTTCTCTGCTAGATTGGAGGCCCACGTTTCCTCCTTACCCGTTGCAGAGATGACGTCAGCTCCCAATTGCGTGCACGGGAAGCCCCCTCAGCCACTGCACATGCACGTACAGAACTTTAGATACAGAAGAAGGGTAAAGGGGAAACTTGATTTGAAGAACAGAGGGTTTTTGAGGGGCGCCCGGCTGGCTCAGTCAGTGGAACATGCAAGTCTTGATTGTGGGTTGTGAGTTCGAGCCCCACACTGGGTGTGGAACTTACTTAAAAATAAATTAATAAATTAATTAAATAAACCTGATCATTAAAAACAAAACCAAACCCAAAGAGTTTTATTTGTTTAAAAAAAAAAAAGGCACTGACTATAAAATTATAGCTTGATTTCCTAATTGTTTGGTTAAAACTGTGTTTTGTAAATTACCCATTGGGAAGATAGCAAAATCATCACAGTCCGTATCCCCCAGCTCCTTCCCTCACTTTGGGAAAGTGGACAACTCTTGCTCTTCTGATAATTTTCTCCCCTAAAGTCACCCCTCAGGCAGTTGCTTTCCACCTGACCCTCCCTTCGCCTCTGGCCATTTCTCAGGGCCGGTCTCACCACCCGAATGCCCAACGCTGCTCTTATTCTGCACCGAAGCCCAGACTCACGTCCCCTCCCCCGCTTCTCTCTCCACCCAATTCCCACCACAAGTAGCATCATCAATGGTTCTTTCTCAAGGGCTCTTTGTCCCGGGCTGGGAGCGGGCTCCCTTTCCCAGCCCCCTGGCCGCGGAAGGCAGAAGCACAGGGGGAGAAAGGGTCCTGTCCATGCCTGAAAGAGCTGGGAGGTCTGCTCTCAGGCCTCGGGCTCCGGTCTCCCTCGGGGAGAAGAGGAGGTGCAGAGGTCTCGAAGAAGACACGCAGGTGGAGGAAGGGCCCCGGTGAGCCTCTGTTCCCTGTGACCAGCAGAGCCCCCTGCAGAGGGCCTGTCCAGCCCCACAGCCTTTGCACGAAGCAGGCCCGCACGCCCTCAGCACACCTTCGCTGGGGCCAGCATCCCGAGGGCCACCTCCCCACGGATCCCAGTCACGGGAAAACAAGAGAAGCAAACACCGCACTGCTCAGTCATAGCCCTCATGTTCTCCCCAGGATGTAAGCACAGCTCCTCTCTTCCTCGCTCATTTCTTTTGAGTCCCTTTGGGCTCCACTGCGGGACCTCTCAGATTCCTCACCCATCTGAGAGTTTAAGAATCCTGGTGATTCCCATGACCGTTGTCTCAGGCCATCAACGCGGCCCAGGAAAGATAGGAAGTGATTCAGAAAACAGTGACCTGAAGAAATTCGGGGTGCTCTAACAATGCTGCTCGATCCCCTTGCCAGTTACTATGGTCTTTATCCCCTAGCCCTCCTGGACGCCTCCCTTCTCCTCCTGCGGTATTTATCAAGGGAATGTAAATTCGGGTTAATTTTTACCCAAGGGGCGGCTGGCTCACTCAACCGAAAGAGAAGAGAATCTTGATCTCAGGGTTTTGAGTTTAAGCCCTACGTTGGACGTAGAGCATACTTAAAAAAATGTCTATCTGAATAAGATATTAGAAAAAATGCTGCTGCTCAAGGAAAAAAAACCTAGTTCTTGAGATCAGAGATCTCAAGAGAGATCAGAAATTTGGGGCATTGTAGAATGTATACTGGGACCTTTCCCTAATAATCAAGGCTTAATTTCTAATGCTTCCTGTCTTGTATGTTCATAAGTGCTGAGAGCGCTCTCAACAATCCCATTAGTGTTCCCAGTCCAGCCCAGAGGAGACCTAGAGAGACAGCGATCGTTGGCCCAGGGAAAGGAGTGACATGGGAGGGTCAGACAGGATGAGCAGCCCAGGCTTCTTCAGCTGGACCGCAGTGGGTAATGGAAAGGACAGGGGGTGATTTTTCTGCAGAGGAGGGGAAATGCAGTTGCGGGTGTGTTATGGAGACAAGTGCAATTCTCACCAGCCCCCTGCCCCGCCCCCAGGCCTCTGGGCGGGAGGAGATAATTTGGCCCCAGAACAGAAGGGGATGCCTTCCAGGGACCAGAACCAGCTCTCTACAGAGTGTGGAGTGGTTCCGCGCAGCTCTACCTGGTGAGCCAAGGGGAGATCAGAGAGGACAGACTCTTGGCGTGGCAGGGAGGACCAGGGGAGACGGGCAGAGGCTGCACCGCAGGGAGGCTTGGGGACCAGTGGCCAGACCAGCACGGTGACGGCCAGGGCCCTGCCCCTAGGTGCCGGCTCGGAAAACAGGCTGAGGACGTCCAGGAGGCTGGACGGCGCAGGACCGCACAGCCTCTGTGTGTCCTGTCTGGGCCTCTCCCCGGGGATGTGCTGCTAGGATCCTCGCCCTGGCCTGTCCCTCCTGAAGGGAGTTAATAAAGTGGAAAGAAACTCAGCTCTTGCCAAGAGCCCCTGGCGGTTCAGCAAATGCCATTGTCTGTGCTCCCTGGCCGGTGTCCTGGGTTTGAGGCTGTTTTGTTCCCAGCCCAAATCAGTCCCTTTCCTGGCCCGTCTCTTCCCAGCTGCAGCTTGGCACAGAGCCATCGCCTGCCTTTGGCTTTGGGTTACGAGAGCGAGAGCCGTCTGGGGGCGTCCAGCCAGTTGGGGCTCCAGCAAGGCGGGGGCCCTGGGGAGGGACGGCGCAGGCAGCTGGAGGAAGGCAGGTGGTGGAGTGTGTGGAGCTGCTGGGAAAGGGGGTCAGGGAGCTGAGAGGGCTTGGCAGAACCCCGCGGAACTCCAAGGCTTGGCGGGTGGGGGGAAGGGGCTGGAGTGGGATGAAAACAGGTCACTGCCAGTGTCTGCTGGGGCTTCTGACCCCAAGCCCAGAGGATACGAGAGCCCTTGCTGTGCTGGACTCGAGGATGGCTCCTTGTGTCCTGGCCTTGGACCCGTGCTTATGCCCTGACCAAAGCCCTCTGACGCTCTGGAAACGCCTGGGCTTCCAGGCCACTGCGAAGCAGAGCTGGGTGAGCCCCATGGCAGCTGTGGTTCACTGGGCAGGGGACAGGGGCCTGTGACACGCTCCGAGGGGCAGAGCCCCCGGCAGAGGGTACACCCTGTGTCTGGAGCTCACTGCACACACAGCCCCTACTGGCCCGGAAGCCTCTCTCGTCCGGTTCCGAGCCCCCTGCCTCCCCAGGGAGTCCAGCGTGGGCTTGCAGGCGGGCACCGGTAGGTGGGCACGGCCTGTGAGCCAAGGATCATCTGCAGGATGTGCGGTAGTTTTCAGTGGTTCTGACGTCCTTTCCGAACTCTCCCCTCCTTCTGCACTAACGCAGGCTCCCCTGCCTTCCTTTACTTTGTCAAAAGCAGAACATAAACGTCTGTGAACCACATACACCTCCCGGGGACCAAGCCTCACTAAGAGTAGAAACAGTGGCAATTAGTCCCGCTAATGGCAGGGGTCCGATTTCTTGGAGGGTCGCTGTGCGTGAGGGGCCGTGCGAATGTATCCTCCTGCTTCATTCCTGTGGAACCTGAGATCAGAGTTGCTAAGCCGAGCTCAGGGAGCGGGCGGGATCTGTATTCAAACTCGGTTTTGACTTTGAAGCCCCTGTCATTAGCTACTCACGCTGTACCTTGAAACAGGAATGAAAGTCTGAATTTGAAATGCCAGCAACCCCACTCTGCGCGGTCTCTCTCCCCCAGGGAAGTCAAGGCCCTCAAGGGCAACAAGGCGCCAGACACGTTGTCTCCTCTAGCCCTCAAGCCCTCCGAGGAAGACGGTATCATCAGCTCCATTTCCCAGATGGGGAAACAAGCCTAGGAGGGTTCCGTGCCTCTCCTGTGCCCCTCGGCCGGGAAGTGGTGAGCTGGGGCGAGAGGTCAGCCCGTGCGGCCAGAGCACTCAGCGGACAACCACACTGCCCGCCCCCAGTCGTGTAAGAAATGTGTGAACTCAGGGGTGTGGGGGCATGTTTCTGGCACCCCCGAAATTACAACTCAGGAGCCCGAGCTGGCCCAGTGGGGAGAAGAAGGCAGGAGGGCGAGCTCTCATTCCCATCTGAATTTGGAGGAAAGGCCATGGGAAGACCCCTACGTGACCTGGTTGGGGCCGGAGAGGGACGCTGGGGGCAGACTTACTGAAGCCCCAGCCTGGTTCACTGGAGGGAGATCACACACGACTTGGGAGAAGAAACTGGCCCCCATGTCCTGGTCTAGGACTGGTGGGGACGAGTCTTCCTCCATGTAAGCTGGGCTCAGCATCAGGACACCAACCACAAAGTGAGATTTCAGACGCTGCCCAGCTGTCCGTCTGTCCTCGAGAAGTCCCTTTTGGAGGGGGCCCTCCGTCCCCCTCCGGCCCCTCCCTGCCCCCCACGCATCCCCTGCCCTTCCATCTATTTCCCGAGATCTCATCTCCACCGACCCACCGGCCCTCCCCGACGCACGCTTTCGCCTCACCTGGATGTTCCTTTTGGTGATGTCTCTGGTCAGCTGCGCCTTGCCTGTGCTGGGGTCCACGCCAGCCAGCGGCACCATGACCTCCCCGATGACGTCGTCCCGGGAGAAGCGATCGAAGCTGAGCACGAGGAAGTGTAGCACCAGGTCCTGCAGCTGGCTGTACGGGATGCCGTAGAAGGTGAAGGTCTCATCGAACACGGGGTCCAGCGTCTTCCGCAGCACTCTGGTCTTCACCCGGTGCCGCTTGTCTGGGAGGATGGTCATTTTGATGTAGGGGTCAGAGCCCTGGGTCTGCTCGTCCATCACCGGCAGCCCGTGGGCCTCCTGGATCGTCACCACCAGGGCTTTTTTTGGGAAGTTATAGTCCACGGAGAAGGTGAGGGTGCCCAGCATGACGTCCTCCTCCGGAGATGACGGAGACGTGGTTTTGCTCTCCCCGGGGGTCAGGCTCGCAATGGGGCTCCTCAGCTCTTCCCCGTAGTCCACCTTGATGGGTAACTGGTCTATAGAAGAGCCAGAGGCAGGGCCCCTGGGACCTTGCTCGGGGCCCAGCAGGCCGGCCTCGGCCGCATCCACCAGCACGCTCCCGCGCCCGCCTTCCCTCCCAGGGCCATCTTTGTCTCTCCGCACTTTGATGATTTTCTTCTTGTTGCTGAGGGTCTCGGGATAAATGCTGATGCCTTTGAGCATGTGGATAAACTTATACGGGGGGTTCCTGTGCTGTTTCTCTGCCCGCTGGTGGCAGCACGTCCACACGAAGACGGTCACCGAGACGCACACCACCAGCACTGACGCCCCGACGAGGCCAGCCACCACGGGGGACACATCTGTAGGCGGAGACCAGAGAGGCGTCAGGGCAGGAGGTCCTCAGCCCTGGTCCAGACCGGGCTGCAGAGCCAAGGTGACCTGAGACCGAGCCCGCAGAGCATCACCACGAGCCCGCCTAGGCTCAGGAGCCTCCCTTCTCGGGAGATGCCCCGAGCCAGCCTCTCCAACCAATCCAGGGCTGTTCCTTCCCACTGAACCTGCACAAACTCCTCCTCTTCTCCAGGAAGCCTTCCCTGAAGTGCCCCACCGGACTCCCTGTTCTTTCCCTGGCCTTCTCTCAGCACTCAAGGACTTGGTTCGCTCTTACTGATCTGTGCTCCACATAAAGCAGCCCTGTGCCATAAAGTCACCTCTTACCTCAGCCGTTACACAACACACAAGGGCACGGGCCTTGAAGGGCACGTGTCTGGTTTCAGGAGAATGTTCCACGGCATCCATACAGCGTCTGCAGTGGGCTCGTGTTGACGGAACGGCCTTCGAGGGTGGTACAAGTGCGGAGGCGGCAAAAGGAAGTCTGGGCCTGAGTTCTGTTCCAGATTTCAGCTCCCAGCTCCAGATACTTGTATTTTATTCTATTTTACTCATTTTTTCCCTAGTACTTATATATTTTTTTAAAGATTTTATTTATTTGACAGAGAGAAACACAGCGAGAGAGGGAACACAAGCAGAGGGAATGGCAGCGGGAGAAGTAGGCTTCCTGCAGAGCAGGGAGCCCGATGCGGGGCTTGATCCCAGGACCCTGGGATCATGACCCGAGTCGAAGGCAGATACCCAACGACTGAGCCACCCAGGCGCCCCTACTTGTATTTTAAATAGGAAGAAATAGGGATTGCAGAGAACGTCAGCTCTTTGTTCAAACATCGCCTTCCTAGTAAGGCCTCCCCTGACCACCCTGCAACCTTCTTCCCTCGAGTCCTAGCCCTGCGTGACTTTCTCCTTATGTCTTATCTTTCTCACATGCAGCGACACACACGCGTGTGGGCACACACATGATATACATAAGTGCACACGCATGTATATAATTTTACTATAGGAAACATATCTTCACTAGAGAATAAGTTTCACGGGAACTGGGATTTTTTTCTCTTTTGTTCACTTCTGTCTCACCAGCACTAAAAATGCAGAGCTGGTACTTGGTACATATTTGCTGAACAAACAAATAACTACAGAGAAACATTGTTTCCTTGCCTTTCTTTACTCTTGTCTTTTCCCACAGAAGTTGGGCCACTTAACTTGGGGTTTGGGGTTTCTTTTCCCCCTTAAGTCCACCGAACCCAAACTGGGTTTAGGCTTTAAAGGTCTCTCTCCATAAGGCCTCTATTTTTTTTTTTTTTAAAGATTTTATTTATTTGACAGTGAGAAACACAGCGAGAGAGGGAACACAAGCAGAGGGAATGGTAGCAGGAGAAGCAGGCTTCCCGCAGAGCAGGGAGCCTGATGCGGGGCTCGATCCCAGGACCCTGGGATCATGACCTGAGCCGAAGGCAGACGCTTAACGACTGAGCCACCCAGGCGCCCCTATTTTTTTTTTTTTTTAAGATTTTATTTATTTATTTGACAGAGAGTGATCACAAGTAGGCAGAGAGGCAGGCAGAGAGAGAGGAGGAAGCAGGCTCCCCGCTGACCAGAGAGCCCAATGCGGGGCTCGATCCCAGGACCCTGAGATCATGACCTGAGCTGAAGGCAGAGGCTTTAATCCACTGAGCTACCCAGGCGCCCTGGCCTCTATTTTTCTGTATTACTTTTTAGAGGAAGACTTGGGTAGGGCAGGAAGAATGAAGGAAATGGACACATTCAGAATCTTCAACACATTCCAGAATCTTCCTGAAACATCCTTCCACTAGGTATGTGCCTGGCTCACTGCCTCACTCACTGCAGGCCTCTGCCCAAACCTTACCTTAACGGAAAAGCATCTCTTGGCTCCCCCCAGTGACATATCATCCCCACCACTCTGTTTAGTTTTTTTTTCATAGCACTTACTATTCCTGACATATATTTGCTTGTCCTCCCTTACGGGAGATTAATAAGAACAGTGATTTTTTTTTTGTTCAGTGCTATATCCCCATGTCCTGGATCCATGGGGCCCATAGTAAGTATTCAGTGAACAAATGAACCGTGAGTTCAAAACACCCTCCACACATTGGAAGAAGAGCATGAGTCAATATGATTACATACATAAAAGATAAACTTCTATACTGGCCTTCAAAATCTATTGATACACAATGGGAGACCTTACTTGACAAGTCTGAGCAAAAATAGTCTAGTTGTGGGGCGCCCGGGTGGCTCAGTTGGTTGAGTGCATGACTATTTTGGCGCAGGCCATGATCTCAGGGTTGTGAGATCGAGGCCTGTGTTGGGCTCTGCGCTGGGCGTGGAACCTGCCTAAGATTCCCTCTTTCCCTCTGCCTTTGCCCCTTCCCACCACGGGCATGTGTGTGCATGCGCTTGCTCTCTCTCTCTCTCTCTCAAAAAGTAGTTCTTTAGGTGACCACAAGTTGAATGCCAACCCATACTATGAATACGACATCCGGATAATGGGGGCAGGGTGGTATGATCTCATCTGCGTTGGTCGTGACATGTATGGACTCTTCTATCCGGCACTGGCAAGAATAAAAACTGCTCTTTTCTCGTGTATGTTGGTTGTGTTCCTGCCAGGCATTGTGCCAGCACTCTCTCTGAATCAAAGAACTCACTGACGAGGTACCACTGATACCCCACCTTATCACTGAGGAACTTAGGCACTAGAATATGCCTGAGGCCATGTAGGAGCAAATGGCAGTGACAGGATCCAAACCCTGGTTGGCTTGACACCGCAGCATCTCTACACTATGGATAATTGGGATCATAAAGGCCTGGAAACCATATCAAATGGAGAAAAGTTGGAGGAATTGGAGCTGAGGGGTCTGGGAATAATAATTTTCTTCAGTTATTGAAGGCATTTGGATGGAAGAGATCTGGCTAGACTGTACGCCAGAGGGCAGGTCTAGCACTGGTGCCTAGAGGCTACTAGAAGACAGACTTGGATTCAGTGAAAAGAGTCAAATTATTATTAGAACTGCCTCACAATGGCTCAGATTGCCCCATGAGGCAGTGAATATCCAACTGAAAACTTTCAGAGTGTGGATTGCCCTTGGTGAGGCATATTCTGAAAGAGATCTCTTCGGTAGGGATTGGACTAAGTGTCTCTGAGGTTCTTTGTCCAACATTCCATGATTCTAAGAAGGTTGGGGTCAGGCAAGAAAAGAAAAGGTTACATTTTTTAATGATACAGTACAGAGAAGGAGCAAAGGCATTAACAAAACAAGTTAAAGTCACCACGTCCACAGCCACACTGAGTAACAGTAGTGTTTCTCAGGCATGAAGTGCAGTAAGAGTCCTTGGGGACAGTCTTCACAAAATGGGAGCAGCCTTGGCAGGAAGCTCCTTGGGAGCCAGTGGAAATAACATCTTGTCCGTCTCTGAGTCCCTGAGACTTGGCATCTAAAGGGAGCTCTGGAAATAGGTGAACAACTGATTGGATTCCATGGTCAATGAAAATGGGCACAATCTGAGAAAGTGGGGAAAGGTGGGGAAAACCGCCTGCTGCTGATTACTGACAGTGAGGAGACTGCCGGTGTGAGACGAGGAACGCAGGAAACCAACAAGACGGTTACATTTTTGAGAATGATTTAAATGAGAGATGTACAGGCCCAGGCTGGGAGACACCTGAGCGATCCTTTTGGCTCCACCACGGATTTACTCTGTGGCCTTGAGAGAGCCCACTGAGGCCTCCACATTTGCTGTTAGAAGATGGAGGCAGGATGGGGGGGAGAAGAGGGGGGGTCCCATGGTTCAGGACACGGAAGGAAAAGAAGACAAACCTGTGAAGCCATCTGGAGCCTGTCCCAGACGGTCTCCTCCACCTGGTTTCCCACTTCCGCCCCTCTTTCTTCTTTATTTCAGGATCTCTCAACCGCCCCCCCCCTCCACACCCGAGGCAGTGAACTAGAAAAATCAGAGATGCCGAAACTAGGAACCCTCTGTTTTGCTTTCATCAAAAGCTTGGTGGGAAAAGGAAGTTGGAACAGGCAGCGGCAGTGGGGGTTTTAAAGTAGTCGTACTTGGCAGCCACTGGACTGCTGCTCCTTTTGTCCTCCGAGGTCACGGATAATCGAGTGTTGGCTGGGTATACCTCCCAAGGGCTAAGGCATTTGAAATGAAGCACTCCATGACACGGGAGTCTCTGAAGCCCTGTAAGACGTACGTGGGCTGAGCTGCACTCTCGGCCTTGGACCAGACCTGCACTGGACACTCTCTTGACTAAAATAGCGTTTCCCGGTCAAGCGGGCCAGGGTGATACAGTGAAATGACAATGGACTTTAGTATCAGCTGGACATTGGTCTAAGTCCTGGTACTACCCTTGTTGTGTGTTCGACTTGACCGAAGTTACTTTGTTTCACTGAACCCCAGTTTCCTCATCTGGCGAATGTATGTACTAACGCCCACACCGGAGGGTGTTGTAAGGGTTAAATGAAATGGGGTAGGTAAAAAGCTCAAGTAGTTTCTTTTTCTTCGGTAATATTCCTTCTAAAGGAAACTACTATATTATGCCCCACCCCCTCTAACTTTCCAAGGAATCTGGAGCTGCAATTAGAGAAAAGAGTATGTTGGAAAAAAGGCAGAAGATAAAAGAGAAAAAGCAGGAAGAAAATCACGGAGTGCTAATGTGACTATAAGAGACATCTGTTTCGGAAATTTAGGACTCAAAGATAGAGATGCAGAAGGTGAAGTGGAGGAGAGAAATACAGCTAAGATTTAGCCTTGGGGAATCAGTAGCTAATGCGTATGATACTTCCCCTAATCTGATGATGTCTTCTTCTTGATATTGAAGTGAGAGAGCTCATTTCCATGAACCTCTTACTGGGGAATGAGAAGAGCCATTTCCTCGTTGGATTGTGGCCCCACCCTAAAAATTCTTGTCTGGAATCCCAAACCTTCTGGGCTGTCTGAAGGATAGACTCTCGTAGGGGACATGAAGGAACCCTTGGCTGACGGCAGCTCTCACCCCAGCTGAGGTAGAAGTGAGAGAGAAGCAGGGCAACTCCTTTATTTTGGAACCAGGAAAGCGTAGCCCAGGAAGTTTGCAAGCCTAGCACATTTTGGAGGAAGCCCCAAAGAGGGGAAAACTTGCTTATCCAGCTTTTGTTCCCCGTCTTCCTATTTTCCACTCCACTCTTTGCCCCTGGGAGTGCAGCCGAGCTGGGAGCCAGGAGGCCCGGGTCGGGGACCAGCCGCTCCGCGATGACGTAATGCCTTGCCGGGTACACAAAGCGGCCTCCCCCGGGCCCGGCCTCTCCGCCCCTCCCCCCGGCCGGGCCCGCGCCCCCGCCACCACCAGCGCGGTGAGTCCCCGTCTCGGAAAGGCCAGCCAGGGAAACAGGGAACAAAGGCCCGGGAAGAGGGGCCTGGGCGCTGCCAGGAGGCCCAGAATAGACATCACGTCATCCCCGGCTCGGCAGCGCCAAGCGCCATTTGGTAGCATCGGACGGACCCACCATTACGGTGCAGAACCGCACTTGGGGGCCCTCTGCGGCCGCCGGCCCTGCTCCCCGCGCCCCGCCGGCCGGCCGGGCAGCGGCTCCCCGCGCCCGGCCCCCGCAGCCCCGGCCCTCAGCCCCCACCCCCCCAGCTGCCATCTTGGCGCCCATCCCCCGCCGCCGCCCTCCCCCGCAGCCCGAGGAGTGGGAGGGGGAGCAGGGGGCACCGCCCTGCGCGCCCTGAGCGGGAGGGGTCCGCGTCCTGCCCCCACCACCCCCGCCCCGCAGCGCGCCGACGCGGCCCACACCGGTTTGGGAGTCCGTCGCGACTCGCGACCCCTGGCGAGACCCCGGCCTGGCCGCCCCCGCAGCCCGCAGCTCAAGTTCAGGCGCCCCCTCCCCCCCCCGGCCCCCCCCCCGCCACCGCGGCCGCAGGCCCCATCCTAGCGGGGCCGGCGTGGAAGGCCCTGATGGGGCTTCGCTCCCTGCCAGCACTGGGCCCCTCCGGCTTTGCGGCCGTGCCCACTGCCCAGGCTTAGTTTTCCCGACTACTTACCAAAGCTCGGTCGGATATTGGTGATCTCAGCCATGTCGTAACCAGAGGCTATGGCTACAAATGCTTTCTCAAGGGTCGGACGAGTCTGGGGGCGCCCGGTCAGCACCGAGGCCGCCGCTAGCTCAGGGGACGGGGAAGGTGTCTGGCGGACGCCTCCTGCGACGGTCGGCCCCCGGTTGCCAGCTGCGGCCGCCTCCAGGGATGCTCCAGGGATGCTCTGAGCGAAGGGTGCAGGTGCAGCCAGACTGGTCCTGATGCGAGGTAGGCCCCGCCTCCTTCCGAACGGCTCGGCAGAAGGCTCCGCCCCCGTCCGAAGAGTTCCGGAAGCCGGGCCCGCCCCTTTCCGGAAGCTCTCGGCGAGAGGACGCCTGCGGCTGCCGAGCCTGCCGGAGCCCGAGACCCCGCCCCCGGGGGCTGTGGGTCGGTGGGGCCGAGTCCCCGCGGCCCGGGAGGCGGAGGTAATTCTCCGTAGGACGTCCTGCAGACCCCCGGGCTGCACACAGCAGCAGAACGTTCTGGGTGAGGGGAAGCCAGAATTTTGGAAAGAGAGAATTCTACGCTGCCTGCGTTTCAGTCTCACTGGCCGTTATTGTTATGCGTTTCTGAGCCCACTAAGGGTTATTATGGAAACTTCTTCGGAAACCTCAGAAGCTCCGATTAAAGACTAAACCGGGTGACGGTGGCCCAACTCTGAAAATTTACCGGGAATACTTACAGAAGTACATGTACTTGCGGTGTGTACATTAAAGCCGTTTTTAAAAAAAACAAAAACAAAAACTAGTGAGGTGTGTCACGGTTAAACTGTCTTGGGTATTTCTCTTCCAAAAATGTCGACACACACACACACACACACACGGGAGAGAGAAGGGCAGAGCGAGCGAGCAAAGCAACAGATCTGTGTATTCTGCAGGTAGAAGGACGGCACACAGGACTCCAAGCTTCCAGAGACTTCCCTGGCACTGGGGAGACGTGGGGTGATTCCGGTTGTGGAGTCCCGGCAGTGATCTCCATGGTTACCGCAGTTTCACTCTGCTTTTTTTTTTTTTTTAAAGATTTTATTTATTTGACAGAGAGAAACACAGCGAGAGAGGGAACACAAGCAGAGGGAATGGTAGCGGGAGAAGCAGGCTTCCTGCCGAGCAGAGAGCCCGATGTGGGGCTCGATCCCAGGACCCCGGGATCATGACCTGAGCCGAAGGCAGACGCTTAACGACTGAGCCACCCAGGTGCCCCTCACTCTTCTTTTTGACTGCGGAGGCTCTCTTCCTGTTTACAGACAGGATCAGGTCAAATTATTTAAATACGTAAATACTCGGTGGTGGTTCACCTGTAAACTGATAGCTGAATGTATTTTTTTCTGCTTCGGCATTCTGTCCTTCTAGAACAGTGAAGGACCATGGTTCTAGAAATCATTTATTCATCCCAAACCCATGTACTGAACGGGCCTCCAGTAAGCCCGGGCACCCTTCCCTAGCACTGGATCAGGACGCATTAGAAGCGCGTTAGGACACCGGATTTCCCTGGACAGCCGTGCATGTCTGTGAAGTCACCTTCCCAGCTGAACCCGGAATTTGTGATGTGTGACCTGGAGCGTGTGACAGCCATGGTCCCACAGGGCTTACCGGGAAGACCAGAGCACCTGGGATAACGTCAGTGCAAACCCTGTGTGGAGTGAAGAGGACTGTACCGTCAGGAGTAAGCACTAGGGGTTGAGCCCAATCCTGCCTTGGTTTTGTTCGGGAACCCGCACTATCTGCACAATCCAGGGAGTCCTGCAATTTTAGGAACTCGCCCTTCCCTCGGTCCCGTGTTGCAGGTATCTCGCGGCGGGCAGGGTTAGCCGTCACACGACACCACTGAATCGCGACCCCCAGCTTTGTTTGGAGTAGGACCGCTCCACGGACGAGACAGCCGGGGCTCGCCCCTAAATCCCCCGGCCCGCGGCAGCCTCGCCCGCAGGCGTCCCCCGCCCGGAGCGAGCATGGCGCCCGGAGGCTGGCGCATGCTCCCTGGCGGCCCGGCGGCGCGCACCGAGGCTCGGGGGCGCGCACGTCCGTGCTGCCGTTGGCCGACTTCCGGTGGGAGCGGAGCTGGGTTTCCGCGGGATCTGGCCGGCTGGTGAGGGCGGCGGGGCGCGTGCGGTAGGGCGGGAAGAGGGGTCGGGTCAGCGCGGGGTGCGCGACCGTGCGGGGCGAGGCGTGGGGCCCGGCCGCCGCCCGGCGCCGAGGTGGGGAGCGCGGCGAGGACCCCCTTCTGGAGCCCGTGCCCGGGAGGGGCCCGCGCCGGCGCTGCCCGGGGCCGCGTTCATTCCCCCCGTTGCTGTGAGTCCCCGCAGCGGGTCCTCGGCCGCTGTGCGCTGGAAGCGCCCGCAGCCCCTCTCCGCACGCTGCTCCTTCGAGTAGGAGCTCCTGCCTCCCGGCCTTCTTTTTCTTTTCCGAACCTGTCAGTCGTCTCTGAGATGTGGGACCCGTGCGCGCTGCGCCCACCCCACCTCCTACCTACGCCCGCCCTCCCTCCGCGGGGTCCGCAGAACCTTCACGTGTTTATTGAGCTTTAATAACTAAGGCTAGGACTTGGGCTGGTTTGGGGCGGGGTGGGGTTCTTTCCTGCTGTCCGGAGAGACTGAATCAGGGAGGTTTCTTTTTATTTTTAAAAATTATTTAAGTAATCTCTGTCCCCAAGGTGGGGCTCGAACTCACAGCCGTGGGAGCAAGAGTTGTACCTCCACCCTTCTGACCGAGCCAGCCGGGCGCCCCTGAATTGGGGAGTTTTAGAACAGCCTCGTAGTTCAGACTCAGAACTTTCTCAGTCCTCTAGGTCAGGCTTTCACGTGGTGCCCTGATAGATGGGCCTTAGTGGGGAAGAACTCGGTGCTGCACAAGGCAACTTACTGTATTCTTGAACCTATTTTATGAGAGGAAGGTTTTTCTGAGTAGAAAGATGCCATCGGTTTCCATACAGCGCTTAACTCCTGGTTCAAATGCTGCATGGACGAACCACCAAAGGGGAAGTTAATGCCCTTTCGTTAGTTCTTTTCTTCAGGAAACATTCATCGAAAATGCCATTGGCAGGTCCTGCCAAGTACTGGGGGTACCAGTTGGAAGAGTCCTTTTCCTCAGAAAGCACATAGGAAGGAGATGGGAAGGAGACGGACAAGAGAATGACAAAAGTGATAAATACTGTAGGAGAGGTTTGCAAACAGGTGCTATAAGCGCAAAGAAGATGCCCTCCAGCTTAAGTTCGTGTTGCCCTTAAACTGTGCATAACTGGAATTGAAGCCAAGAGTCAAGAAGTGACATAGCATAGAGAATAGCAGAACTCTCTTGTTTTCAACACAAAATTTCTGTTAATATAGCTTAACCTTTTAAAACAACCACACTTTGCTTGCTTTGGGGTTGTTTCCGTTAATGGAACTACCTGTTTATGAAAACAGCAATAGCAAACCTTATTGATCTAACAAATTGCTGTCTAATGATGTAGATGCTATTTTTATTTAATTTTTGTAAACTTTTTTTTTTTTACATGATTTTATTTATATGAGCGAGAGAGAGAGAGAGAGAGAGTGTGGGAGTCTGAGCGAAAAGAAGCAGGGGGAGGGGCACAGGGAGAAGCAGACTTCCTGCTGAGCAGGGAGCCCAAGGCAGGGCTGAGCAACCCAGGTGCCCCTATTTTGTTTTATAGCCGAAGAAACTGAGGTTTGGTTGAAGTAACTCATGCGAGGTCATAAAGCTGGGGAGGAGCTGGCTTCGGAAACAAACGGAGTTTGACTCCACGGTTAGCTGTCAGCTTCGTGCTTTTCTAGCTCCCGGATGCTAATAATGATAAGTAACACGTATTAATCACTTACTGTTTAATTCTTAGCAACTCTATGAGGTAAACACAGTTCCTATCCTTTACAGTAGAGGAAACTCAAGATCAGCCAAGACCGTGTACTAAGGGGGCGTGGAGTTAGGGCTTGAGCCCCACACTGTAAGCACAGTCTCTCACCTCCCCCCGAGTGGGATGTTGTGTTTTTGGTGTAAAGTGCTGTGTCCGTGACTGAACATGAATAAGTGGACAGATACTTGAAGAAATACTGTTATCATTGATTAATCTGCGGGTAATGAGAGCTTGCTTTTCTTCTTTCAGGATGGAACAGGAGTGGGCCTTGTACGATGTTGCCCTGTAAGAAGAGAAGGACGGCAGTGACAGAGTCCCCACAGCACCAGGGCAGCCAGGAGGAAGAGGACCTAGACCTGGAGTCGGCTGTTAAATCATCGTCCGACCAGGTGAAAGACTCGGGACCAGCGTCACCCTCTGGGGGTCCCAGCCACGGCAGGGCGTGTATAGGCCTCCAAGTAGAGTCCGTGCAGGATGCTGGAAGTCAGCTTGCCGTGGAGGACCCATCTTTGAGTTCTCGGGGGCCCACCCAGGACACGGACACACCGGTTCTAGAAGCTGTTGATGCGGCCATCTCTCAGGGACTCACGCTACCTTCCTTGGAGTCTTCCCAGCCCCTTCAGGTGCATGTCGGGAAAGGAAGAGGCCAGGCCGCTGGCTCAAGGAGAGGGAGGAAGATCCCACTCAGGCCTGGGCTTGTTCCGCAGGAAGACCGAGGGGATCACCCTCTTACAAAGGAGCCTTTTTCAGGAGAGCCGAGTGAAGAAGTCAAGGAAGAAGGAGGTAAGATATGGACGGTTGTTAGGCGGTGTTTCCCTTGGCGCACCGGTTTGCCCCTGTGCTCTCTGCGGTTCCTCTACGAAGCGGTGTTCCCGGCAGCTTTTACTGATTCGCCACAGAATCGGGACTGCGCTGCTCATAAGGGTCGGCATTCAGCTTTATGAACGGGTGGAGACTTCTTCCCATCCCCGAGGTCCTCTTCGGTATCCCTTTCTTTTTCTTGCCCTCTCCTGTCTGGAGGGGTGAACTGTGTATGGCCTTTTGTGATTTGGTGGGCATCCGTGAAGTCGGGCTCGTGGAGGGGAGGGCAGCGGCGCAAGGGGACAGACTGCTTCCTGGGACATCGGCTGGGCCTCTACAGAGATAACATAGCCCTTAGGACTTGAGGGCCGAGTTGTGGTTTGACAGTTGGTGGCGTGGGGCTGTATCGTAGGCCGAGAGCAGGAGGCGCAGAGGCCAAGGCTGAAGGGGATGGTGACATGGTGGGTTGGAAGCAGCAAGAGAGGACTTCAGAGCAGTTGATTATGTTTAGATTGTGAAGGGCTTTGTTTTTCCTGCTCAAGCATTTGAACTTTTCCTGTAGGTAATAGCCAGTTAATGAATAAAAGAAGCAGAAGGCATAGTTCTCACCTCAGAAAGCTTGTAGTCTAGTTGGAAAGATAAGATGTAAACACATAATTCATTTGGAGCAGCTGGAGGTGAGCAGATGACTCAGAGCTGTGCCTTTCTCCCCGAGACCTTAACGAAGGTTTGGGCAGGGATGTTGGCAGGGAGGAGAGAAGAAAGGCTGCCTCTCTGCGTAGGAAGAACTACTCTTGCTTGGAGACTCATACCATTTAAGTTATCTGCCCTGGGGGCGCGCCTGGGTGGCTCAGTCGTCAAGTGTCTGCCGAAGTTAAGTGATCCCAGGGTCCAGGGATCGAGCCCCGCATCCGGCTCCCTGCTCGGCGGGAGGCCTTCTTCTCCCTCTCCCACTGCCCCTGCTTATGCTCCCTCTCTCGCTGTGTCTCTCTCTGCCAAATAAATAAATAAAATCTTAAAAAAAAGAGAGACTTTGGGGGAAAAAAAAGAAAAAAGGTTATCTGTCTTGGGGACGGTGGCACAGGTGCTGGTTGGAGAGGAGCTGGGCTTTAGGTGTGCAGAGTGTGAGGTTGCTGTGGGGGCCGCCGAGACAAAACAGAGCCCTGAGATTGGAGCTGGGCGAGAGGTGGGAGTAGAAACGGTCAGAGGCATGCGGAGGAAGTGGACAACCCGAGGCTGAGGAAGATGACAGAGGAGGGAGGACTGGAGAAACGACAGAAGGTAGGGAGGAGGAGAGCTCTGAGAACAGGGCGCATCCTGTAGAAGTGAGTGACAAAGGAGCGAGAAGGATGATAGGGCCTGACAAGGCTGCACTTGCGGGTTGGAGGTGGTCGAGAGGAGACATAGGAGGGTTCCCGGGATCAGATGATGGAGTTCAGCGGGGAGGGTGACCGCACACTGGCTGTCATGCAGCTGGAGAGGGGAGACAGCCAGGGAGGCCAGGCGTCCCCGAAATGTCGTCTTCACGCTCGGCTGTGTCTGGGAGGTGAAGGGGAGGACCTGGAGAGGATACAGGATTCAGGTGCCAGTAGGGAAGGAACGGGTAATTCACTAGGGTTCAAAGTCACTCAGCTGTTGAGTGGAATCTAGAGACGTTTTCGATGGTTAGTTTATAGATGTTCAAGTGTAGGTGAATAAAATAAATATTTGTTGTTGAGGATTATTTGTCCTACACTCCCCTTGTTTAAGCTGCATAATTGGAAGTGGATTTGACCATCTTGCCCTCTAAAGAGCTGAAGCAGCAGTAAAAGGAGGGCCTTATGTCTATCCAGAATTCCTTTTCCCCCAGTAGCTTTTTTTTTTTTTTTTTTGCGGAATACAAATGTAACATACAAAACAGAAAGGAAGAAAGAAGATTGGAAATTCATGTATATGCATTTGGAATAATGAAAAATTTAAAGAAGAAAAATAAAAATCACCCATGATCTTACTTTGCACAGTAATTACCATTAAAATGTAGCGTTGGGGCGCCTGGCCGGCCCAGTCATTGGGGCAAGTGACTCTTGCTCTCCAAGTTGTAAGTGTGGGGTCCCATGTTGGGTGTGGAGAGTGCGGAAGAGTAAAATCTTAAAAAAAAAAAAAAGTTAGTTTGTATTTGTTTTGTTGTTTTGTTTTCTTTTAAGTAACATGTGGTGCTATGATTATGTAGCAAAAAACAAAACCAAAAAAGTCTGGGTGATTTTGAAGTGTAGTGGCTCCCCCTTAGCTGTGGTCTCAGGTATCCCCCGTCAGCCACGGTCTGCAAGCCGATGACCCTCCCCACTTCACCTCAGGGTAAGGTCCATAGGAGCCTAATGCCACGTCACCACGCCTCGGGCCCTGCCCTCACTTCATCCCTTCATGTAGGCATCACGTTATCTCACATCACAAGAAGAAGGGTGAGGACAGGTAGAAAGATATTTTGAGAGAGAGAGAGGGTGCACATTTGTAGAACTTGTTACAGTACATTGTTATAATTATTCTGAGTTATTGTTTATCTCACTGCCGAATTTCTGAATTAAACAGGTGTGTACAGGAGCAAACACAGTGTGCGTAGGGTTCAGTGTATAGGGTTCAGTGTATAGGGTTCGGTACTGTGGGACGTTTGAGGCATCACTGGGGCTTTTGAAACCTGTGTCCCAGGGGATCGGTAGGGGGCTACTGTATCAGCATTTTGTTACGGTGTGAACACTGAAATCGTGTGTCTGGGCTGCAGGTGTTAGTGATTAAACCTTCCCTGTGCTGGTGTGTACTCTAACAGAATATTAACTCCTACCTCTCTTTTTTTTTTTTCTAGAATTTTAATTTTTTTAAAAATCGATTTTCATACCCTAATTTCTACTTACTCTTTTTTTTCCTTTGCCATCTAAAATGAGTAACTTAGGCAGATTTCAGCTTATAATTAGTTGACTTGTGCATTTCTCACCTAATTATTTTCATGTTATCAATTAACAGAATTCTTAGGCCAGCAATAAACAAGTTATATATGTGCTCTGTGGAAGGTTCCCTTTCCCTTGCTCTGTCTTACCCTTGTTGGCTTCCCTTTCTAGGGGCTCTGAGCATCTAGCACACAGAGAGAGGAAAGGAAGAGTGAGGTTTCCACGGGGTTCTCTTGAGACAGGAGTTAAATTGAGAAGCAATGTGATATGGTCATTGAAAAGGAACATTTTTGAGGCACCTGGCTGGCTCGGTTGGAAGAGCGTGTGACTCTTGATCTCAGGGTCGTGAGTTTGAGCCCCATGTTGGGTATAGAGATTATTAATCAATAAAACTTGAAAAGAAAAGGAACCTTTTCTCTATGACTGGTAAACTATAGGGACAGTGTTAGAGTTGTTCCAAGTACATTTTAGGTAGTAGACGTATCGATGGAAACTACCAAAGTGAACTTCTGGCATGTTTATTTAAAAAGTCTTTTATGTTGGTTTAGTTTTGAAAATGTTGATCTCATTCATTGTGTAACTTGTTCGAGATTGTTGATGAAAGGAGAGCACTATGCTATTTATTGAAGTTCTCTTTTCTAAGAAATTTGACGGAGAGCAACTTTGGATTTGATGGGTTTGAGACCTGACTCCTGGTCCGGTCCCTGTGAAAGGCAAAGCCGTGGGACCTTTTGAAATTGCAGAGTACTCCCTGGCTCCGGAAGTGAAGCATGGAAGATTGAGAGTATGTGCAAATCAAGATTGAGTCATGGCTTCTTCAAGATTAAACCTCTTTTTCTTTGTTGGGGGAGAGGATGGTCCTATTTATTTATTTATGTATGTATTTATTTTTTAAAGATTCTGTTATTTATCTGTCAGAGAGAGAGAACACAAGCAGCGGGGAGAAGCAGGCAGAAGGAGAAGCAGGCTCCCCGCCAAGCAAGGAACCTGATGAGGGGCTCGATCTCAGGACCCCGGGATCATGACCTGAGCCAAAGGCAGACGCTTACCTGACCGAGCCACACAGGCGCCCCAGGGATGGTCCAGTTTAAAACCATGTTTACACTGGTTGAAAGTCCCAGTGTCGGTGAGACAACAGGTCACAGCATGAGGGCTGCTCTGCATAGAGCATTCGAGATAAATAACTTGATCTCTTTTTTGAACATGTTTGACTGTGTAATACATAGACATGGAAACAATTCATAGATGCTGACAGGGCACCATGAAAATTTGGGCGCCCTTTCCCACTGCTCTTGCCCCAGGTCCTTGTCTCGCGCAAGCAGTCACTGTCCAGTGCGCCTGTTCTGCCTGTGTTCTCCTCCCATGAAGCTCGGGTCTCATCTTGACTCTTGCTACAGCATGGATGTTCCCTTGCTTTTTAAATGCCCCCCTTGCCCAGAAGCAAGATAGCACTGATTAAGAGTTGAGATGAAGGGAGAGTTGTCTAATGAGCTGTGGAAGCGTGCGTTGGTAGTTTTACGGTGGTTTGTTCTCTGATGCTCTGTAGAGTTTACCGAGTCAGAAAGTTCAGGACGTTTGTAATGGGTGTCACTTAGAGCAGATTAAATGTGTTAATGGTGGTCCGTATGAAATGCCCCTTTGCCATCAGGAGTATTGACAGCCCCCCGCCCTAAATGGCGGTTCTGATTTCTCCATAGGAAAAAAAGTGCATAACTCCAAGGGTATTAGAAGTAGAAAGACCTTGGGCCGTCTGGATGGCTCAGTTGGTAGAGTGTGTGACTCCTAATCTCAGGGTCATGAGTTCAAGCCCCATATTGGGTGTGGAGCCTACTTAAAAATGAAGAGGGAAGAAAAAGGTAGTAGAACATAGCCATTATGCGGTTCAGCACCCTGGCATTATAGGTGCATTGGATCTGAGCTTTGATTTCTTAGGACCCTGTTAGAGAGAGGAGAATGCCCAAGTGGTATATGCATCATTAATGGAGTTACCCAACGATAAAGGACTTTATAGCAAAATGCTGATTTCTACAACCTGGTATGACTGATGATGGGCAAAGTGTGGAGCAATACTTGTGATTCTTCCAGGAAAACCTCAGTTGCACTCTGGAGGGGCGATGCCTTCGCCGCCCTCAGGCAGCCACTCTGCAAAGCCAGGAGCCCAGCCTGGGAAGTCCCCCCAGCCAGTTGTGTGTGCCTGTCCTCAGGAAAAGCCCCTCGGGACTCTGGCTCCGCAAGCCGAGGATGAGACAGAGGACGGTGGACTCTTCATTCCGATGGGTAGGCTTTCTTTTTCTTCTCTTCTTTTGTAATTGAAAAAACATCCTCCTTACTGAAGCATGATATGAAGTATAACATGCAGAAAACTGTGTGTACCCTGAGATATCGCAGTTCCCTGAGTTTTCGGAGACTGAGTACACGTGTGCAGCCTGGAGCCAGATCAGGAGACAGAGCACTACCTGAACCCCAGGTCGTCCCTTTCAGTGGTTCCCGGCGCCTCACCCTCGGGGGACTGTGACTCCGACTCCCTGCAGCCCAGTTTGGGTCGCCTGTTTGTACTTCGTATGAGTGGAGTCCTATGTTTGTATGTCTTGTGACTGTGTTTTTCCGCTCGTCCTGTTGTGTTATGAAATTGGCCCACAGCGTTGCATGTGTTTGTAGATTGTTCGTTTCCATTGCTGTCTAGGATTCTGTCATGGGAGTGCTCTAGGTTTTCTCTATCTGTTCAACTCTTTTTTTTTTTTTTTTTTAAGATTTTATTTATTTATTGGAGAGAGAGCTTGAGAAAGCAATCATGAGCAGGGTAAGGGGAGTAGAGGGGGAAGCAGACTCCCCGCCAAGCAGGGAGCCCGATGCGGGGCTCCATCCCAGGACCCCAGGATCATGACCTGAGCTGAAGGCAGAGGCTTTACTGACTGAGCCACCCAGGCGCCCCTAATTTTTTTTTTTAAATAGATTTTATTTATTTATGAGTGAGAGAGCACGAGCAGCGGGTCCGAGGGAGGGGGGAGAAGCAAGCTCCCCGATGAGCAGGAAGCCCGTTGTGGGGCTGGAACCTAGGATCCCAGGACCATGACGAGCTGCAGGCAGGTACTTAACAGACTGAGCCAGCGAGGCGCCCCTTGTGATTGCTTTTTCTTATTGCAGATACTAATATTGATCATGCACATTTCATCTGAACCTGCGGGAAGGCACTCCATATTCCTTTTGTTTTCTGGGGTTTTGTTTTGTTTTTAGAAGTGGTAAAGGTGGGGGGTGCCTGGGTGGCTCAGTGGGTTAAAGCTTCTGCCTTCAGCTCAGGTCATGATCTCAGGGTCTTGGGATTGAGCCCTGCATCGGGCTCTCTGCTCTGCAGGGAGCCTGCTTCCCCCCTCTCTCTGCCTGCCTCTCTGCCTACTTGTGATCTCTGTCTCTCTCTGTCAAATAAATAAATAAAATCTTAAAAAAAAAAAAGAAGTAAGGGGGAGGAGGAGAGAGAGAGAGAGAGAGAGAGAGAGAGAGAGAGAGAATCTCAAGCAGACTTCCTGTTGAGCTTGGAGCCCGACATGGGGTTCAATCTCATGACCCTGAGATGACAACCTGAGCCAAAATCAAGAGTCAGATGCTCAACTGAGCCAGACGGGCACCCTCCTATTCCTTGTTTATGCATGAGAGAGTTGTAGACTTTTTGTAGATACTTTTTTTTTAAATTATTATTTTTTTAATTATTTATTTGACAACATGAGCAGGGAGGAGAGGGAGAGGCAGACAGCCTGCTGAACAGGGAGCCTGATGCAGGGATTATATCCCAGAACCCTGGGATCGTGACCTGAGCTGAAGGCAGATGCCTAACTCACTGAGCCACCTGGGCGCCCTGTGTTTATATAGATATGTTGCATCAGATTGGGGAAGTTCTTTTCCTAATTTTTAGAGACTCTTATCACGTAATGAATTATACCAGTGCTTTTCTATCTCTGTTAAGATAATCATATAATTTTTCTTCTTTATTCTGTGAGTGCTGTGGAGATTTATGTTGATTTTTACTGTCAGGTTTATTGAGATACAATTTGCATTCAATAAAACGTATCCAGTGAGTTTTGAAACATGAATATAGTTCTGTAACCGCCCCCACCATCAGCATGTGGGACGTTTCTCTCACCCTGAAAGCTCTCCCATCCCCCGTTGCAGGCCTGCCTTCTCAGCCCAGTCTCGTGCGCCCCCTCCCTCTGTCCTTGCAGTGTTGTGTTTTCTCTGCTGCTTTGCTCGTGTTCGCGTGCGGTTTGCAGCTGGTCGCTTCTGCTGTCCTCGCCTGGTACAGGGCTCAGTGCCTTGGGGACTCGCTCGTGCTTGCTGCTCCTTGCTGGGGACTATTCCTTCCACAGATAGACCGCAAGGTACTCGTTTACCAGTCCATGCACATTTGGACTGTTTCCAGGTTTTGCCTGGAGATGCTGTAAACATTCCCATATAGGTCTTTGGTAGACATAAGTTTTCATTTTTCCTGGGTGAAATCACCCGGAGGAACATTTCCAGGGCTTATGGTATACGTATGTTTAACTTCATGAGAAACTGCTGACCCATTTTCCAAAGTGGCTATACCATTTTCCACTCTAACCAGCCACATGTGCTGTCAGACGTTTACATTTTATCCATTTCAGTAGGTGTATTTCCTTGTGGTTTTAACTTGAATTTCCCTGAGGAAGAATAATGTAGGGCATATTTTCATGTGTTTAGTGGTCATTTGTAGATCATTTTTGGTGAAATGTTTGGTCATTATTCTGTTGTATGCCCTTATTCTTTTTGTCATTAGTATATATCTTGCAGGAGATACTTTTTTTTTAAAAAAAATATTTTACTGGGCGCCTGGGTGGCTCAGTTGTTAAGTGTCTGCCTTCGGCTCAGGTCATGACCCGAGGTCTTGGAATTGAGCCCCGCGTAGGGCTCCCTGCTCGGCGGGGAAGCCTGCTCCTCCCTCTCCCACTCCCCCTGCTTGTGTTCCCTCTCTTGCTGTGTCTCTCTCTGTCAAATTAATAAATAAAATCTTTAAAAATATATATGTATATATTTTACTTATTTATTTTAGAGAGGGGTGGAGGGGCAGAGGGTGAGGGAGAGAGAGAATCCCAAGCAGACTCTTTGCTGAGGACAGAGCCAGACCTAGGGCTTGATCCCATGACCCTGAAATCATGCCCTGAGCTGAGATCAAGAGTCAGAGAGATTCTTTTTTTTTTTTTTTTTAAAGATTTTATTTATTTATTTGACGGAGAGGAGAGAAATCACAAGCAGGCAGAGAGGCAGGCAGAGAGAGAGGGGAAGCAGGCTCCCCGCTGAGCAGAGAGCCCGATGTGGGGCTCGATCCCAGGACCCTGAGATCATGACCTGAGCTGAAGGCAGAGGCTTTAACCCACTGAGCCACCCAGGCGCCCCTATTACCCTTTTTATATATTGCTAGATTTGATTGACTAATATTTTAAGGGTTTCTTGGACCTGTGGCCGGTAGTGTTCTTGTACTGTCTCTGCATGATGTAGTATTAAGGTCATGCTGACCTCATAAAGTGAGTTGGTAAGTGTTCCCTGTTCTTTTTGTGTTTTTCATGATTTTATTTTTGGAAGAGTGTCTGTGAATTGATGGTATTTCTTTCTTAAATGTGTTTTTGAATGCACCAGTGAAGCCATCTGGGCCTGGAGTTTTCTCTGTAGACGTTTTTAATTATGAATTCTATTTGTTCCTCCCTCCCTCCTTTCCTTCCTTCCTTCCAGATTTTATTTATTTATTTGAGAGAAAGAGAGTGAGTAAGAGAGAGAGGGAGAGAGAGAAGGAGCAGGGGGAGGGGCAGAAGCAGACTCCCCACTGAGCAGGGAGCCCAGGACTCCAGGATCCTCGGACCCCAGGATCATGACCTGAGCCGAAGGCAGATGCTTAACCGACAGCCACCCAGGCGCCCCCGAACTCAGTTTCTTTAGCGGATACAGGACTGTTCAATTATCTGCTTGTTCTTGAGTGAACTTTGGCATCTGGTGTCTTACAAGGTATTTGTTTCATCCAACTTGTGGAAACCTTGGCATAAATGTTTTCATAATATTCCTTTGGTATTTTTTTTTTTTTTTAAGATTTTACTTATTTATTTGACAGAGAGAAAGAGACTGAGAGAGGGAATACAAGCAGGGGGAGAGGCAGAGGGAGCAGGGAGCCCAATGTGGGGCTCTGGGATCATGACCTGGGCCGATGGCAGACGACTAAGCTACCCAGGTGCCCCATCTTTTTTAAGATTTTATTTATTTATTTTAGAGAGAGAGAGTGCACGTGGGCACAGATGAGTTAGGGGAGGGTCAGAAGGGAGAGAGAATTTTAAGTGGGCTCTGGTCTTCATCCCAGGACCCTGAGATTATTGTGACTTCAGCCGAAGTCTGACGCTTAACTGACTGAGCCACTCAGCTGCCCCAGACTTATTAAATACTTTAATAATAGTATTTAATGTATAAGATTCCCTCTGAGCACTTGTGTTAGCTGTACCCCACAAATTTTGATGTGTTGTATTTCATGATTTCAGTTGACAATATTTTATAATCCTTTGGCACACAGGTTATTTAGACATGTGTGGTTTGGAGAATTCCTGCTATCTTTCTGTTTCTGTTACTGATTTCTTTTTTTTTTTTAAGATTTTATTTATTTATTTGACAAAGAAAGAGATATCACAAGTAGGCAGAGAGGCAGGCAGAGAGAGAGGGAAGCAGGCTCCCTGCTGAGCAGAGAGCCTGATGTGGGGCTTGATCCCAGGACGCTGAGGTCTTGATGACCTGACCGAAAGGCAGAGGCTTTAACCCACTGAGCCACCCAGGCGCTCCTGTTAACTGATTTCTGATTCAGTTCCCTTGTCTTCAGATTGTACTTTGTATAATTTCATTCATTTTCTATTTATTGAAGTTTATTTTTTAGCCCAGAATATAATCTTTTTTTTCCCTTTAGTTCTTTGTTCAAATGTTGAATGTAATCTTTATGGTAGTTCTTCCATTTGTATTTGAAAAGAACATGTATTCTGTCGTTTTGAGGGGCACTATTCTATAAATGTCAATTAAGTTGGTTGATAGCATTGTTCAGTTCTTCCCTTTTTATTTTTGTGTGTGTGTGGGGAGGGGTCTGTTTGTTATTTACTGTGAAAGAAATCGTGAAGTCTCCAACTTTAATTGGGGATCTGTCTATATTTCCTTTCAGTTTTATCAGTTTTTTTTTTTAAAGATTTTATTTATTTGACAGAGAGAAACAAGCGAGAGAGGGAACACAAGCAGAGGGAATGGTAGCGGGAGAAGCAGGCTTCCCGCCGAGAAGGGAGCCTGATGCGGGGCTTGATCCCAGGCCCCTGGGATCTGACCTGGGCCGAAGGCAGATGCTTAACGACTGAGCCACCCAGGCGCCCCTCAGTTTTATCAGTTTTAGCTCTACATATTTTATTTTTTTAAAGTCCTATTTATTTATTTGTAGAAAATGTTATTTATTTGGGAGAGAGAGAGAGAGAGAGAGAGAGAGGATGCATGCATGTGGCAGGGGAGGGGGAGAGAGAATCTTAAGCAGACCCGCACCCAGCACAGAACCTGATGCGGGGCCAAATCTCACGACCCTAATGAGTTCATGACCTGAGCGGGTAGATACCAAGAGTTGGCCACCTAAGCACGTGAGCCACCCAGGTGCCCCAGGTTTTATTTATTTAGATAATCTCTGCACCCAACATGGGGCTCACATTCACGACCCTGAGATCACGTCGCATGCCCTTCTGACTGAGCCTGCAAGGTGCCCCCTTGAAGATTTAATTTTTGGTATTTTCTGTACCCAGTGTGGGGTTTGAACTCACAACCCTGACTTCAAGAGTCACATTCTCTACCAGTTAGGCCAGTTGGCTTCACTGACTCCACCAGCCAGGCGCCCCCAAACATGCATCTTTAAACACGTCTGCAATCTGCGGGAGCCTGGCTGGCTCATTCAGTTGAGTGTCTGACCTTCACTTTTAACTTGGGTCATGATCTCAGGATTGTGGGATGGGGCCCTGCTGCAGGCTCCCCCCTCAGTCCAGAGTCGGCTTGGGTTTCTCTCCCGCTGCTCCTCCCCCTGCTCGTGCACGTGCAAGTGTGCTTTCTCGTTCTCCCTAAAATAAATAAAAATCTTAAAAAAATAAAATTACTAAATTTGTACTTTTACCACTTCCAAACAATACAAGAATATGGCAGTTTCAGTCCATATATCTATCCTGCCTTTTGTGCTATTGATGTTAAATTTTACTTCTTAAGTTTTAAATCCCTACGATGTTATTGTCACTATTTTAGTCAGTCAGTATTCATTTATATTAATCACACAGTTAACCTTTCTTGTGCTCTTTGATTCATCCTGAAGTTCTTTGCTTTCCCTTTATCTGGGATCGTTTTTGTTTTCATTTTGAAGATTTTCCTTTAGTATTTATTGTGAACCTGGTCTTACTTATGTCAGTGAATTATCTCAGATTTTGTCTGGAAACAAAATATATTTAGTTTTGGGTCGCCTGGGTGGCTCAGTGGGTTAAAACCTCTGCCTTCGGCTCAGGTCATGATCTCAGGGTCCTGGGATCGAGCCCCACATCGGGCTCTCTGCTCAGCAGGGAGCCTGCTGCCCCCTCTCTCTCTGCCTGCCTCTCTGCCTGCTTGTGATATCTCTCTCTGTCAAATAAATAAATAAAATCTTTAAAAAAAAATATATATATATTTAGTTTTGCTTTTTATTTATTATTTGTATTTATCTTTGTATCTGTTTATTTATTTATTGTCAGTAAGCTCGACTTCCATTGTGGGGCTTAAATCCCAAGGTCAAGAGTCACTTGCTCGCCCCACTGAACCAGCCAGGTGCCCCTGTTAATTTTTTTTTTCCCCTGTTAAATTTTTTTTTTTTTTTTTTTTTTTCCCCTGTTAAATTTTTAATGCCTGTTTAGCACCAGGGCTTTCATGTCTCTGGTGAAATTCTGTATCTTTCCCTTTATTTTCTTTTTTTTCTTTAAAGATTTTATTTATTTGACAGAGAGAAACACAGCGAGAGAGGGAACACAAGCAGAGGGAATGGTAGCGGGAGAAGCAGGCTCCCTGCCGCGCAGAGAGCCCGATGCGGGGCTCGATCCCAGGACCCTGGGATCTGACCTGGGCCGAAGGCAGACGCTTAACGACTGAGCCACCCAGGCGCCCCTCTTTCCCTTTATTTTCTTGACTGTATTGATCATGATATTTTAAAACTCTTTCTCAAGTATCTGATTTACCTGTAGGTCTCTCTACCACTTGCCTTGTGGTATTTTGGTTCTTAGAGTTTTATAATTTTTTTAAAAAGATTTTTATTTATTTGACAGAGAGAGAGAGCGCACAGCAGGGGGGAGAGGTAGAGGGAGAAGCAGATTCCCTGCTGGATAGGGAGTCCTACAAGGAACTCAATCCTAGGACCCTGGGATCATGACCTGAGTCAAAGGCAGACACTTCACCGACTGAGCCACCCAGGCGCCCCGTGCTTTATAATTTTTGATTGTATGTTAGACAGTATGGATGGAAAATTCTGGGGGCTTTAGTATTGTTACCTTCCTCTAAGGAGGGTTATTTTATCTTCTGGCAGGCAGATAATTTTGGAGGATCACCTAAATGTGCCAGGGGTGAGTTTTATGCTTGTGTTAAGTCTAGTTTGTTTCTACTTTCTGCTTACTCCTGGATTGTGGCCTGTATCCCTAGTGGGTGACTCTTCTGAGGTTTCACCACTGCTAAGCAAGCTGTAGCGTTTTTTGAAGACCTTACTGCTTTCTTAGGACTGGAAATACAACCTCTTTGTCTCCAGAGCTGTGGAGGGAGACTCTTCTGCCTCCTGGACGCTCTCCCACTGTGTTTCTTGGGATCCCATCCTGTGTGCCCACAGCTTAAGGGTCTGTTGGCGTCTTGAGAGGAGCCTCAACAGAAGCTTTTTTGGCTCATTTTTCCTTGGTTTTCTCCTCTGCAGAGGTTTGTTTGTTTATTCATTTATTTGAGTGTGTGCATATGCCTGTGAGTAGGGGGAGGGGCAGAGGGAGAGAATCTCAGGCAGACTCCCCACCAGTTGTGGAGCCGGCCAGGGGACTTGATCGCACGAACTGAAGATCATGACTTGAGCCGAAATCAGGAGTCGGACGTCTCACCTACTACGGCGGTGTCGCTCCTCTGCAGTTTTATCCTTCAATCTCAGCTGCTCCAAACCTCTGGCTTCTTATCCCAGCAGCATCCCTTCTTGTTCAGCTTGGGTCCTCAACATGCTTCCGTTCTCTGAAAGATTACAGTTTCTTAAATCCTTTCCATGAGGGTTCTTCAGTGCCTTTAGGCTGCTATATATATTGTCCACTTTTACGTACAGTTGACCCTTGAACAGTGTGAGGGTTGGGGTGCTGTGCCACACACAGTTGAAGATCCACATATAACTTTTGACTCCCCTAAAACGTAACCTACTGTTGACCAGAAGCCTCACCAATAATATAGTTGATTAACACGTATTTTATATGTTATGTGTAACATACATTCTATCTTTACAGTAAAGTAAGCCAGAATAAAGAAAATGTTATGAAAATCATAAGTAAGAGAAAATACATTTACAGTACTATACTGTATTTATTTTTGTTTTCATTTATTTATTTATTATTATTATTTTTTTAAGACTTTATTTATTTATTAGAGAGAGATCACGAGTAGGCAGAGAGGCAGGCGGGGGGTGGGGTGGGGAAGCAGGCTCCCCGCTGAGCAGAGAGCCCGATGTGGGGCTCGATCCCAGGACCCTGAGATCATGACCTGAGCTGGAGGCAGAGGTTTTAACTTACTGAGCCCCCCAGGCACCCCTATTTATTTATTTATTTATTTTTTAAAGATTTCATTTATTCATCTGTCAGAGAGCGCGCATGTACAAGCAGGGGGAGCAGCAGGCAGAGGGAGAAGCAGGTTCCCTGCTGAGCAAGGAGCCCCTCCAGGACTTGATCTCAGGACCCTGGGATCATCATCTGAGCCGAAGGCAGACGCTTAACCAGCTGAGCCACCTAGGCATCCCTGTACTGTATTTATTGAAAAAAATCCACATATAAGTGGACCTGACACTTCAAACCTGTGTTGCCCAAGGGTCAGTTGTAGTTTCATATAGTTTTACAGTTGTTTGTGGTGAGAAGGTTTCATCTGTTAAAAAATACGCTGTTGTGGCCAGATGCTGCGATCCTGGGTGTGTGTCTGACAAGGCTGTCGGGCACCTGTGGAGACTGACATACTGCAGAACCCCTGTACTGGTACTCCCTTCATCCGCTTTACAGCACATTTACGGTGCATTTTACTTTCAGTTTATTGGTTACATCATTAGATCTAGTTTTCAGGGAATCTCTTGTTTTTAGCCACCTTCCATCCCGGGGTCCTGGGATCGAGCCCCACGTCGGGCTCCCTGCTCAGCGGGAAGCCTGCTTCTCCCTCTCCCACTGCTGCTTGTGCTCCCTCTCTCGCTGTGTCTCTATCGAATAAATAAATAAAATCTTTAAAAAAAAATCAGAAATCAGTGGAGATAGGTGTGAAGTAATATAGACTCTGGGATGGTTTTACCCCACTTTGCTTGTTTATAAGATAGCTTTTCTAAATGGAATCATGCTCACTCTAATGACTTTTCCATGAAAAATATTTGCATTTATTTTTTAATTATTTATTTATTTGTCAGAGGAGAAAGATCACAAGTAGGCAGAGAGGCAGACAGAGAGAGAGGGGAGAGCAGACTCCCCGCTGAGCAGAGAGCCCGATGTGGGGCCCGATCCCAGGACCCTGAGATAATGACCTGACCCGAAGGCAGAGGCTTTAATCCACTGAGCCCCCCAGGTGCCCCAAATATTTCATTTAAATTTTATGATAAGCTTTCTTTATAATTCATTTAAATAATTTTTTTGGGGGGTGGGGGTTGGGTGAGCCTGGTGGTGGGTATTGAGGAGGGCACGTATTGCATGGAGCACTGGGTGTGGTGCAAAACAATAAATCTTGTAACACTGAAAAAAAAATTAAAAAAAAATAAAATTTTTTTAAAGATTTTATTTATTTGACACAGAGAGAGAGAGAGATCACAAGTAGGCAGAGAGTCAGGCAGAGAGAGAGGGGGAAGCAAGCTCCCTACTGAGCAGAGAGCCCGATGGGGGGCTCGATCCCAGGACCCTGAGATCATGACCTGAGCTGAAGGCAGAGGCTTTAACCATTGAGCCACTGAGGCACACCTCATTTAAATAATTTTTTAAAAAGATTTTATTTGACAGCAAGAGAGACATCGAGAGAGGAACACAAGCAGTGGGAGTGGGAGAGGGAGAAGCAGACTGTGCAGGGAGCCCGGGCTCAATCCCAGGACTCCGGGAATGTGACTTGAGCCAGAGGCAGATGCCTAACAACTGAGCCACCCAGGCGCCCCTCATTGAAATAATTTTTATGTTTCTTTCTTTCTTTCTTTTTTTTTTTTTTTTAAGATTTTATTTATTTGACAGAAACACAGCGAGAGAGGGAACACAAGCAGAGGGATGGTAGCGGGAGAAGCAGGCTTCCTGCCGAGCAGGGAGCCCGATGCGGGGCTCGATCCCAGGACTCTGGGATCATGACCTGAGCGGAAGGCAGACGCTTAATGACTGAGCCACCCAGGGACCCCATATGTTTCATTTTTTTAAGCAATATTTTTGGTGGGGCTAAGTTTTTCAGTGTCTATCTTAAAGCTTTGCTACTCAGAGTGGGGTCTGAGAGTGACTGCCAGTTTGGGAAGTGGTTTTGAAACAAAATTAGTTTTGGAAACCCAGAGTAAAAATTTAGAAATTTTGTAACATTTGACGCAATGGCTACATTATTAATTTTATTTTATGAAAATATAAGTCTAGGGTGCCTGGGTGGCTCAGTCATTGAGCCTCTGCCTTCAGCTCAGGTCACGATCTCAGGGTCTTGGGATTGAGCTCATCGGGCTCTCTGCTCAGCAGGGAGCTTGGGTCTCCCTTTCCCTCTGCCCTTCACCCTTCTTGTGCTCTCTTTCTCTCACATAGATAAATAAAATCTTAAAAAAGAAATAAATAGAAATATAAATCTGCCATGGTTTGGTGAAAAGCAAAACTAGCTCTTTGTCAAAGACAGTTTGAGAAACTGTTTTAAAGGACAGTTTGATTCCTCATCAACTAACTATATAAAATTTCATAAAGTTTAGCTACTTCCTTTGTATATTTCCTTCATTGGCCTTCCTTGTGGATTTTGGTTACATTTTGTACATCTAAATTTTATAAAAAAGATTTTATTGTTTTGGTGATGTTTTGGTTAACTTTCTTGTTTCTAGTGTAATGTTGATAGTAGAATTTATGTCATCTCTTTCAAACATTTCCCCCTAGATTAAATTTTGCAGTTGATAGTGTTATTTTTTTTTTTTTTTTTAAGATTTTATTTATTTGACAGAGAGAAACACAGCGAGAGAGGGAACACAAGCAGAGGGAATGGTAGCGGGAGAAGCAGGCCTCCTGCAGAGCAGAGAGCCCGATGCGGGGCTCGATCCCAGGACCCTGGGATCTGACCTGGGCTGAAGGCAGACGCTTAACGACTGAGCCACCCAGGCGCCCCTGATAGTGTTATTAATAACGTGATAGGAGATGAGCTTCCACGGGTGTCTGAAATCCTTGTTCTTCTCCTGGGGCATTGTTGCTGTGCAACGCGGGGAGGAGGAGGAGGGAAGCCGAGACCTGGCCAGATCTCTCTGCTTGAGAGAGGGTGCAAATGGTCGGGGTGGTAGAGGAGGTCCGGGAGAGGTGCGGAGAGAATTGGTGGGGACCTGGGGAGGCGCGAAGAGACACGTGGGGAGTCTTGGTGTGTGTCAGGCTGTGTGATTGCCCTTTTGTTGCTTTCTCAGAAAAAAAAGGGGCAAAGAGCTTTATCGTTCTTTAGGTACTTTGTGGGGTTTTGTAATTCTTTGCAGGTGTCATCTTGTGGGTTGTCCCTTGAAGCAGTGCAGTCGATTTAGACAACATGACTCTGACATGTGTATGTTTGAATTCTGCCTTTTCTTTTTTTCTCTTAAAAATCATTACCAGAAGAATTTGCCTATCATTAAAAGCTCTTTGTAGACATTTTTACTTCTTTCCCCCCATTGCTTAAAAAGACCATTATAAAAAAGTTTTATTTAAGTAATTACTACACCCAAGGTGGGGCTCAAACCCACAACCCTGAGATCAAGTGTCGCACGCTCTACCAACTGAGCCAGCCGGGCGCCCCTAAAAAGACAAGTTTTAATGACTCTGTTATAGTCCATTGTATATTTGTACCAGTGCTCATTTTACCAGTCCTATAATATTGGACATTTAGCGGTTTCCCATCTTTTTGCTAAAATAATTAATGTTGCAATGAGTAATGGGATTATTGGTCTCTGAACATCTAATTGTTTCCTTAAGAACAAGAATTACTGGATTAAGAGTTGTACATGTTTATCAAATTCTTGGTGTGTGTTTATAAGTGCAGAAGCAATTGTTTGAAGTCCCTAATAACTTTTTACTGTGTAAATATTGCCAGGGTATGGCTTGAAGGTCACAAAATCTTTTTAAACAAAGAAGGTCATCTTCATGTTAATCCTCTCTAGTCATTGTTTCAGAGGGTGGTGGGCCTGAACGCATTGGAAGGATGAGAACCTCATTTTGGTATTACGTGATGATGTATTTCAGGACTTTGCAGATTCTGATCATCAAGAAGTTTTTCCTTTTGTCTAGTTATATGCTGTCTTGTAGAACAGAGATAACTTTGTCGTATGTCCCCCCCTGCCCCCGTCCCCTTTTTTCGTATAGTTCAGAGTGAACTTTTTTTTTTTTTTAATTTTATTTATTTGACAGAGAGAAACACAGCGAGAGAGGGAACACAAGCAGAGGGAATGGTAGCGGGAGAAAGCAGGCTTCCTGCCGAGCAAGGAGCCCGATGCGGGGCTCGATCCCAGGACTCTGGGATCATGACCTGAGCCGAAGGCAGACGCCTAACGACTGAGCCACCCAGGCGCCCCCAGAGTGAACTTTTTATCCTTTGCTCCTTGTTTTTCTCTTTTCTGGTCTGGATAGAGCAATGATAATGACAAGTTACATTGTATAATGTTTCACTGGTGTAAAGCACTTTGATTTTCATTATCTCACTTAATCTGCATGGCATCCCGGATAGGCAGATGTCTGTATTTGCAAAAGAAGGAAATGAGATTCTGGCCTGAGTCGCCCAGTGCTGAGACGCAAAGCTGGGGTTCTGGTGTCATCTGGGCCGCACCAGGTGGTCATTAGGACTGTGGATGCCAGGGCTGGAGGACAAGGCTTCAGAGCCTGGCTCTGTCATTACCGAGTTCTTGGGACAGTTTCCTAATCACTCTGCCTCAGTTTCTTCATCTGTACAATGAGAAAAGCAGTAACCCTGGCCTCCTCCCCATTAGGAGTGGGAACCCTCAGTCCTTGTGGCCGTGTAGAGGGCCGGCCGACACCCCAGCCACAGCCCCCGCACCGGCCGCTGTCATTTCCAGGCCGGCTGGCCGGCGGCCTCTGTTTCTCTCTCGCTGTCAGCTTGTTGGGGTAAGTTCTGGGAGCAGCGGTCTGGAGAGTCATGGTGTTCTCGGTTTATTTGCAGAAGAACAAGGTGGTGAAGAAAGTGAGAAGAGGCGACGAAAGAGGAAGGGCACCAAGCGGAAGCGGGACGGCCGGGGTCCCGAGGGTGGGGCGTGGGCTTGCGACCTGAAGCTGGACGATGCGCTGGACCGCACGCTGGAGGATGGCGCCAAGCAGCACAACCTGACCGCGGTCAACGTGCGCAACATCCTGCACGTGGGTCCCGTGGCGGCGTGGGGGTGGGGGGCGCAGGACCAGGGGCTCTGGGCCCTTGTGTGGGCACAGCTTGCTCTGGGAGGCGCCGGTGCCACGAACGGGTTCTGACATCTCAGGTCGGCCTTCCCACCGCACTTAGCGCTGGCTCAGAGAGCCCTGGGCAGGTAAACCGGCCCCTCTTCCTCCGCTGTCTTGCCGGTTTATCGTCCTGGTTGGCACATTCGAAGACAGTGATGTTCAGAGCAGCCTTACTGTTCTGTGGGTCCCAGAGATGCCAGGGGGACAGTCTGAGCTGCGCACGCGCTGGTTCTGCTCTTCCAGGTGTATCCACACGGCTGTTTACAGAGCCTTCCCTGTTGGTTACTGGTTCTCAGAAGCGTAGAGTCAGTTACCTGCACCCTCCTTCCTGCTCCTGGTAGCTGTGACTGCGGGTGTTCCCACTCTGTTACAGTCTGAACCGGGGTGCTTCCGGCCAGAGCTGGCCTCACCCCATCCGGAAGCCACTTCCATATCTAGCAGAGGTGCAGAGAAGTGGCTGTTACCCAGGTAACACGTCTTCGTTGCATCAAGTGGCATTTCGTCTTTCTCCAGGAAGTCATCACAAATGAGCACGTGGTAGCGATGATGAAAGCAGCCATCAGTGAGACGGAGGATATGCCGCTGTTTGTGAGTAGTTGGCGTCACTCTTCGCTGCCCTGTGACAGAGCTGCTGTGAACGGGCTCGGCTCGGGCGTTCATAGATACCTCGCTGTTGGGGGCGGAGGCAGCATCGCAAAACCCAGGATTCCCGTGATGATTGTTACTGACTGTTTTCTTCTCATTTTCCCTCTGCCTCAGGAGCCCAAAATGACACGCTCTAAACTGAAGGAAGTGGTGGAAAAAGGAGTGGTGGGTGTTCTGGTTTTTTGTTTTGTTTTTTTCCTTCTGCTTGGTAAACAAGGTCTAATTCTAGGTTATTTGCAGGGAAAAAAAAATATAGGAAAGATTTATCATGGTCTGGGTTGGCCTCCTCCAGAGAACTATCTGTAAAAGATAAGTGGAGATGAAGCCCAGAGCCTTTACTGGCGATTATGTGATTATGTCCGTGGACATGGAAGTCCTAATGCTAGGGTGGTCGGAAGCTCTGAGCCACAGCAGCCTTTTTGTTCTGGTGACACGTGGCACAGGGTTTAGAGGAGTATTTTCCGGGTGTGTCCCAGGGAGCACTGCAGGAGGTCACCCTGGCACGGGGTCCACCACGAGCGCTCCCTGAAAATGCGTGTTCTGTGGCTCCCTTCGGACCCGGAGTAGGGACCCAGGACGAGGGCCCAGGAACGTGCATTATTGGAGACAGCAGGCGGTTGTTTTGCACACACTGAGGGATGAGAGCCACTGGAAGGCTTCTAGACTATTCTGTCGCAGATGCTGGGACCCGTTCATTTCCTTCTCAGCAAGCATGTGTCCAGTTTGTGCTCGTGTCTGTAACAGCCCGGTGATGGGCGCAAGGGGTCTGGCTCATCTCTGAGAGCGAGGAAGATTTGCCGAACGGACCCCAGGTGCCTATGGTTGTTTTTGTCCTTTTGTCTGGGTCTGTTCTCTGCAGCCCCCTGGAAGAGTAAGTCTGTCCGTCTTCCACGTGACCTTTCTCTAGTGGAAGAAAACTAGTGTGTCTTTCTCTAATATTCTTTTGTTGCTAGATGTGCCCCAATTTTTTTTTATCGGTCTCCATGTGACAGACAAGACTGAGTGCCCTGATTCTTCTGAATGTGCCTAGTTTGTCCTTACCCTTTGAAAAGTAGGCCTGACGTGTAATTCCTGCCCCGGCTGCGGGATAGCGGGTCGGAATTCGGGATCCCTTCGTGTTCTCTCAGTGCAGCCCAGGATGGCATGGCTTTTTGTGACAGCCACATCGTATTCTTTTGTCTAGTGGGCTGAGCCTGGTTGCATCAAGTGACATTTCATTTTTCTCCAGGAATTACGTAGCCCTTACAGACGAGCATATGGGGGAGCTGTGGTGAAAGCAGCCGTCAGTGAGACGAAGTTGTGTGAGGTCTCCTGACGTGCAGAGTATAAGTGAGAGTAATTCCATATTTGATCCAGAAGCAAAGAGCTCCAGATCAGGCTCGGATTGTGAGAAGGTAGACAAGCCAACACTACAATTTACTTGGGAGAGCAAGGGTTAAAGTCCATGGCTCTTGATTTCCTAATGCTCAGTAGGCTGCCTTTAGCACCGTCCCAGACGCTGGGAACCTAATTGGTTGGACACAAACTTGGGAAGGGGTGCGGACCAGCACATCATCCCCCCAGCGCCGTGTGCGGCGGGCTCGGCCAGTGAGAGGCGTAGCCGGAGCAGGGCGGGGCGAAGGACAGGTGGGGAGCCTGAGACTCCTTGTGGGGACGGAACCCGGTGGGCTGTTGGACTTTATTCATAGCACGAGACTCTCTGGGTCACCTTAAATGATCAAGAAATTATCCATTCCAGGGGCGTTTTTGTCAGCTGCATGTAAGAGCCTTAAAAAAATTTCTTAAAAACGTCTTGCCCCAACTCTGTTATTTTATTATTTACTAATTTTTTTTTTTTTAGTATTTTATTTAGGGGCACCAGGGTGGCTCAGTTGTTAAGCATCTGCCTTCAGCTCGGGTCATGGTCTTGGGGTCCTGGGATTGAGTACCGCATTGGGCTCCCTGCTTAGCGGGAAGCCTGCTTCTTCCTCTGCTTGTGCTCTGTCTCTGTCAAATAAATAAATAAAATATTTAAAAAAAAAAACAAAACAGGGAGAGGGAGAAGCAGGCTGTCTGCTGAGCAGTGAGCCCGATGTAGGGCTCAATCCCAGAACCCTGGGACCATGGCCTGAGCCGAAGGCAGATACTTAACCACAGAAGATACCCTTCTGTGCCTGCCACACAGGCACCCCTATTTACTTATTTTTTAAAGATTGTATTTTGTTTATTTCAGAGAGAGAGAGAGAGAACGTGTACGAGTTGGGTGGGGGGGGGCAGAAAGAGAGGGAGAAGCAGACTCCCTGCTGAGAAGGGAGCTTGACCCCAGGACCCTGGGATCATGACCTGAGCTGAAGGCAAATGCTTAACCGACTGAGCCACGAAGGTGCCCCCAACTCTGTTATTTTAAAACAGATAAGAAGTTGTCTTAATTTTACAGTGTATCTATATTCCACTTAGATTTAACAGCTCTAAAATTTTGCTGTATTTACTTTGTATCTCTATATCCCTTGTTTTTTTCCTGTACTATTCTTTTTTGTGTGTGTTAAAGATTTTATTTATTTATTTGTCAGAGAGAGAGAGAGAGAGCACAAGCAGGCAGAGAGGCAGGCAGAGGCAGAGGGAGAAGCAGGCTCCCTGCTGAGCAAGGAGCCCGATGTGGGGCTCGATCTCAGGACCGTGGGATCATGACCCAAGCTGAAGGCAGCCGCTTAACCCACTGAGCCACCCAGGTGTCCCTTTCCTGTACTATTTGAAAATAAGTTGGGGACAACTCGATACTTCATCCCTAATCCTTCCATAAGAACTGGTCAGGGCTGGCTGTCAGGATACAAAGTCACAGTGGATTTATGTAATTGATTAAAAAATACAGACACCTGAAGGTTACTGTTACCTATAACATCTTAGGTGTGCGTACTATTATAGTTTACAAATAGTTTTCAAATTCATTGTTCACGTGAACACAAGACGTGATGTAAAGTAGGCAAGACAGGGGCACCTGGCTGGCTCAGTCGGTAGAGTGTGTGACTTTTGATCTCAGGGTTGTGAGTTCGAGCCCCATCGTTGGGATAGAGTTTACTTAAAAAAACTCTATTTAAAAAAAATAATAAAGTAGGTAAGACAGATACTTTCTCTATTTATATATATATGTGTGTGTGTGTATATATATATATATATATATATATAATTTTTAAAGATATTATTTATTTATTTGACAGAGAGAGAGAGAGATCACAAGCAGTCAGAGAGGCAGACAGAGAGGGGGAGAAGCCAGGCTCCCTGCTGAGCAGAGAGCCCGATGCGGGGCTCGATCCCAGGACCCTGAGATCATGACCTGAGCTGAAGGCAGAGGCTTAACCACTGAGCCCCCCAGGTTCCCCTCTCTATTTATAGATAACGCAGAGTCTTAACTAGCTTTAAGGCAGAAATGCTAATGATAGAAATAGATTCTTGTCTCCTTTTCTTCTGGCAAATTCCGACAGATATTTGAGTGTCCCCTCCAGGCTAATTAACACCCTCCCTTCCTGTAGCCCATGTTAGGTTCATGGCTCTTTGTGATGGTGAAGAGGAAGTAAGAATGACAACCGTCTGTTTCCGTTAAGAGAACATAATTATGTACATTCTTTGTTGGTAGGTAATTCCAACATGGAACATTTCACCAATTAAGAAGGCCAATGAAATTAAGGTAAACTTGGAAGAGGTAATTCTTATTCTTTTCCAGAAAGACTTCATCAGTTGTGAAATCTCTACCTCCTTTCTGTTTGTTAATTTTGGGGGAATCTGTCGTCTTGTTTTAATTCGACCTTCGTTTTTTTCCTTTCCATTCATCTTAGGTTTGCCTCTCATGCTAGAGATCTCTTTAACCCCTGCCTCTTACTACTTGCTCTAGCTGCTCATTGTGCTCTTAAGATTTATTTTTTCCTGCTCTTTCTTCCTCTTATTTTCCAAATGCATATGGTTTGTGTTTCCTGTGACTTCATTTCTTTCTGTAATTGTACTTATGTAGCCTCCTCAGTTTGTGGACATCCAGCTGGAAGAGGATGACTCCTCAGATGAGGAGTACCAGCCAGACGACGAGGAGGAGGACGAGACAGCTGAGGAGGTCAGTGGCCCCCTTGTGAGGGTTGGGTGCTAATGCGGACGAATTGGGCTTAGTAAGACTTCCTTAGTGTTGGCCCCTGGTCTGTAAAGGGGATCGAGATACCCTTCTTATTCCTCCTCATTTCTTTGTATAAAACCAGGACTGAGAGCTGTTTTCTCTTCATACTCCCTTAATGTTTTCTTGGGTTATATTATGAACTAGAACACATATGTGACACACAGAACTGTGCCCAGAATAAAGACTGAAAAATACAGCTTCAATCATTATCAGGCCAGTAGTCATGAATCGTCCTCCAAAGTCCTTAAATGTTGCAGAGCCAGCGCGTCCCTTGCGCTCTTTGCTCTTTTCTTTATGGTTCCGTCGCCTGCCAGATGCATCGCAACACACCCTCATCTGGTTTTGTACTGTTTCTGAACCTTAGATAGTTGTGTCTGGTGGTTTTGTTTTCTGTGTTTCATCAGTACTCCTTTGTGGTTCCTCGGTACTGTTGCTTAGGCTGCGCCTTGCTGATTTTCACTGCTGGGCGGTACTCTGTTTCTTAGTGTATTTCACTTGTTTGTAAAAGGATTTTAGGCCTTTGTCTTGCACTTCTGATGAAGAGAGCAGTGTGATCTCTGTTAACACATTAGAATATTAAGCTTCTATTTAACTTTTATTTTCTCTTACTAAATTGGTTCATTTTCTTGAGATATGTCAGACTCTGTGGGATGAAGCAGGGGCAGAAATGGAAACCTGAACCGGATTTTTTTTTTAGAGTTTGTTGGAAAGTGATGTCGAGAGCACCGCTTCGTCTCCACGGGGGGCGAAGAAGTCCAGGTTGAGACAGTCTTCCGAGATGACCGAGACCGACGAGGAGGGGGGCCTGCTGTCCGAGGCGAGTCTGCGTCGTGCACAGGGGCTGGGGGAGAGCCGACCGGCTGGCCGTGCCTGGTGCAGCCGTGCTGTCAGGGTTCAGGATCACTGTCCATGCCAGTCTCTTCTTGGTCCTTGTGGCTGGTTACATCTGTTCAGGTCTCAAAGTCCTTTAGGTTGGGGTGCCTGGGTGGCGCAGTCGGTAAAGCGTCTGGCGCTTGATTTCAGCTCGAGTCGTGATCTCAGGGTTGTGAGACTGAGGCTGTGTCAGGCTCTGCACTGAGCACCACGTCTGCCTGAGATTCTCTCCCTCTCCCTCTGCACCTCCCCCCCCACTTGTGCTTGTGCTCGCGCACTCAATAAATAAGTAACACAAAACAAAGTCCTTTAAGTGAATGAACAGTTGACAGGAAAAGTGGGGCTCCTCAAAGGGAGAGTGCTTTTCTGAGTTCTCATCGAGGGGCCAGCTACGAGTGAGGAGCGATTTCTTTTCTACCTTTGTTTTTTTTGTTTTTAATTTTACTCATTTATTTGACAGAGAGAGAGAGAGACATAGCGAGAGAGGGCACAAGCAGGGGGAGCGGGAGAGAGAGAGAAGCAGGCTTCTTGCTGAGCAGGGAGCCTGATGTGGGGCTCCATCCCAGGATGGTGGGATCATGACCTGAGCCCAAGGTAGACGCTTAACGACCGAGCTACCCAGGCGCCCTCCCCTTTGTCTTCTTTTTAATATTGTACTGAAGCCATTTTTACTAGACCTCCCTCTCTCGGTAACCTAGGTAGCATCCTGTCAGCTACACTGGAAAGAAGATGGAACTTACTTAGATGAACATACTTGACTGTGCTTTGTTTTTCTGGAGCGCTGTCTGAATGGGAAGAGGGAGACCCCTGGCATAGGAAAGATGTGTCCCCCTCTCCTGGCTTCGTTTTTTTTCTCTTTTTCTCTCCTTCCTTCTCTTTCTCCTCTCCTCCCTCCCTCCCTTTCATTTTTTAACTTAATTGCCTCTTTTGATCAGGCTGAGAAGGTCAGTACACCTGCTGTCAGGCACATCAGTGCTGAGGTGGTGCCCATGGGGCCCCCGCCGCCCCCAAAGCCCAAGCAGACCAGGGACAGTACTTTCATGGAGAAGTTGCACGCCGTGGATGAGGAGCTGGCTTCCAGTCCCGTCTGCATGGACTCCTTCCAGGTAAGTGGTGCCACTGCCCCCCTGTGGGAGTCCCACCGAGCAGTGTCGCTGTTGCTCGGGCTGGGCAGGGGGACGGGAAGACACTGACGTCTGGGGAGTAAGCAGGAGTCATGGCAGTGTGGGTCCGTGATGCTCCGTGTGGTTCGTGCTGTTGTATTTTGGGAATTGCAACTCCTGGGGAAGCAGTAAGGGACAGGATGGACAGCATTTGGAAATGGGGAACGGGGAGCCTTTGTCAGGTCCCCAGATTGTAACCTCTAGCACAGTTGCTTTGTCCTTCCTGCCCGCTTTCTCTCCATACACACACTCGTTTACTTAATAACCCTGGACAGTGTGTTGCGGTCGTGATGCCCTTTCACCCCTAAGCACTTCAGAGTTTACTGTTTACAAAGGAGGACCTTCTGTTATGAACAGAAGTCATGGTATCCAGTCTAGTAAAGTCCTTGTTTTAGGTTTTACCGGTTGTTCCAGTAGAGCTTTTTCTAGAAAAAGACACATTTTCCTCTGTTGCAGGACCCAGTCCAGGACCACACTTAGGGTCTTGTCTCCTGGCATTTTTTTTTTTTTTTTAATTGTTTGTTTTTAAGTAATCTCTGCACCCGGTGCGGGGCTCCCGCTCACGACCCCGAGATCGAGAGAGTCCCACGCTCTTCGGAGCGAGCCGGCCAGGTGCCCCCGCGGCACCCTGTAATCTGGGACAGTGTCTCAGTATTTGTCTTTTATAACCTTGACATTTTTGACCCATATAGACTGTTATTTTACAGAGAGTTCCTCAAGTTAGATTTTTCTGATATTTGTGCATAGTTAGATTCAGGTTACGCACTTCGGGCAAACCCCACAGCATTGGCATACCCTTCCCTGTGCATCAGGTCCAGAGGCGTGACACCTGTCGTGTGAGTCGGGACCGCACGGTCACGGTGGTGTCTGCTCGATTTCCTGACGCTCTCTTTCTGTTGTCGAACGCACTGGTGTGCGTCTGAAGGGTCACCCTTTGAGGCCAAACATCGTGTTGCCACTAACTTTAGCGTCTGTTGCTTATTCTTGTTTTCTGAAAGGTCCCGACTCTGATCATCTAAATCCCACCATTTAGCCAGTTCATCTGAATGTTTTGGGTTTTCTCCACCAGTCTTGTAGCTTAATGAAAAGTATGTCTGTCTGAAAATTTAAAAAGAGAATATTGACTGGACTACCCCTGCAAGGGTCATTTAATCTAATCACCCTGCTTTGGGGGTGAGCACATGGGGGGGTACAGTGTTTTGTATGACCATCTATTCACACACGCATCAAATCATGGAAGTTGGGGAAGAACAGTGTTCGAGAGAGAGGTCTTTCCTCTTGGAGACGATAGTCTATTGGACAGAGAGACCCCGTAAACAAATGATTTCCAGTAGTGGCAAGTGCTATGAACTAAATAAAAGTGGAGAAGTCAGGTAATGCACCCCAGAGTGCTTTCATTGGATCTCTGGCAGCGGCCTGCTTGGGCGCCTGGCTGGCTGTCCGTGGAGCACCTGACTCTTGGTCTGGGGATTGTGAGTTCGAGCCCCACGTTGGGTGTAGAGATTATTTAAAAATAAAATCTTAAAAAAAAAAAAAAAAAGATAAAAAGGTCTGAGGAAGTGACATTTGAGCTGAGATCTCCATTAGAGGGAGCCCTGCATGTAAACGGTCTGGGGGAAAGTGTCCCGTACGGAGGAAACAGCACTTTCACAGTCCCTGAGTTGGGAACAGCCTTGGTGTGTTTGAGAGAGAGGAATGAGCTGATGATGCCCAGGGCCATGGGAGAGAGGACCAGGAGTAAGGACAGAGAGCTGTGCAGGGGCTGGGTCACGAGGGTCTTGGAAACACAATAAGGACATTAGGTTTTATTTTCACATTAGAAAAGCTTTGTGTGATAGCTTCTGATTAACATTGCACTTCCCTTTGGTTGGGGTGTGGGCAGTACTGTGTAAGAGAGCGAGGGAGGAAACCAGGAATTCTATTAGTAGGTGACTGCATGCATCCAGGGAAGACTTCCGAAAGTCCCTATCTAAGTCCCAGCTGCTTATTTTTTGGGGACAGAAATTGATAGGCTTATCCTGAAATTCACATGGAAATGCAAGGTACCCAGAAGAGCTAAAACAATCTTGAAAAAACAAGTTGGAGGTCTACGCTTCCTGATTTCAAAATTTATTACAGAGTTACAGTAATCAGTCAATACCGGTTGGTACTGGCAAAAGAACAGTCCTATGGATCAATGGGATAGAATCGAGAGTCCAGAAATAAATCCTTACATTTATGGTCAACTGGTTTTGGACAAGTATGCTAAGACCAATAAGGGTGCCACAGTCGTGTTTTCGGCAGGTGGTGCAGGACGACTGGAGCCCCACATCCAGAGTATAAAGTACCCTTACCTCACACTACACACCAAACTTAATGCAGAATTGATCTTTGACCTAAATACTAGAGCTAAAAGTATAAATCTCTTAGAGGCAAACATAGGAGTGATGGGCCTTGTACCCATAACATATAATGAACTCTTAGCACCCGACAGTGAAACGACAGCCCGATTCAGAAAGGGGCAAAGGCTATGAATAGATCGTTCTCTGAAGAAGACACACACATGGCCAGGAAGCATGTGAGAAGACGCTCCGCATCATTAGTCACTAGGAAGGTGCACAGGAAAAATACACGGTACCACGTCCCGCGCACTAGGCTGGCTGTAAGGACAGGTGGGGAGTAGCAGGTGTTAGCAGGGATGTGGAGGGACGTGGGGCCTCCCCTGCTGCTGGAAGGAGAGTGCAGTGCTGCGGCCACGTGGGAGGATGGTTTGGTGCTTCCTCCGAGGGTCAGCCGTAGTTGCCCTGTGGCTCCAGGAGAATTAGAAACATACACCCAGGGAAAAGTGAGCACACAAGCGTTCTTGGTGGCATTCCTCTTAATAAGCTTTCCCGAAGTGGAAGCAACACGGATTTCCCTCACCTGATAACTGGCCGCCCCGAAGTGTAGACGCGTTCGTTATGCAGTGAGGAGGGGTGAGGCACTGCCGTCCGCCACGCATGGATGAACTCCGAAAGCATCACACTAAGTAAAAAGCCAGAGACAAAGGGCCACGTCCTGTAGGATTCCACGTACGTGACGTGTCCAGCCCAAGCAAACCCGCAGAGACGGCAAGGAGATGAGTGGTGGTCAGGGACGGGGAGCAGGGGGGAATGAGGGACGACCGCCAGCAGGATTGGGGCACAGAAGGATGTTCTGGAATCAGGTACTCGTGATGGCCCCGCAGCTCTTGAGTACAGTAAATACACTCATACACTTCAAAAGGTTGAATTTTATGGTATGTAAATTTTATCTTGGTAAAGCTGCTGTCAGTGTTTCTGAGATGTTGGTTTTAAAACCGACATCACTGTCCTTACAGTTTCTCAGAGAACAAGAAACCCAAATTGTTTAGGGAAGGGACCTCGTGGTTGAAGGCAGGAAGGAAAGGGTGCAGGTCCGACGAGGTCTGAGAGGTTTGGTGAGTCGGGAAGCACCCGGCGCTGAGTGACACGTGTTATCCCTTCTTTGTCGGCAAGCCCATGGACGACAGCCTCATTGCGTTCCGAACCCGCTCTAAGATGCCTCTGAAAGACGTTCCCCTGGGGCAGCTAGAGGCAGAGCTCCGGGCTCCGGACATCACCCCAGACATGTATGACCCCAATACAGCAGACGACGAGGACTGGAAGGTGTGGCTGGGGGGGCTCATGAACGATGATGTGGGAAATGAGGGTAAGTGGGGCCCTTGGCGCTTTCTACCTGCTCTGTCCGTTCTCTCTGTGGTAAAGTTCTCATTGGCTAGGAGCTTAAAGGAAGGGGGTGTTTGGGGATCACTGAATTTAATTGTATGTCACTCAGAATTTGCTCTAAATCAGTAGCTAAGTGCCCTCCCCTTGGGGGCGAAGAATCCCCGGGGACAGTCGGCACACGTCCTGTTAGTTTCCGGTGTGCGACCCGGGACTCGAGAGGCCTCCCTGCAGCGCGGCCCCCGGCCTGGCACGCGTTGCTGGCTCGGGACACTGGCTCTCGTCCTGACGGGGTGCTGCTTACGAGCCCGTGGGCAACCTGGGGGATGTGAAGAATCGTCCCCTGACAACGTAAATGCAGAAGTAATCGCACGTGTGACTTCTTGAGTGCGCAGTGACTCGCTCGAAGACGCAGGCTGGTTGGGGGTCCTCCTGCCGCCCGCGAAGGTGCGCCAGCCGCCACCGTGCTGCACAGAAGTCCCCTGGAGCCGGACTTCGGGTCGGGGGGAGAGAACCCGCTGTCACAGGGCTTCCTTCCAGCCCTGGAGTCAGCGTGTCTGCTCCTTTTTGTCACTCGGTTCTGTCCTCACGCCAGTGCTTTTCCTGTGATCGCGAGCACACTGTTGAGGTCCTGCCCGTCCCCACGTCAGGACCCTGTGCCGCCGGCTCCACTTAGAGCAGTCCGGGGGGACAACTCCAATGGCTTGCTTCAGTCCCAGGCCCATTGTCTTGGCGCTGGGTGGTGTCACCGGGATGCGGTGTCGTGTGAGTCCCGTGGCGGGCGGCCCCCGCAGGAGCAGTGCGGCTGGCCTTGTTACCTGCGCTGGGGCTTCCAGAAGTGCGGCAGGAGCCTCGCTCAGACGGGGCAGCGTTGGCTTCTCCCTGCTGCGGCCCGTGTGGTTTCTGGACCGTGACTCGGACTCGCCCCCTGAATCTAGTGAGAGAAACCCTAGGAAAGTTGTCTTTGGGGACCTGGTGTGCATTACAGTGGGAATCAGGCCTCATTTGGTGCCGTAAACCTCTGTAGATTTGCACGATGTGAGAGATTGTCTTTGTTTACAGTGGTTCCAGATGATGCCACATTCTTTTGATGGAATCGAGGAAATTTTGTTCTTGTTCCTTTTTGACTTTTCCGTGGAGAGTAACCAGAATATTCTTTTTAGCTGTGTTGTGGAGGACTCACACTTTTTAAACACTAATTATGTACAAGCGGAGCACGTTCTTATTCTTTGCCCCGTCCCAAGAACAGCTACGTAAGATTTGTAAGTTGAGAAGAGGAATGCTTTAAGATAAATGGGAGAAGGTATAGTTTCAATGGAAATAGACTGAATAAATATTTGCATACGTCAGGTTAGGAGTAAGTCAGCATAAGTGAATGAAACAGAGTAAGTGTCGAATCTACCTTATGGAGCTGTTCCTTATGTGATTCGTGGCTCGCCAAGTGTTTGCCACTCTCCTCTTATGAGACATTGTGCTGAGATCACGAGAGACAAAGGAGCATAATCATTATGTCAGAGATTAAAATGCCCACGAATGTTGCCTGGTCCATTGTTAGATGTGCAGAACGTTTCATGGGACTGAGGTTGAATAAACTTGGATAGGCCGCCAAAGCAGCATAAATGCTGGTCCTGGGCTTCGTGAGAGGGAGAGCGCGTTCCCGTTGAGGACGGCTCAGAGATGGCGCCGCGAGCCAGGTGGGCTTGAGCTGGGCCTCGGGAGGGTGTTCGAGAGCAGTGCCCCTGAGGAGAGGAGGATCTAGGAGAGCATGTATCCTCCGAGGAGGCTTCCCATCTCTGCACTGTAACCACAGGAACAACACAGGCTTGGTGGGGAGAAATCCAATACTGTATAAAGAAAACCATGACAGCCCCTCCCCACATGACAGTTTCATGATCCAGAGGGATCACGGATTTTTTTTCAGGGATTTTGTTTCGGGATTTATAAATCTTGATGTTTGTTGATGCTACCTTTTCCTACCAACCTGCCCCACGTTCCATGACACTGAGGCTCAGTCTCTGCCACAGGGCATGACCAGGGACAGATGTGGTGTTGTCCATTTCACAGAAGACTCCGAGAATTTTGTGTCGTTGTCCCATGTCACAGAATCAGTTTGTTCTGCTAGGATTCGAGCCCAGCTTAATGTTCTTGGACAGTGTCCCATCGAAGGCAGGCTCAGGGAGAGAAGGCGTTTGTTAAAGGGGTATGACTCTTCGTAGGCACGCTCTGCCTCTTTTTCTCCTTAGGACCAAGCTAAGACACAGTAGTGACACGGGAACGAAGGCAGGTCCTCATGGCTTGATCCGTGACGGCAGCAGCTTGTGCCCTGGTTTTCCCTGGTTTCCATCGGCGTGGCTGGGAGAGCTGAGCTGGTGGCTGTGGAGGAGGAGAGGCCAGGCAGGGCCTTGGGTGTCAGGCGTTTGGGAGCCTGAGGCAGTGCTGCTCCTGGTTTCGTCCCTAGAACCCAAATCACAGTGGAGGAGTGTGGTGTTGTGCGCGCGGCCTGTGGTGGCCAACGGGACAGACTCCAGGCCGCCCCCGTCGCTGAGTCAGAATCTTCTATCCGAGCGGTGGTCTAGGTGGTCTAGGGATCCTAAGTATCAGAAACTGCTGGTCTGGGAGGCGTGAGCCTGTGTGATTAGGGTGGACTGAGAAAATGGAATAACGACCTGTGGGGAGGGTGACAGTCCTCATTCTTTAAAACTCCAGATTTGCTGTTGTTTACGTGTTAGGCCAGATGAATGAAAGAGGACACAAAGCCAGTGAGTAGGGCAGATGTGGCCCCTGCTGTCACCGGCTCTTACTGGGTGCTGACAGATGGGGAGTAGTGCCCCACGGAGACCCCAGAGCCGCGTACCAGCTCACTCCCTTGTTGCATCTCGTGGCTGTTCTCGAATGTTCCTTCTACCGCCTGATCCGCACAGCATTGAGAATCTGGAGGCGCACAGCAAACTGAGCTCAGCCGGGTGGGTGCCAACCTCAGTGATCAGTCAAGAGTAAGTCGGCAGCTTCCGCCACCAAGGAGTGAAAAGTTAACTCAGAGGAAACCTTCCCGAATGACTTCCCAACATGTGTGGCAAACGGGTGCTCTGAGAATAAGGGCCGGCCCACGTGTGTGGCGTGGGCAGAAGCTGTCTGCCATGGTTCTTGCACACGAACAGATGGGGCTCCAAACCTGTACACACTCCCCTCGGGTCGGAGCACCTCCCGGAACTTTCGTCGTTCAGCACGTTGGTATGGAGCCTGCCTTGAAGACGCCAACGTCCAGAGTGCTGTAGAGATGGGCAAGACGGGACTCCATTCCTAAGGGTTGGAACATAGATGCACAAATGGATGAAAAAGGCTGACGTTTAAATAGCTGCATTATGAACAATGCAAATTTATATATTATAACCTGAGTATAAATGTGGAGTGAAAAACATCAGGTTCTCTTGGGCTAATCCGTACAGATTTCCCAGTGATTATAAATCAGAATTGCGTGTATATATTTTTATTTTCAATGAAAGATACTCATTTGTTACAAAAAAAGAAAATATTATGGAAGGATACAGAGAAGAAAACATTCATCTTAATGCTTTGTAGTAACTTGCTGTGTATTCAGGCAAGTATGTGTTCACCTCAACAGTGTTTTTCCGTGAGAGGAATCATACTATACGTGTTTGTTCTGCGTCTGCAACCTGCTTATTTCACTTAACAGTAGAGTCGAGACAGTTTCCCACCGTGCTGTGCGGGACGACCTCCCAGAACAGCTGCCTGGTGGCAAGGAATTGAGTTATTTCCATGTGGCAGACGTTTTTTTCCTATGCTTTTTCTTTCTTTTTCTTAAGATTTTTATTAATTTATTTGAGAGGGAGAGCGAGCACAAGCAGGGGAAGGGGCAGAGGGAGAAGCGGGCCCCCTACTGAAAGGCGCCGGATGCGGAACCCCATCTCAGTTGCCAGGATCCCGACCTGAGCCGAAGGCAGATGCTTCACTGAGCCCAGGCGCCCATCTTTTTTGTTTTAATTCAGCTCCTCGGTTGTCCTAGCCCAATTCCAAGTTCTCAGGTGCTGCCGTGACCGAGCCAAGCCTGCGAAGGACATTTCGATCAGTTCGGAATGTTCCTCCAGACAGCACTTGGCTAAAGTAGTCCGGGAACTTCATACTATAAATCACCTTATAATGTAACATTCGGTAACTCAGAGACTTCCGCACATTTTTTATCTAGGAGTCATAGCATCAGCTTTAGAGAAACAGCTCTATTTCTTCTGTGCCCTAACATAACAAATGTTCAGTCTTTTTGTATATTTTTAGTTATTTCAGAGTCTTACTGTAGGATTGTAGCTTCTCATACTGAGGGTTACTGTGTGTTTCTGTTGGGTTGTACTCGGCCCTGCATGTTCACATTTTACGCTACGTCCTGTTTCGTGCTAAGGCGTCAGAATAGAGCTGTTCCCAAGTCGTTGGGAATTAGGGTCATCTTTCTGCCACTATCAGCGCCTCTGTACACATAATCCTCCAAAGGCGTTGTTTTCACGAGGTGCACTAGGCCCAGTGGACTTTCCAAGATAGGTTATGTGTTCAGTTCTCTGGCTTTTGCTGCATTTTGGCAGACTGAAGTCTTTTTCAAAGGAAGACGAGAACTTGGCTCCCGGCGAGACTAGGTGGGAAGTGGCAGCTTGGGGAATGAGCCGTGCAAGCAGGCGGGGGAGAAAAAGAAGTTTTTGGAAAACTTTATTGGAACAGAGTCTTAGAGTGCTGAAAGTCTTCCATTTTCATCCGGTATGGGGGTTCAGAGCGGGGAGTAAGTGTCTGAAGTACTTGTGTCCTAGACGAGGCCGATGACGACGACGACCCCGAGTATAACTTCCTGGACGACCTGGACGAGCCCGACACGGAGGACTTCCGCACCGACCGGGCCGTGAGGATCACCAGTGAGTCTGACGATGAGGCCTGCTCCTCCCCGCTCCGCCTCTGCCTTGTTTACCTGGGAGATTTTGGGGGCTGAAGTTTGCAGCCCCTCCAAGTGGAGGCACTTAGGCTTGTTGAACCCATTTATTTCTGTAAGTCTTCAGGTTTATGCGTGTGTTTAGGAAGCCTGTCCATCATTCCTGTACACGGCCCGCAGTCCTACCCTGAGTCCAGTATCTGGCAGAGGCCGTACCTACGATCCCAGAATGAATAAGGTCTGGGCTGCACCCTGTAGGGCCCCGACCCAAGTAGGGGATACAGACAGACGAAGTTATGATACACAGTGATAGGTGCTACGACGGCTTGTGTGTGTGATCTCCCGATGCATGGTGTACACAGGGTGGGTGGGCTGGGGAAGGACTCACGTGATGGGATGTTTCATCTGAGTTTTGAAGGAGGAGTAAGAAATTTGCGGGGAGGAGCACCTGGCCGGCTTAGTCGGTAGACCGTGTGACTCTTGATCTTGGGGTTGTGAGTTCGAGCCCCACGTTGGGTGTAGAGATGACTTCAAAATAAGGTCCTTGAAAAAGAAGAAATTCTGGGTGAGTGGAGACAGTTGGATACCACAGACAGGTAGAAGAGTACCCGCCGACCACGCGTGTGTGGAAGAGCAGCCCGCGCGTGCAAAATGGCAAGGCCTTTGGTCACAGAGCTGGGAGCGCGGGGTTGGGGGGTGGGTAGAGAAGGTAAGCAGCGCTCACATCCTGGAGAACCTTGAGTTTGAGTTCTCATCTGCCAAAAGGAGAGCTCAGAGTTTTTGGCAGGAAATCAATAGGAACTGATGTGGATTTTGAAAATACTCCTTTCATTTAACAGCACTTTAATGTATTAATTTGATGGGTAAAGAGAGCCAGACTGGAAACGTGGAAAACAGTTCAGTGGCTTGACTTGGTTCGAGTTGTTTGTTTAAAAAATTACTTCTTTGGCTATGTTGCCAATGATAGAAAATATATATTTCAGAAAGTATTAGTTTTTTTATTTTTTAAAGATTGTATTTATCCACCTGAGACAGAGAGAGCGTGCGCGCAGGAGTATGGGGGAGCGCCCGAGGGAGAAGGGGAAGCAGGCTCCCTGCTGAGCAGGGAGCCCGACGCGGGGCTCGATCCCAGGACCCTGAGATCACGACCTGAGCCGAAGGCAGAGGCTTAACGTATTGAGCCCCCCAGGCGCCCCGGGAAGCATTGACTTTATTGAGTGTGTGCGTGAGCCTGACCTGGACTAGTGTACACAGCGTGGCGAGGGTCAGAGGCTGGCTCTCGACCCCGTTGCGGAGAGAGCTTTACGAGCGCCCAGACACACTCACTGCTGTAACCCTAAATAACGCAGCTACGCGTGCAGAGAGAATTGTGTAAACATGATCCGTAGGACTTTTGTTCTAGTTTGTTGCTCTGTTTCCTCTTTTGTCTTGTTTTTGGGATTCGAATGCCATTTCCTTTATGAAGATTTTCCCTTATTTGCTACGTTGGGACGATTAACGTTAGAGTAAGTGTTGAGTATGAAAAGGTTTGAGGGTTTAGGGCTTTGAGAAAACTGTGGTGGGTCTAGGAAAGTATGAGAGAAACCGGGAAGCCTAGTGTCCGAAACCAAGGGAAGGTTCTTCAAAGGAGCATCCGTTCCCCTGATCCCGGTACTGGCCCTGGCGTTGGAGCGGCTCTGCGGGGAGTGGGCAGGTCCATCCCGTCTGGGTGTGGCTCCCGGCCCGGAGCGCACTCGCCTGCTCGCTGTCTGTCTCTTCACGGCACACCGTGTTTCTCAGGAACACCCTCCCCGGTTAGCATGGTTCCTGCTTTGCACTCCGCACCGCTTGAGGTGTTCTCTCTAGTGCCCTCCTCTCTCCCGGTTGCTCAGGCCCCGTCCGTCTCCTCCCCTGGCCTGCAAGCTTCTTGGGGAGTTTGTGCTGTTGCGGTCCTGGATCGGGGTTTGGCCAAATAGGGCCCTCTTCTGGGGTGCCGGACGGAAGGGCTGTCCTTTCTTGTAGGGTTCTGTGATCATTCCTACCTCTTGTCCACTTGTGGACACTGGTCTTATCATATCCCCGTGAGAGGACTTTTCCTTAGTGGACAACAAAAATTTCAAAATGTAAAAAAGCGTAAAAACTCAGAATTTGGAAGGGTCCCTGGGGTCGTGTAGTTTCCTCCCCCTTGAGAGTAGCTTCTCTGCATCTGGGTGACCTCCGGTGCCGGGGGGGACATGTCCAGGTCTTGAGCACCTCCTCAACCAGCATTTTCCTTACTGAACCTACGGGTACTGGTTATGTCCTACTATGTCCTAGTACCTATGGGTACTGGTTATGTCCTACTATGTCCAGTAACCTACTGGGTACCCATTTGTCCTTTGTGGCCAGAAA
>CM053618.1:946044-972811 GCA_028646535.1 Procyon lotor | reverse complement strand
CGAGGGGCGCACGGGGGGCACGCGGGGTGCGAGGGCGCACGGGGGGCACGCGGGGTCCGAGGGCGCACGGGGGGCACGCGGGGTGCGAGGGCGCACGGGGGGCACGCGGGGTGCGAGGGCGCCCGAGAAGGCCAGGCCCCCTCGGCAGCACCGAGCTGCGCTCTCGCGCTCATCACCAGCGCTCTCGCGGGTGCGCCATCGTGCACAGTAGACCAGCGAGGTGGGAGCCCCTTCCCGTGGGGTTAGGAGCCCTTGGATGTCAGGTCCCTTGGCCGTGTTCTCTCGGGTTGTCTCGCTGATTCCTGGGAGTAAGTACTTTACTGGGGGCGCAAACCCTTTGTCAGTTTTATGTGTTGAAAATTCCTGCGCTCACTCTGGTTTCCTTAAAGTGAATATTTAGAGGAACAGTTTTATTTTGTCTTTTAAAATACAGTCACATTTACGGACCTTTTCAAATATTACTAATGCTGCTGATGTTACGTTCTGGGCTCTTGATCCTGTTCTCTTGGTCTGTCCCAGTTTCACAGGATATTTAAGAAGGTCTTCGAGTCCCCAGGGGAGCCCAGAAAGGGGGCAGGGGGCTGGTGGGATGACAGAAGAAATGGAAGGAATGGTAGAATTTACATTGCAGCCATTAGTTTAAGAGTTCATTCAACTGAGGATCATCAATGGATGTTAAGACCTTTGGGGGATCATTATTGGAAAACGGGATGGTTTCAGGATTTCAAAGTAACACTCTACTGTTCACTACATTGAGAAAATGTCCTTTTACGGTGACGGGCGCCACGATAACCAAGTGGCCAAATTCAGGGTCACCGGCATGAAACAAACTGCGGTGATGTCGGGGGCAGTAGATAGAAAGCATCAGCTGTATTGTGCTTGCCAGGGAACAAATCCAGAATGGGGACAGCCTGAAAATAATGGGCCTGGCATTCTCAAAAATGTCAAATAGCAGAAAAAACAGGGTCTACTGAAGCTAAGAGGACAGTAATGAGAGATTTCAGCATAAATGTAATGTGTGAACTTTGGTTGGAACCTGGGTTGGACTGGGGGTAGGGTGGGCATCCATTGGGATAATTTTAAAAGCAGAGTACATATTAGAGAACATTGTATTGATGATGGGTTTCTTTGGTGGGTTAATGATAGGCTGGGTATGTAGGAGAATATCTTATTCATAGGAGAAATTTGATACAAGACTTGTCTGTAATTTACTTTTTTTTTTTTAAAGATTTTATTTATTTATCTGACAGAGAGATCACAAGCAGGCAGAGAGGCAGACAGAGGGGGGGAAGCAGGCTCCCCATTGAGCAGAGAGCCCGATGCGGGGCTCGATCCCAGGACCCTGAGACCATGACCTGAGCCGAAGGCAGAGGCTTTAACCCACTGAGCCACCCAGGCGCCCCTGTAATTTACTTTCAAATAGTGACACAAAGTAAATAAATATGTAGAAAGATAAAGCTAGTGTGACAAAAGGTTAACAATTGAATCTTAGTCGAAGCTTAGATGGGATTCTCTGCATTCCTGTAGGTTTGACAGTTTTCAAAATAGTGTAAAAGGTAAAAGTAAGACTTGTCTATTCTGGTCTTTTTTATGTCCACACATAATACTTACAATTTGTTAGGTTGCACAGAAAAATTTAAAAATCTGAAATTATTTTGATTGGGATAGCATTGCATTTGTATAGATCGGTTTGGGGAGAATTGACACCTTTATAGTAGTAACTTTTCTAGTTTATTTCTACCATTGACTGAGACCTTTAAGTTTTCTCCAATAATATTTTATAGTTTTATTTATAAATATCATATGCATATCTTCTTACATTTGTTGTGTTTTTTATATTTTTGTTGCTATTGTAAATGAAATCTTTAAAAATTTTATTTTCTCTTATGGAGAAAGGCAGCTGATGTGTATACTAACGATTGAGCAACACTGCTGTGCTCACTTAGTCATTTTATTTATTTATTTTAAATATTTTATTTATTTATTTGACAGAGAGAGAGAGATCACAAGCAGGTAGAGAGGCAGGCAGAGCGGGGGGGGGGGGGGAAGCAGGCTCCCTGCTGAGCAGAGAGCCCGATGTGGGGCTCGATCCCAGGACCCTGGATCGTGACCTGAGCCAAAGGCAGATGCTTAATGACTGAGCCACCCCAGCTTCCTGATAACTTGTATTTTTCTAAGAATTTGTCTATTTCATGTTTGAGTTATTTTCATCGAATTGTTCATAATTTGCCCATTCAATTTTTTTTTTTTTTTTTGAGGGAGGGCGTACACAAGTGGAGGGGACAGGCAGAGGCGAGAGTGATAGATGTCTCTCTCGAGCAGACTCCCCGCTGAGCAGGGAGCCCAGTGTGGGGCTCGGTCCCGGGATCCTGGGTCATGACCTGAGCCAAAGGCACAGGCTTTAACCCACTGAGCCACCCAGGCGCCCCTGGATTTGTCTCTTCAAGACCACATACACCAGCAGCAAACACCGAGGTGGGAAGACCCACGTGAGTGCCTCATGGGGAAATGCCTGTGAGGGACCCGGGGAGGGACCCGGGGAGCCTGGACGGCTGTCAGCCCGGCCAAGTGTGGCCCGTGAGTGGAGGGAAGGAAGAACTGACGCAGGTGTACTCGGACTTGAGCGTTCGTTGCTGTCGTTCCGTCTGAAGACATTGTTACCCTCCTCCAGGGAGTCCTCCCGCGCAATCACAGCTGAACCCCATTCCTACGCCGCACACCCGGCAACCAGCAGCCCACTTTTCCTGGATGGATTTGCACTTTCTGGACACAACTGTAGCACATGAGGTCTTTTGTGCCGGAGGGTCCCCGTGTGGTACCGTGTTTCCGCGACCGGCTTACATGAGTGGGCGTCTGGGTTATTCCCAGTGTTTCACCTGGGGCCAGAATTGGCTCCTGCTACCCCTTGTTTAACCTTTTGGGGGAACTGCCAACCTGTTTCCTAAAGTGGAAACGTGTTAGAATTTTCTATTTCCATCGTTTATTTCCACTGGTGAAGTGTGAGGATTCCTGTGCTTCCGGCCGTCAGGCTCTCAGCCGTCCTGCGGGCTGGGCCGTGGCCTCTCTCTGCGTGGTTTTCGTCCTGGTCGCCGTGGGCGCCGAGCGGCTGCTCAGACTTGGCTGAACGTCTATTCGAACTGTTTACCAACTTGTAAACTCTGTTCTCCTGTTGATGGGTAATAGTTGTTTATACGTCCGGGTATTTGGATGAATTTACAGATATTCTCTCCCAGTCTGGAGCTTTTCTTCATTTTCTTAGTGATATCTTTTGAAGAATAAAAATTTTAAATTTTGATGAAGTCTGATTTATCAAATTTTCCTTGTACAGACCACATCTTTGACGTTATATATAAGAAATGTCTGTCTAATGAAAGGTCATAAAGACTGTTCTCATTTAATTCATAATCTTTTTTTTTTTTTCAATAAGCTCTACACCCAACGTGGGGCCCAAATTCATGACCCTGAGATCAAGAGTCGCAGGCCCTACTGACTGAGCCAGGCAAGTGCCCTAATTTTGTTCTTTTTAAGATTTTATTGATTTTGAAGAGAGCAAATGGTGTGTGTGAGCGGGTGAGGGGAGGACGGGGAGGGGGGGTCAGGGAGAGAATCTCAAGCTGACTCCGTGCTGGGTGCGGAGTCCAAAGCAGGGCTTGATCTCACCACCCTGAAGTCACGACTGAGTCGAAACCGAGTCAGTCGCTTAACCTACTGGGCCACCCAGGCACTCACTTTATTCTTTGTGTTACTTTGAATAGAATTACTTTCCTAACTTCTGTTTTGCTTATTTCACTGCTAGAATAGAGACATACAGTTGGCTTTTGTAAATTCATCTTACAGGGTGACCTTGGCAAACTTATTTTTAGTTCTGGGAGATGTTTTGAGACTTGAATTTTTCTCTATACAGGATTGTGTCATCTGAAAATAAAAATTCGCACTTTGTATCTTTTTTTTTTTTTTAAGATTTTATTTATTTGAGAGAGCAATAGAGAGCGCGTGGGCGCTCAAGCAGGGGGAGTGGCCGGAGAGAAGCAGGGAGCCCGACGCGGGGCTCAATCCCAGTGGGATCATGACCTGAGCCATAAGCAGACCCTTGACCGACTGGGCCCCCAGGCGCCCCTGGACATTGTGCTGTCCAGTCCGGATTCCGTGCAGGGGACCAGCCCAGGGGCAGGTGCAGCACAGACACAGGAGCAACCAGGGCGTCAGGATCAGGTCTATAGAAAGGTCTTAAGAAAGAGGACCCTACAGGGTAGACTGTGGATCACCTTTAGCAAATTAGAGAAGTCACAAGGCTGACTCCTGAGTGGGATCTTTGTGCATCTCTGACGGTCCAGCCCTACGGCTTCCTGGTCCTCATTCATTAGTGAAAATGAGGCCCTTTGGGGTCCAGAGTTTTGGCATCCAGAGATGGAAGCCACCTTCCCGGGCTCCCCTGCAGCGGAGGGTCGGGTGCCCGCTCAGACCGGGTCCTGGGCGCCACATCCTTCCTTCCCTTCTTAAATGACTGAGCAAGGGCACTCGAGTCACAATACGGGGTCCTGACAGAGAACGTTTTCAAGCTACGTGCAAACACCAAAGTATAGAAGAGCACGCTCTAGCGATTAAGAAAAATGCCAATTTATGTGTGGACTCTTCTCTCTAGATTTTGGTAACAAGTTGCTTCTAGAAAAGGAGGAGGAATGAAAAAAAGCTGATTTCCATGATACGTGTTTCTCTGTGGTTTGAACACGGCTACACGGCAGGAGTGAGGGCCTCTGGCTGCGGGGCAGCTCAGGTCGGTGGCCCTGTCTGTGCAGGGGGCCGAGGGGGGGAGGCCGGGGTGTGGGTCGAGAGCAGACTGGCAAACGCCTGTAGGAGCTCAAACAGGACGTGACAGCAGTCCGTGAGGACGGAGGGGACGAAGGGCTTTGACCTTGGGAAGATAAAGCTGAAGATCCCACCGTCCCTGGTGGGGGGGGTGTGTGTCAGGGTTTGGAACCAGCCTCCCGCCTCCCGGGGCCGGGGGCTGACGGGGCGGGCTCTGGAGGCCGGGCCTCTGGACCCCGGGCCAGCCGACCTGACTGAGGCCGGGGTCGGGGCACAGGTCGGCTTCAGAGAGGGAGCCCGGGAGGCGGTTTCGGCGTGGCGGAAGCTCTTCCCATTTTCTAGATCTAACGCAACACTTTAAAAAAGATAATTTATTTAGGAGAAAGAATTTACTCAGGGGAAAGATCCATAATTACTTATGTGAAAACCCCACTGCGCAAACCTCAGGAACGAGGACGCCTCGGGCCGCCGTGGTCAGGTGGTCAGTCCCCACCTCGGTATCCGGGACGGGGCCGCCGTCGTCTCCCGGGCGGCCGTGGCGGGGCTTAGAGGGGGGCACAGAGCCGCTCCAGCTGCCCGGGGTTGGCGTTGCTCAGGAACAGCAGCTCCTCCTTCCCTTCCTCTGTGCGAGCTAGAGCGGGGGAGACACAGTTGGCCGCCGCGCACCCCAGACGGTGCTGACACGGGAGACCCCGCGTCTAGATCCTTTCTCCCGGCAAACGGCGGTTTTGTCTGCGCTCCCCTGTCCCCCGGCAGCTGTCTCTCCCTCTGTTCCAACATCATCTTCTGGACTCGGGGACTTTGTCGCGTGCCGACCCCCTCAGCAGCCTCCGCGTGGCCCCCCGGCTCCCGTCCGCTCTCCCCCCTAGTCCTCGGAGGGCCGCCTCCCCGGCAGCTGGCTCGCTCTGTCCCAGGGACACAGCCACCGAGACCTGCCCTCCGCTCGCCCGAGGCCGGGGTGCTCCTGTCCAGAGCGGGGCGGGCCCCGCACGCCTCCAGGGCTGGACTTCCGGCCGAGCCTCTGACTCGTCTACACTGACGTGAGCTCGTAACCGCCCCCCACCGCCCAACGGCCCGGGAGAAGCCGAGAGAGAGCGAGAAAGAGCCGACGCAGGCTGCCGCCTTGCGAGGAGATCAAGGCTCCGACTCGGGACTCCAGGAACAGAAAATTCGATAACCGACCTTTCTCATGTTGAAGCCAGCTCTTCTCCAAATAATACTGGATACAACTTTCGAACTCCTTGCGGCTGTAGTTGGAGACCAGGATGGGAATAAAGGGATCCAGGGCATCAAATCCTTCCTGGAGAAGGAAGAGCTGTCGTTACGTGACAAGGCAGCACAGAGCGCGACCTGACTTAAACGCTTCAAAGGTGTCTTTCCTTCTCTGCTCCTTGCCCCGGGGCCGCCGTGCTGTACACGAGTGTCACACACGGCGGCCGCCCGCTGTCGCTCGTGGTCAACATGATGCCTGCAGGGGAGCCGCCACCTGTCTGTGCAGACACAGTGACAGGTGGGACTTCAACAGCCAGCAGCCACGCCGACAGCTCAAACTCAACCAAAATGAACAAGGGCAGCGAAAAAGACCCACTAAATGGAACACATTGAAACCAATCAGTCAAACTGTATTCCAAATTTCAAAAAACAGCGAAGGGACAAGGGACTTGCGTTCGCTTCTGAACAGAGTGCCCGGCTGAACGACCTGGCTGAGAAGGACAAAGCCCGGGGCTGACGCCTGCGGACGGATGCTCCCCGGGAGCTCGGGCTGCGCGCTGGGGAAACGCTGAGAGCCGAGCGGCGTTGGTCCCGCTGGGACAAGGCTCACGCGCACGGGAAGCGGCGTTGGTGAGGCTGCGCTGCTGGCCGGGTCAGTCTGAACTCCCGGGTTCTTCCTGGGACTCGGGGACGGGACGTGCGTGGGTGCCCACGGACACGTGCACGCGCGTGTTCTCGGACTGCCCCGGGAGGCCTAGAGAACACAGCCCTCGGGTCTTGGAGTCTGAATCCAGCCCATGCTCAACATGGGGGGAATTCGGTTCCACCTCTTTTTTTTTAAGGTTTATTTATGTGACAGAGAGATCACAAGTAGGCAGAGAGGCAGGCAGAGGGAGAGGGGGAAGCAGGCTCCCCGCTGAGCAGAGAGCCCGATGTGGGGCTCGATCCCAGGACCCTGAGACCACGACCTGAGCTGAAGGCAGAGGCTTAACCCACTGAGCCACCCAGGCGCCCCTCGGTTCTGCCGCTTGAAGAAGGTAACCTAATTTAAACACTTTGAAAGCAGGCTCCAGGGGTGCCTGAGTGGCTCAGGACATGATCCTGGGGTCCAGAACTGAGCCCCGCCCTGGGCTCCGAGCAGGGCGAGAATCTGCTTCTCCCTCTGCCTGATGCCCCCCCCCCCAAGCTTGTGTGTGCTCGGTCAATTAAATACCTAAAATCTTTAAATAAGTTAAGTAAATAAAGGTTTCCATACCCAAGGTGTTACAGCAGTTTAACTTCCTGACCTTGAGATCAAGAGTCGCCAGCCCACCGACTGAGCCCCCCGTCCCATGGCCCTGGAACCTGGGACACCATCGCCCTCTACAGTGAGCCAGGGTGGCCTGAGCGGTGGCTGGTTCTAGGCCCCAGGTGTGGAAAGTACAAAGTGAGTGTGGAACATCGTACTCCTTGCCCACACGCAAGCAGGGGCTGGGGAAGGATGGGGGCATGGGGAAAAGGCCCGGAAGCCAGTCCGCAGGGGCGTCTGCTGGCCAGATCTGCCGTGACCTAAGCACCAGAGTGGAGAACGACATTAAAGTTTGGACTCGTGAACAGGAGTCTGCATGTCCAGGCAAGGCAGGCAGGCAGCCGACCCCGTGGGAGAGCCGCGGGGGTTACCATTCTTCGAGTACCAGCACGGGGTGAGGGGAGGCCCTGGACGGCGCTCGGGCAGCCAGGGGAGCGCGAGGGGTGGCGGGCCGGCCTCCACGTAGCCTCCACAGTGCTGTCGCCGACGAGAAAGCAGATGTGCGGCCCCTGAACCAGGCGTTGAGAGTTCAGTGTGGCGGCCACTAGGAGAGAGTCCGCGCGCATCAGCGGACGGGCTGGGGCCCTGTGACCAGCAGGTGCTGTCCCAGAGTGGGAGAGACCCACGGACCAGGACAATCGGAGGGGACGCATGTGCCAGGGCAGGTCCGTGACGGACACTGGGAGAGCGGGCAGGACCCCAGGTCATCCCCAAGGTCAGGTCCCAGAACCCTATCGATGCCAGTTTCCCATAATTGTGCTGTAGGTTATATATCTGGGCTGCCTTTGATTTTAGGAAATACCCATCATTTAGAAGCAGGCAGCACGGGGCGCCTGGGTGGCTCAGTGGGTTAGAGCCTCTGCCTTGGGCTCAGGTCAAGATCTCAGGGTCCTGGGATTGAGCCCCACATCGGGCTCTCTGCTCAGCAGGGAGCCTGCTTCCCCCTCTCTCTCTGCCTGCCCCTCTGCCTGCTTGTGATCTCTCTCTGTCAGATAAATTAGTGAAATCTTTAAAAAAAAAAAAAAAGGCTTTATATAAAAAAAAAAGCAGGCAGCACGGCTCAGGTTACTGTCACGTGATTCAGGGAAAACAGCAGTGGAGAAGAATAAAGCCAACGTGGAAAAGCGTTAACACTTCAGGAATCTGGGTGAAGTCATACAGGAATACGATTTTCCTCCAAGTCTGCAATTACGTTAAAAAAAACCAAACACCCAAGAAACAAAAACCCTCTCAGATGACCGTGTGAGGGCCCCGACTTCCCGGTGCCCGGACCTTTCCCAGCAGCTCCTGCGGCAGGCAGGCCATCCGTGGTTGGAAGACGGACCCGGTCTGGCTCAGCGCCAACACGACGGCGCCTCCGCGCTGGAAGAGAGGACGGAAGGCCGAGTGAGGAGGGGGGAGAACAGAGGAAAGTGCGTCACCTGGGCATGTTTACAGGTGACTGGCAGCTGAGCAGGTCACCCGTTCTGGATTCGGCGCCGACCACAAAGTGCCGCGCAGCCTCCCTGGCCGGCCTGTTTGTTTACTTCTTTGAGAAAGAGAGACCATGAGAGAGAGAGAGAGAAACAGATCCCCCACCAACCAGGGAGCCCGAGACCGCAGGCGCCCCTAAACATAGAGACTTTGAACGAGGGGCTCGCTGTCCCTAAGCTCAGGGAAGGACGAGCAGCGGGCGGCCTAGACACTCACCCAGTCGTTGCCCACCATCTTCCTCAGGCTGTGCACCAGCGTCAGCTCCTCGGGGGCCACCTGCGTGCCGCCGGCGTGGGGGGGGGGTGGGGACAGAGGTCAGGCCAAGCTTTGCCAGGACGGACGGTCTCCTGGCACAAACGGCTGGCGACAAGTAGAGCTTCCCGCGGCTACGTGAGCTCAGTGGCTGATGGTGCCGCCTCCGAGAGGGGTGGGCGGCTGGCCGCGGGCCCCCCCGTGCCCCCTGCCCGGGTTCTGGTGAAACCCGGCCACCGCGGGAGCGCACGGCCCCGTCCCTAGGCTGCTGCCGTCCTGCACCCCGAGGCCGGGTGCTCCGGCCGCCACCGAGCCTCCTTCCAGAAACAGCGGCAAGAAAGACGGACAAAACACAGCTACTGCGGCGGGGCTTTGTTTCCGATGCCCCCCACCCCCCCGAGTCTGCAGTGGGCGGGGGCCCCCACACCCCCTCTGCCGCTTCTGGGCTGCGTCTTCATTCCCGGGCTCCCATGGCAAGGACACGCGCGGGCTCTGGGGCCGCGTCCCGCGCACACGGCGGCCTGGGAGCCCAGGCCGCGCGGCCGGACCCTCGTCTTCCTACCGGGCTCTTGTCCTCTCTCCTCAGCGTGGTCCTCCCCCAGAGAGCGTTGGCCCCGTCCACCGCCACCAGCAGACGGAAAGCACCGGCACAGCTCTGGCTCTTGAGCTCTTTGAGGACGATCCCAACGGCATCCGTGGCGCTCTTCGCCCGCGTCAGGCCCTGCAGGCGAGACAGAGGCGGGGGCTCGGGGCCCAGGAGGGACCGCCTCTGGGAGGACCCGGTACCCGTCGGTGGCTTGCTTTTACCTGTTCAACCACTTCTCCCAGAGGACAGCCTTTCTCCGTGCGTTCTCGCTTATTCCAGACGTAGGTCTCCTGAACTTTTATCTGAAAGCAAACATGAAAACCGGAGAAAGGCTGTTGAGCCTGGAGATGAGCCCATCCCTCGCTGAGCGGCTCGGAGGATCACGGGGTGGGGGGTCAGTTCTGGTCTGTGATTCACGTGAGCGACTCCGGGAGAGAAGTGAACACTTTCTAGCCCTTTTCTGCCTCCAGCACAGGCCCAAAACCCGGGGGGCACTCGGACTGCGGGGGCCCGGGCCGAGGCAGCCCTGCCTTAGGCCCAGAGCTGACCGCTCCTGGCCCAGACTACCCAAGACTCACCAGGGCAGAGAATAATTTCACCAGTACATCCCTGGTTCCGTGAAAGACCTTAATCAGGAGAAAATGCTGTGGCTGGAAACGGGCTTTATGGGGTCTGCGGCTGGAGCCCGGGGTGGGTCCGCGCGTCCGTGTGGACTGCACTTTGCTACCGGAAAACCTCTCATTGCTTCGGGGACGGCTTCCGCCACGGCTTTAGATCCCAGGGGAGCGATGCCAGGTGGTGACTCTCCGGGCGAGAAACGTGGGGAACACAGAAGGGCCCGGAGACCTGGCTACGAAAGCACCGGCCGCGCCCCTGGGAGGCGGGTCACCTGGCACAGGAAACGCTCGTTGGCAGTTCTGAAGCTCCTGAGCCAGCTCGAGGCCTCCGCCGGCTGGTCGAGGCGCTGTTTATTGTGGGCCGACTGTAGGAGGCCCCGGCAGCTCTTCACCCACATGTGAGCTGAGGAAACAAACCCGGGAGGAAACCGGGCGGGAAGTGACCGTCCGACTCCACACTCCGCGTCCTCACGTCACGGAGTCGTCCGCTTCGACCCTTGAACGACCGGGGCCGAGGGACAGCCACCCCCCACCCCCGCTTGAGAATCTGTGTGACCTCTGAGCCCCTGAAACTGAACTCCCGATGCCTCCTGCTGCCGGAGGAGCCGGAGGCCTCCCTGGGCGCAGAGTCGGCAAAGGCGTATTTCGTGGCCTCCGTGTGTTCCACCACGCGCTGCTCCTGCAGCAGCGGGCAGGCGGGAAGGACCAGAACACATGTACCCTTGCGCGCGGACGGCCACGTCTCGGTCGGCCGACAACTCTGTACCCCTCAAAACCTCTGGCCTCCAAGGTTTATGCACCTGTCTGGGCGGCTGAGGTCACACACCAACACTGCAGCCCGGACCCAAGGCCCGCCACGGGGGCTAAAGGTCACATTAGCTTCCTGGCAGCGGTTACTTTTAACTTAAAAAAAAAAATTTTTTTTTTAAAGATTTTATTTATTTGACAGAGAAACACAGCGAGAGAGGGAACACAAGCAGAGGGAATGGTAGCGGGAGAAGCAGGCTCCCTGCTGAGCAGAGAGCCTGATGCGGGGCTCGATCCCAGGACCCCGGGATCATGACCTGGGCCGAAGGCAGACACTTAACGACTGAGCCACCCAGGCGCCCCACTTTTAACTTTTTTTAAAGATTGTATTTATGAGAAAGAAAAAGAGAGAGAGAGAGAGAGAGAATGGCCAGGGGGAGCAGCAGATGGAGAAGCAGGCTCTCCACTCAGTGGGGAGCCTGATGTGGGGCTCGATCCCATGACCCTGAGACCATGACTGGGGCCACAACCAGGTCTCCCACCCAGGTGCCCCCAAAATACTTCATTCTTATCAAAAGACTCTCGGGGGGGGGGCGCCTGGGGGACCCAGTGGGTTAAAGCCTCTGTGTTCGGCTCGGGTCATGATCTCAGGGTCCTGGGATCGAGCCCCCACATCGGGCTCTCTGCTCAGCGGGGAGCCTGCTTCCCTCCCCGCCCCCCCGCCTACCTCTGCCTCCTTGTGATCTCTGTCAAATAAATAAATAAAATCTTTTTAAAAGGGGGGGAAAAGGCTCTCAAGAGGTTTTCACTGCGCTTCTCTCCTCGCGCTTGCTCACGTCACACGCAACCCGCTTGCGGTGGGGGTGACGTCAGGCCGGCCGCGCCCCAACAGTGAGGACAGGGCCTTCTTACCATCTGGAACGTGCACTATCAGCCAGTCCTGTTTCGCACAGAAGTGAATGACGTGGCAGAGACTGAGGGTCTTCCCTGTGCCCTTCTCCCCGTCTAAGTCAGCTGTGGTTAAGGAACACACCACCGGAGGGGACACCCGGCCCCGCAGCAGAGGGCCCCTTCCCGCCTCCCCTCTCCCGCGCTCGGTCCGGACGGCTCGGCAGGCAGCAAAGGATACAGAGAACGTACCGCACAGCCGGGTGGGCGAAGTTGCTGTTGCTCAGGTACCGCAGCAGCTCCAGGGCCGGCTGCCTCACCATCACGCAGGCTTCATTCAGGGTCCTCACCTGGCGAAACGAGGGAGGGGGCGGGTGGGGCGCGGGGCCACGAGCGCCCACCACCTGCACTCTGGCCGGGCCGGCACCGGATCTGGGAGCACACCCACGGCGTTCGGCTACAACGCCTGGTAACACAAGAGTCACCGCCTGACCACTGGTCAGTGACGCTGAAATCCACCAAGACCGAGAGCCATCTCGTCACACCGCTCCGTGGGCCACGTTGGACTAACGCGTTAAAAGAACGTAACTTGCGTACCAACGTAGCTGGAGTAAGTACCGAATAAATGTTAATTCCTTTAAATTATTTTTAACCAACTCTTTTTTTTTTTAAATGGTAGGTTTTCTTTTTTTTTATTTGACAGAGAGAGAGATCACAAGCAGGCAGAGAAGCAGGCAGAGAGAGGGGGAAGAAGGCTCCCCGCTGAGCAGAGAGCCCGATGCCGGGCTCGATCCCAGGACCCTGAGATCACGACCTGAGCTGAAAACAAGAGTTAGAGCCTCCCAGGTGCCCCAATAGCATCGGTATTTTTAAAGAAATCCTAACCGCACAACTGGATTGAAGGACTCGACAGGCAAGTTCAAACTTAATGGAAAGGGAAACCTTAAAAAACATGATACAAATATTAAAACAGAAATGCCATATTAGGCAATATGACAGCGCTAAAGTACACAAACAACAGGGAGGGAGTTGGCCTTCGCGTAAATGGAAATTATGGAAAGAATGTATGAGTAATACCCTCCACAGCCCTGGTGGTCAGGCCAGTGGAAAAGCGACTGGAGACCGTTCCGGCCCCAGCAGGACGGGCGCTGCCAATGCCAACGGCTTAAGTGCCACTCCCCACAGTTTCTCCCGGCTGCGTCCCGCTTCCAAATTCAAGCCCCCGCCCCGCTGAACAGTTTTGATGACAAGGCTCTTCATGGTGTAGAATGAGCTCCCTTACTGGCGTCTCCTGTAATCTCTCGAAATAAAGGACACAGAAGGGATGCCGTTTCCTAGTTCTGAAGCTAAAAGTCACCCGCAGTCCAGTCTGCCGTCTGGCTGAGAAGGCACAGTCTCCGGGGCTGAGGGTGCGCAGCAGGAGGAGTCAGACCAGTTGTGCCAACAACAAGGCCTCCAGGGCCTGGGCGCTTAGAGCCTCTGCCGTCGGCTCAGGTCATGATCCTGGAGTCCCGGGATCGAGTCCCGCGTGGGGCTCCCTGCTCAGCAGAGACTCCGCTTTTCCCTCTGACCCTCTCCCCTCTCATGCTCTCTCTCTCTCAAGTAAATTAAAAAATCTTCACAACCCCCCCCCTCCCCCAAACCAAACCAAAGAAACAAAAAACCCGGCTTGCAGTTGATCGGGAATTCTTTCCGCGGCTATAAAGCAGCCCAAGATGGCGTGTCTGGTTGACGTTATAGCCACAAACCGATGTTTTCTGAAAATCCAGGAGAATGAAGAACATTAATGCATCAGATCCAGATGTCACTTCTGTTTGGCTCAGGAATAGATCATAATTTTGTTTTTCTACAGCATGCTTATTATTTTCATGATATTTTGCTAAGGTAAATATTAGGTTTAGTTATAAACAATTATTTGAATGCCAGAAGTTCTAGAAATCTGTCAGGTGGGTAAGGCAAAGAAAATAGCAGGATTCCGTTTATCTCAGAGTATTTTGTCTGCCTTCCAAGGTGAACCATAAATACACACCGACTTTAATTATAGTAACAGCACTGTTTACAGTAGACAATCAGTAGCTGAATTCATCTGTTTTAGATTCGACCTGTCTGGCTGGCGCTCCTGAGCCCACCCCCGGCCGGCCAGCCGTGTTCCGAGCCCCCCGCCCCCGCCGGTTGCGGGCACCTGCATGCCGAAGCGAGGAGGCAGGCCGTGGGCGAAGACCGTCCGGAGGTCCTGGAGGGGGATGCAGTAGTGGCGGCCCTCGGCGCCGGCCTAGGACACAGGAAGGCCAATGGCTACCACGGGGCCGCAAGGCGCAGACACCGCAGAAGCAGGAAGGGCCTGCGACACCGTATTAAGGACGCTTCATCTCAGGGCTGGAAAAGAGGTCTTTCAATTCTTGTCTTAGCCAAAAACTGCTGGTGGGCGGCCTCATGCCCACAGCGTGTCTGTAAAGTGGCCGCCGGCCTCAGCGGCCAAGCCAGCTGCTCGGCAACGTGAGCCCCGCGTGTGGAGGTAACAGACGATTCCTGCCAATCTGGACTCTTCCGTGTGGGTATGGAGGTGCTCCGGTCATGTGACCAGATCCTCTGCACCCCGCTATTTCCATAGAAACCCCAGAGGAACCCGTGACAGAAGGACTCCTGATGCCATGGAAAGCTGAAAGGCACCTCAGTGACTTCCCTCATTCAACGTAGTTTATGCTCCTGAAAGCAGGGGAGCAAGGGACCCAACTGGGCCCCAGTCCCCGGGCCGGAGTCCTGGTGAGGAGTTCCGGCTCCCCTCCCGCAGGCTCGGCGCACGTGAAGGTGGGCAGCCCCGCGGGCGGGCCAGGGGTCCGCAGCACGGCCCACACGACTCCTGCTACGGGTGCCACCAACTGTGCCGGGGAGGGCGAAAACGCAACACCGGAAGCCGCCGGAGCCCGGGCTCCTGCCGACAGACCTCACTCTTAAGGCCGTTCTTCTCAACAAATGAGGTTCATGCCCCCTCCAGACACTAGGAAATGTACCTAGAAAGGGGGGAAACGGCACCGGACGGGCTCACGGGAGGACTGGGTCCCCTAGCTGCCCAGCCACGTGATCCTTGGCAAGCTGATTTCTTCGAGGGCTGGCTGACAACAGCGGGCTACCCATCTTTGTAAATAAGCTTTTATTTGTCTTTTATGTTTACTTTGTATTTTACTTCTACTTATTTGTATATTCTTATTTTTAAGCCCCACCCAGTTGTCCTGGCAGAGCGCAGTAGCTGTGACAAGGCCACCTTGGCTCCTAACCCTAAGATAGCGACGGTCTGCTTTCTGTCAGGAGAAAAGTTTGCCGACCCACCCTCCAGGAAGATGAGTAACTATCCCACGGAGCTTCTAAGGAACGGGCCCACTTTGTGCCCCACAAACCCTGGGTATGGGCGGCCCGCAGTGGCTGGGGCTAAATCCGTGGCCGGCCTGCCCGGGGCCGAGCGGGGCTCCCGCGTGTGGAAGGGGGTGTGCCAGCCGCAGGCAGCCCTGCTTCCTGCCTCTTTTCAGTTCTTCTGATGCGGAAAATGACAGCAACACACATTGTAAGACCTGAAAGAAATCCACACGTGCACTCGCAACTCACCGGGTCATCCTCGCCGGGGGAGGAAACGGCTCTGGAGCTCTCATTTGGAACCTGGTCATCCAGGGGAGCAGCAAGACTTTGGGGGGTCTGGGGCCCCCCGTGCAAAAAACGTCCAGGGTCCAACTATAAAAGAAACAATTTTCATGTTTTAGAATTAGCAGGCTTCCCCTCCCCCCAAAGATTCATTTATTTGAGAGAGAACATGACGAGCAGGGGGAAGTGGCAGAGGACAAGGGAAAACAGGGAGCCCGATGCGGGGCTCGATCCCAGGACCCTGAGATCATGACCTGAGCTGAAGGCCAACCCTTAACCCACGGAGCCACCCAGGTGCCCCTGGAATTAGGAGACTTCATGCTCGCTACAAAACAGGATTTAAGCCCCGTCCACAACAGGGAAACTCAGTAATATGCACTTTAGCGTTATATGCAAGGAACCCTTATTTTCATAGTTCTCTACATCTCATCACGGTGTCTACCCTCTGAATCTGCTGTGTCGCTCTGGCCAGGCTCCGTCCTCCGCGGAAGCAAAGCCATCTGCTAGAGAAGGTTCCGGAGCCGGGCACGGCCGCTGGCAGCCCAGAGTAGGCGGCAGACCGCCACCAGGCAGCGACTGTGGCCACCCCCATTCTCATGGCCCGTGCGGGGCTCCCACATGACAGGTGTCAGGACACACCGCAGCCCTGGGCTTGCTAGCCGGGCCCCGAGTACGGACTGCGTGACGGAGGACACACACCCGCGGGAGAAACTGCTCGCCGGGCAGGTGAGCCGCACACGGAAGCCCGAACCGAGGGGTCGGGCTGGGGGATTTCTGGAGGCCAGGCTGAGAAAACGCTGCCTGGAAAACCCCCAAACGGAGAAGGATGGCGGGCCTCCCGGAGAGAGAAGGGCCGGCACCGTGCGGCTGGGAAACTGGGTTCACACGACTAAAAAGGCAGGTGAGGTCAGCCCCGCGGCCCTCGCTCTCCCGCCGAGTCTGAGACCCGTCCTGACTGCGCCAGGGGATCAGCCACGCTTGCTTTTTCTTTATTTTAGGTCATCCCTACGGCCTAAATGTGGGGCTCGAGCCCCCGGTCCCGAGATCGAGTCACACGCTGTCCCGCCGAGCAGGCCAGGCGCCCCGCGGCCACGCGGTCTGGTTGGCTGGAGGGTAAACTATTAGGGAGGACAAACCGTTTGGACTAGGACAGGTGAAGAGTCAAGGTTTAGAGGTGGAAATACCAGTTAGAAAGTTGTTATAGAACTTAAATGGGTATAATTTTTAGGAGCAAAAGAACTGTTTAAACCTTAAAATCAACATGCTGCCTCGGCACCCTGCCGTGACGGGCCGGCACCCCACGCGCATCCCAAATCGGCTCGGAAATGTAGCAAGAATGAGCCAGAGCGTCTACGACGCCCGGGGCGCCCAGTCGGTGAAGCACCTGCCATCAGCTCAGGTCATGTTCCCGGGGCCCTGGGGTCGAGTCCCACGTCAGGCTCCCTGCCTCTCCCTCTGCCTGCCATTCTGACAGATAAATAAATAAAAATCTTTAAAAAACCCCAGAACATCCGCGACCCCCGCAGTCGCGCTGGCCGTGCCCAGCTGAGGAGAGCCTGGGATGGGGCCTCGGCGCGGGAGCCTGACCCCTGCGCCTGCCCCTCGGTGGGCCCCGGCCCCCCGGTGGGCCCCCGGCTCCGGGAGACAAAGCACCAGGGCTTTATAAAGAAACAGTAACAGAAAATTAAAGGTATTAAAGGGCCACAAGGTGGTGGTATTTCTACACAAATCCTCTGCTTTCTTTCAGTTAAATGCCATTTGCAGCAAATTAAACCCCAGCAAATGGATTCCTCACTCCTTCCAACGTCCCACACGGTGGCCCCGGACGGTGTCGTGTTTCTGGGGAAGCCACCCCACGCCCCACCGCCCCGCACGGCTCCACAGTGGAAACCGGGCAGATCCTGAAAGACCAGCAGCCGTGACCCCATCAAGGTCACTTTAAATCAATGTACAAAAAGCACAGAATTCTTCTCAGAGACTCCCAGCTTGCACTCAGGTCCTTCTCGTCTACCATTAAGAACAGATTTTAGCCTTTCAATGAAAACAGTTGAGGCCCGAATCTATTGTTGATCCTTATTCCTTTTTTCATTTTATGTCCTAATAATGGGTTATTTTACGTCTGCAAGTCCCATCAGGAGCCCTGGGAGAGAGTCCCACAGACGGAAGGGCTCCTTCTCTCAACCGTCTAACGTGCGGCAGAGGAGGAGACGGACAGTACGGAGCCCAGCTGGGGGCTCTCACCCTCCGGGATTCGAGTCTCGGGTGCTCTCTGCAGGCCCTGCAAACCCAGGTTCCCCTGACTCCGTCTCTGGCCTCTGACGTCCGGAGAACAGGGACCATAAAAAGGCCATGAAGCACAGGGCTTGAGGCCACAGGCCTTGCGGTGAGACAGCCTGGGCTCCACAAACTTCCCCGAATGTCCCCTCAGGCCGTGCACTTGGCCTGGCTAAGCCTCAGTGTCTGTGTCTGTGAAACAAAGGTTTCCTACTTCCTGGGCCGGTCACGGAGAATAAAGCACTCAGCACTGTGCCCGGTGCATAACGAGGCCCAACAGGTCATCCCCACGAACGCGAGATGAGTCCTCTCGGAATCCTGGAAGGTACAGCAAAGTAACGCAACACAAGGGGCGTTTGCATTTGCGATTTTACTGTGTCACGCAACTATCGGATGCTAAAAACCTAAAGCAACTTATTTTTTTTTTTCAAATAATTCCTTAAGGAAGGATAAACATTAATCCACTGAGATAGTAATAACAGTTGGTAAAGATAACTGCAAGCAAGCTTATTCAGCTCTTTTCTTTTTTAAATGTTAATTCTCCGAGGAGGCCATTTTCGGAGGCCAGATCTCTGGGGCGGAGGGATGGGGCGGCAGCCTCCCGAGGGCAGAGGTCGGTGAGTCAGTGACAGCCCGGCGGCCGCCGTCGTCCAGAGCACAGCAGTCTGGACAAGGAGGGTCCATCGAGAAACAAGTTCTGCCTAAAGACAATGTGCACAGAGCCGTGGGGTCAGCTGGGCCTCACCTGCCGGGCCCTGGGGACGAGCCTCGTCACCCTTCTCAGCATCGGTGCTGCGGTCTCAGGCCGGGGACCGGCGTGCAGACTTCTACCTACACAGCGCCTACAGGGGGACCAGAAAAAGCAGAAAACACGAGTAAGAGATTTCACAGGACAAGAAACAAACGGCTAGTAAAACCCATGGAAAGATTTTCATCCTCATTACAAGTCAGGGGACTGAAGGGACACCACTCAGCCACCGTGTTGGGAAAGATGAAAAAGACAACAGGAAATGGGCCAGAGGCTGTGCAGCGGGGGGGACTGTCGGGGCCAGGGGTGCGGTCACCCTAGAAAACACGGCCGGCATGACCTCACAAAGTTGAAAACGTTTAGGTCTATGACCCACATGTTCTACTCCTGGGTATTTATTCCAGAAAAACATTTACCTGCGCCCTGGGAAGTACGTATAATGTCGTTTACTGTAGAGGATGAATCATCCCAGACTGAAAAGCCCAAAGAGCCACTGACGGCAGAGGGACAAACAGATGGCCACACAGGAAACCCCCCCGATGGCAGCGGGAGAAGCGACTGTGGTCACGTGCACGACATCGAGGAATTTCAAAAACTCGGCCTGTGAGAACTCTCCCCGTGGCACCGTGTAACTTAGGTACGATTCAAAGACGTGAGACCCGATTCATTCCCCGGGGGACAGGGGGGCACACATATACGTGTCACGGAGCTGAGGGACAAAGGCGCACAACGGGGCCTCCTCTGGGGCGGCCGGGAACGCGCGGCTCCTAGTGCTGGGTTATGGGTGGAGGAGCTCATTGTACTGATTTTCTATCACGCGTGTTATACGTATTTGTCTGTATGCTGAAATATTCCGTAAAACCCCCAATCTCGAGAGCTAAAAGCTATCTGAAGTACTCGAATGCAGCTCGCAATGTTGAGTAGTGAGTCCGTGCCTCACCCTGACCTCTGGCTCGTGGGTTTCGCCTCCCTGCCGCCCCTGACCTTGGCCCGGCCGCAGCCACATGGGCCGCGCCGCGTCTGGCCCTGCGCACGTGTGGGGACAGAGCTGCCCCAGCCCGACCCGGGGGGCTCACCCGCAGCCAAGAGAGGACACGGAGTCCTTTGAATTCCATCCCCATTGAGCTCCCAAGTCCACTTCTGAGTGAAGAAGCCCACACCCCACACAACACGGGGTTGTTTGTGTTCCCCGGTGACACTCCAGGGCTCCTGGAAAACCACAGGACTCCGGCCACACTTGCCCCGATGAGCTTCCGGGAGGGCTAACTGGCCATGAAACGCACCCCTGCTCTGAGGTGCAGAACTCTGGGAAAAGCTGGGCAGCTGTCCCTGTCCTGAATGATGACACGTATTAGCATACTGAAAGTCTTCGAGAAAAACTAAAGTTACTTCATTTTCACCCAAATTCACGCGGTTCTTGAAAGTGTGGAATGCCGCTGCCGCACAATGCTGACGGGCTTCTCCCGGATGCTAGTGGGGTAAGGGGGTGCTGGGAGCAGGTGCCAGGCCTGGAGAGAAAGCCAGAGGGGGGTCCCCCGACACCCACGTGCTACCTGCTCTCCTGAACTCTGCCTCGGCCCAGCGCCTGGCCGGCCAGGGCCGCAGACGGGAGCCCAACGGCAGGCAGGGGATGCTGTCCCCTGCGAGGCCGGCTCGCCCGCTGCTCTCGGAGCCGCTGTCTGGGAACCTGGACTTTGGGGGGGCTCCTAGCAGCCCGAGAATGGGGGACAGTGGTCACTGGGCCCCAACTACTGACACAAACAGTACGGCTTAGGCCGGATACTGGCTTTCCCTCTCAGAGGGCATTTCAGTGCCCGCCAGGAAAACAGGGACTACGTGACCACCCCCAGCTCAGGCACCGAGACACCCCGGAATCTGAGCTTCCCTGGCTGGCACCATCTCGTGCTGCACAGCCCGCTCCCGACGTCACCGTGTCCTGTGTAATTCTAGCGGGCAAGGACTCCTGGATGTTTTGCCCGATGTGCCTTTCCCTTTGCTGATTGGGCACCGGCCCCTTCCCCGTAATAAGTCAGCCATAGGCATGACCGTGTGCTGCCCTCCACGTCCTCCCGGGGAGTCGGCTGCTGCGGGGGGCTTGGCACCGGGTGGCACAGCCGCGCGGCGCCCCTCACCAACCAGCTCCATCTTCTCTGCCCCGGCTCTTCTCTTAAAGCACCAGCACGGTCCTGCCCAGCTGCGACCGCTGCCAGGCCGGGCCTCACCCCCCACCAGTGCATCTCTAACCCTGGCCCTCCACTCCACCTGCACTGGCCGTCCTCCAAACTCTGGGCCCCAGGGCGCCCGCAGCCATGTCTGGCCCGCCCCACCCTGCTTCTCCAACCTTCCCAGCGCGTCCCAGGACACACGGCGGTGGGCTGCGGCTGTGAGGGGGGTGGGTCAGAGAGAAAAGGGCAGCCCACTCGGCCCTGAGGTCAAGTCTTCCCATAGGTGTGCCTCTGGCCGTTGGGAACCGCTGGTCAGGAGAACGCCCGGCCCGCCAGCTTCCAGCCGCGAGCTTCTCCAGTCCGCTCTCCCCACTCAAGTCTTGCTTAAAGGCCTTCAATATTTTCCCACTGCTTTTTAAAGGTAAAGGCTCCGCACACACGAGTAGAAGTTACGCTAGGGGCACCTGGATGGCTCGGCTGGCTAAGCGTGTGACTCTTGGTTTTGGCTCAGTGTGATCTCGGGTGGTGAGACCGGCCCGTGTCTGCGTGGGGGCCGCCCTCCCTGTCCCCCTGCAGCCCGCTCGCGCGCGCTCCCTCTGTCTCTCAAACATACGGATAAAAAAGAAGAAGAATGGAAGTTACTTTAAAAAAAAGGAGAGGGAAGGTGGGGAATCTTAAAAGTTTGATCTCAAAGCACACAACCTGGACTAAACCATGTTTTCCTTGTCTTTTAAAATACCCGTCTGCAGAAAAACCCTTCCCGACAGCCACGTGCAAGCATGAGAGAGGAGCATGTGCCGGTTCCACTCAGGGCACGTCCACGTCGGGGCGGCGCGGGGCAAGGCTCACAGCCACCGGTTCTATGAAACCTCCTTCAGCTTTTGTGTCCTTCGCAGGAGCACAGTAGACACGTGGCTTATTACTGGAAGGTAGGAGTGGGGACAGAGTTCCTAAGAGAACAGACTGACGGCACGAGACGAGAATTCGGGGGGTGGACGGTGGTGACAGCTGCACAGTAACATGGGTGGGACCTCATGGACCCGCACACTGAAAATTACGGTCAGTTTGACATTCTGTGGGGCGCCTGGGGGGCTCAGTGGGTTGAAGCCTCTGCCTTGGGCTCAGGTGATGATCTCAGGGTCCTGGGATCGAGCCCCACACATCGGGCTCTCTGCTCAGCGGGGAGCCTGCTTCTCCCCCCTCTCTCTGCCTGCCTCTCTGCCTACGTGTGATCTCACTCTGTCAAATAAATAGATAAAAACCTTAAAAAACACAAAACAAAACTTTGACGTTCTGCATATCTCACCATAAACACAACAAACGAGTGAAGGAAAGCTCAAAGACACACTGCGCCCCGCTCCCCACGACAGACGAGCCTCTGACACGAGCAAGTCCCACAGACGTCATGTCCTTCGTCTGAAGCTTTTCCGGGGGCACCTGGAAGGGACCCTTGCTCCCCGCTGTATCTGAAGTTTTGCCACTGCTCTGATGAAGTTTGGCCTGGTGTTAGAGTCCTCCTTCTCTCTAAAATAAAACAGTCTTCTCCCAGAGGAGCTGCAGCCACACTGAGAAGGAAGCCAGAGAAGGCCCGCAGCCAATCTAGAAAGCCATCCCAAAGACTCCACGCTAAGACCCAGACGTCAGGGATCACAAAAATCAGTTTGTTTTGTAAATGCAACTTGTACCGTTGAGGTCACCGTAGAGCCGCCTGCAGCAGAAAGAAAACCTCAGCGCGCCCTTCCCCCAGGGCCCCCCGCGGTCCCAGGATGCACAGGATCAGCGCCCCACCGTCGCCCGGACACAGCCATCCACGGAGGGCCGCCCACGGAGCTCGTGCGCAGGGCGTTTCCGTCACCCCACGGATCCCTCGTGCTGTCCTCTCCGAGTCCCCCGCCCCCTCCTGAACCCCTGTCGACCAACCCTCCGTTCTCCACGCCTGTGACCGTGTCATTTCAGGGATGTTCTAGGAATGACACTGCATGGTAGGCCGCCTTTTGATATCGGCTTTTTTCACTCCTCCGGATTTTCTGGACACTCCCCCAGGCTGTGTGTCCTAGGCACTAAGAGTTGTTGCTTTGATCTTGAACCCTGTGCACGGTAAGGGGGTGTCCGTGTAACCAGTCATCCAGGGAAAGCCCTGGGGGTTGTCTCCCGCTCCTGCCGGTAGGGACACAATTGCTAAGAAACGGCTTTTGGGGAGAGAGAAGCAAAGAGTCTGCAGGTTGAGACGACCTAGCTCAAGAACTGAACTCTTCAGATCTAGTGCAGAACAGAATTAGTGCTACCATGATCTTAACAATAATACTATTTTCCACCACTAGGTTCTATACTGAGCAATATAGAGGCATTCTCTCCCTCTCCCAACAATCCTATCAGGGAGACATTACTATGCCGAGGGGAGAAGAGGGCCTGAGGGCCTCGATCACCTGCGGGGAGCGGCAGCCTGTCCTGTCTGTCACCAAGTGTCCCACGCGGTCCCTCACTGAGTACCTGAACCCGTCCAGTTGAGGAACTCAAAGGCCAGCTACATGGCTTTCAGACAGCTTTTCTGGAAAATTCTTTCACAAACTGAGCTGAAATGTCTCCCTGCAGCTTCCATTCATGGTCCCAGTCCTTCTCTTGGGTTTTACAAGCCATTTCCCACATGATGAACTAAGGGTAGTTCTGTGCTCTGTATTTTCTTTTCCTGGCTAAATGCCTACAGTTTTTTAAAGCAATCGTTATACAAGTCCCTTCCCCACTTATCAATACTCTTTAGCTATGACCTACCGTTTTCAGATTTTATATTTTAAGAGTGACTTTTTTAAAAATAGATTTTATTTATTTATTTGATAGAGCGAGAGAGCAAGAGAGAGCACAAGCAGGGGGAGGAGCAGAGGCAGAGGGAGAAGCAGACTACCCCGCTGAGCAGGGAGCCTGATGTGGGGCTCGCTCCTAGGACTCTGGGATCATGACCCGAGCCAAAAGCAGAGGCATTGTTTTGTTTTGTTTTAAGATTTTTTGTTTATTTATTTGACAGAGAGAGAGATCACAAGCAGGCAGAGAGGCAGGCAGAGAGAGGGGGAAGCAGGCTCCCCGCTGAGCAGAGAGCCTGATGTGGGGCTCGATCCCAGGACCCTGAGATCATGACCTGAGCCGAAGGCAGAGGCTTCAACCCACTGAGCCCCCCAGGCGCCTCCAGCAGAGGTGTTTTTGAAGCATCTGATTTTCAACACGTACCAAGACAATTCAATGGGGGAAAGAAAAATGTTTTCAACAAATGGTGCTAAGACAACCAGATATCCACGAGTAAAATAGTTAAATCGAAGTGAATATTTACCCAAAGAATATAAAAACACTAATTCAAAAAGACACATGGTCCCCTACGTTTACTACTGCATTACTTACAATAGCCAAGATAAGGAAGCGATCCACATGTCCAGCGATAGATGGTGTGTGTGTGTGTGTGTGTGTGTGTGTGTGTGTGTGTAACGGACTATTACTCAGTCATAAAAAAGGATGAGATCTTGTCATCTGCAACCACATGGATGGACAAGAGTATATTACGCTGAGGGTATCAGAGAAGGACAAATGTCATGTGAATATGACATATTCATCAAACAAATGAATAAAACAAGTGAGCAGAAATGAACCCACAGAGAACAAACTGACGATCGCTGAAGAGGGGGTCAAGGGATGAGCAACAGGTAAAGGGGAGTGAGAGAGGCTTCCAGTTATGGAATAAGTAAGTCATAGGACTAAAACATACAGCATAGATGTAGTCAATGACAGTAATAGCATTGTATGGTGACAGATGGTAGCCACACTGTGGTGAGCCCAGAACAAAGTACAAACACTGGGACTGGCTCAGTCAGTTAAGCATCGGACTCATGATTTCAGCTCAGGTCATGACCTCAGAGTGGTGGGATGGAGCCCAGAGTCAGGGTCCACACTCAGAGTGGAGTCTGCTGGAGACTCCCCGTCTCCCTCTTCCCCTCCCCCTGCTCGTGCTCGCTCGCTCTTTCCCTAAAACGAGTCATTAAATCTTAATAATCTTTTTTTTTTTTAAGAGATTATTTATTTATTTGACAGAGAGGAGAGATCACAAGTAGGCAGAGAGGCAGGCAGAGAGAGAGGGGAAGCAGGCTCCCCGCTGAGCAGAGAGCCCGATGTGGGGCTCGATCCCAGGACCCTGAGATCATGACCTGAGCCCAAGGCAGAGGCTCTAACCCACTGAGCCACCCAGGCACCTCTGAATAATTAAATCTTAAAAACAAAAAATCCTTGTTGAAATGTTACGTTATGCACCCAAAACTAGAGTAACTGTCAACTACACTTCAACTAAAAAGAAAAGAAAAAATCAGGAAGGACAAAACTAAAAACCAAAGCCTGGTTCTCCCTCAGCATTTTATCTTATGGAAAATCAGAGTATTATATATTTCCTGCATGAGCCAGCAATCAAATGGTCACTTTTGAAACCCTCCTTTTCCTTTGCCTTAAAAAAAAATTAAATTGGATCCCCACCTCACATCATACACAAAAAGTAACTCAAATAGAATATGGACCTAAATGGAAGTGCTGAAACAATAAAAGTCCTAAAAAAAACACAAATCTTTGTGACCTTACATCAGACAACGGTTTTCCTAGTGATACCAAAAGCTCAAGTGACAAAAATAGACAGACACTTGGGACTTTATCAAAATTAAGAATTTCTGTTTCAAAAGCTACCGTGAAGAAAGTAAAAGACAAACTCTAGAATGGGAGAAAATACATGCAAATCATATCTGATAAAGGACCTGTACTCATAATACATAAAGAACTCTTTACAACTCAACAATAAAAAGACAACCAACTCAAAAATGGGCAAAGAATTTAAAAAGACATTTCTCCAAATAAGATATATAATGGCCAATAAGCACTTGAAAAGGTGTTCAATGCCATAAGTCATTAGGAAAAGGCAAATCAAAACCATAATGTGACATCCTTCATGCTCACAAGGATAGCTAAACCCAAAAGAACAGAACATAACAAGTGCTGGGGAGAATGTAGAAAAACTGGAACCTTCACACATTGCTGGTGGGCCTGTAAAATGGCAGCTACTTTGGAGAACAGATTGGTAGAATTCCTTGAAAGATTGAACACGTGGTTTCCAAATGGTCCAGCAACTCTGCTACACACCCAGTCATATCCCCAATGACACGAATACACATGTACACACAGAAACTTGTTCACAAATGCTCAGAGCAGTGATCTTCCCAACCACCAAAATGTGGAAACAATGCAAATGTCCATCACTGATGAATGGGTAAACCAAGCCGGTGTAGCCATACAATGGAATATGATTCAGTACCAACAACAGATGAAGTTCTGATAAATGCTACAACCTGGGTGAGTCTTTACATGAACTAAAAGGCTGTCAGAAAAGATCACCTATAGCGTAATTCTCATGATTTGAAAGGTCCACCATAGGTAAACCTGTTGAGACAGTAAATTGGATCAGTGGTTGCCAGGGGCTGGGAGAGGGGAGAATGGGGAGTCTCCACTGATGGGTTTCTCTTTGGGGTCACTAGAATGTTCTAACATTAGTTAGCGATAGTGATTATGCAGCTCTGTGAATGTATAAAAACCATCTGATCCAGTAATCCCACTATTGGAGATTTCCCCAAAGAATATGGAAACACTCATTTGAAAAGATATACGTGCTCCTGTTTATCGTGGCATGACTTTCAGCAGCCATATTACCGAAGCAGCCCAAGTAAGTGTCCCTTGATAGATGAATAAAAACGTGGTGTGTGGGAATAGTACTCAGCCATCAAAAAGACGAAATCTTGCCATTGGCAATGACTTAGATGGATCTAGAGAGTATGATGCTAAGTGAAATTAAGTCAGAGAAAGACAAAGACCATATGATCTCACTCATGTGTGGAATTTATAGAAACAAACAAATGAACAAAGAAAAAAGAGATCACCAAAGAAAGAGTCTTAACTCTAGAGAACACGCTGCTGGTCACCAGAGGGGGGTGGGGGGGACACGGGGACACCGGTGAGGTGGACGGGAGTCCCCTTAGCATGAGGAGCGCTGAGGGACACCGCTACGCT
>CM053618.1:933556-945544 GCA_028646535.1 Procyon lotor | reverse complement strand
GCCTTCTTTCCCGGCTTCTCTCCGACACCCACGACCCCACCCCCGCCCCTCCAGACCCCGCTGCTGCCGCCGCGTCCTCCCCTCGCTGGGCCCTCCCAGGGGCGGGAGCCTCAGGACCTTGCTTCAGCCGAAGGGGACACGGTGGCCGCAGGGGACACTCAGCCCGGCCCAGATCCCCGTGAAAACCAACTAACGGAACAGTTTTCGATCCCGTGAGAATCATCAGACTGTGAAGGGAGCACCTGCTGTCGGAATACGGGCGCCGGCGCGGGGGCCCCAAAGCCTCTGTTGGTGAAAACCCAACAGTGGAGAAGCGCCCCACAGCCCAGTGCCGAGCGAGGAGGTCCGCCTACAATTAAAACATCTGGTGCCCAGACTATTTTTCAGAACAATTAAATCACAGTCTCTTGCAGGGAGACTAAGACACTGGCAATTTTAAAAGTTCCCCAGCTGATTCCAACCTGCAGACTCCCGCACGGGTGCCGATGGTAAAAGGAATTTCAACCTATTTAACACCGAGTCTTCGGGTATGCTTGTTCAAACAATGACACGTTCAGGACATATTTCCCCAAAAGGCCATAACGAGACTGTCGAATACCTTTCTTTACTGAAGACACGATATGTGTCATGTCGTTATTTTGATTACAATTCAAGGAATTCAGACAAAACGGATCTATCAGTCTGCCGTGACTTTTCTCTACTGAGGCAACACTGAAGCCCACGCTTCCTACCTGTAAAACAAGGACACTCGGTATGTTTTCCAGACATTTCCCTCCTCTGACTTTTACCAAGCTAAGACCAATGACACCACTAACATATAAAGAGATAAAAGGGCCGTGCTGGTCCAGGCAGAAGTGAGGGGCATCCGCGCTGATGTTGCCTTTCTTCCCTCGAATCAAGCACACTGGAGAATAATCTAGGGCTCCGACGACAGCAAGCTACCACATTACCAACATGTTCAGTAAGTCAAGGACGGCTCTCAGCGTTTTATGTGAATTAACTCATTTTACCTTTACAACAATCCTTTGACGTGGGTAATATATCCAATGTACAGACACAGAAAACAGAGTGACAAGTACCGCAGAATGGCTAAATGCCTGGACTCTCGACTCCAAGCACTGAAGCCCTAAGAGTTGGGTGACCTCGAGCCAGTTACTTAAACTTTGTGCGGCTGTTTCCTCATTTCTGAAATGGAGACAACGGTAGTATCTAAATCTACTCTGTGTCACTACCACTGAGGCTCCACCCAGCGTTTCACAGCTCGGCTTGGCACCTGTGCAGTCCGGAGTGGCCATTCACCCTTTTCTAACAGGCAATACATCACCAGAGCAGTAGTTTAAAATCTTGGTAGCACCCCCGGCTCCCTTGTCTTGGGGCAAACTTTCAGCTGGACTATAGCCCCATCTGCACAACAGCGCGGAGGCGCCTGGGTGGTGCGGCTGGTTAAGCATCATGACTTCGGCTCCGGTCGTGATCCCGGGATCCTGCGATTGAGCCCCACGTCTGGCTCCCCACTCAGTGCGGAGTCTGCTCGTCCCTCTCCCTCTGCCCACTCCCTCTCACCCCACCACCCGTGCTCTCTCAAACCAATCCATCCATCCATCAAATCTTGAAAACAAAACAAGCCCTTGAATTAAAGCACAAAACCACAACCCAAGGTAGGTTCTCTGGAGCTTACTCAGGATTTCAGTCCCTTTTCTGCATCAGTTTCCAGCTGCTGCGACACATTACCACAAACTCAGCGGCATAAAACAACCCAAATCTGTCATCTCCGAGCTCTGGGGTTTACAAGTCCAAAAGTAAAGTGTGTACGTGCGGATGTGGTGGATGCTCCAGCAGAGAGCCTCGTTTTCTGACTTTTGCAGTTTCTCGAGGCTGCTCTTTCATCACCAAAGCCAGCAGCACCCGCTCAAAACTCTTCCGCCCCACCTTCTGTCTTCCCACAACTCCTGTACTTACAGTGGGCCTACCACACAATCCAGGATAATCCCCCTATTTTAAGGTCAGCTGATAGCAAATTTAATTCTATCTGCACCCTTAATTCCCTCTTGCCGTGTAACACATACACAGGTTCCAGGGACTGGGCCATAGGTGTCTCTGGGAGACCGTGATTCTGCCTTCCGTACCTTTCTTGGGTCAAGGAATGCAAGTTTCTTTCATTCATTAGGGTCACTTTACCAAGTACTTAATATAGTTCAGGAGGCACTGAGGTTTATACAAAAGAACAGGGTGCTAACTTGTCTGAATTTAGCTGAAAATTCATGAAAGCAAGATGAAGGCAGAGACCGTAAGTAAGGAACTTTCTTTATATACAGGTGCATACAGGGGAATCCATTCAGTGTCTTTTCTTCTTATATATGTACTTATATTGGTGATGACAAATTTTTTTTAAAGATTTTATTTATTTATTTAACACAGAGAGAGATAACTAGTAGGCAGAGAGGCAGGCAGAGAGAGGGGGGAAGCAGGCTCCCTGCTGAGCAGAGAGCCCGATGTGGGGCTTGATCCCAGGACTCTGAGATCATGACCTGAGCCGAAGGCAGAGGCTCTAACCCACTGAGCCACCGAGGCGCCCCAGTGATGACAAATTTTTATTGTGAAGACAATGTGGTATAGTGAAAAAGGTTTTTAGGACAGGGAAAGTGAAATCTTTCTTCTTTTTATGATTTTATTTATTTGAGAGAGAAAGGGCACGCATGCACAAGCATGAGTGGGGGGAGGGGCAGAGTGACAAGCAGACTCCCTGCTGAGCAGGGCTGAATCCCAAGACCCTGAGATCCCGACCTGAGTCATCCAGGCAACCATGCAACATGAAATCTAAAGTTCCTGCACTTCTCTGGGCCTCAGGCTTCTCATCTGTAAATGGGGATTAGGATAATCTACCTCAAAGTGTTATTAAAGCAGGAACACGTGCTTTCCCCACAAGGCATTCCTCAAAGGTTAGTTCTCTTTCCCTTCTCAGATTTTAAGTATCTAACATTCTTCTCTCTTTTTTTTTTAAAGATTTTATTTATTTATTTGACAGAGAGATAGAGAGTACAAGTAGGCAGAGCAGCAGGCAGAGGGAGAAGGGGAAGCAGACTTTCCCACCAGCAGAGAGACCCATGTGGGGCTTAATCCCAGGACCCCGAGATCGTGACTTGAGCAGAAGGCAGACGCTTACCCAACTGAGCCACCCAGGCGCCCTGGTATCTAACATTCTTTTAACATTCCCACTACTTACGCGGCACTAGGGCTATAAAAGAATACACAAGAACTGTTCCACCTAGTCCCTGGCTTCAAATTAAAAATGTTGGTAGGTTGCATCTAGGACACAATTAAAGAAAGATCAACGTAAACTTAGATGAGTTCCTTGAAAGAGCTGAGACTTAACACATGGTTAGGAAAAGCAAATATATACAGTGAGGTCATTAAAGCTGACTTCCTCTTTACCTGCAAAAATACAAAGCAAGCAAACAAAACCTGATGCATACATCGAAATGTGGAAAGGGGGTACGTCTACTTGAACTTTAGAGCTTGACAAGGACTTTGAGGTCAGTCTAGTAGAGGATTTCCGAGCCGTTCCCTGGATCCCTCCAAGTCCACAGAAGCGAAGGAAAGGGAAACCCAAGGAGATAGATCCGTCCGGGAATGCATTCCGCCTTACCCTTTGAATGAAACTAAAAACTCCGAGGTTACCCAGACTTTGGGTTTTGACAGTGGACAGTCCTCCCGAATTCCCTCATCAAGAAAAAGTAAACGTTGGTGCAGGACGTTGGGAACGCAGCGTCGGGAGCCGCAGAACGCGCCAGGCCTCGGTTCGCCCCGTTTTACGAACCATTCGGGGAACAGGACACACACTACCAGCTGCACCACAAAGGGGACCGCACCGCCAGGCCTCCGCTCGGCGGCCAGTGTCGCACCAACTCGGAAGGCCCACCGGGACTCGACTAGTTTTTTTGCTTTTGATAAATAACGAAGCAAAATAACTTTCTGAAGGACACGCAAGACGTGGAAAACGGAGCCCAGCCCCGAACTAGAAATACGCGCCTCTCGACCCCCTGCGCCGCGCTGCCCGATCCGGCCGAGAGGGACGCGCGAGAGCGCCCCAACGCAGCGTGCGGGCGGCCGGGCCGGGAGCCCCGAGCCCCGGGCCGGGCGTCACCACGCGAAGCCAGACAGGCGCCCAGCGCGCGGGTTCCCCCGGGGGTCCAAGTCCGCCGGCGCCGCGGGGCCCGGCAGGAAGCCCCCGGGACAGCCGCCGGCCGCACGGCCCCGCTCCCTACCTGGCGGGGGCTCGGGTCCCGCTCCCTGCCCGCGAGCGCCGGCTCCTTCCCCGGCGAGGGTCCCGGGCCGCGAGCCGCACGCACCGCCGAGGACCGGCCGCTGCCCGCAGAAGCCCGGCGAGCTCGGCCGTTCGCAGGAAGCCGCTCACCGCGCAGCCGCCGCGGCGTCCACCCGCCACCAGCGGAGGGGAGCCGGGCCGCCCTCGACGCGCCCGCCGCAGCCCCGGCGGCCGAGCGCGGGAGCCCGTGTCGGGGGCGCGGCGCGGCGGCCGCGGCGGTGAGTCGTCCCGGGCCCCCGCGCGCCGCTCGCCGCGCTGCAGCCCCCACGGCGGCCCCGCCGCGGCGCCGGGCCTCCCCCCTCCCGCTCCCGCGGCGGCCGGAATGGAACGGTCCGGCGGGGGGGATTGTGGGAGGCGCACGCGCGAGGGGCGGAGGGCATGTGGGGGGGCGGCGGCGGCGGCGGCGGCGGCCGTGGCGGCGGTTGGTGGCCGTGGGGGCGGGGAAGGGGGGGGAGGAAAGAAGAGGCGGTGGAGGAGGAGGAGGAGGCCGGGGCTCGCGCCGCCGAAGGTACGCGTGAGGGCCCGCGCCCGGCCGTCCTGACAGGGGCCGAGGGGGAGCGGGGGGCCGTGCGAGCGGGCGCCCCCGAGCGAGCGCCGGCGGGCGGCCGAAGGCGGGGGTCGGGGGAGAGCGAGCGGCGAGCCCGGAGCCCGTCCGGCGCGTGCGGGCGGGTGTGCGCGCTCCGCCGCCCGAGTCGGGGGCGGGGGGGCGGCGGGGGGGCCCGGGGGGAGGTGGGGGCGCCCTTCGCTCGCGCCCGCCCCTCCCTCCCGAGCCGCCGCCGCCGCCGCCGCCGCTCTGCCGCCGCCGCTCCCGCCGCCATTTTGGGCTCGCTTTGCGGAGGGGGAGACGATCCCCGTCTCGGTTGCGGGACCGCCTCCCCTCGGTGGCCCCTGCCCGGCCCCGCGCCTTTCCCTTCTCGTCGCTCGCGTTTCCGCCCGTCCGCGCCCCCGCGGGCCGCCTCCTGACAAGCGGCAGGGACCGGCCGCCGACCCGGGGCCGCGGCGGAGCCTGCTGGCGGCCGCCCCCTTCCCCACTTCCCTGCACTCTCCTCGCGCTCGGCCTCGGCCTCTGACACGGTGAGCAGAGCCGCCGCGGAGGCTTCGGGCCTAAGTGCCCCGCGGGCGAGGCGAGCCTGGGCGGCCCGGGCGCCACTGTCACCTCCCGGACCTGGACCTCCGGGACGGCGGCGGCGGCGGGGTGGGGGAGGGGAGCGCGGCGAGGGGATCCTGAGCGGACCGGGAAGTCCCTCCCGCCGGGGGGGAAGGGGTGTCCCTGGCGGGCGGGCTCGGGCCCGGGGGAGGGGGCGGGAAGTCGGCGGGCGGGGGCGGAGCCGCCCGGGCCCCTGACAGGTTAGTTGGCGCGCGGCGGAGGCGCGGCGGGAGCATCCCCGCGGGTCGGGGCGCGGGGCCGCGCGGAGGGGGCTCCGGGGGGCGGTGCTGGGCCGGGCCCGCGCGGCCGCCGCGGGCTGGGAGTTGGACGGGGAAAGACGGGGGCTCTGGTCTGGGGCGCAGATGCCGCGCTGCTGTGCCGCGGCGGTGTTTGTGTGGGAGGCGAGGCCGGAAAGTGCTCCGGAGAGTTGGCTCGGTCCGCGCGAGCGTGCGGGAGTTCCCCGCGCCGCTTACCTCGTCCTGGAGACGAATCGGGGCCCCGCCGTCCCGGCTGACGTGCCCGTGCCCCGCGCGCATTGGGAGCGAGCGCCTTGCCGCCGGCCGGGGGGGCGAGTCATGGCGGTGGCGCACCCGGTGGAGCATCTGTGGGGCCGGGGTGGGGGCCCTCGCCCTGGCCGGTCGTGCGCTCAGGAGCGGTGCCTGCGGCTGCCGCGGCTCGTGCCGGGCGAACCCCCGCGAGGCTGCGCGGGGCGGGCGGCCTCTTGGGTGGCCCGCGTTGGTGTAACGCGTACCGTGGAGTAAGCTGCCGTGCTGCTCAGACCGCTCCGGTCGCGCCTGATCCTGCCTCTCTGTGCGCAGACGGTCGCTGGGTGTTTTCTCCCGTCCGCCAAGTAGGAAATGGAGGCCGAGAGACATCCTTTTCCAAGGTCACACTTCAAGCTGGTGACCAAGTTGAGACTCTACCCAAGTGTAGGGACCGCCCGTCCAGCAGCCCGTGGAGCGCCCGCCTGGGCCCCTCGGGGGTCGTGTCAGACCCGTCCGGGGTTCCCGGAGAGCCGGGGGCCTGTGCGCCTGGCTGGGCCGCGTCCGCCAGGGATGAGCTGTGCCGCCCGTGTGTACCGATGGGTCGGCCCTGCAGGGTTGGCCTGTAGGAAATGGGCCCCACGACTGCATCAGCTCTTGTCGGACGAGGAGTCAGAGCTCTTCTGACGCTCGGTCGTGTATTTGAGGGATGTCTTCGACTCCTACTGGGGCAGCTGGAGGAGGGGCTGGCCGCTGAACTTTAAATCTGTGGGAGGGAGGATCTTCTCTCATTCGTTCAACAGATGTTTACTGAGTGATTACTCAGTCAGCGGTCCCTGCCTCGGGTGAGAATAATCAGGGTGACTCTGCTGAAACAACCTGGGTGCATATGAGGGGACTTGCCTTGACAGTGGTAGGTTATCAAGTCCAGCGAGGAGGACGAGTGTGGGAATTGAAACTAAAACTTTCCTAAAAAGTCTTCAGTTTGGAGGGAATTTACATATCCCAGACATTTTTATATGGAAGGATGCGAGTTTATTTACTAATCTAAAAGCATGGCAAGTTTGTGACACATTATGCCTTCTTTTGCATTTTCTTTTGACGTTTATGGATAAACTGTTTTGGGGATCTGGGAATTGTTGCTGTACATTCCTGTGGATACTGGACCTTTTGGCTGGGCTGAAGGAGTACTTTAAAGACTTAATTTTTCAGTAAGGATCCTGTCAGCGAATATGAGGGGAAAATATTTGAACGAAGGCAGCGTAACTGTGTGTCTCTGGAAAAGAGAGTATTTTTTATGTGCTAAATTAGTAGTTCTTAAAGTTTTTTGGGGTCACTTACCCTTCTGAGACTCTGATGGAAGACCCTCCTTTAGATGAGCATAAGCATAGTCACACAAATTATGCGTACAATTTCAGCAACTTAAATTGTGAAAGTTGAACCTTTTCATATTTAGGTCTCATTTGAAAGACTTAAAATACACAGAGCGAGCTTCGTTTGGAGATGAAGATGTTGGTATGAGTTTTAGGTGAAAAAGATGCTGTGACAGTTTTTGGTGTGCTGAAAGTAAGGAGAACTTTCAAGTCATGTCTCTTTTTTTGTAATTTTTTATTCTTTTTTTTTTTTTTTTTAAAGATTTTATTTATTTGATAGAGAGAAACACAGCGAGAGAGGGAACACAAGCAGAGGGAATGGTAGCGAGAGAAGCAGGCTTCCTGCCAAGCAAGGAGCCCGACGCGGGGCTGGATCCCAGAACCCTGGGATCATGACCTGAGCCGAAGGCAGACGCTTAACAACTGAGCCACCCAGGCGCCCCTGTAATTTTTTATTCTTTATAAACTCATTTTTGCAATGTTAGTACATAATTCTGAATTAGGTGGTAAGAAAACATATTGCCCAGATATTTATAGCTTTATTCTTTTTCTTTTTTATTCTTAAACTCTTTCCAGTTTTGCATTGGGACTGAAGCTTCTGAAGCTCATTTACTGCAGTTTATGTTACGTATAACAAACATTGACTGAATTCTATGCAGGAGACACAAAGATGACTAACATATAGCCTCTGTCCTTGGACACATTCTAATCCAGTTGAAGCTAAGGATTCTATGATGGTAGTGGTTTTCAGAAAGGCAAGGAGAAGGGAAGAATATTCCTGGAAGTTGAGGTTGCATGACTTAATTGCAGAGTTTTTGCTATTACTAATTCTTAGGAAGCTATGAAGTCTTCCCACTCTCTATGCAACTTTGTAGCTGTGAAATGTGTTTTGGTATCACCTGGTGTTTTTGAAAAGGAGGCATACTTTGGTTACATTCCTTGACTTGTATTTCTGTAGTGCGTTTGTAACAGGTCTTAATGTCTTTTGGGAGCTCGGGGAGGTACACATGCATTGAGGAAACTCTTCTGGGATAAAATGCAGTAGCTATTTGAGTACCCGTGAATCTAGTGCTAGATATTTAAAATAATTATTACATTTTTAAAAGAACAGATTCAGAAAGGTGTTTTGGTAGCACAGATTACAGGATTCGGTAAGATAATGGAAAGATCTAAAGAAAAATGGTGTGACTGTCTCGTCTTCATTGGCATGTCCTCTGTGTAAGAAGATCATAGAAATTTGTGAAAAGTTTAATATTTTCGCTAATTTTTAGCTTGGGTAGTAAATTTGTGGGTCTTTTAAATAACATGTTTTTCATATGTGTCTAGTGTATATCTGCATATAGATACATATTTATATAGTCTTGGATGTATGAGATACTTCATAATTTAAAAAATAATGCTTGTAATAATTACAAAAAATTATTCAGGATCTTTAAGGATCAGGTAATGAAAGCAATTTTCATGTGATATTTTTGAGTTGTGTTCTAAAATATGGAGCATAGGGGCGCCTGAGTGGCTCAGTCGTTAGGCTTCTACCTTTGGCTCAGGTCATGATCCTGGGGTCCTGGGATCTAGCCCCATGTAGGGTACCCTGCTTGGCAGGAAGCCTGCTTCTCCCTCTCCTCCTTCAGCTTCCCCTGCTTGTGTTCCCTCTCTCACTGTGCCTCTCACTGACAAATAAAAATAAAATCTTAAAAAATAAAATAAAATATGGAGCATAATTTTATTCCTTTCTATCTTTCTAGGCATTGTGTCTTTATGACATTAGCGGTACCACTTGAGGTTTTATCCTAAGTCTTCTTCCAGGCCTTACAAATAAAGAAGTGGCCACATTTAGTCCTGCCAAAATGACTTTCTGTGCACCGTGGAGAAGTTTTACCATATCTGTAGGTGATGGATCTATAGTTAAGAATTTCATATTGATATTTGAGTTATGTGTGTTGGTCTGAGTTGTTTAAAGGTAATACATAGTCTTACTGATGTCTCCTGTGAAGTATACTTTGTATCAGCCTTTCTAGAAGCAGGAGTTGTCTTAAACCTGGTTGCCATAAAAGAGGGAAGTGAAAGTAATTTTTGTTTATTTTGAGTTATTTTGCTATTTTTTAAAATTATTTTTTCTTTAAATTACTTGTAATTTTTTTGTTTTTGTTTAGTTTATATTCTTTTGTACGGAGAGGTTAGCTTTTCAAAGTTAGGTTTTGTCGTCTTTGTTAATGATAACTGTCAATCTTACATTTCATGTTTTAGAAATTAGTATTTTAGTGACTGCCTCATTGAGGGTGGTCAATGGCATTGTGATGACACAACCTAATAAATTATAGATTTAAGCAATGATAGAAATGTCATAATCTTGTTATTTTAAGAGTTGTATTGCCTTTGTTGAACATCTTACTTTTATATAATTGAAGAATCTATATAAAATTTATTTTAGTATTAATTGGCTTTGCTTTTCATAGTTTTTATTCCTTTACTCTCAGACATACGCCTCGGCTTCACCAGTTAGTGCCACCCAGTTTCCACACTGCGCCCCCTCCTGCTGCCCTTCCCGCCGCGCCTCCCCTGCTTTGCTTATTTTGAAGCAGATCTTTCAGATATATAATTTCATTCAGAAATACTTCAGTGTATGCATTGTTTTTACACTTTAATGGAGAAATATTTCTCCATAGTTAGGTCCATATAACTTTTTAGATAAAAGTGATGATGAGTGGAATGAAACTACTTCTAATTCATTTTACGTGTCAATAAGGATTCCCTCTGCAAACTATAAGAAATGAATGGAATAGAATTCACCTCACTGCTTTTTAGATGTTTGCATTGAAAAATGCAAACAGTTCCTGTGTTTGCCCGAAAAGCTTATCAGCTTTTTTCTAATGTACAAGTGAGAAGTAATGTGTCTCTTGTAGTCTTTTTTTTTTTTTTTTTTAAAGTGCTAGTAACAAGATGCTAAAACATTTTTGAGTTCTTCTTGTTCTTGATTTTCTAACTGGATTTAATTACCACAAGGAAATCAAATAATACTGGAGATGTTGAACAGGAGCTGAAATTGGCCTGAAATCAGCTTGAACAGTATGAAATAACATTGTTTTGAATTTTGAAATTTTAATTGTGGACATTTGAAAGTCCATACCTTGCTTCGGTTCTTAAATACAAACCATTGGTAATCATGACACATATGGAAACATTGTAGAAAAAGAAAGTAAATATTCCTGTTGTTAGGAAGATAAATGTGGAGATTTGAAGTGATTGCTAGTAAAGTAGAATTTAGCCTTCTATAAAAGGCTGATGGTTAAAATTATGAATGTGAGTTCTATCACTAGTGAAACTTGGGTTAACATATCTTTTGTTAATCTTATAGTCTCACAGTAAATAAATCACAAATCTCTGACCTGTTTTACATTTTGATTTATCTCTTCCACACTTGATACCAAATCAATCTTCTCATTCTGTTTTATTTGTCCTAAGACCCCAGGTGGACAGTGTCAGATTAGAAAGTAGCTATATTGTTGGCTTCGTGTCAAAAGGGACATTATTTAGAATATGGAGGAGATATTCCTTATGAAATGGTTTTTTAAATTCAGCACCGCTAAAAATGGAAGCACCATTTTTATGAATTTAAATGTTTGCTAATATAAGAAGCCTAATAGGACTGAATGGAGAGAATTTAAAAGATTGTCTTTGAAAGAAGAAACTGCTAACTGTGACATTTGAGGAAATGGGGGAGCGAATCAGTCATGTATACTAATTCCTGGGTTAACAGTACTATATGTAGTCTAAAGGTCTTCAAAGAAGATGGGGGATATAAATCTCAAGTATAGATGACATCAAATGAAGTGATAACGTGTTAGGAAGTTAAATTTAGATGCAGAATCATATCAAAGAAAAAAGAGAAATCACCTTGAAACTACAAGGAGAGGTTTAATTTTCTGTGTGCATGTGTGTGTATAAAGAAAACGTTATATAAGTGTAGATAAAATCAGTTTAATTCTGTTTAACAGGTGTTCTTTCTGTGGCACCTGCATGACAGTCGGTGGAGCATCCGTCTCGCAGTCTCAGCCCAGGTCTTGGTCTCCGGAACTGGGCCTGGAGCCTACTTTAAAAAATAAAAATAAATAAAAACAAGTATTCTTTCTATTCATCTCTCATTCAACCAACTAGCATTTTCTGATGCTTATCTCATTTCCATTTCTGTACTTACGTGTTGGGAGAATAGAAGTTTTTTTCCGTCTCAGAAACTAGTGAATCTAGTTAAGAGGAACATCATGTTAACAAACATACTGTAATACGCAGTGTAGTACATTTCTCCCTCTAGAGAAGGGAGAGATTTACTAAATCTGTGGAGAGAAATAAAAGGCTAAGGATAGCTTCGTGCAAGGGGGAAGAGCCAGGTCTTAAAGGATAAATGAGTTAGTAAGGCTTAGAGGGGACATTCTCGGTGGGGGAAGATATCTGCAAAGGTATAAAAATGAAAATAGCATAGCAGAATGGGTTTAGGGGACTGTAATTTGGATCTGTACTTTCTACCTCTGTCCTAGGATTTCCTGTGTCTTCAGTACTTTGTAAGGTTGGGTTTTGTACTTAGAGATCAGCAGAACAAAGTTGGAACTGTGTTCCATACACTCTGCTTAGACAAAATAGTACTATGCTGTTACTGTTAAAAGATTG
>CM053618.1:920382-933456 GCA_028646535.1 Procyon lotor | reverse complement strand
TCTCTCTCTCTCTCAAATGAATAAATAAAATCTTTAAAAAACAAAACAATTGGGGCACCTGGGTGGCTCAGTGGCTTAAGCCTCTGCCCTCAGCTCAGGTCATGATCTCAGGGTCCTGGGATCAAACCCCGCATCAGGCTCTCTGCTCGGTGGGGAGCCTACTTCCTCCTCTCTCTCTCCACCTGCCTCTCTACCTACTTGGGATCTCTCTCTCTCTGTCAAATAAATAAATAAAAATCTTAAAAAAAAAAAAAAATTAAAAGATTTTGTTTGTTTTTTATGTTTGTTTATAGATTTTATTTATTTGACAGAGAGAGAGATCACAAGTAGGCAGAGGCAGGCAGAGAGAGGAGGGAAGCAGGCTCCCCGCTGAGCAGAGAGCCCGATGCGGGGCTCGATCCCAGGACCCTGAGATCATGACCTGAGCCGAAGGCAGAGGCTTTAACCCACTGAGCCATCCAGGCACCCCGACAATTCTCTTTTTAAATCTGATCATTTCCTTGATTTTTTAGAAGCCCAATGCTTTCACTAAGCCACCTCAGTTTATTGAGTGTTTATTACATGCTAGACTTTAGGATACAGTGAAGAATGAACAAAATAAGGTCGTTGGGCATTTTCATTATACTCCTCCAGAGCAAGATATTTAATACTGCTGTCAAGAGCTACCATCATATTACATGTGGTTCAAGCACGGTATTGTAAAAATTTCTGAAAGAATGTCTTGGGATATGAATATTTTATGCCAGAGCAAGTCAGTTCTAGGACAAAAGTCTCTTCCTCTTGAGGATCTTCATTATGTGCTTGTCTTTTATCCAGACAATCTACTGTACAGTTAGTCCTTTGGGATATCAGTAGATTAAGTCCTCTGGTCGGAGTCAAATAAAAATTAAAACCAGCATTCTATCTCCTGTGCCTTCTAACAGAAGAAACATGTAGTCTTTTGTTCAGTAAATATTAATTGTGTACTTAGGTTATACCAGGTACCAGTTCTAAGCCCAGGGGGGTTACAGTACAGCAGTAAAAAAAAAAAATAATAATCAAAAATCATTGCTTTCAGGGGCACCTGGCTGGCTCAGTTGGTAGCGCATATAACTCTAGATCTCAGAGTCCAGTTAGAGCCCCATGTTCGGTGTAGACGTTACTTAAGAAAATCATTGGTGCTTTTTAGTATAATGTCATAGCATTTCCACAACAGGTGTTGTGAAGGACATGTAAACACAGTAAGGGGCTGTTCAGTGGCTAGGGAAGTCCTTTGAGGCAGTGGTACTTGAGAAAGGAATGATATGAAGCACCCGGTCCATGCAGCTGTCTGGGGTATGAACCTAAGCCCTGAGGCTGTAGTATGTCTGCTGTGTGTAAGGAGTAAGAGAGGGCTAGGACAGAGGAAACAAGGTGGGGGCGAATGATAGGTGGGTAGGTAGAAGATCTAGGTAGCAGATAGGTAGGTAGAGATAGCCAGGGGCTACGTAACTGAGGGACCTGAAAGATTTGACTAAGTGTCTAGATCTTATTCTAGATTATTCTAGATTTCATAGGAACCTGTTGGGAGGTTTGAGCAGGCAAGTGACATACACTTTGAAAGGCAAGAATGATGCAACCAGAGTGACCAGCTAGGCCACTGTGACACTTGCAAGAGATAATTGTGGTTGAACTGAAGGTGTTATTGGAGGGATGGATTTGCGATCCATTTTTAAAGGTGGGGGGGGGTGATACCTTGGATTGGCTGTGGGGGCTGAGTAAAATGGTGGTCTCGATGTTGGGTACCATTTACTGAAGTTTGGAACACTGGGCGAGGCAGGTTGCAAGAGTGCAGAAATTAAGAATTTGATTTGGATGTACTGACTTTGAGTTTTTTATTTATCTCTTATTCTATTCCACTTGAGGAATTGAGTAGGAAGTTTGATACATAAATCTCAGGATTGGGGCAAATAGAACTTTGGTCGTTGATCAGGCAGTGATGCTATTTAGAGCCCTGGGACTTGATGAGATCATCTGGAGAGTAAGTGTAGACAGAGAAGAGATGGAGTTCTCGGAATGAGTTGAGGGTGCTCTTTGACATTTAGAGGCGTTTAATCAGTAGTGCCACCCCTGGAACAATTGTGATAATTTTAGGAATAATACTTTCTTAAGAAAAGCTAGCAAGTACTAGTAAAGACAGAGAGAGAAAAATAAAATGGTTGATGAGCAGATTTATTTTTTATCTGTTAAACAGCTTTTTGATTGTGTTGCAGAGATTGGAACACTCATTGTATATGAAACAAAAAGCCAGAGTGCCTGTTTTTACGAGGTTACTCTGAAAAGGCGGCCAGAATGGTCATTACCTTCCTAGATACCCATTATGAAGGGCAAAATAAAGTAAAATAAATAAATATAAATTTATAATGACGTCTTGGGGTGCCTGGGTGGCTCAGTTGGAGGAGCATATGACTTTGATCCCAGGGTGGTGAGTTTGAGCCCCATGTTGAATGTAGAGATTACTTAAATAAACTTTAAAAAGTAATAATTAAGGAAGTATCGAAAGACATGAACCTTCTTACCCAGTCGCATGATAACCATTCCTGGCTTCAGAAATCTAGAGTGAGATCAAGTTGCATCCCGTTCTCTTCTCTGGTCTGTTCCTGGGCACTGTTAACCCTTCCTTTAAAGGGGCTGGTTCTTCATCTGGACTTACTGAGTCAACACGTTAATGTCTGAGAATACATGTGTAGGATCTACGTAAAGGTATTAGGGACTGAATATTGTTTAGGTCGACTCACCGTGTATTTTGGGGCATCCGGGTTTGGGTAGGAATTTATTTAAATGTATTTGCGGTGTCAAAAATGGAAAGGAATAGAAATTACAGACAAGATCATAGCATAGAGGTTATTTTGTGTCATCGATTTAAAACCCTATCAGAAATCCTCTTAGCTATTGCATGAAACAGACACTCTCTTGCTTGAGTGCCTGACCTCACGCTTGCCAGTCCACCTCTACCATTAGGAAAATGGAGAGCCCATCTGTTGAATTGGCACTCTGCCTAAAAGACCTGTAGTTTTGGACTTTGTCAGTTTAGGGAGAGAAATTAATTCCAGAACATTGAGGGGAAATATTTCTAATAACAACATATTCCCCGGGGTTTATCTGACATCTTGTTGCAATTTTGTAGAAGTCACTGGAGAATTAAGGGTCCATCATGTATGATTTCTTTTTCCCACGTCAAAGTCAGAATCATCAGTTTTGCGCATTAGAGAGCCATTTCTCTTCCAGGTAAATGGTGTCCTCAAGAAACTACTGCCAAAAATTTCCAGATAGGTTAGAGGTGATCTTCTTAAGAAGAAACTGAGATGTTTGAGAAGGTAATATGATTTGGGATTCAGATAAACCTCTAAAAATACTTATGGATAAACCTGTTCCACAAAAATCTGGAAACTGTTCACGGAGACTTAGATGGTTCAGAATGGCCATCTCCTAGTCTCCTGGGCATCCGTTCTGTACCTTACCTTCGAAGCTGGCCTCAAAAACCAAGGATCATAACTCCTTTTGTGGTGGTGGTTACGGGCCCCATTAAGAATACAATGAAATCTTTGTACCCTTTCCCAAAAAGTGCATTTATCCACATTTAAGTTTTGCTGTATGATTTTGGGGAGTTTATAGGTAATTTTGGTTGTAGCCCAACACCCCTTATTTCTTAGGCCTCTTAATTAAGAATGTTATGGAATGATGGTTGCATTCTTTACCTGTTGTCCAACAGTGATTGCTCTTAAAACCAGAAGTAAACTCCCGTAAAGACAGTGCTAGTTGTGGGGAGTGGTTTAAGTAAATCTTCGCTGGACTCATCTGTCCACCTACTTTTCCCCTTCACCATTTTGGTAGTAATTTCTGGAGGATCATCAGTTAAAGCAGCATGCCAGTGTTAGAATGACAGGCTGGATATAAGAAAAGCAGTTATTCTTCAAAATGAGTAAAATGGCAGCAGAGTGAGAATTACCTCTCTGTGCCCCACCCTGATTGGCTTCCTTAGCTACATCCCACACACCTTTCTGAATGTAATTTCCAAATCCGGACCCGACGGTGTCTTTTGGCATAACAGACTGTTTGTTCAGCTCTTTCTTCCAGACCCTGTCTCCCACTCGAGCTTTGTGTCTCACTGGGTCTCTTACCCTTGTGCTTCAGTGGTTTGGAACCGTCAGCTTTCCCAAACGGTTCGTTTATATCTCCGTGACTTTCATGTTCCTCCCAGGGCCTGGCTGCTCAGAGAACACCTACCCATCTTCTGAGACAAAGTTCAAGTTGATGCTGGGAAGCCTTACCTGGCCACCTCCCCTCTTTTGGTGAACAATATGCACTCATTTCTCTCTGGCATATACCTGGGAGTGGGATTGCTGGGCCACAGGGTAAGCATATTTTTATGTTCAGTAAATACCGTCGACAGTTTCCAACCTGATTGCATGACCTTGCAACTGTACCAGGAGTGTATAGATGTTCCATTTGTCTCATCCCCACCAACATTTGCTGTCATTCTCTTTAATTTTAGCCATTTTAGTGAGTAGTAGTATTTCATTGTGGTATTGATTTGGTAAGGTTGAGCATCTTTTAGTGCTTGTTGGATATTTGGATATCTCTTTTTTTTTTTTTGTAAAGTACCTGCTCTTAATATGTATTCTGAATGCATTCCTTTTCTCCAATATGTGCCTTGCACATAACATTATCCAATGTGTGGCTTGCCTTTTCACTCTCATGGTGGTTTCTTTTGATGAACAGAAGTTCATATTTTTTATGAAATCCAATTTATCTTTTCTTTCCCTGTTTAAAAAAAAAAAAAGGATGATAGTCTAGTTTGAAGAGATAGGTAGGTAGGAGTGGGGGAAATGGAGAATTCATCAACAGGTGTGAAGTTTCAGTCAAGCAAGATGAATAAGCCCTGGGTATATGCTGTACAACATTGGACCTATAGTCAGCAGCACCGTGGTGCACACTTAAACCTTTGTTAAGAGGGAAATCTCACGTTAAATGTTCTTACCACGATGAAATAATAAAGAAATAAAGATGTGTGTAATGCTCAGAAGTCTATTGAATGGAACTGAACAAGAGAGGAATGTTTTAAGAAAATAGCTAATCAGTAGTAGAATATTGGAGTTAGAAAGTATGTCCACTGTTAATTGGATCACTTTGGTCAATTTCATGTAGATATAAACAGAACAACAAGATTTTGAGAGGTACGGACATATGGTAATTATGCGTACCTCAGATTTTTTTTTTTTTTTTTAAAGATTTTATTTATTTATTTGACAGAGAGAGAGAGACCACAAGTAGGCAGAGAGACAGGCAGAGAGAGAGGGGGAAGCAGGCTCCCCGCTGAGCAGAGAGCCTGATGTGGGGCTCGATCCCAGGACCCTGAGATCATGACCTGAGCTGAAGGCAGAGGCTTTAACCCACTGAGCCACCCAGGTGCCCCATATCTCAGATCTTTTAAAAATGTATTTTCATTGGATTTTTGCCTAATTACGGAACTAATACAAATTCTGTAATAGGTCAAGAAAAAATATACATAATTTTATCTCCTTTTTATTTCCAAACCTTTACTCCTGAAATAACCAGTGCTGCTAGCTGGTGTATAATCATTTGTACTTATTTCCATATGCATACAAATACACGTTTGTTTTTTTTTTCTCTTCCTTACACATATAACATCAAGCTCGCTCTTTTACTGAAAAATGGCAGACATGGTTCTATATTTGTGTGTATGTGAAAAAAAACTATATATTTAATTTTTTTCTGTGTACACATTAAGCAGTGCTGTAATAAATCATTTATTAGTGCTTTTTTTCCCTATGATGAGTCTCAAAAGTAAAATTGCTATTGAAGTCAGAGAATGTGTAAAATTTAAACTTGTCATAGATGCTTTAAGTATTGCTTTCCAAAATAAATGGTTGAGGCCATTAGTGTTTATTTTCCTGTATACTTTGCTAGTATTAGCTGTGATCAGTGTTTTAAATTTCAGCCAAACTGATGAGTGAGAACTATCTTGTTTTAACTCATACCTCCCTGACTGCTAGTGATATGGAGCCTCTTTTTATGTTTCTATTTGATTATTTCCATTTCTTCTGTGATTGCCTGTGCACATCTCTCATATTATATCATTTCTTACTTACCGGTTTATAGAATAACTCTTAACCATACTGATTTTTTTTTTTTTTAAGATTTTATTTATTTGGGGCACCTGGGTGGCTCAGTGGGTTAAAGCCTCTGCCTTGGGCACAGGTCATGATCTCAGGGTCCTGGGATCAAGCCCCGCATCGGGCTCTCTGCTCAGCAGGGACCCTGCTTCCCCCCCTCTCTCTGCCTGCCTCTCTGCCTACTTGTGATCTCTCTCTCTCTGTCAAATAAATGAATAAAATCTTAAAAAAATAGGAGATTTTATTTATTTATTTGACAGAGAGACACAGTGAGAGAGGGAACACAAGCAGGGGCAGAGGCAGAGGGAGAAGCAGGCATCCCGCTGAGCAGGAGTCTGACATGGGGCTCCATCCCAGGACCCCGGGATCATGACCTGAGCTGAAGGCAGATGCTTAATGACGGAGCCACCCAGGCGCCTCTACAATGTTTTTTTTTTTTTTTTTTTTAAAGATTTTATTTATTAGACACAGAGAAACACAGCGAGAGAGGGAACACAAGCAGAGGGAATGGCAGCGGGAGAAGCAGGCTTCCTGCAGAGCAGAGAGCCCGATGCGGGGCTCGATCCCAGGTCCCTGGGATTTGACCTGGGCCGAAGGCAGACGCTTAACGACTGAGCCACCCAGGCGCCCCTACAATGTTTTTATATAATCAGATCTATCAATATTTTCCTTTATGGCTTCTAGTTTCTTGATTTGCTTAAGAAGGTTTTTCTACAGTAGGCTATAGAAATAGTCACAAAAATCCTTCAGATACTTTCATTTTTGCACATAGCTCTTAAATCCATCAGGAAATTACTTTTGAGTATAATGTGAAGAATGGATCTAATTTTGTTTTCTCCAGATGAATAGCCAGTTAGGTCAACATGTAGCAACATATGTCAGATAAATCAGCTTGTTGCCATGTTGAAAGCTATTAATTGAAAAAGTTTTTACAAGATTACCATCAGCCCATATTTTGTTTTTATGCAAGGGAAGGAGCCCCTTCCACAAGGTACCTTATTTTGATCTGCCAGAAAATGTTTAAATGGCTTCATTGAGACGTGTTTTGTGTCCTGTAATTTACTGATTTAAAGTGTACAACTCAGTGGTTCTTGGTACATTCACATCGTTGTACAGCTGTCACCACTACTTAATGTTAGAATATTTGATCTTGGTGTCCATTAGCTAGTGGTCACTCCTTCCCAGACATTCCCCTTTTAACCACTAATCCACTTTCTTTCTCTAGGGATTTTCCTTTTATGGACATTTTGCATAAATGGAATCATATAATTTGTTGTCTTCTGGAACAGGAATATTTTTTGAGCATAATGTTTAAGGAACACGTGCCCTGTAGGACGTACCAGTGCTTCTTTCTTTCTTTCTTTTAAGATTCATTTACTTGGGGGGAAGGACAGAGGGAGAGAATCTCCAGCAGACTCCACCCTGAGGGCCAGTCCCAACACAGGTTCCATCTCAGGACTCTGAGGTCATGACCTGAGCTCAAGTCACGAGGTGGACACCTGACCAGCTGAGCCACCCCGTTGTCCTGGGCTTCTTTACTGATGAATGACATTCCAGTGTATGGACAATGGTATGAACATTTGGGTCGAAGTTTCTGTGAACATGTTTTCATTTTTCTTGGATATATACCTAGCAGTGAACTTGCTGGGCCATCTGGTAACTCTATTTAACCTTTGGAGGAACTGCCAAACTGTTTTGCAAAGTGTCTGCACCATTTTCCATTCCTATTCCTTTTCCACAGAAAATTTTTATAAAAAATGTAAGATATTTACAATGTGAATAGCGCCCTTTTGAAGTGACTCTTTTGTTCAATGTGAAACCACGTGCATTGGCCCTGAGTTTGCAGTCCCTAACCCTTGTCAGAATGCACTAATTCATTTTTGGGAAAATCTGATGTAACTTTTACTTCCTCCTGTTGCCATTTGAGAATTCCCTAGGGGTAGAAATCAACATCTCTATGTATTCCTTGCAACCACAGCCCCATTCCATCTTTTTTTGTTTTCTCTTTTTTTAAATAGAGAGTTAAGTTTATATATCTGAGCTGTGTTAACTTTATTTCTCGGGAAGAGCTAAGCAAGATTTGATTAGATTATCCATGTGACAGTGAGTGTAATTTTTCCCCAGGATTTAGCTTTGGGAATGTTTTCTGTGGATTTTCCCCTGTGGCTTACTCATTGTCATTTATGTCTCCTATTTTGTTTTCTTGTTTTGACTTTCAGAATTAGTTTTTTGGTATAACACAGTATTTCCTTGGTCATGAGACACAGTTTTTTCTCCTAGTTTTATGTTTCTGAAATTAAGAAATAACACAATTGATAATATATTTAATGTGGTAGTAGTTAAAATTTTTTTCTCCTGAAAATGTGGTCAGTGATTCATGAAGCCTTTTTAAAAAAATCACTGGCATCTTGGAATTTAAGAAATATATACCGTACCTAAGTGTGAAAATAGCTAGATTTACTGGTGATTAGTACTTTGAAAGTTAGCAATTATTGGTGGTTGTCACTCTCTTTTAAATGAAATGTTGTTCTGTAGTTGAGTCAAAAAAAGCTTTGTCCAGGGCCCCTGGGGGGCTCAGTTGGTTGAGCATCCAACTCTTGATTTCAGCTCGGGTCATGATCTCAGGGTCGTCAGTTTGAGCCCCACTTTGGGCTGTGTGCTCAGCAGGGAGTCTGCTTGAGATTCTCTCTCTTTCCTCCTTCCCCTGCTCACAAGCCGCTCCCCTCTCTCTCTCTCTCTCTCTCTCTCTCTCTCATGAGTAAATCTTAAAAAAAAAAAAACAGAAAAACAGGTTTATCCAACTCTGTAAGTGTAGTTTATGTTATATAAATTATTTAGAAACACAGTTCAAGTTTTCTTGATATCTTTATGAAGATATTCTAGCTCTTTGTATTTTCAGTGATTAGTATATCAGTTGATTCAATAGAAAACATCTCAAGGCAGTTAGTACACTGTTTACCCTTTTACTTTTAAAGAGCAAATTACATGGTGATATACATAGTGCTTATTTTTAAAATTATAATAACAGTATAAGATTATATAATATTTAAAGAAAGATGTCAATCTTTTAATATTTTTATTTTCATTTTATTCTCTTTTAGTTTTTGTCCACATACGCAATTTATTTTTTTTTTCACATATGCAATTTAAAATATAGCAACATGTATGTTTGCTTATTCGGTTAGTAGAAATTTATTGAATACCTTTTATGTTCTGGGTATTTTGCTGAGGATATTGCAGCGAATAAGGCAATCAGTATTCTTATTCTCATGGAACAAACGCTATAGTGGAAAATATGGGTATTAAGCATATAATTTACCCCAAAAAAGCAATATAACTTACTGGCATGATGAGCGTTAAGAGACGTACAAAATGCTGCATGAGCACTTAACAGGGAGATCTCCCTTGATCTAGCAGGGAAATGACATAATCAGATTATTTTTTAAAATCGTATTTCTTAGCTGCATCGTAGCGCAGGGACTGGAGGAGAACGAGGTGGATATGCAGAGAAGTTGGAAAGCTGCTATATTCTGTGTAAGATTTGTTGTTTTGGATAGGATGGCAGTGGACTTAGAACCCAGTGGAATCAGAAATTATGTGGAGTTCACAAGTGTTGGTGTTGGGGTCCACACTGGGAACAGGGGAGTGAGAGGAGGCAAAGGTGGCTGCCAGGTTTCCGACTTGAGCAACTGTTGGTACTGTGCTTACTTAGCTAATATGACGGATCCTAAGAAATATGATGTATAATTAAAGAGTATAAAAGCTGGGGTAAATTAAGATCCATAATGTGCTGTAATTTTTTAAGATCTTATAGTTAATTTATATCTGTTTTTTTACTATTGAGAAATAGAACAGTGATTACTGTCTCCCACTATGTTTGATAAAGACCACAGGGAAGACAAAAACTTACCACAGATGAGACAAACTAGACTTATTTTAAGCTAAAAATCTGCCAACATTGTTCAGTCTGCAATGTGATAATTTTAGATAAGTGTACTTACCCAAAAAGAAAGAAAAGTTATTCTTACATATTAAAGACAGTTAAGATAAATTATTTTTCTTATCAAGTTGGAAAAAAAATTCTAAAAAGCTCTGTTATGTATTTATACGGTGTCATCGTACCGCCTCCCTGTGTGGATAGCATGTGTATGTGTGCCCGGCTGTCTGTCAACTTGACCTTCTCACCCGACTGTTTCACAGACCTCCAAGACGTAACACACTGCTGACCTCTTAATCTCCCCTCTCTGTCTGTCTCATCCCAGCAGACAGCTTGTATAATGTCAGCCCCATGAAGGCAGAGACTTTTGCGTGTTTGCACTGAGGTGTCCCCAGTTCCTGTTACATAATGGGCATTCGGTAAATAATTTGTTGATGGAATGTCTAAATGGCACCACCAAACAACTTACCTGTTGCTTAAGTCTTCAGTTCTCTCCCTCCTTTCCCCTGTCTTGCTGACAAATCACATCAGTTATGCCTTAGAAGTATCACTTAATGCATCCATTTTTTTAATTTTCAGTGCTACTTTGCTAATCTGTCAATTTTACAACTAGTATTCCAGAACCAACTTTTGCTGTCTTTTTTTTTTTTTTTTTAAGATTTTATTTATTTGACAGAGAGAAACACAGCGAGAGAGGGGGAACACAAGCAGAGGGGATGGTAGCCGGAGAAGCAGGCTTCCCGCCAAGCAGGGAGCCCGATGTGGGGCTCGATCCCAGGATCCTGGGATCATGACCTGAGCTGAAGGCAGACGCTTAACGACTGAGCCACCCAGGCGCCCCTGTCTTTTTTTTTTTTTTTAAAGACTTCATTATTTTAGAGATGGAGAGTATGAGTTGGGGGAGGGGCAACAGGAGAGGGAGAGAGAATCTCCAGCAGACTCCCTGCTGAGTCTGGGTACGTGGGGCTCGATCTCATGACCCTGAGATCATGACCTGAGATGACATTTAGCCAGTCGAGCCACCCATGTGCCGCCCCAAGTTTTGCTGTCTTTCTACTCATTCTTCCACAGCAGCCAGGGAGGTTTTTTAAATTAAAAGTTGTATCGTATTACTCTTCTGCTCAGAACTACTTTTTGGATTCTAAATTCTTAAAGTAGCCCAACAAGGCTCTTTGAAAGCTATTTTCTTTTCTTTTCCTTTTCTTTCCTTTCTTTTCTTTTCTTTTCTTTTTTAAAATTCAATTTACTTGTCAGAGAGAGGGTGTCTGTGGGCACATGCAGGGGGAGCGGCCCTCAGAGGGAGAAGCAGGCTCCCCGCTGAGCAAGGAGCCCAACACAGGACTCTGTCCCAGGACCCTGGGATCATGACCCGAGCCGCAGGCAGACATCTAACTGACTGAGCCACCCAGGCATCCCGAAAGCTGTTTTCATAGACCTTTCCATTTTTCTGTCGTCCCCATTTTGGTTTATCTTAATCTTTATAATTTCAGGGACTTTTTACACATACTGTTCCCTATTTTGGGAACATATTTACCTCGACATTTTGCCCGGCTGTTTTCCTACTCAGACGGGGTCTCAGCTTAAAGTTAACTGTTTTTCTAAGCTATATTCCCTGTTCCTCCAAATTTCCTTGATATAGTACCTTATATGTTTGATACCTTCACATTTATTATAAGTTTTAATCACGTATTTAAATAATTAGTCATTCATCTGCCTCCTCTAAAATTTAAAGTTCATAAGACCTAGGACCATATTGTATTATTTATAACTATTTCTACAGTGGTTCTCAAAACACATTTTGAGTCTCTCAAAATATCCACTGAATGAAGGAATAGATTAAGGATGATGAATGCATGAAGGAAATGATACAATGGTTGCAGAGGTAGTTGGAGAGCCAGTAGAATGTGTCATCATAGAAGACAGGCGAGAGTTTCAAATAGTAAGTCTGCTAGAGGTAACAGAGGAGGAGTAAGGCCAGGAGTAAAAGTGGTCTTTGGGAGGCAGCATAACAAACAGTATTTGAGAGGAGCCAGACTGACCTGGGCTCAAGCTTTTTTGGTTAACTTGTTTTTTCATCTCTGAAAATGGAATAATGATAGTAACTGAGATAATCTATGTAACATTAGCATAGAGCTTTGCATATATTAAGAGCTCAGTAAGTTTTTAGGGTTTTTTTTTTGTTTTGTTTTTTTACTTAGTGCTGCATCCCCCTGGAAGGTCTCAGTTTTGTAGTACTTAAAAATACATAGTTGATTTTATATTGCCTTGCTAAATAGTGTTTTATCAAAATATTTCCATTCCCTTCCAACCTCTTATGATAGATAAGGTATCTGCACAAAATGGTCTCCAAACTTAGTTGAATTGTTTTCCTTAATGGTTTGCGATCTCACAGGCCAGAGCAATGTGTTAACAGTGAATTTGTGTATTTTTATGCAATCCATTGTTTGTTACTTGGCTGTGAGGTTAGTGTGGGACGTGCGGGTGGGCAGTGGTCAGTGCTTTATAGTGTGAATAGGGCGTGAAGGTGAAAACAAGTTTGAGCAGTTCCCGTTCAAGGGTTTCGTATTTGTCTTGCTTGCCCAGGTATTGTCATATTGCAATGTGGATATACAGCAATAGGGCATTCATAAATCACTATGAATGTGATTTATTTTGTATATTTGTAGGTAGTATCTAATGTTGTTAGATTATCATGCTTTGGGGCACCTGGGTGGCTCAGTCAGCTAAGCGTCTGCCTTCGGCTCAGGTCATGATCCCAGGGTCCTGGGATCGAGTCCCACATCAGGCTCCTTGCTCAGCAGGGAGCCCGCTTCTACCTCTCCTGCTGCTGCTCCCCCTGCTTGTCCTCTTGCCCTCTCTCTCTGTCAAATGAATAAATAAAATCTTTAAAAAAAAAAAAAAAGATTATCATACCTTGTGTTGATAGAATGTATATATCCTATTAATACAATTAGTAATTTTCTCTTTCTTTTTTTTTTTTTT
>CM053618.1:890224-919882 GCA_028646535.1 Procyon lotor | reverse complement strand
ATTGAACTAAACTGACAAAAATCCGTTTCCTGGGGGCACTTTATATCCCAATGGAAAGATATTAACAGCAAATAAACACATTGTACACCAGATGGTGAGAAGCATCGTGGAGAAAAGTGAAACAGGACAGACAGAGTGTTAGAAGAAGACGGTGACATGAGATTGTGGGGATTGCCTGTTCCACAAGGTTCCACTTCGGCAAAGGTGGAGGGCATGGAAGCGCAAACCAGTTACCTGAGGAGAGAACGTTCTAGTCAGGCAGAATAATAATTGCAAAGGTCCTGTGGTAGGAGTGTTTTACTTTGATGAGCAGAAGATGACTTCTGACCCCCCTTCTTGGAACTAAGTGGGAAGTTTGTCAAGAGATGGAAGAGAAGTGGAGGGGACTGTGTAGCAGAGTAAATAAGGCCTTTAGACCATTGGAAGGACTTTGACCTCCACTTTGAGTGAGATGGGAAGCCATCGGAAGGGTGTTGAGCAGAGGAATGACATGATCTGACGTAAGCTTTAAAACCATCACCCGGCTGCTGAGTTCAGAAGACTGTAAAGAGATACATAGGGCTGGGGCGCCTGGGGGGCTCAGTGGGTTGGGGCCTCTGCCTTCGGCTCAGGTCATGATCCCAGGGTCCTGGGATGGAGCCCCGCATCGGGCTCTCTGCTCGGCAAGGGGCCTGCTGCCCCCTCTCTGCCTGCTTGTGATCTGTCTGTCAAATAAATAAGTCTTTCTAAAAAAAAAAAAGAAAGAAAAAAAAAACCTGAGCTGAGACCAAGAGTCGGATGCTTAATTGACTGAGCTCCCCAGGCGCCCCGTATATTATAGTAGGGAAGGCAGGGACACACGCACAGGAGGTGGGTAGGTATGCAATATAGTGGGGACTTGGGGCAGTTTTCTTCCGATTGTTTCTACTGCCATTGTCAGATTGGAAGCAAAGTCAGTGAGGGTGGAGAGGACTTCAGGTAGTTGTGTAGGAGAGTGGTGGGTAAGGGAAATGGGTTTCGGCACTAAGGGTCCAGTGGAGGTTAGCGTTCAGGAATGTAATGTGAGATCAGTGAACGTGATTGTTTTGCTTAGACCAGTTTTGATGGTACAGAGACAGAAGGAGGTATAAGATATAACTTCGAAGCTGTTACTAGGGTGATTAAGATATTGTAGTAAGTTTATAGAAGACCACCTCTATGAAATACATATAATAAACGTATAAGATAAAACTTGTATATAGGATTCTTATTATAATACAAGGTGAAGTCACGTAAGAAAGGAAAGGAGAAACGTTTTTTACATGCCAGACGTTATGTTAGAAGCTATAGGAGCCTTAAAATTCATTCATTCAGCTATTTATTGGTTACTAATATATGTGCCCTTCATCGTTCTGGGTGCTGGGAAGATAGTTGTGAACACACCAGAAGAGGTCCCTACACTGTAATTATAATCTTTTGTTTTTTAATTTAAAAAATTTTTGCATTATAGTCATTTGGGGATGTAGTTGACAAATATGGACGAAGGAAAAAAAAAATCTGATTACTCAAATTGTGATCCTCTATGGATAATAGGTATTCAGGGAAGGATCAGGGCAATGCAAGCTTATATGTAAGTGTTAGAACATAAGTCCACAAAGCATCATGCTTTGCTTTTAGAAAGATAATGTAGATCGGGTTACTTCCACAGTGGTGTTTAGAGTAAGACTCTTTCATCAAGCACGGTAATATTTTTTGCATTGAAATGTATGACTTCACAAAAAATTTTGGTAATTAAGACCAAAATGGATCCAAGTCAGTCTGTCACTCAGATTTTATCACTAGTGAGTTACGAAAAAGCTTGTGGTTCTCAGTGTTTTAAATTTTGAGATTGTGAACCCATTGCGGACAAAATAAGACTTTGTACTTTTATTTTTAATTTTTTAAAATTAGTTTATTAGAGAGCGAGTGAGAAAGAAATCAAGCTGGGGGTGGGCATAGGGAGAGGGAGAAGCAGACTCCCCACAGAGGGAGCCTGACACGGGGCTTGATCCTAGGACCCCAGGATCGTGACCCAAAGGCAGCCACTTAACCGACTGAGCCCTCCAGGCGCCCCAGGACTTTGTACTCTCCTCTAAGGGAGAGAGAACCGATGGCACAGAAGCAGAAATGAACATGATTTGTTAGGGACAGTGAGGGAAGCTGGGTTGTCGATGTCATAGGGGTGTGTGTTGGGAAGTTAGGACAAGCAAATTTGAATACTTAAGAGCTGGGTTATGAACAGCCTTGAAAACCATTGTGAAGCATTAATCTGTGAAGCCTTAGCAAGAATTATCAGAGTGAGCTGATTGGAAGAGCACCCTTGCGACTGTTTTTGTGAATGAATAGAGTGGGAACAAACTGACGAGTTTAGTCAGTTGGCCAATATTTACTGAATACTTAATATGCTGCTACTACTATTAGTAATAATAATTAATCATTGGTACTTTCTATTGGACCCTTACTGTGTTGCCAGGCATTGGGCTGCGCATTTAACTTACATTCCTTATAGAAGTTGTGCAATAGTTATATGATCTTTTTGTCCTTGAGAATCTTACAGTCTTGCTGGAAAGAAAAGTCTTAAGGCACGTAGTTTAAACTACGAAATATTCTACTTCATAAATGAATGTTCTAAGGGATAGGATGCTCTTCTTTTTTCAGATACTTGTCCTGGATCTTGATTGGATATATGCTTAGAATAAAGACGAGTCTGTCAGTCTTCAAGAATAGTGAATTATTTTGGTTTTGTATTCGTTAGTCAGCCCTCTGATTATGTGGTAATCTGATTTCCTGAACTTTATTTATGAGAAGGAGGTTGCCCTGTGTAGGTTATCCAGATTCGCAGGTAAGGTGTGCATCTGTTATAAAATAATAATTCACTTGTTGATATGTTATGAATTTGGAAAAAATATGGGTTTAGGGGATTAAAGCATACCAACTGACTACTTACTACTATTAGGAAAACTTGTGAAATTTCTGGTTTTCAAAGTTTTTATAACAGTTGTTATAAATCATTTATATAACAATTTTTTTAATGTTTGTCTTTCTCACTAGAGTATAAGTTCTTGTAAATTTAGGAACTGGGTCTGTTCTGTTGAGTACTGTGCTTCCAGGTTATTGCACAATGCCTGGCACATGATAGGATCTCAGAGATGTTTTTGAATGAATGAATGAATGAATGAATGAATGAATTCAGAGTTTAATTGTACACCAGCAGCAGAGAGAATTCTAGCCTGAAAAGCCCAAAACCTCTTGTGAAAGATTGGAGCACCACAACGTGTCCGTAACGTGTATTACTGCAGCTTGTTTATGATAGCTGTAGAATAAGCTTATTCTAAAATTTTAAATTAATTTAGCTATAAATTAATTTAAATTCATTTTGTACTGTATTTTGGTTAGTTTTAACTGTGATTTGGGGTTCTTCCTGACCTCCTTATCTGTCTCTCCTTAAGCCCATTTTTCATATTAATCAATAGTTGCTTTCTATTCTGATGAATTTTTGTTATGGTTTATTCTGCAGAGAAAGAGATGCTGGATGCAGGTTTTGGAGACCCCTGTTTTTTATGGAACACGGTTCTGTAAAATTTTCATAAGCTTCTTTGGCAATAACAGACACTTGTGATGGACCCTAGAAATACTGCTATGTTAGGATTGGGTTCTGACTCTGAAGGATTTTCAAGGAAGAGTCCCTCTGCCATCGGTGCCGGCACGGCGGTCGGCAAGAGAGAAGGAGAGCCAGAGGGCACCGCGAAGGAGGAAGAGGACCTTCGCAAGTGGAACCGGGACAGAAACAGCGACGCGGGGAAGGAGGATGGTCCGACTGCCGCACAGCAGCAGTTTTCAGTGAAAGAAACAAACTTTTCAGAGGGCAACTTAAAATTGAAAATTGGCCTTCAGGCTAAGAGAACTAAAAAACCTCCAAAGAACTTGGAGAACTATGTGTGTCGGCCTGCGGTGAAGACAACCATCAAGCACCCGAGGAAAGCACTTAAAGGGGGGACGATGACGGACGAGAAGAATGAGCGCTGTCCTTCCCAGCGGGTGAGTGTGCTCGCTGCCCGCGCTGCCTGTTTGTAGTGTCGCGCCCAGCCTTCTGCCTTCCACGCCGGGTGTGGTGTCCTCTCCACTCTTTCCAAGCAGTGTGTTTTGTGCGATCCCGAGGCTCTGAGGCGAGTGCGTGTGTGTTGGTGTGGCGGGTGTTGGAAACACCGTGTCGCGAGCAGGACTGCTGCGCCTGGGGCCGGAGGGGTGCTGGCTTTGCCCTCGGGAGACCTGCGATTGCGCCTCTCCTTGTTTACTGCCATTGTTGGGGACACACTAACAGGGAAGAAATTGAGGCCCAAAGATGTTAAATGGTTGGAATACCACTTAACCTTCTAAGGTGGTTGTAAGGATCCAATTCACTAACATGTTGGAAGCTTTTGTGGGTTTTGTGTTTGGTTGGGTTTGGTTTTGGTTCTTTTTCTTTTTTTTTTTTTTTTTTTTTAAGAGACGGAGGGAGAGAGTATGAGGGATAGAGGGGTGGCAGAGGCAGAGAGGGAGGGAGAGAATCTTAAGCAGGGCCTGATCTCACAACCCTGAGGTAATGACCGGAGCCGAAATTAAGAGTCGGGCACTTGAATAACTGAGCCACCCTGGTGCCCCATGTGTTCAAAGCCTTTGTAAAATGAGTTGTCTAATACAGGGGCTCCTTCCTGTCCCTCAGAGCAAGCTGGTACATTAAAAACTGTCCTCTCGTTCTCGCTAGCTATCCAAATACAATAACTAATTTTTTGGGGCACCCGAGTGGCTCAGTCGATTAAGTGTCTCTGCCTTTGGCTCAGGTCATGATCCCAGGGTCCTGGGATCGAGTTCTGTGTCGGGCTCCCTGCTCGTCAAGGAATCTGCTTCTCCCTCTTCGTCTGCTGCTCGCCCTCTCTGTGCTCCTGCTCTCTCTCTCTCAAATAAATAAACTCTTTAAAAAAAAATAATTTTTCTTAACCCTCTTTATTCTTTGCAGTAGATATTAAATTTGTTTTAGGTCATGTGTTGATCACAAGTTTTAGTCTTTTTTTTTTTCTTTAAGGTCTTATTAATTGATTAGAGATAGCAAGAGAGAGCATAAGCAGGGTGTGGGGTGGGGAGGAGAGAAGCAGACTCCGAGCTGAGTAAGGAGCCCAAGGTGGGGCTCAGTCCCAGGACCTTGGGATCACGACCTGAGCTGAAGGCAGATAGATGCTTAACCAACCCAGCTACCCAGGCTCCTCTAGCCATTTCATACAATATCTAATTCAGGAGATGGGCACCATATTTGCCCATGTGCATATTTAAATTATTTGTTTTGGTTTGATTTGGTTTGTTTTTTTTAATTATTTGTATGTATAAGTAAAACAATGGATCTAGGTAGAAAGAATTGGCTTAACATTTTGGCTAAAATTTTGGAATATTCGTGACTGTGAAATCCCTTGATTTTTACTGTTGATTACTTAACATCAAACTCATGTGCTTTCTGCATATTACTGGAAACCATAATGATGCAGGCTCTTTGTTCTTCAAATTGCTGTGGCATCCAGAAATTTATTTTTTTATTTTTTTTGCATCCAGAAATTTTTAATAGTTGCTATTCTTCAAAGATCATAGGCATATAAAGTAGCTTGGGGTGTTTTATTGATAAAATGAACTGTGAATGAATTAGATTACGAGCCAGGAAGAAATGGATGTTTTACCAGTTCTTGCAAGAATGAGCTGGATGAATCTTCGCTAAGTTGAGTAACCTCCCCTGAGCCTTATTTTCCTCGTGAGGATATCTGTTCCTGCTAAACTCAAGGCTTTTCATAAGGTTGATTAAAAAAGATTTTTATGTAGGCCTTTTTCCTTGAAACGATGTCAGAGCTTATCTTCTACGGCTGGCTTGTAAAAGTCTCCAGTATGATGGTCTTTAGTAGTGTTTCTACAGTTTTTTTTAAATAGTTCATCCTAATGATGACGTTTTGTACTTAGTCAATCTCACCTGCAGTACGCATTTACTCTCAATATGTGGGTGGTTTTTATCCGCATATCTTGTTTGTAGTAGCATATAGTCTGGTTTCGGAGGGAAGGTAACAGAACTGTTGGTCATAAGTTGGTGTTTATTTTTCAGACAGCTCCTTTAGCATAGGATGTTGGATACGTTAGTCAACTCTGCATTAGTGCTTCAGAAGGAGTGGGAAGAGCATGCATGGGCTATGGAGTCAGAACCCGATTTATATCCTGGCTTCATAACTGCACACAAGCAAGCAATTTGATTTCTCTTACTCAGACGTGGTCTTCTCATAGGGCGGGATATAAATGCCTATCTTCAGTGGTTGTGTACGAAATTAAATTTATGTAAAGCATCTGGCTTGTGACAGGTTCCTGTGAATGTTTTCTTTTCCTCGTGACAGCCTGACTTAGGGCTTCGTAACCTGCAGCCCCTGGGAGGTTGTGGGGGTGGGGCTGTCCTCACAACGCCCGTCTGTAGAGAGTTTTGTGTTTCCGCATAGTGCTCACCAGCTTCTCAGAGGAGTTCACCACTCTAAAAGGATTAAGCACCTTTGGCATGTTGGGAGTCTTTAAAACAAGCCTTTACCAAATGCAACTGAAACGTTTACCCCCAGTTCTTTAAAAGTAGTTGGGTTTTTGTCAGTATTGATTTTAAAGCAAATATTACAGGGCAGCTGTGTGGCTTAGTCACTTACGTGTCCAACTCTTGATTTCAGCTCGGGTCATGATCTCAGGATTGTGAGATCGAGGCCCATATTTGGCTCTGTGCTGAGCATGGAGCCTGCGTAAGATTTTCTCTCTCCCTCTCTCCCTTTCTAAAAAAAATAAAGCAAATATTAGGCCTAATAAAAACAAGTGTAGATGATATATTTTATCTCTCCGTAGACTTTTATCAGTATTCAGAGAGCAAAAACAAGACCCTCTGAAAAAAATAAGTTATTTGCTGTTATGATTAGTATTGAATGACTGTGAACTGTATGTGTAACTTTTTAAACCGTTTATGTAATTTTTAAAAGCAAAACCCAAGTTCAGTTCCATGAGTGAAATTTTCCCTTTTCTTGAATTATGTGACGTGCTGTTAAATTTATAGTAGTTTACTCATGAGCTCTGTTATTTAGAGGGATTCAAATATGTCACTAATTTATCACAAAATTCAGTTCATTGTTTGGGAACCAGCACATTAAACTGGAGTTTGAAGTTTAGCTCATTCTTTTGAGAAAATATTAGAGGATGATGCTCTTAATGTCTTTTATTTAAAGTTATATTAAAGATTTTAAGGGTCCTAATTCTGTTTTTACTTAATGTGTTTGTAATGTATTTTTTTAGTATGTTTTTTAATTTAATATATTTTTAAAGATATAACTGACTTACAGTGCTGTGTACTTGACATGAGGGTATATATAGTTCGTTTATGTTTCAATAATTTTGAGACTTACCTTTCTGTATTACATTTTGGCAAAACTGAAAAATTTCGGGGCGCCTGGGTGGCTCAGTCGTTAAGTGGCTGCCTTCGGCTCAGGTCATGATCCCGGGGTCCTGGGATCGAGCCCCCGCAGCGGGCTCCCTGCTCGACAGGAAGCCTGCTTCTCCCGCTACCATTCCCTCTGCTTGTGTTCCCTCTCTCGCTGTGTTTCTCTCTGTCAAATAAATAAAATCTTTAAAAAAAAAAAAAAAACCTGAAAATTTTCATATTAATGATAATAATAATAATAATTGAGTATTGGCAGGAATCTAGAGAAACAATCCCTCTCATCCACAGCTGGTGTTGAGTAAATTGGTATGGCACTTTTTAAGTTGTGCTGTTTTTTTGTTGGTGAGTTTTTAAGGTTCTTTATACATTCTGCATATAAGACTTGCTAATATTAACTCTCCCTGCATGGGTTGTCTTCTCACCCTCTTGACAGCGTCCTCTGATGCACAAGTGTTTTCAGTTTTGATGAACTCCAGCTTATCTATTTTTTCTTTTATTGCCTGTGCTTTTGGTGTCCTACCCAAGAAATCACTGTCAAATCCAGTTTATTGAAGATTTTCCTTTTTTTTTTTTTTTTTCAGGATTTTATCATCCTTGCTCTCTGAATTCAGAAACTAATTCAGAAAGCAAGAGATACTTCAGACATGGGAAAGTCATGTGTAGAGGTGCCTGGGTGACTCTGAATTAAGCATCAGGCTCTTGGTTTTAACTCAGGTCATAATCTGCGGGTGGAGAGATTGAGGTCCCCCCAACCTCGCCACTGCTTCGTGCCGTGTGTGGAGCCTGCTTAAGATTCTCTGTCTCCTTTTTCCTCTGTGTCTCCCCCACTAAAAATAAAATAAAATGTATGGTTATTGTACCAGAAGATATTATTTGATTAGGTAATAAACTCCTATGATTCAGAATTTAAGAGATAAAAAAGGAACTATCGGGGCGCCTGGGTGGCGCAGTCGTTAAGCGTCTGCCTTCGGCCCAGGTCAGATCCCAGGGGCCTGGGATCGAGCCCCGCATCGGGCTCTCTGCTCTGCAGGAAGCCTGCTTCTCCCGCTACCAGTCCCTCTGCTTGTGTTCCCTCTCTTGCTGTGTTTCTCTCTGTCAAATGAATAAAATCTTAAAAAAAAAAAAAAAAAAAAGGAACTATCATTACCCTTCTCCCTCTCTGAGTAGATCTGCTTTGGAATCCCCTTTTAGACAATCTTGTGATAACCCCTTACCAACTGTGATAGCGATTAAGCAGAACAACCACGTCTCAATCAAAATGAAGAAAACTGATCTGTATATTGAATGCATTTTCAGGTTTACATTTACACTTGGAAAATAATAACTAAGAACTAGTTGTGTGTGTTGTTTTATTTTTTATTTTATTTTTACTTATTTTTTAAAAGATTTTATTTATTTGACAGAGAGACAGTGAGAGATGGAACACAAGCAGAAGGAGAGGGAGACGGGGGAAGCAGGCCCCCTACTGAGTAGGGAACCCGATGTGGGGCTCGATCCCAGGACCCTGGAGATCATGACCCGAGCCGAAGGCAGATGCCCAACGACTGAGCCACCCAGGCACCCCTGTTTGGTTTTAGAGATTTTATTTATTTATTTGACAGAGAGGACAAGCAAGGGGAGTGGCAGGCAGAGGGAGAAGAAGAAGCCACCCAGGTGCCCCAAGAACTAGTTGTTTTGGAACCAAATTTGGTGCAAAGAATCTTCCAGGAAAATAAGTCCCAACGTTAGACTCTGTAGTGTCTCCCACAAACATGTTAGGTATATACAGGCAAACACACGTGTCTCCCCCCTCCCGCGTTACTTGGGGTGCCTTCTTGGCTCAGTCAGTTGAGCATCCAACTCTTGATTTGGCTCAGGTCCTGACTTCAGGTTCCTGGGATTAAGCCCCACATTGAGCTCATTGGGGAGTCAGCTACTCTCTTTCCTTCAACCCCTCCCCACACTGTGCAGGTGCGTGCTCTCTCTCTCTCAAATAAATAAAATCTTTCAAAAAAATTTCCTGTAAGGGGCGCCTGGGTGGCTCAGTCAGTTGAGTGGTTGCCTTTGGCTCAGGTCATGATCTCGGGGTCCTGAGATTGAGCCCTGTAGTGGGTTCCCTGCTCGGCGGGGCTCCTCGCCCCCCCCCCCCCCCCCCCCCCGCTTGTGCTCAATCTCTCTGTCAAATAAATAAAGTCTTAAAAATAAATTTCCTGTACAAATTTGGGTTTTGTTGTCTTGCCATTTAATGTGGTGTCTGTCATTTCATAAGTTGTCAGAATGGTCTCTTCATCCTTCTGTAGCAACTTTGTAGAAGGTGAGAGTAGAGGTGGAAGTCATAGTATTTCCCTCCAGTTATCACACATGAACTTAAAGGAGGAGAGGTAATGGTGCTTTCCTTTCTGGCATTAAACAGCAGTGCAGTGTTGGAGCTGTGCAGCGTGTGTGTGCACCTACATGTGATCCCAGTTTGCTTAGGCTGCTAAGCCAAAACATGTGCTTTTGTGACAAATGAAAAAATAACCAAAATACGTTTCCTGTGGCCGGTGATTAAACCTGAAACTTGTTTGAGCTTAATGGGATTGGGGTCTGTTTCAGTGCCGCTGTACACTGATTACAGTTTAGGTTGCAGAGCGTTGAACCTCTAGTACTATGTTGACTGACCTAGTCATAGTCATAGTTTGCCGGTGAATAGTTTCTTTGGTGTCATTTTAGCCTAGTTGAGTGGATTTAATGAGCACAATGGATTATAAACAAAATTTACAGCGCTAATTATAATTTTCCTCCAAAAGATGCTTTTCTGTTTGGAAAAGAAATGTCTGTGCTGACGTAATAGGTTCTTTAGGAATCAGCTCATTCTTAAGAGGTAATTTCGAATTTCAGTGAAGTGATTTTTATGGAGAGTTATTAAAACCCACATGAATCCAAGTATTCTAATTAAGTCCTTTTGGTCTGAGATTTTATTTAATTATAGAACTGATGGATTAATGTTTCTTAATAAGAAAATATACAGATAATAATAATAGTATCTCAGCTCTTGCTTAGTGTAGCTAATTTGCCTAGCAGTTTTTAAATTGCTGCACACAAATCCCAATTGTTTTGAAATGAAATGTTGAGGAAAAAATGGACTTTCTTTCTTTCCTATTTTTTCCGCCCGGGGGGGGAGGCGGGGGGAGTGCACACGAGCCTGGGGTAGGTAGGAGGTGTGGGGCAGAGGGAGAGGGGAGAGAGACTCCGTGCCCAGTGCAGAGTGTGCTGTCGGGCTGGATCCTACAACCCTGAGATTGTGACGTGAGCTGAAATCAAGAGTCAGTCACTTCATTGAGCCAGCCAGGCACACATGTCTGTTACACTTTATTTTTTTTTTTTAAGGATTTTATTTATTTATTTGACACAGACCACAAGTAGGCAGAGAGGCAGGCAGAGGGAGAGGGGGAAGCAGGCTCCCTGCTGAGCAGAGAGCCCGATGCGGGGCTCGATCCCAGGACCCTGAGATCATGACCTGAGCCGAAGGCAGAAGCTTCAACCCATTGAGCCACCCAGGCGCCCCTCTATTACACTTTAGATAACTAGTCAAGGGATTGTTTACTTGCATTACTTGTATTGCTTGTATTACCAATAATTGTACTTTTCACTGAGGAAGATGAGGTTTTGTATCACTTAAATTTACACATTATCTCTAGCCTCACAGTATTCTTTGATTTATCTATTTCTCCATAAAATATTTTGAGTGCCTATCCCGTGCAGTGAACAGGTTATTATCATGTGATAACTTTTATAATGAAAATACATACAGAGTATTTATGAGATAAATACTCCCAGAATCATTGGGAGAAGGTGGGTGGAGAATATGCGAGGAAAACTTTACAGAGCTGTTCATATTCAGAATTAGGTATTGGCATCTTTGTTAGAATTTGCCAGAAAGAGAGAGGCTTTGGGGGGCAAAGTCAGTATAAGGGCAGAGGCACAGCTAGTGTGTTTCACAGATATTCGTCAGTTGTGATATAGGATAAGAATATGAAAGCCCTTTAGTGTAGGCGAGTCCTAAGAAAATACAGAGTGAAGGACTAGTTGGGGTACTTACATGTTGTACTTTCTCATGAACTCAGAACTTAGGGAAACTCCATTTTTTGTCTGAATTTTCTTCTTAAGAAATCTCAGGTTGAAGTTTCTTCTCTGTTTTGACTTAGTGTTTTAATTTTTAAACCATGTGGTGTCGTTTCTAACAAAATTTTTTAAAAATTGCATGACCATTCCCATTTGTTTTTAGGGATTTTTTTCTTTGTTTTTAAAGTTCTAAAATATTGTGGTTGTACTTTATATTAGAAAGAGGAAATATTTAAGTTAAAATTGCTTTTTTGGGGGCACCTGGGTGGCTCAGTTGATTAAGCGGCTGCCTTCGGCTTAGGTCATGATCCTGGGGTCCTGGGATCGAGCCCCGCATCGGGCTCCCTGCTCAGCAGGGAGCCTGCTTCTCCCTCTCCCTCTGCCTGCCACTCTGCCTACTTGTGATCACTCTCTCTCTCTCTCTCTCTCAAATAAATAAATAAATCTTTTTTTAAAAATTTGCTTTTTTGGAAAGTCTTTTTTATTTGAGAAATTTGGAATTATTATAGTTGTAGTTAGTAGGAGCCCTGCCCTTTATAGCTGTAATGTCAGATCTTACCAGGATATAGTACCTGAGTTTTGTTTTTCAGATCTGTTAGTCGTGAACTACCTTGCTTGGTCTTCCCTGCAGGAATGAAAGTCAGGCAGCGCTAACACTGGGGCGAGCTGGTGCCGCTGCCTGAGCACACAGAACTGCAGCAGCAGGTGGCGGTAGAGACCCGGGTTAGGGACCAGTGGCAAGGGTTTAACTATTACAGGGGAAAGGGAAGTGAGGTGTATTGGGGGTGCAGCATACAGCTGGCAAAGCTCTGCGTGACTGTTTGTGGTGTTGGTTTGTTTAAAGATTTTTTTAAGGCCAACTACTTTTTTTTTTTTTTTTTAAAGATTCTATTCATTTGACAGAAACACAGCAAGAGAGGGAACATAAGCAGAGGGAATGGTAGTGGGAAAAGCAGGTCTCCCGCTGAGCAGGGAGCCCCTTGTGGGGCTCGATCCCAGGACCCTGGGATTATGACCCGAGCCGAAGGCAGACGCTTAACAACTGAGCCCCCCAGGCGCCCCAAAAAGCCAACTACTTCTTAATGGAATTCTGCTTCATAGAATTAAGAATTCTTTTTCCAGAAGAAAAGGAAACTTTATATCTTCTATCCCCCTCTGCCCTCACAACCAGAAGGTGGGGAAATATGAGAATATAATCCAAGATTTATATAATAATTGTGCCTTTTTGTTGTAAATGAGTATCACTTTGTACCAGCAAGTACCTAATGTCAGGAAGTAAGGAGAAGTATGTAAGATTGGGTGAAGACCTACCAAGGAAGGGAGGGGTGGTGGTTTGCATGTTAATGTGACTTCCTTGGAACCTTTAATATAGATATGGGTCTTCAAACTGGGTTTATGGTATTCCTGAGGCTTTAGTTTATCCAGAGTCTATTATCTAAATTGTGATGATAACAGATTAGAAAAAAAAAAAAAAAAAAAGATCGTATGAACAAAGATGTCGGTAATGGTAACGTTGATAAAGTGAAATAGTAACCACTTCTCACTCTAAACAAAATATGTTCTGAGCTATTAAATTTGGTCTTTTTCTACTCTTCATTTTTTAACAGCCAAGTTTTTGTCTACTATGCATTTTACCATCAGTTTTGGAAAACATCTCAACATGAAAACAAGTTTGCAGTAAAAAAGTTCTGCCATTGTGTTAGGAAGTCAGAGTTTAGGAGGTGTGTGAAGGCATTCTGACACAAGTGCTCAGACGGCAGATGTGTACATAGAGTACTTTAGTTTTAGCCGAGCTACATGGAATTAGTAACACCTCAGAATATTTGTGAAAAGAGAAAGGTGATCCTAACAATTGCAGAATTCAGTAGTAACTTTCACAGTAACAACAATGACGTAAGTTAGAACCTACTTCTGAACCCCCCCCCTTTTTATTTTTTGCCAAAATTGCTGAGTGTGATTCTCCCGTAACTCCTCGTCCGGTCCTTTATCGCATGGGTAGGAGCCACAGAAGACCGCTGAGGGGGTCACAGACAGGTACTGACAGAGGCCAGACACAAAAGGGCGCCTGGTCACTTTTCTTTAAGCTGCTTGTTGCTTGTGACTGTTAGGGGTTATCCGACAACTGGAAATTGTCCTGTGTGTACTTGATGGCATATTTTTCTGTTAGTTGTGATCTCAAGAAGTAAATTAGCTAACATAAAAATGAAAAATTAGAAAAATAGATTTGTTACTAAGTTCTTAAATAAAAAGCAAAGAGAAAAAAGTTTCATATGAAATAGAGAAAGGAGGGAGGATGAGACAATAGGAAGACTCGGCTTACCTGTCACCCAGTTCTGGGAAAGGGTCCCTGAGCTGTAACCTCTGTGCTTCCACTGCATATGTTTCTGTTTTATAACGTGTGTCACACTGTAGTGCAGTTATAGTTTGTCTTTTGTTTACTAGGGAATGAATGCTCCTTGAGCCTCAGGGTGACCATTTTAGTTTTTGCATTTAAGGATCACAAACTATGCTTAAAAAGTAGGTCATTAAAAAAAAAAAGTAGGTCATTAAGATTACGGACTATGTGTTAAGATCTGCAAGCATTCGAAACAAAAAACCAAAAACAGAAAACCAGCCCCACCACCAAAAATACACTCCTTAACATTTATTTAGCTCAAGAATAGAGGATTTGTTTCTGTGGCCCTGAGATGATGCTTTTGCATAAATTTCCCCAACTGAAATACTCATATTTTCTCCTTTCGGTTACTAAAAATGTGTATTAAAACTTTTAGGTCTATTTAAAACGATCTATAGTTTGCTACTTTTAAGAAATTAGTATTATTACCTGTAGCTGTTTCATGAATTTCCTGGTAAATCACAACTTTGGTGACTACCCTTAGAAAACCCATTCATCTTATAATAGGTCAAACAAAACCTTTCTTTATCTTAGCTGTCTGCAATACCTCCATTGAAAAACAACCCCACATTAGGTTCTTAGTTTAAGAAAACATTTTTGGGGGGCACCTGGGTGACTCAGTGGGTTAAAGCCTCTGCCTTCGGCTCAGGTCATGACCTCAGGGTCCTGGGATCGAGCCCCACGTCCTGCTCTCTGCTCAGCAGGGAGCCTGCTTCCTCCTCTCTCTGCCTACTTGTGATCTCTCTCTCTGTCAAATAAATAAATAAAATCTTTAAAAAGAAAAAAGAAAACATTTTTGGATGTCAGACATCTTTTCAAAGCATTTAACACATCTTCGTGACTCAGCCACTAAAAGGTGGTACAAGATGAGCCCACCTGACACTGTTTTATCATTACTGCTGTCAGGTGTTGCTTATCCCAGTGCTTTTTTTTTTTTCCCTCCAATTTTTCATGGGGTCACATTCTCTCATCCAACCTGCACCTTGTGAGTTAAGTGTCCTCTGAGTGTAGTCTTTCTTGTACCAACTTATGAAAAGGTCCGGAGTACAAGTCTGCCTTATCCCACTGCTACTTTTCCACTCCCGTGTTCTTGTTGACAGAAGTTACTCAAGCCGGAAGACCTGGTTGTGTACAGTATCATCAGGTCCTGCTTTGAATAGAGTTCTGTTGTCTTACCTTCGGGTCGACTGTTTATTTTGGAAGCTGCTTGGGCTAGTTACTTTGTAGTAGAGAAGAGGAGAGCGGTTGGCGCAGAGCCCAGCTTCTCCATGGCAGCGGCTAGTCTGCAAATTCTCGTGGATCTTCACATTTCAGTAAAGCCTTCTTTTCTCCCTTTACATACACAAAAAGCTAAGGGGGCAGCAACGATCTGTCTTAAGCCTTGGAGACAAAACAAGATGCCAGTTTTCCCAAAATACCGTGCATTATGGAAGCATCCACTCCCATAAATGGAGGGGAAAGCAGATCCCTTCTGCCACACTGTGAAGACTGTTGTAAACGTACCAGGGAGATTCAGACTATCAGAGTCTGTTTCATCAGGTTCATCCTCATTTCTTTCATTTTGTAGTAGAAACTTCTCTAATCAGCGCTGCCTTTGGCCGATTAGGCAATTCACCTTCTCTTCAAGTGCTGGCTGTTAAGGGTATCTGCTTGAGGCTGGGTCATGGTTTGTTTGAGCGGCGTACAAGATGAGGCATGGTAAATGTGCATATTTCTCATTTATTTGTTGATCTTGCTAATGGAAAAAGTCATTATTGAACCAAATTGAAAGAAGACATAGCTTTCCTTAAGTCCCAGGGAATTAAGCCTAAATACCATCATGCCGACTTGCTAATTCACACACTCCTTTTTATGGTTGCCTGTTCATATCTTTTCTCTCATTGTAATGACTGTGCATCACGCGAGAGACACTCACGTACAGACCGCTCCATAAGTGCACATTGCTAATTAATTTTGAAACATAGCTGCGTAGAAGCAAATGAAGACTTTTGGGAAGACATCAGAATTAAGAGCCTTATATGATGAGATAACAAAACCTAGGGATTTTATGAAACTGACTGAGCCAGCCAGATGTCCCTATATTTCTAACAGAGTTTCACGAGTAACTTATGTTTCTTACTATCATGGGGGAATTTTGTCCATAAACCTTTTCCTCTACATTTTTTAGTGGTTATCCTAGAGTTTGCAATACACAGTTTACAACTCCGCCAAGCTCACTTTCAGATAACACTGCCACTTCAGGGATACATTATAATAACAAAATAACCCACATTCCTCCCTCCCCTCCTTTGCATCATCACAATTGTTCATTTCCCATTATATAAAGATACCAGACCTTGTCAGATACATTGTTGCTATTATTTTAAACAGACTTACCTGTTATATCAATTAAGAAGAAAAATAAAAGCTTATATGTCATCTTCACTTTCTCCTTCCTCAGTGGTCTTCCTTTCTTTTTGTAGATCTGAGTTTCTGAACTATCATTTTCCTTCTCTCTAAAAAACTTTGAACATCTTGCAAGGCAGGTCTGTTGGATACAAAGTCCCTCAATTTTTGTCAGTGAAAGTCTTTATTTCTTCTTCACTTTTAAAGGTTAGTTTCACAGGATACTGAATTTCAGGTTGGTGATTTTTTTTCTTCTAACACTTAAATTTCAATCCACTGTTCTTGCTTGCATGGTTCCAAGAATTTAGATATAATTCTTATCTTTGCTGTTCTGTAGGAAAGGTGTTTTTCCCATCTGTCTTCTTTCAGGATTTTTTCCTTTATCTTTGATTTTTTTTCCTTTTTCTTTCTTTTTTAAAAAATATTTATTTGTTTATTTGTTTGTTTGAAGAGAGCAAGAGCAAGTGACAGAGGGACAGGGAGAAGGATGCCCTCCACTGAACAGGGAGCCCGATGCGGGGCTCCATCCGAGGACCCTGGGACCTGAGCCCAAGGCAGACACTTAACTGAGCCCCCCAGGAGCTCCTTTACCTTTGATTTTCTACAGTTTGAAAATGATGTGTGTAGGTATAGGGGTTTTGTTTGTTTTGTTTTGTTTGCATTTATCCTGCTTATTATTCTTTGAGCTTTCCAGACGTCGTCTCTTTCTTCTTCTAGTATTCCCATTATGCACATGTCACACTGTTGTCCCGCAGTTCCTGAGTCTTCTGTCCTGTTTTTTTCGAGTCTTTTTTTTCTCTTTGCTTTTTAGTTTTGGAGGTTTCTATGGAGATAACCTTAAGCTTGGAGATTATTTCCTCAGCCATGTTTAGTCTGCTAATGAACTCTTCAGAGCCATTCTTCAGTTTTTAGTGTTTCTGTTCTCTAGAACTTTTTTTGTTTCTTTCTAGGATTTCTACCTCTCTGTTCGCATTGCCCATCTGTTCTCTCATGCAGTCTGCTTTATCAATTAGCATATTAATCATAGTTGTTTTAAATTCCTAATCTGATACTTCTTTCGTATAATATTTGGCCTGATTTAAAAAAAAAAAAAAGATCGATATTTATTTATTTGTTTGTTTGTTTTTTTGTTTATTTATTTATTTTAGAGGGAGAGCCACATGCAAGAGCGTGGCAGGGAGGGACAGAGGGAGAAGGAGAGAGAGTCTAAGCAGACTCAGCACTGAGCCCGGAACCCGAGGTAGGGCTCAATCTCACAACCCTGAGATCACCACCTGGGCTGGAGCGAAGTCAGACGTTTAACCGACTGAGCCACCAAGGTGCCCCAAGCCTGATGTTAATGCTTTCCCTGTCTTCAAATTGTGTTGTCTTTTAGTATGTATTGTAACTTTTTCTTGATAGGTGGGTACAATATACTGGATGAAAGGAATTGCCGTAAGTAGACTTAGCGCTGTGGTGGTGAGGTGTGAGCGAGGGGAAGGTGTTCTTTAGTCCTGTGTTTGGGCCTCAGTCTTTTAGGGAGCCTGTACTTCCCTACACTGTGAGCTTCATAAATGCTTCTCAGTTTCCCCCCCGGCCTCTTGAGGATGGGATGGCTAGAGTAGGCTGAAGTGGGATGTACCCCCAGAGCATTTAGGCTTTGTTAAATTCTAACAGGTTAGGCTCTGCTTAGTAGCATCTCCTGAGGGCAGACCTTGTTAGCAGAATGCTGGCGCTTTTCAGAAGCCCCCCCCCCCCCCCCCCCCGCATGGGAAGTAGTTGGGGGGGGGGGTTCTCATTGTGAGAACCTGCTGCAGATGCCGGAGCTAAAACTCAGAGAGGCATGGGGGATGGCAGGGGCTGATTCCTCCTGGAGTTTTCAGCTCCCGGACGTCTGCGCCCTAAGCCTCTCACAGTTTGCCAGTCACGATTCCGGGCTACCCCGGCGCTGCCTCCCACCGATGTTTCAGCTCGTGGTTTTCTGCTCTGGTAGATAGGACTCTGCATCCGTCACTGCAGTTTGGGTGGCAGCAGGAGTTTGCCCTGTGACCTCACTTCTAGTATGGATCTAAGAGGACTTGTTGACTTTTCAGTTTGTTTAGCTTTTTGCTTTCTGTCAGGATGGAGTGGCAACATTCCAAGTTATCCATAAACCCTGTATCTATAAACATTGCAGTGGATGTGTGTGTAATTGGCTTAAAAGACAATAGAGCTGTCTGAATTTCCATCTGCATCTCAGCTTTCATTGAATGAACACTAATTTCAATATCTGCCATGTAATAGAACAATAAGTAGGAGGAACTTTCCAGCAGGTAGCCTGTATACAACAGACACACACACACACACACACACACACACACACACACACACACACAATCACACAATCCTAAAGCACAACACTGTTCCATTGAGTTCCAGTAAACAAACTACTTTGAGTAAGTTTTCCTATATTCGTGTTATTGTTTGTAGAGTAACATTAGAGCTTTCCATATTTCAGATATTTTTTTTTATAACGTAATAAGTCTAGTCTTGACTGTTTCATTAAGTAGATGGGAAATTAATTTCAAAATCTCTAGCAAGACTGATGAAAATACCCTACTACTGTATTTCGGCTATAATTCTCTAAACATAAAACTTGAGGGTGTGAACAAAACTTTTTTTTTTTTTTTTTTTAAGATTTTATTTATTTGACAGAGAGAAACACAGCGAGAGAGGGAACACAAGCAGAGGGGATGGTAGCGGGAGAAGCAGGCTTCCTGCTGAGCAGGGAGCCCGATGCAGGGGCTCGATCCCAGGCCCCTGGGATCATGACCTGAGCCGAAGGCAGACGCCCAACAACTGAGCCACCCAGGTGCCCCAAAACTTTTTTTTTTTTTTTAAGATTTTATATATTTACTTGAGAGCACGAGGAGGGGGAGGGGGAGGGATGAGCTGGGGAGCCAGATGCAGGGCTGGATCCCAGGACTCTGAGATCGTGACCTGACCTGAAGTTAGATGTTTAACCGACCAAGCGCCCCTGAACAGAGCATTCTCTTAGGATTCGCAAATCATTCATAGCCTTCACTGTGTTTTTTCTATTGCCAATATTAATTAAATGATAATTTAACTTATTTTTTGTTTCTTTATTGATTTTCCGTTCTATACAATTTATTTTAGTCCGATTCAGTCTGTTGTTAGCAGTGTGAGATGCGGCTATCCCTCAGCAACAGCCAGAGCAGAAGTTCATCATCTCATGCTGCCAAGCATGCGTGTTTCTGTGCATCTGAATGTTTGATGTGCAACAAATACAAGTAATCTATCTGGTTGTAGTCACATTTTATTTACAGTAGGATGAGATTTAGGAACAAATTTTTCAATAGGGTGTTTTCTCAAAGGAACTTTGTGAAAAATATTTATCAACTACTGAAAACGATACTCTGTAGCAATGCTTATTCAAATTTTAGCCCTCCCGGATCATATTCATGAAGACTTCTTAAAGCATTAAATTTGTTTTATGGAGTAATGCCCATACTTGTTGCAGATGTTTTGCTTTCCTCTAACATTTTCTACTTCTTAAAAATACTTTTCTTTATGTCTGGATCAAAGGTTATTATGGTTGAAGATTTATTTTGGAGTTTCTCTTGTGAAACTTTAAGCTGAGTTAACATGCTTTTATTTCATTTTCACATAACATGAAGAATTGCTAAAGAGGTATTTTTCTTGAAAGCTCCAAGGATTAAAGAAAGTAAGACATTTTACTTAAAAGCTAATGTTTAATGTTAGGGCAATAAAATTCCAGGAAGGTGAGAATGATATAAATGAAATTCTGTTATTCTGTCTTTTATGACTATTTATATTCTATTAGCATCCATTTATTTAATCTTAAAATGTTTATACTAATTTAGATAACCTCTTTATATTGTCAGTTTCCTTGTTTATTTAACTATTTGATAGTTCTTGTTTTGAAAAATAAAACTAACAGCTTTTGTGATTATAAGTATTTCAGCATTTCAGTTTTGCAATATAATACATGGACCTCTACTTATTTAATGTTAACACATGATGCCCATAAGGAAGTTCTTCATGTTTCAAATAGAATTCTTAAAAGTGGATATTCGGATAATACTACAGATCCAAGTGTCATGCCTTATTTGTATTACAGACAATGGTGGACTGATTATAATTGGTAGTAATCTGTCATTTGGTTTACTCCTAAGTTTTGTGATACCAGAAATAACATGAAAGTGAGCATTTAGTTGCTTGACTTTCTTGAGATTGAGGCCAAACTTTGTAAAAATCTGCCTTCAAGTATAAATTCATAATGTCTTTTAGAAGGAGATATTTTAAAATATTTTGGTAATTTTTATTCTTCTCCTGTCTTCTTCCTTGTAACTTGCCCTTTCATTAGATTCTGTGAATATGTTTCTCGAGGTCTCATTTATTTTCTTTATTCTCCTTCACTTTTTGGTAGTCACTCTTAGTAATGGCAAACTATAAAAGCCCTATCTTTTAGCATTTATTTCTTCCCTTATTCTAGTGAGTTTGGACATTTTTTCTTGTTCTGCTATTTAATTCTCTGCCTTGAATTGTCTGTTCATGTCTTTGTTAATTTTAAGATACTATTTTTTGTTGTTATTTTTTAAAAGCTGTATCTCAGTGGGGAGCCAGGGTGGCTCACTTGGGTTAAGTGTCTGACTCTTGGATTTAGCTCAGGGGCTCAGGTCCTGATCTCAGGGTCTTGAGGTAGAGTCCTGCATTGCCTACCTGCTGAGCAGGGAGTCTGCTTCTCTTCCGCCCCCTCTGCACACCCCCCACATTTGCGCTTGTTCACATTCTCTCTCTCCCAAATAAATAAATTAAATAAATAAATAAATCTTTTTTTTTTTTTTTTTTTAAGATTTTATTTATTTGACAGAGAGATCACAAGCTGGCAGAGAGAGAGGAGGAAGCAGGCTCCCCGCTGAGCTAAGCAGAGAGCCCCATGTGGGGCTCGATCCCAGGACCCTGAGATCATGACCTGAGCCGAAGGCAGAGGCTTTTAACCCACTGAGCCACCCAGGTGCCCCAATCTTTTTTTTTTTTTTTTAAGGCTATATCTCAGCGTTTTCCTTTATATATATTTTTGTTACCTTCCTCCTAGAAAAATAAATCCCTGTATAGAGAAGAATTTAAAATTGGTCTGCATTTTATTCTAAGCCTACTCTCAAGGTGTAGGGAGTTGGAACTAGGATTCTTCAGGGTCTGCACCCTCAGTGAAGCACCTCTTAGGAAGAATTCAGAATTAAACATTTAAAAAAATATCCCAAGGTTATCCATGAGCAGCAAGAGCCCAAATACAGCTAACGACAAGATTAATTCTGTAAGAGCGTCAAATAATACAATTGTTGGATTAAGAATGCAAAGTATTTGGGGCCCCAGTTACTGGAGCACGAGACTCTTGATCTTGTGGAGATAAGTTTGAGCCCCAGGTTAAGCATAGAGTTTACATTAAAAAGAAATAAATAAAAAATTCTGAATCTTCCCTTAACAAAAAGAATGTAAAGTATTTGAAATGATTAAAGACTTAAAAGAGTAACAAGCGAGAGGTGAGAATAAGCCTTTAAGAAGATAACCAGGCAGATTTTCAAAAGAAGCCAATGAAATATATTTTCTGGATATGAAAAGTTTATTTTCATGATGACAAAAGTACACTTATTTACATTTAAAGACTCAGTGGTGCTTGTTTTGGCAGCACATAGACTAAGATTAGACTGATACAGAGAAGATTAGCATGGGCCCTGGGAGAGGAAGACATGCAAATTTATGAAGTGTTCCTACATAAATAAAAGCTCAGTGAATAATAGTTTGGTTTTCAATTTAGACACAGCTGTGGAGACAATAGTGAACTGGAAAATAGTATTGAAAAAATTACCTAGACTGTAGCAGAGCCAGATATGTCAAATATGGTAAAGAATTACAGTTGATAAAAGATGGTGGTAAGTCGAATATGTCCCAGTTGGAGTCCTGAAGAATAACTGAGGAAACCTAATATTTGAAGGGTAATATTCCCAAATTGAATATTTATGATGGACATGTTCTAAGATTGATAAAGCTATGTCTATATTGAGACACATTAAGTGAATCTGTAGACTATCAAAGACAAAAAATATATATAAAACAATGAGAATTAGAGGAGCGACAGTGAAACAAACATCAGGCCTTCTAACATCAACTAAAGAAAGGTTACAAAAGAATTACATCTTCAAATGCTGAGAAAAAAATGTGTCAGTTCTGAGCAGGGCTTCCCCAGCTGGCACATTTTAGCAGACTGGATTGCAGATGTAGCGAGGGTACTGTTTCTAAATATTTTGCTGGGAATTACAACAAGTTAAAACAATCACTTTTGTAAAAACAATGAAGGATAAAATAGCAATTTCAAGAACACAGGAGACCTATGAGGCATTTGAAGGCATACGGAGATAAATGGAAGAAAAATCTTAAGTTATAGAAAAGTACAGTTAGAAGCAGTGCATGTGAAAGCAGTGGGGAAGAAGGAATAAAATGGAAATGAACAAAGTTCAAAAGGATGGACAAGGTGTTCTATAAATGGGAAAAGGGGGAAGAAATACAAGTATGCATAAATGATATCTTCAAATATAAAGGCAGAATTTTTTATTAGCTCAGCTGTTGAAAAGCATAATATAAAGACATTGTCTAAAATAATAGAAAATTTCTGGGCACCTGGGTGGCTCAGTTGGTTAAGTGTCTGCCTCTGGCTCAGGTCATGATCCCAGAGTCCTGGGATTGAATCCCGCATCAGGCTCCCTGCTCAATGGGGAGTCTGCTTCTCCCTCTCCCTCTGCCGCTCCCACCTGCTGCCTGCCTGCTCTCGCACTCTTGTGTGCGTGCTCTCTCTCTGTCTCTCAAATAAATAAAATCTTTTAAAAAGATAAAAAGAAATTAAAAAATAAAATAATAGAAAATTTTGATAAATAGATTGAAAGGGCTTGTTAGGTCTCATTTGATATGGTTATAGAGTGTTTGTCATGGAAACAATTGCATTGTTAGACTTTATCAGTAAAGCTTAGAATCTCCTTTGTGATCCAGGTCAAAGGATCAAGTTACCTCTGGGAGGATGAAATTCAAAGTGTTCTCGTCAAAATTCAGAACCAAAATAGCAATTTTCATAACGCCCTCAAATTGGACAGTTCACCTATACCAAAAGGATATTGACCAACTTTTTTGAACACTCGAATTCAGAGTATATTGTTTTCATTCTTCAACAAACTGTGGAAGACATCCTTCATTCTTTTTGTTAGCCAACCAGGAGAAGAATGGAAAGGCTGGAACAAATATTATAGTAAGGCTCAGAAAATGTCATATAAAGGTGATAAAACTGATAAAGATATAATACAGTGAAAAAATTTGATAGTCATATACTTGAATGATGAGACAGGAACAGGGAGAGTATGCTAATTTAATTGCTACTGATAGTAGAGAGCAAGTATCGACAACTAAATTATAAGTTATTCTTTTGAATTTCTATTAAGTGTACGTTTTCTAGAATTTAAAATTAACCGATAAAATAAGTACATTCCACACAGTGTAAAAAAAAAAAAAAAAGTTTAGGCTGTGAAAAGTCAAAGTGTAACAAAAATGTGATGGTGTATCAAGCTACTAGGATTGCCATAACAACATACTATAGACCAGATGGTTTAAAATCAGAAATTTATTTCATCGCAGTTCTGGAGTCTAGAATCTGAGATCATTTTGCTGTCAGGGTCAGTTTCTGGTGAAGACTCTTCCTAGTCATTTTCTTGATGTGCCCTCACATGACCTCTTCTCTAAATGCAGAGGAAGGAGAACTCTTCCTCTGACAGGGACCCCATTTTATTAGATTTGGGCCTCCCCTTTCTAACTTCATTTATGCTGAAGTAAAGGTCTCCTTGAAGGACCTGTCTCCAAACACAACCACGTTTAGGGGGTGAAGGTTAGGCCTTCAGCATTCGAATTCTGGGGGCACATACTTTAGTCCATAAAAGGTGGAGTTTCACAAAAATTGAACATGCAGTAAGCTACCTTAAAGAGTAAAAACAAACCGTATTCACTGATCACAATGGAGAAGGACTAGAAATTAATAAAAGTAGACAACAAAAAGACCTCACAGTCTGGAAATATCCCGAACCTCAGCATTTCTAGAAAATAGCAAAATATCAATTAAAAGAGAAAGAGTGAAAATAAATGGAATAAACAGTTCCCCTCGGTACCTGTCAAGAGAACAATCTTAGGAGGAGTGTTTGAGAAATCAGAATGCAGAAATGACCTAGAAAAGAAAGGCAATCACTATCCAGATAGTGGTTCTTTTGGGGGGAAATGAAATGGAAGGTTTTATTTAGCGAGTGTAACCCAGAAGTAAACAGAAGGGAGGGAAGACAGAAATATATAAACTAAGTAGTGCTAAAGGACAGATAATACCAAATACAGTAGAAGTTAAAAGAAAGCTGTAATAATTACTTTTTTTGTTTAGTTATATGCAAATAAGGGGCTCCTGGCTGGCTCAGTTAGTGGAGCTCAGGGTAGTGAGTTCAAACCCCCTCCCTGTTGGGTGTGGAGATTACTTAAAAATAAAATCTTTAAAAAAAATTATATGCCAATAAATGTGAAAAGAAGGATGAGGGTGATTTTTTTAAAATAATTTACTGGGGGCACCTGGGGGGCTCAGTGGGTTAGAGCCTCTGCCTTCGGCTCAGGTCATGATCTCAGGGTCCTGGGATTGGGCCCTACATCGGGGCTCCCTGCTCAGCGGGGACCCGGCTTCCCCCTCTCTCTCTGCCTCTCTACCTACTTGTGATCTCTCTCTCTATCAAATAAAATCTTTTAAAAAAGTAATTTACTAAATCTGCTTCCGGAAATCACAGAAAATTTTGACTTATCATCAAAAATGAATAATTGAGAAGTGTCTCGAAGTTAATACTGTTGCCCAGAAATCCTGTTCCTCGCAATGGTTTCATTCTGTAAAACCTTGAGGGAACCAATAATTCCAAAATTATTGAGACATGTGCAGAGCCTAAGAAAGGGAAGAATGCAAGCACAGTATTCTAAAGCCTTACAGAGATAGCACAGGAGGGAGACTACACAGTAGTCTCCTTGGGCACACGCTCAGATTCTTCCGAATATGGGCACGTTTTGCCTTAGCCTACCTTTAAGTATGTACAAGGAGGACTACACATAGTCCTATATAGATTTGTTGAATTAAAGGTGTATCACTCTGTTATTATACCACTGTTCAAGAATGAAACATCTGTAATTTTTAACGATTAAAACTTATCCTTTATAATAAATAGCCTGGTTAGTTCTGTAGGGACTTCATTTTAGTCTCAAGGTTACAAATCAGTCCTTGGAAGTGTCTTTAACAATCTTTAAATGTCAAAGCAAAGTTTTTTACCTATTTTGACAAAAAGTCTTAAGCATATTTCAACTTAATTTGGCGATATAGAAATAGATTTGCTTTATATTTTGTGGAAACAAGTTCATAGGTATCTTTTATTTTTATAGAATGTTGTGGTAGTGGGGTGCCTGGGGGCTCAGGGGGTTACAGCCTCTGCCTTCGGCTCAGGTCAGGGTCTCAGGGTCTCAGGGTCCTGGGTTCGAGCCCCCGTCTGGCTCTCTGCTCAGCGGGAAGCCTGCTTCCCCCCTGCCCCCTGCGTGCCTCTCTGCCTATTTGTGATCTCTCTCTGTCAAATAAATAAATAAAATCTTTAAAAAAAAAAAAAAAAAAAAGAATGTTGTAGCTGTGTGCTTGTCTTAAGTAATTTATGTCATTAACACCTGATGGCCAAGGCTGACAGTCTTCCCCTTCAGTTACAATTTTCTTAGTTAAAATACATGAAGCCGTGCAGTCTAAGGGACAACACAAGTGACCCTTTTGGCGATGGGACCATTCTGTATCTTGACTGTAGAGGTCGGTACATGAACCGACACAGGAGATACAACCGTACAGAAGTAAACACACACACACGCAAACATACAAGGGAATACGTAAAACTGCAAACATCTGAGTAAGATCAGCGGGTTATGTTACTATCAATATCCTGGCTGTGGTGACTATACTTTGGAAAGGTGTTACTAGAGGGGCTTGGGTAAAGGGTATACTGGGTCTCTTATTTCTCACCACTACAGGTGAACCTACAATTACTTCAAAATGTTTATTTAAAGGAGGGGCGCCTGGGTGGCTCAGTTAAGCATCTGCCTTCAGCTCAGGTTGTGATCCTGGAGTCTTGGGATTGAGCCCAGTGTCAGGCTGCCTGCTCAGCGGGGAGTCTGCTTCTCCCTCTCTGTGCCCCTGACCCCCATTCACGATCATGCCCCCCCGCAACACACTCTCAAATAAATCAAATCTTTTGAAAAAATTGTTTATTTACGTGAAAAAAAGAACTGTGTATGGTTACGGATTGTTTGTCCCTAGAAATCCAAGGGAGTATAATACTAGAAACACCGGTAGCTAAAAAAAGAGAAAAACTGATACTCCCTTAATGAATAAAATGAATATGCAGAAGCAGATACTATATGTAGACACACAAATGAGCTTATGTTATATGTGCACATACGTGTGTACGTAGATAGGTATGGAGACGCCAGAGCATTGTCATGGGAATGTACGTGAAGCGGGTGCTCTTTGTCTTCACTGTTGGGCAATAATGTTACTGGAAGATACTAGTTAATAAAATTGGAAAGGAGAAACTAGAAGGATAAAAGTAGGAATAGTAATTAAGATTACTGTTATTTGCAAATGATGCTGTATACCTTGATATTCAAAGAGAATCAGTCAAAAGGCTTGTCAGCAAATTCAGTGAGGTGATTGACTAAATAGAGTAATAAATGAGAAATCAGTAATATCTGGAAATAAACAACTCTCGGGGCTTAAGATCTGTATGAAGAAAGCTGCAAAATACCATCGAGTCTTGAACAAATGGAAATGCTTTTTGAATAGGATCATCATGAAGACATGGGTTCTCCCAAAATTTATCTGAATTTTTAATATGATAAAGTGCACATAACATCAAATTTACCCTTTTTTATTATTATTTTTTAAAGATTTTATTTATTTACTTGACAGAGAGAGACAGAGAGATCACAAGCAGTCAGAGAGGCAGGCAGAGAGAGAGGGGGAAGCAGGCTCCCCACTGAGCAGAGAGCCCGATGCGGGGCTCCATCCCAGGACCCTGAGATCACGACCTGAGCCGAAGGCAGAGGCTTTAACCCACTGAGCCACCCAGGCGCCCCCAAATTTACCTTTTAAGCCAGTTTTACACATGCAGTTCTGTGGGCCTTACGTACATTTTGGTGAAGCCGTCATCACCGTCCATTGCCAGAACATTTTCGGTCTTCCTGCAACTGAAATCCTGTACTCCGTTAAACGGTGAAAACCTTTCCCTGCAGCCCCGTGGCAACTGCCTTTCTACTCTGTCTCTATAAATCTGACTACTCCAGGTACGGAATAGATGAAATCTCATCGTGTTTGTCTTTTTGCAGCTGGCTTATTATTTCCTTTTAGCTTGATGTCCTCAGGGTTCATCCATGTTGTGTATAAATTTTGTCAAAATTTCCTTCCATTTTAAGGCTAATGAACAATTGTATGTATATGCCACATTTTCTTTATCATTCACCTGTCAATGATCGTCATTGGAATTGCTTCTACCTTTTGGCTATTTGTGAATAGTAGTACTATGAACATCAGCGTAGAAATATCTGCACAAGTCCCTCCCTTTACTGCTTTGGGGTATTTGTAAATTCAACAATGAAAATTAAAATTATATATATGTAGGCACTAGATAAGTTGCTTGTAACGTTTATGTGGCAGAATAAGAGTAGCAGTGACATTTCTGAAAAGAGCAGTAACAGGAATCAGTCTTATTAGAAAATAAAACAAAGTTAAAATTATTAGACCATTGTGGTAGTGGGGAATGTAGAGACAGAAATTCAGTGACAGAGAATGGAAGATCTATCAATAGACCCAAGTTTATGCAAGGATTTAATGTATGAAAAGTGTAGCGTTTTCATGTCACAGGACAAATGACAAAATGATTCAGTAAATTCTATTAGAACTGGGTAGTTGTCTAGGAAATTTTATACATATATAGACATACATATATATCAAACTTCAGGAGCCTGTGGTTTTTCATCTTTTTCTCTTTTATTTTTAAACTCTTTAGAATTATTTATTTTTATTTTTAATTTTTTTTAAAGATTGCATTTATTTATTTTTGAGAGGGAGAAAGAACACACAAGCACAAGCAGGGGGAGAGTTGGAGGGAGAAGCAGCCTCCTTCCTGAGCTGGGAGCCTGTGATCATGACTTGAGCTGAAGGCAGATGCTTATTACCCAACTGAGCCACCTAGGTGTCCCTGAAGATTTATTTATTTTTATTTGAGAGACAGTGTGGGGAAAGGGCATAGGGAGAGGGAAGGAAGAGACTCCCAAGCAGATTCCTCAGTCAATGGGGAGACCAACTCAGGACTCGATCTCATGACCCGAGATCATGACCTGAGCTGAAACCTGGAGTTGGATGCTTAACCGACTGAGCCCCCCATGAACCCCCTCACTGCTGTATTTCCTTTGAGAATAAAAAGATGCTGTTGTTTTTCACATTTGAAAACAAAATAAAAAACCCTCTTTGATTTTCCTTTGTCTTCTAGCTCTGACCCCCACTTCTCTCTTCCCTGTTATTCTTTACTTGGTTTTACATTTTTCTCTTTAGATTCTCTTTTAGCTTTTAACCCCATTCCAATCAGGTTTTTGCTCTCACACATTACAGAGATACTGTTGCACGGTTGCCGGCAACCCCACGGTGCCACCTCCAGCAGACACATCCATGCTCTTGTTTCTGTTTGATCTATCAGCAGCGGTTGGCAGTCTGCTCTTGTAGAGATGGGTTCCTCACCTCGGGTCCCTGTTGTTACCTTCTGGCTCCTTGGTCTTGGCTGGCTCTTCTTTATCTCATGATGTGGCCGTGCCCCAGTATTTGCTCTCAGTCCTCTTCAGTTTCCACTCACCCTCACTTGGCTGTGTCAGCCAGCCTTGAGGCTTTAAAGGTCTGTGTGCTATTGTCTTCCAGATTTGAAACTTCATGCTCACACTTCTCTGTTTGTTGTTCAGAAGGCATTTCAGTCTTACCATGTCCAAAACAGGGCACAACTTGGGGCGGGGGGTGGGGCAGAGAAACAAAGAGACTTCCTGCTGAGCAAGGAGCCCGACATCAGGCTGTATCACAGGACCCCAGGATCATGACCTGAGCCCAAGGCAGACACAACCCACAGAGCCACCCAGGTTGCCCCCAGTCTGTGGTTTTCTTTATTGTCTTTTCCATCCATTAAAATATAAGCTATGCAAGAGC
>CM053618.1:854745-890124 GCA_028646535.1 Procyon lotor | reverse complement strand
ATTAGTAAGAGTCTCTTATGGTTTGTCTCCCTTCCTGGTCCCATCTTGTTTCATTTTTTTCCTCCCTACCCCCACGACCCACCACCCTGCCTCTCAAAGGAATTCTTGTCTTAATTCTTTGCTATATCTCCAATGCTGAGTAGGTACTTACGTGTATTTGTTGAATTTAGAACTAGGTCGCATACCTCTGCTGCATAAAACCTTCCAATGGCTTCCCGTCTTTTGGACTAACAAAAATTTGTCCAGTCTGCCTCTCAACTTCCTGCCTGGCCTCATTTTGCTCGATTATACCAGAGAAGCTCCTGCCTCACGGCCTTTGCTCTCGCCATTTCTTCTTTGGGATAGCTCAGGTATCTGTATACATCCCTCCTTAACCTCCTTTGGGTTTCTGTGCGGATGTGGTCTTCTCAATCAGAACTTTCCTGACAACCTGTTTTAATATTGTAATATTGTAAATGCTTTCCAGCCTTAGTCTTTCCTCTTCCTTCATGCTCTTTATTTTCTGCATAGCACATTTCACATTCTGAAATACTGAATATTTGACTTACCTTTTTACTGCCTTTACCCTGCTCATGCATTAGAACGAACTCTCCATGGTGAAAGGGATTTTTCACTGCTATTCTTTGTACTTAAACAGTAGGTGCTTACTATTTTCTGAAAAAATAAGTTTTTGATTAAGAAACCAGGATCGTAAAGTAAATAAAATCAGTATTCTCAAATATCATCAATGTCGAGTTAGAAAATCTAACAAAAAATTTATTCATGAAAGTAATGTTATTTGTGAAATATTTAGAACTAAACTTGACAGCAAGTGTTTGGAATCTATTTTGAATGAAATTGTAAGTATCCCGTAACACCAAAAAGTTTAACTAAATAGATTAATTTGATTCGTTATTGTGGTGTTACTGTTAGTGTTGAGATTTTTTTTTTTTCCTTCCTTAATATACAAAGTTAAAGTCATTTGGAGATTTTTGAAATTTCAAGTGGATCTCAAGGCCACCTGGAAGTTTACATAATGCAAAAATAATCAGGAATCCTTATACAAATATTCTAAAATTAGTGGTTTGGTATATACAAGTCTGTGAATATACTAAAAGCCATTGAATTTGTGCTCTAAAAGAGAGAATTTTGGATATAATTGAATTATATCTCAATAATGTTCTAAATAAAATAGCCAAGGAATTTCTACAGGAGTACAAAAAAAAATTAGTCTTTTCAAGTAGTAAAACTTTTTATGAAGTTATAGTATCAATATGTTGTATTAGTGGTTCAATAATAAACATAAATGTGAGTGAAGCAAAGTGGAGAGCTTTAAGAATTAAGACCCAAATATGAATAAAATAGATGATGAATGTATATCAAGTAAGTGAACATGAAGTGAATAATGGAAAAACTCCTTTTGAGGTAAAGGCTGAGTGCCTACTCACAAATTATTTTCAAAATTCAGGATAAATAATTTCAAGTAAAAAGAAAAAAAATTCATGGAAAATGAGGTGAAGATTGCTGTCTCCAGGAGGGCTTGACCTTTCCAGGCATGCGATGAAAACAGCTGGACAGCTAGAAAGACTGTTTTATTGACTGTAATGGTGAAGAGCTTTGACTGTAAATGAGACTAGGTTTAAATTCTATCTGTCACTTACCTGCTTAGGTGACCCTTGGACTGGTAGTATCTCAACTTTTCTCTTGTTCTTCTCACTGAGGTTAATCATAGTACCTGCATTGTGCAGTTGTGGGGGTTCCCTGACAGCCTGTGTGAGGTCCGGAAGGTTTTCATATGTATTTGAAGGCATAAAAACATTGTGACTTTGTAAGAAATCTAATTGGAAGTGGAAAGACAACTGATAAATTAGGGGAAATATGTGTAACATGAGAGAAAAAAAGAACTACTATTTCTAACATACTGAGGGCTCTTCTAAATCAGTAATGATAAATTCGACAATGTAGAAAGATAATAGGGACCAAGGCCTTTGTACAGATATTTCTGTGCTGAAGAAATATACATGGTCAGCAAAATCCCGTGACAGGACATTCAAAATAACAGGTAAAAAATGAAATGTAAATAGAAATATAAAAAAAATTTTTGTAGGTTGTGAAATCTTAAACACTGACAATGGGAATATAGTCTTCTCTTCACATTTAGAACATTAACATCTCACCAAAAAAACTCATAGCATAATGTAAACAGTAACTAGAAAGCTACAGACTGTGCGTGAACACACACCCCCAGCGGGGCAAGTTAGTGCATGCACACGTAGCCTTTACATCCAAAGAGCTGTAGATGTGGAAACCATCTGAAAGATTTTTAAGTGTTTAAATGGGCAGAAAGCCGTTTGATAAAAACAGGACAATAATAAGTAGATTTGAAAATGAACTTTAATAATTCCTAGAAATAATAGCATTTGAAATGAACACTTAATGAACTTATTGGAACGGTAAATGGGAGACAGTAAAATTTCTGAACATAACCAAATCACCCAAATTGGCGATGTTTAATTTCAGAACTAGCAGTGTGGACTTGTCAGATGGTATTGCTGTTTCTGCTGTAAGAAGCATTGCCTAACAGTGTAGGAAATCAGATCCTGGAGTGGTATCTTCATGTGCAGAAATGTCTTGTTTGTACAGTCTGCATTTGTAAAATGAACATTTTTTCCCCTCTCAAGTGTAGCTGGTCCACATGCATAACTATCTATTGTATATCCCTTTCGGCCTAGTAGTTCTCCGAAGGAAATAATGGGACAAGTAGGCAAAGATTTATGTAATTGGAGGTTCATCATATATTCATAATAAAAAATGACCAGAAATTATTTTAAAAGCAACAAGTTGGAGGTTGATTTTATGAATTATGGACTATTATGAAGCCATTGAATCAGTAATCTAACTTCTAATTTATTTGCACAGAAAGGTGTCTTCCTTGTATCATTTAAGTGAACTGACCTACAAAACAAAAAGCATTTGGGGCCCATTGTTATAAAAGAATATACACAACGCCTGTCGTGCGTGTGATGGAAATACCTGAAATGTAAAAGTGTTTATCCATGGATGATAGTATTTTTGTCTCTTTTTTTAAATAAGCATACCTTTGTATTTGGAAGAAAGCTCTTTTCGTGTTGAAAAAATTACATGCCTAGTAGGATGCTTTGGTACAATAACTTTTTCATTGCCTAATATACACTGTCTTAAAAATGGTATTTATTATTACTAGTTGTCATTTTAAAGCGTTCTTAGAAATGTAAGAGGAGGGGCGCCTGGGTGGCTCAGTCGGTTGGTTGAACATCTGCTTTCGGCTCAGATCATGATCCCAGGGTCCTGGGATCAAGTCCCTTGTCAAGCTCCTTGCTCAGCGGGGAGCCTGCTGCTCCCCACTTGTGCTCTTTCTCTCTGTCTCTCTGTTTCTCTCTCTTTGACAAGTAAATAAATAAAACCTTTAAAAAAAGAAAGAGAAATGCAAGAGGATAATATTGCCAGTACAAATGTAGTTTTCACCATCTTACTAATATTATCTCATCAACTCAGTTTATCCAATATTATATCATGATTTGGAAGAAAAGATCTTTGAAAGCAAAACCAAATTATCTATGTATGTCTTTGTTGTTGTTTTTCCTCTTTCTATTTTTTTTAAGTTTATACAGCTTTTTTAAAATTAGCATGTAATGTATTATTTGTTTCAGGGGTATGGGTCTGTGTCATCAGTCTTCTATAATACACAGCTCTGACCATAGCACATGCCCTCCCCAGTGTCCATCGCCCAGCCCCCACGTCCCTCCCACCCTGCCACTCCAGCAACCCTCAGCTCGTTTCCTGAGATTAGGGGTCTCTTATGGTCTGTCTCCCTCTCTGGTTTCATCTTGTTTCATTTTTCCCTCCCTTCCCCTGTGATCCTCTTCCTTGTTTCTCCAATTCCTCAAATCAGTGAGATCATAGACAATTGTCTTTTCTTTGATTGACTTACTTCACGTAGCATAATACTGTCTAGTTCCATCCACGTCATTGCAAATGGCAAGATTTTTTTTTTTTTGGTGGTTGCATAAAATTCCATTATCTATGTAATGGAATATTATATATATAACATGTATTATATATATAGATAGATAAAGAAGACATGATATATCATGATATCCATTCATCTGTTGATGGACATCTAGACTCTTTCCATAGTTTAGCTATTGTGGACATTGCTGCTATAAACATTGGGTTCAGGTGCCCCTTCAGATCTCTACATTTGTATCTTTGGGGTAAATGCCCAGTACTGCAGTTGCTGGGTCATAAGGTGGCTCTATTTTCAACTTTTTGAGGAACCTCCATACTGTTTTCCAGAGTAGCTGCACCAGCTTGCATTCCCACCACCAGTGTAGGAGGGTTCCCCTTTCTCTGCATCCTCGCCAACATCTGTCGTTTCCTGACTTATTAATTTTAGCCATTCTGACTGGTGTGAGGTGATCTCTCACTGTGGTTTAGGTTCGTATTTCCCTAATGTCGAGGGATGTTGAGCACTTTGTCACGTGTCTGTTGGCCCTTTGGATGTCTTCTTTGAAGAAATGTCTGTTCGTGTCTTCTGCCCATTTCTTTTTTTTTTTTTTTTCTGCCCATTTCTTGATTGGATTGTTTGTTCCTTGGGTGTTGAGTTTGATAAGTTCTTTATAGATATTGGATACTAGCCCTTTATCTGATATGCCATTTGCAATAATCTTCTCCCATTCTGTCAGTTGTCTTTTGGTTTTGTTGACTGTTTCCTTTGCTGTGCAAAAGCTTTTTATGTTGGTGAAGTCCCAATAGTTCCTTTTTGCCCTTGCTTCCCTTGCCTTTGGTGATGTGTCTAAAAAGTTGCTGTGGCTGAGGTCGAAGAGCTTGTTGCAGCTGAGGTTAAAGAAGTTGTGCTCTCCTCAAGGATTTTGATGGATTCCTGTCTCTCATTTAGGTCTTTCATCAATTTTTTTTCTTTCTCTTTCATCCATTTTGAGTCTGTTTTTGTGTATGTTGTGAGGAAATGGGCCAGTTTCATTCTTCTGCATATGGCTGTCCAATTTTTCCAGCACCTTTTTTTGAAGAGACTGTCTTTGTTCCACTGGATATTCTTTCCTGCTTTTTAAAAGATTAGTTGACCATAGAGTTGAGGGTCCATTTCTGGGTGCTCTGTTCTCTTCCATTGATCTGTGTGTCTGTTTTTGTGCCAGTATCACAGTGTCTTGATGATGAAGTCTATTGAATTGTGATGTCACCTACTTTGCTTTTCTTTTTCAACATTCCTCTGGCTATTCGGGGTTTTTTTCTGGTTCCATACCACAATAATCCATAGGATTATTTGTTCCATTTCTGTGAAAAACGTTGATGGTGTTTTGATAGGGATTGCATTAAATGTATACATTGCTCTAGGGAGCATAGACATGTTAACAATATTTGTTCTTCCAATCCGTGGGCATGAAATGTTTTTCCATTTCTTCATGTCTTCCTCAATTTCTTTCATGAGTATTCTATAGTTTTCTGAGTACAGATTCTTTGCCTCTTTGGTTAGATTTATTCCTAGGTATCTTTTGGTTTTGGTTGCAATTTTAAGTGGAATTGACTCCTTAATTTCTCTTTCTTCTGTCTTGTTGTTGGTGTATAGAAATGCAACTGATTCCTATGCATTGATTTTGTATCCTGACACTTTAATGTATTCCTGTATGAGTTCTAGCAGTTTTGGCATGGAGTCTTTTGGGTTTTCCACGTAAAGTGTCATATCATCTGCAAGGAGTGAGAGTTTGACTTCTTTGCCAATTCAAATGCCTTCTATTACTTTTTGTTGTCTAATTGCTGAGGCTAGGACTTCTAGTACTATGTTGAACAGTAGTGGTGATAGTGGACATCCCTGCCGTGTTCCTGACCTTTAAGAATGATATTTGCTGTGGGTTTTTCATAGATGGCTTTTATGATATTGAGGTATGGGCCCTCTATTCCTACACTGTGAAGAGTTTTAATAAAAGGATGTTGTACTTTGTCAAATGCTTTTTCTGCATCTATTGAAAGTATCATATGGCTCTTGTTCTTTCTTTTATTAATGTAGTGTATCACATTGATTGATTTGCAAATGTTGAACCAACCCTGCAGCCCAGGAATAAATCCCCCTTGGTCGCGGTGAATAATCCTTTTAATGTATTGTTGGATCCTATTGACTAGTATTTTGGTGAGAGTTTTTGCATCCATGTTCATCAGGGATATTGGTCTGTAATTCCTTTTGATGGGGTCTTTGTCTGCTTTGGGGATCAACGTAATGCTGGCCTTATAAAATGAGTTTGGAAATTTTCCTTCCATATCTATTTTTTGGGAATAGTTTCAGAAGAATAATTAATAATTAATTCTTCTTTAAATGTTTGGTAGAATTCCCCTGGGAAGCCATCTGGGCTCTTGTTTGTTGGGAGATTTTTGAGTTCAGTTTCCTTGCTGGTTATGGGTCTGTTCAGATTTTCTGTTTCTTCTTGGTTCAGTTTTGGTAGTTTATACTAATTTGTTGGCGTATAGTTGTTTATAATATGTTCTTATAATTGTTTGTATTTCTTTGATGTTGGTTGTGATATCTTCTCTTTCATTCATTATTTTATTTTATTTTTTAAAGATTTTATTTATTTATTTGACAGACAGAGATCACAAGTAGGCAGAGAGGCAGGCAGAGAGAGAGGAGGAAGCAGGTTCCCTGCTGAGCAGAGAGCCCGAGGCGGGGCTCGATCCCAGGACCCATGATCCCAGGATCATGACCTGAGCCAAAGGCAGAGGCTTTAACCCACTGAGCCACCCAGGCGCCCCTCATTATTTTCTTTATTTGGGTCCTTTCTCTTTTCTTTTTGATAAGTCTGGCCAGGGGTTTGTCAGTCTTATTCTTTCAAAGAACCAGCTCCTAGTTTCGTTGATCTGTTCTACTGTTCTTTTGGTTTCTATTTCATCGATTTCTGCTCTCATCTTTATTATTTCTCTTCTGCTGGGTTTAGGCTTTATTTGCCGTTCTTTCTCCAGCTCCTTTGGGTGTAGGGTTAGGTTCTGTATTTGAGATCTTTCTTGTTTCTAGAGCAAGGCTTGTATTCCTATATACTTCCCTCATAGGACTGCCTTTGCTGCATCCCAAAGATTTCGAACAATTGTGTTTTCATTTTCATTTGTTTCCATTAATTTTTTTAATTCTTCTTTAATTTTCTGGTTGACCCATTCATTCTTTAGTAGGATGCTTTTTAGCCTCCATGTATTTGAGTTCTTTCCGACTTTCCTCTTGTGATTGAGTTCTAGTTTCAAAGCTTTGTGGTCTGAAAATATGCAGGGAATGATCCCAGTCTTTTGGTACCAATTGAGACCTGATTTGTGACCCAGGATGTGATCTATTCTGGAGAATGTTCCCATGTGTACTAGAGAAGAATGTGTATTCTTTTTTTTTTTTTTTTTAAAGGTTTTTTATTTATTTGACAGCTAGAAACACAGCGAGAGAGGGAACACAAGCAGGGGGAATGGTAGTGGGAGAAGCAGGCTTCCTGCTGAGCAAGGAGCCCGATATGGGGCTCGATCCCAGGACTCTGGGATCATGACCTGAGCCGAAGGCAGACGCTTAAGGACTGTGCCACCCAGGCGCCCCAAGAATGTGTATTCTTTTGCTTTGGATGGAATGTTCTGAATATATCTGTGAAGTCCATCTGGTCAAGTGTGTCATTTAAAGCCTTTATTTCCTTGTTAATTTTTTTCCTTAGATGATCAGTCCAGGTGTGCCTGGGTGGCTCAGCCAGTTAAGTGTCTGCTGTCAGCTCAGGTCATGATCTCAGAGTCCCAGGATTGAGCACCACATCAGGCTCTCTGTTCCATGGGGAGTCTGCTTCTCCCTCTCCCACTCCCCCTGCTCATGCTCACTCTTTCCCAAATAACTAAATAAAATCTTTAAAAAAAAGAAAAAGGATGATGGGTCCATTTCATTGAGGGGGTGTTAAAGTCCTCTACTATTATTGCTGATGTGTTTCTTTGATTTTCTTATTAATTGGCTTATATAATTGGCTGTTCCTATGTTGGGAGCATAAATCTTTACATTTGTTAGATCTTCTTGTTGGACAGACCCTTTGAGTATGATATAGTGTTCTTCCTCATCTCTTTTTATTGTCTTTGGTTTAAAATCTAATTTGTCTGATATAAGGATTGCTACCCCACCTTCCTTTTGCATGTCCATTAGCATGGTAAATTGTTTCCCACCCCCTCACTTTAAATCTGGAATTGTCTTTAGTTCTAAAATGAGTCTTGCAGACAGCATATCAATAAGTCTTGCTTTTTTTAATCCAGTTCGATACCCTGTCTCTTTTGATTGGGGCATTTAGCCCATTTACATTCAGGGTAACTATTGACAGATATGATGAATTTAGTGCCATTGTATTGCCTGTAAGGTGACTGTTGCTGTCTGTCGTCTCTGTCCCTTTCTGGTCTGTGTTGCTCTTTGGCTCTCTCTGTGCTTAGAGGACCCCTTTCAGTATATCCTGTAGGGCTGGTTTGGTGATAGCAAATTCATTTAGTGTCTGTCTGTCCTGGGTTTCGTCTTCTCTTTAATCATTGACCACTTCCTGTGGGACACTGCCTTGGGCTGGTTTTAGTTAAGTGGAGAGCTAGATTTCTAACTGAGATGAAAATCCAGATTCAACTCCGGTCCTTCAGCAGCTTATAAGAGCTGAGTATCTCTCTACTTTGAGGCAGAATTTTTTTATTGAAGTATAACTACATCTAAATCATAAGTGTGGCAGTTCAATGAATTTTCACAAATCCAAACACCCCATTTAGCCAGCATTCAGGAGAAAACATTGCCAGCACCCATGAAGCCCTCCTCACACTCCTCTCCTTTCACTCCCATGATATAACATACTACTCATACCGGGGCTGACAGTTTTCCTGACTTTTAATATTGTAATGAGTAATGCCTGTTTGTGAACATAATTTGAATGGTTTGTGTAGTATACAGTGGCTTCCTCCATTCACTACTGTTAGTAAGCTTATCCATGTTATTGCATATAGTCATGGTTTATACAAGACAGGTTTGGGTCAGTTTTAAAATTGGAAATGTTGCAGTTTTCAGATACAAATATATTTTAAAATACTTAAAATAATAAAGCCTCTTAATTATTAAGTTTTGAAAAGTAACTATGAAAGTACAGAATGAGAATATTGATTCTTAATAGAATGGGTAGAAAATGTAAGAGGCTTCTTTAATTACAAGTTTAATAATAAGCTGTACAGGAGACTGTCAAAGAAGTCTGTTTGCTCTTGAGCAAACTTTTAAGAGTCTAGTCCAAAAGCAATAATTAAGTTCCCTTAATTGTGATTTCCTCAGCTGTTGGTGGCAGTATGTCCTGTAATAGCCACAAGCTAAAGAGGAGTACTGAGAAACTGAACCGCAGCTCTCAGAAAATGACCAGGAAAGGTGTGAAACTGCTTAGGGCAGGTTGAATATGTTAGTTGAGTTCAAATGGGTGAAAAGCTTTTGGAAAGCAGAGCAATTAGACTTATTATGTGTGGTTGGGGGGGTAAGACTCAGATCAGTAAATGCAAGTTGCAGAAAAGCAGATTTCACTTCACTCTTAGGAAGACCCCTGTTTCGTTCAAATGGCCTATAAACAATGAAATTCCAGTAGCAATGAACACGTCTAGCGCTCAGACTCTACCTGCTATTTCCTGTTACAATGATCCAGAGTTCCTTGTGGGACAGGCTGTTCCCAAGTGTCAGGTAGGAAGTGTACGAGATGACGCTAGTGATACGTATGTATCCCTTCACTTGCACTAATAACTCTACTTTTTAATTTGAAATTTGCCATAATGTAATGCTTTTATAATCTGAGTTGTGGGATCGAACCACATGTGGGGCTCTGAGCTTAGTAAGAAGTCTGCTTGTGTCTCTGTTCCTCTGCTTTTGTTTCTACACTCTTTCTCTCATCTATAAAATAAATACATAAATATTTTAAAAAGGTGATTCGAAATAATTGTTTTCTATGTAGCTATGTAGTTAATTTGGTAAATGTATTTGTTTATATTGTTTTCAATATTTAGAGATTTTGAATATTTTTCTGTATGAGATAATTTTGTTTTTTAAATATTTAAAACAGTAATTACCATAAGCAAATGCAAAGAGCTCTAACTTCTAAGTTTCTTTCCTCCCTCATACATCACCATTTTCATTCATCTTTTTTTTTCTTCCATGTTTAATATAATCAAGTATATATTCATATTCCTCTATCCTGCTTTTTTCATTTAACAATATATTCTTTTTTTTTTTTTAAAGATTTTTTATTTGTTTGACAGAGAAACATAGCGAGAGAGGGAACACAAGCAGAGGAAACGGTAGCGGGAGAAGCAGGCTTCCCGCAGAGCAGAAATTCCGATGCGGGGCTCAATCCCAGGACCCTGGGATCTGACCTGGGCCGAAGGCAGACACTTAACGACTGAGCCACCCAGGCGCCCCTCATTTAACAATATATTCTTGAAGAGTATCGCAGCAGTATGTTGCTCTCCTTTTTCTTCCCCCCAGTTTCATAGTACTCTGTTCTACAGATGTACTTTGGTTTATTCAGCCACTCTCCTGTAGATAATCATATTATGTATTTGCTATTAAAATAGTGGTTGGGGCCCCTGGCTGGCTCATTCGGGGGATCTTGTGACTCTTGGTGCCAGGATTGTGAGTTCAAGCCCCACATATAGGGTATAGAGATTGCTTAAATAAATAAATCAACAAGGGGGGAAAAAGGCCCACCAACAACATTCTTCACGGACCTAGAACAAATAAAATCTTAGAACATAGTGGTACATTTCATAGCTTTCTGTAGCCGTTGTATTTCTGCCGATGTGACTTCGGATAGTTCTCCCATAGTGGGATTCCTTGGTCAGAGGTCTTATTAATGTAGGTGGTAGTTCCCCGGTTCCCACCCATCTCCCTGCTGTAGGAGTCACAGCATGTTACATAGTGTTCATGTCTGGGTGCTTGAACTTGGGTTTTGCTGCTCTGCCCTGTCCCATCGGTTCTTTTGTCTTTTCATGTATCAGTTCCATACTGTTTTCATGATAGAAGCTTTAAAAAATACTTTAACATTCGGTACAGTTATCGCTTGCTTTTCTTTTCATGTTTGGGTTGGGGGCAGAGGGGGAGAGAATCTTACGCAGGCCCCATGACACAGGTCCCGATCTCACAGCCCTGAGGTCATGATCTGAGCCGAAATCAAGAGTCAGACGCTTAGCCAACGGAGCCACCCAGGCACCCCAACTTTTCTTCTGTTTAGATTTGCTAGCAATTCTTGCTTGTCTATTTTCTCCAGTCAATGTGGTAATTTTTCTTATTCCTGGAAGAAATCTTGGTGGGATAGCATTAAATTTATAAATTTGTTTAGGGAAAAACTGTCATCTTTATGTCTTCTTTTCCATGAACATAGTATGTCTTTCCCTTTGTTCAAGTCTTTCATTTCTCTTTCATGGTTAAAAAGAACTCTTTCTGTCAATTATATTTCAATTGTTTAAAAAAATCTATGCTGAAGGAAAATAGAGGGGATGGAAAGAAGATATCTTTTTTTTTTTTTAAGATTTTAAGATTTTTTAAGATTTTATTTATTTATTTGACAGAGAGGGAGAGAGCATAAACAGGGGAAACAGCACGCAGAGGGAGAAGCTGGCTCCCCACTGAAGTAGGAGCCCGATGCAGAGCTCAATCCCAGGTCATGACCCCAGGGGAAGGCAGATGCGTAACTGACTGAGCCACCCCGGCGCCCCAGAAGACAACTCTTTAATTGTTATCCAAGAGTCAAACAGACTGCTGTGTGAAGCCATGAATTCACTTGTAAAGGATATGGTGAGGATTCCTAAGCTGGATAACAATTTATGTTAATGACTTAAAAGTTATTTCCGGCCCTAAAACGTTATATAAAACTACATTCTAAAGGAAGTACGAATGTATTTCATTGTCCTTTTTACTCCTGTCACTTAAGAGGGAGCTGGAGTGACTGACTACTCATTCAAGACCCTTAGTGAGAGTGCGCTAAAGGATGGGGTCGTATAGCGCTGGTTGGAGATCTTTGAAATCAATGAAGAAGGTGGGATGTGATCGATTATTTTTAAAGAGGACCATGGGATATTGTAACTAACAATATTTCTCTTTTTAAAAGGAGTGCATTTGTATGCTAATGTGTGTTTATTCAGTTTAAAGTAAAGTAGGAGTAGACTGGTAATTTGCCTTTTTAAAACAATGTCAAAAAGTAATAGGGGAATTTCTAAATGCTGAGTAATATATAGGTTTGTATGGTAGATTGGAAGTCAACAAAGATAGAACATTTTGCTGGCCTCCCGACAGCAGCAGAGGAACTCACATCCTGTGACACGGGGTAACATTGTCAGGTTTTTTTCCAAAAAGCAGTATTGTCTACCTTTTATCCCATGTGTGATCGGTTGGTGTGTTCACTTGTAATGCCAAACTAAAGCGATAGGTTTACTCTCTCTGAAACCTTTTTCTTGTTCAAATTTTAGGACCCTTCCAAGTTGTACAAGAAAACAGGTGATGTTGCAGCCGTTGAGTGCCGGTCTGAAGAGAGCGTCCACCTTCACTCACAGGGAGCAAACAGCCCTTTGTCTAAGAAGCTTTCCCCGGCTCACTCAGAAATGACAGATTTCATTAATGTAGCATCACCTACTCTTCTTGGTAGCCGGGAGCCTGACCTAAAGGACAGAGCATTACTTAACGGAGGAACGAGTGTAACAGAAAAGTTGGCCCAGCTCATCGCAACTTGTCCTCCCTCTAAGTCTTCCAAGACTAAACCGAAGAAGTTAGGAACTGGCACTACTGCAGGACTGGTTGGCAAGGATCTGATCAGGAAAGCAGGTGTCGGCTCTGTAGCTGGAATAATCCATAAGGACTTAATAAAGAAACCGGCTATCAGCACAGCAGTTGGACTGGTAACGAAAGATCCTGGGAAAAAGCCAGTGTTTAATGCAGCAGTAGGACTGGTCAACAAGGACTCTGTGAAAAAACTAGGAGCCGGCACTACAGCGGTATTCATTAATAAAGACTCGGGCCGAAAGCCAGGGACTGTCACTACGGTAGGACTGCTGAGCAAGGATTCAGGAAAGAAGCTAGGAATTGGTATCGTCCCTGGTTTAGTGAATAAGGAGCCTGGAAAGAAGTTAGGACTCGGCACTGTGGTCGGACTGGTTAACAAGGACCTGGGCAAGAAGCTGAGTTCTGCTGTCGGCCTGGTGGCCAAGGACTGCGCAAAGAAGATTGTAGCCAGTTCAGCAGTGGGGTTAGTGACTAAGGACATGGGAAAGAAGCTAGTCAGTTGTTCTATGGCAGGACTGGTCGGTCAGGATGCCATAAACCTTAAGGCCGAAGCACTGCTCCCCACTCAGGAACCACTTAAGGCTTCTTGCAGTACAAATGTCAGTAGCCATGAAAGCCAGGGACTTCCTGAACCCCTGAAAGATAGCACCACCAGCAAAACTTTTGAGAAGAATGTCATACGGCAGAGTAAAGAAAGCATACTGGAAAAGTTCTCGGTTCGAAAAGAAATCATCAATTTGGAGAAAGAAATGTTCAATGAGGGAACATGTGTTCAGCAAGACAGTTTCTCACCCAGTGACAGGGGGCCTTACGAAACCTCAAAGCATGAAAAGCAACCTCCCGTGTATTGCACTTCCCCGGACTTCCAAACGGGGGCTGCTTCTGATGCGTCTACGGCAAAATCCCCTTTTAGTGCAGTAGGGGAGAGCAGCCTCCCTTCCCCGTCACCTACTCTGTCTGTTAACCCCTTAACCAGAAGTCCCCCTGAAACGTCTTCACAGTTGGCCCCTAATCCGTTACTTTTAAGTCCTGCCACGGAATTAATGGAAGACATTTCTGAATCTGTTGGCAAGAACCAGTTTACTTCTGAAAGTACCCACTTGAACATTGGTCATAGGTCTGTGGGTCACAGCATGAATATTGAATGTAAAGGGATTGATAAAGAGCTAACCGATTCAAAAGCCACACATATAGATATCCCAAGAATAAGCTCTTCCCTGGGAAAAAAGCCAACTTTGACTTCTGAATCCAGTATTCACGCAATTACCCCTTCAGTTGTTAACTTCACTAGTTTATTTAGTCACAAGCCCTTTCTGAAGCTCGGTGCAGTAACTACATCTGACAAGCACTGCCAGGTCACCGAGGGCCTCAGCCCCAGCCTGCAGTCCAGGCCATTAAAGAAAAGGAAAGGGAGGAAACCTCGGTGGACTAAAGTGGTGGCGAGAGGCACATGCCGGTCTCCAAAAGGGCTAGAATTAGAAAGATCAGAGCTTTTTAAAAATGTTTCGTGCAGCTCACTATCAAACAGTAGTGCTGAGCCAGCCAAGTTTCTGAAAAACATTGGACCGTCTTCATTTGTAGATCACGACTTCCTTAAACGTCGATTGCCAAAGTTGAGCAAGTCCGCAACTCCTTCTCTTGCTCTCTTAACTGAGAGTGAAAAGACATCTCACAAGGCTTTTGCTCCTCACAAACTGTCCTCCAGTCTGTGTGTCTCTAGTGACCTTTTGTCCGATATTTATAAGCCCAAAAGAGGGAGACCTAAAGCTAAGGAGATGCCTCAACTGGAGGGTCCACCTAAAAGGACTTTGAAGATCCCTGCCTCTAAAGTTTTTTCTTTGCAGTCTAAGGAAGAACAAGAACCCCCAATTTTGCAGCCAGAAATTGAAATTCCTTCCTTCAAACAAAGTCTGTCTGTGTCTCCTTTTCCGAAAAAGCGAGGCCGACCTAAGAGGCAGATGAGGTCACCGGTTAAGATGCAGCCACCTGTACTCTCCGTGGCTCCGTTTGTTGCCACCGAGAGTCCAAGCAAGCTGGAGTCCGAGAGTGACCACCATCGAAGCAGCAGCGATTTCTTTGAGAGTGAGGATCAGCTTCAGGACGCGGACGACCTGGACGACAGTCCCGGGCCAGCTGTCTGCAGCACGAGTGACCTCGAGATGGACCCAGATAAAAAAATCACCAAGAGAAACAATGGACAATTAATGAAGACAATTATCCGCAAAATAAATAAAATGAAGACTTTAAAGAGGAAGAAACTGTTGAATCAGATTCTTTCGAGCTCGGTAGAACCCAGCAATAAGGGGAAAGTGCAATCCAAACTCCATAATACAGTGTCAAGTCTCGCTGCCACGTTTGGCTCTAAGTTGGGCCAACAGATCAATGTCAGCAAGAAAGGAACCATTTACATAGGAAAGAGAAGGGGTAGAAAACCAAAAACCGTCTTAAACGGCATTCTTTCCGGCAGCCCCACCAGCCTTGCTGTCCTGGAGCAAACCGCTCAGCAGGCGGCCGGCTCGGCGCTAGGGCAGATCCTGCCCCCTCTGCTGCCGTCGTCTGCCAGTAGCTCTGAGATTCTGCCGTCGCCCATTTGCTCTCAGTCTTCTGGGACCAGTGGGGGCCAGAGCCCCGTGAGCAGTGACGCGGGCTTCGTGGAGCCCAGCGCAGTGCCCTACCTGCACTTACACTCCAGACAGGGCAGCGTGCTTCACACCCTCGCGATGAAGAAGGCCTCGAAGGGGAGGAGGCGACTCTCTCCTCCCACTTTGTTGCCGAATTCGCCTTCCCACTTGAGTGAACTCACCTCCCTGAAAGAAGCGACTCCCTCTCCCATTAGTGAGTCTCATAGCGAGGAGACGGTGCCCAGCGACAGTGGGATCGGGACGGACAACAACAGCACGTCAGACAGGGCGGAGAAGTTTTGTGGACAGAAGAAGAGGCGGCACTCTTTTGAACATGTTTCTCTGATTCCCCCAGAAACCTCTACAGTCCTGAGCAGTCTTAAAGAAAAGCATAAACACAAATGTAAGCGCAGGAATCACGATTACCTCAGCTATGACAAGATGAAGAGGCAGAAACGAAAACGGAAAAAGAAATACCCCCAGCTCCGGAGCAGACAGGATCCGGACTTTATTGCAGATCTGGAGGAGCTGATCAGTCGGCTGAGTGAAATTCGAATCACCCATCGAAGTCATCATTTTATCCCCCGAGACCTGCTACCAACTATTTTCCGAATCAATTTTAATAGTTTCTATACGCACCCTTCCTTCCCCTTAGACCCTTTGCACTACATTCGAAAACCTGACTTAAAGAAGAAGAGAGGGAGACCTCCTAAGATGAGGGAGGCAATGGCTGAAATGCCCTTCATGCATAGCCTTAGTTTTCCCCTTTCCAGTACTGGCTTCTACCCCTCCTACGGCCTGCCTTACTCCCCCTCGCCCCTCACAGCCACGCCCCTCGGGCTAGGCTACTACGGAAGGTACCCTCCCACTCTCTATCCTCCTCCTCCGTCTCCTTCCTTCACCCCCCCACTGCCACCTCCTTCCTACATGCACGCTGGTCATTTACTTCTCAACCCCACCAAATACCATAAGAAAAAACATAAGCTCCTTCGACAGGAGGCCTTTCTCACCACCAGCAGGACCCCCCTCCTCTCCATGAGCACCTACCCCAGCGTCCCTCCCGAGGTGGCGTACGGTTGGATGGTCGAGCACAAACACCGGCACCGTCACAAGCACAGGGAGCACCGCTCTTCCGAGCAGCCCCAGGTGTCCGTGGACACGGGCTCTTCCCGGTCTGTTTTGGAGTCTCTGAAGCGCTATCGTTTTGGAAAGGAGGCTGTTGGAGAGCGATATAAACATAAGGAAAAGCACCGATGTCATATGTCCTGCCCTCATCTCTCTCCTTCCAAAAGCTTAATAAATAGAGAAGAACAGTGGGTCCACCGAGAGCCTTCCGAAGCTAGTCCATTGGCTCTGGGACTGCAAACGCCTCTGCAGATTGACTGTTCAGAGAGTTCTCCAAGTTTATCCCTTGGAGGGTTCACTCCCAACTCCGATCCGGCCAGCAGTGATGAACACACAAACCTTTTCACAAGTGCAATAGTGCAAGGCAGCTGCAGAGTTTCAAACCCTAACTCTGGTGGCCGGAAGAAATTAAGTGACAGTCCTGGACTGTTTGCCCCACAGGACGCCTCGCTAGCGCGGCCTCACCGAAAGGAGCCGCTGCCTTCCAGCGAGAGGGCGGCACAGACCATGGCAGGTAAGGGGGCTGTTTGTTTCCTTGTTGTCTGTGTGGGAAAGGCGGTTACTCTGCCTACAGGTTGCCCGATACATGCATGTGGACCTTTAATAGAGCTACTGGTTCTGGGTTTCTTTTTGTTTTTGTAAATAAATGTGAAATGTTGTCTTCCAACGTTCTCATTTTCGGTAGATGCGAGAAGTAAGATAAGGCACGTCTTTGCAATAATTTTGAATGTCGAGAAGAGATAGCATTATGAAAACAAGTAACACTCAACTTTTGGAAACCAGGAAAAATGATGGTTTCTTATGCAGAAAAGCCATCACACAGTTTCTTCAGTGATAAATGGCCCATAGGTATCTGTTGGTAGCTGTGCATGATTTTTAATATATGCTAATTAATAATTATAAGTGATTTTATGTTATAGGAAGAAATGTTGTTAACCCTAGATGTCTCGTAATAAAAATCTAAGTATTCAAAATTACCAGCTTCGTAAAAGGTAACAATATTCAGAGGGATGTCATTCTGCAGAGTTTTCTCTAGATATCTTCATAAAAGCTGCTTCCGTTGCATGTAAAATGACATGAAGCAAATCTAGATAATAAACACACTTGTAACATCTACAAAGTGTCTTAAGAATTGAAACAAATGGGGCACCTGGGTGGCTCAGTAGGTTGAAGCCTCTGCCTTCGGCTCAGGTCATGATCTCAGGGTCCTGGGATCGAGCCCCGCATCGGGCTCTTTGCTCGGCGGGTAGCCTGCTTCCTCCCCCTCTTCCTGGCTGCCTCTCTGCCTACTTGTGATCTCTCTCTCTCTCTCTGTCAAATAAATAAAATCTTTAAGAAAAAAAAAAGAAAGAAACAAGCATAGACAACACGATACAGGAAGCTTTGCCTGGTCTTATAGAGGCATCTTTAATCAGAAGTTCTTTATCGGAGATCTCAACCCTGGGGGCTTGTAAATTAATCCTAGGGAGTTCATAGAACCTCTCTTGTTATAAATAAAATTTTGTGTATGTATGCTTGTGTGCTTTTTTCAGAAGAAAATCCATACATTTCATCAGATTCTCTCAGTAAATTCTCTAAGCCTCTATATCTAGTCCTATAAAATGATAATAGTAGGGTAATCATGACAAGTAATGAGATTACAGTGTTTATTGAAGGGATTTGCACATCGTAGGTACACAGATGTTAATTGGTAGTATTATTCCCCCAAAGATTAAAAACTTTTGCATGAGAGGAAATGATAAAAGCCTCAGAGATAAGTTTTTGCTCCTAATGTTCATTATTCATGAACTTTTAAAAACTAAACGCCATTTTGGTTGAGAAACTGATCATTCTTTAGTTTTTAACAATGTAATAAAGAGAAAAAAAATTCCTAAACATATAATTGGATTCATTCAACAAATACTTGATAAATATTTAATCAGCAACAGGTACTGTCTATCTGTCTGCCAGGCGTTCTACTTTGTGGGCCCTTGTGATATGTTAGGGAGTACGGCCTGCAAGTTCATTGTTCTCTTGCAACTGGCAGTGCAGGAGAGGTGTCATAAAAGAACTTACACATTAAATGTCATTAAAAATTGATAAAGGGATATTAAAGAAAGAAAGCAAAAGAACAGGGTCTATGAGCGTGTGGAATGAGGGCTTAACTCAGCAAGCTGTCCCTGAGAAAGTGACTCTAAACTGTTCTGTGTTGTTTTAAAGATTTTATTTATTCATTTGACACAGAGAGAGATCACAAGCAGGCAGAGAGGCAGGCAGAGGGAGAGGGAGAAGCAGGCTCCCCGCTGAGCAGAGAGTCCGATGCGGGGCTCCATCCCAGGACCCTGAGATCATGACCTGAGCCGAAGGCGGAGGCTCCAACCTACTGGGCCCCCCGGGCGCCCCCTAAACTGTTTGTTACCCGAAGGATGAGCAGCAGCAGCTGGGGGATTGTATTCCACCTTTCATTTATTTATTCATTCATCCCTTCCTTTATTAAATGCTAAAACATGGTGCTCTTCTGTTCACGGGCATGTAGTAAAGACACGATGGCAGGCTTCGTCACCGGTCAGCCCTAGCGAAGGAGGCCGCACAGTAGTGCAGCAAGCACACAAATAAAGGCATAATGGAGGGAAAACGCTGTCAAGTTAATATAACAGTGTTGAGACAGGTCATGGGGGGAGGAGGACACCTAATTACATGAAGTCACTAGTTCCGGCCTAAGGACAGAAGGTTGAAGGATGAGAAGCCACTGGCTTCCCCAGCTGAGGTCTGTGAGAGGGGCACATTTTTACGTCCCGGATGAGGGGCTTGGATGTCAAAGACTCTGCGGCGGGGTCGCTGTGGTCGGACAGGGACACAGAGAGTGTGCCCGAGTTGTGACTATGTCCGGAGCTTAGGTTTTATGCTAGGCTGAGGCAAGGGACAAAGGGGTGTTGATTTTAGATTTGCTTTTTTAGAGGGTTGTTCTGGCTCATGTGTGAGCGTAGGCTGGGTTCTATGAACTGGCCAGGCGGCCGTCCGTCTGGAGGAAACGGTGGCCCTTGGAGCATGCGGGCCGACTGGTGCCCGCGGGCCGGGTAGGCAGACGCTTCGGGAGAGCAGTTTGCTCTGTCAGACGGTGTAACCTTTGGGGTGCCTTTGGGACATTCAAGTGGAGATGCCGAGCAGGCAGTTGGAGATCTAGTTCTGGAGCTCAACAAAGATGTTTTGGCTGGAGATAGGAGCATTTCACTATGAGGTTTTGAGAAACTGTCAGTATCATTCACTGAAAACAAAAGGGCTTCTGGGAAAGATAAAGCTGGGAGCAGCTTCACCAAATATCTGCAACTCCGTAACCAGAACACCGAGAAGGATAATTCTAGAAAATGCCAGCAGTTAAAAAGACAAGTTGTTGAATAAAGAAATACTCTAGTAAACATAGGCTTTAACTTTTTAGGAAAAGAAAAAGGTAACTTGATCGAAGAGACTATAAAGGGGTGAAGCTGCTCAGCTGGAGACACAAAGTATCTCGTTGGCAGATGAATGACGTGATGCCATGTGTGGCTGGTGCCGCCTTGCTGTCCCTGTTTGGTGGTTTTGCGCAGAGACGGGGGGTCTGGGGGTCGGGGTTCGTGGCTGGGGAAGCACAGCATCAGCACCCATCGGAAAATCTCTGACCATTTGGAGCCAAGAAGAGGAGTTTGGGTTGAATGATGAATGGGCGCTGCGAAGAGACGACAGGCTCTGCTCTGCTCACCCCGTTTCGTTTGTGTAAATAGATTCTCTCCCACCGTTAACTTGGTGCTTCCGAACGCTCACGTGCCGTGGAAAATGGTGTGCGGTCTCGCAGTTTCCGTGTTGTCCTGGTGTTCTCCTCAGTGGGATGTGTGAGCCCATCCACTGTACTATGGGAACAAAACCAGATGATACATTTACGAACCGTCTGTGTGTCTGTCATCGGGTTATGGATGGTCCTTCCCTCAAGGGGGGGGGGGGGGGGTGTTGACACTGCCCCGAGGAGCTGCCGCATCGAAAGTAGTGATTGACAGCCATCAGCCTTTGGTTTATCTGGCACCATTCGTGATCTCTTCTGTTTTTAAAAAATTAATTGCGTAAGTGTAAAAGTCCGGAGATTTCATACAGGAGTCCCGAAGTCTGCTTTTCTTTAGGAAAAAGTCAGAACATCTGGCAACAGTTGATCCACGTTTCTTGGATGACGTCGGTGTCTGGCCGCCACCCCCACCCCCACCCCCACCACGACCCTGGTTGGGACTCGCACTCTCAGCCGCCGGCAGGCCTCCGTGTGCTGTAGCGGCCTCACCTGCTGTGGTCCGAAGGCAGGCAGGGATCTGTCTCTAAGGAACCATTTAGTTGGAGGCCTCCGAGTTAGGGGAGGGGGCTTATGAGAGGTGGGGTCGGGGCGGAGGTGAGTGAGAAGACAGACATCAGAGTCGCCCGAGAGACCGCTTGTGGGAGGGAGGGTCGGAACAGGGACTGTGAGCCTGGTTTCGGGGTCCTCAGGACGTGACGTACAGGCCGAATACAGGAGAACACCTGCTCGAAGGTTAAGAACTTGTCTCCTTCCCCTTTAAAAAAATAACAAGACCGTTAAGATCTCTCTGAAGTCACTATTGTGACACTAATTTTCTACCCTAACTGGTGTCCGTTCTGATACCAGCTACCCGGACTTGGGGAAGAACCTTCAAGGTAAGAGCAATTCCTTCCCAGACGCACCTCTCTTCCTGCGCAGGACAAGTTCCCGTGCCCCGGTCCACCCCCACTCGGGTCTAGCCTGCTACGGATGTGGGACTTCCCACGGCCTCTCAGCCGAGGGAACTTGGTGGAATGACTCAACTTACTGAAACCACTGTACTGAGGATTACACCTTTAATATAAAGGATGCAGATCGGGAAATGAAGAGATTCATAGGGCGACGCATAGAGTGGAGAAGGGGCCGCACTGCCCCGTCCCCTCTCTTTGTGGCACCTGCCTGTGCACCCTCCCAGCACAGCACGTGCTCACCAATCAAGATCCAACCCCGGGCCTGCGGCTGATGAACCGAAATAACTGCACCCCATGTCTAGCCCCCCTCCACTCACTATAGTAAGGACTGGCCCAAAATCTCAGTCCTTTAATCCTGTGATCCGTCTTTCTCGGGAGCAGCCGCATCAGTGAGGCCGTCCCCGGGCCCACCTTAAGTCCCCTCTTTGGCGTAACAAAGACACTTCTGTCACTCGGGAAATTCCAAGGGTTTTTGAAGCTCTTTGCCAGGAATCTGAGACAAAGAACAGATAAATTCTTTATTGTATGGAAAGTCTGAATTCTTCTGTTAACCCGTATCTTGAAGCCTCTTTATCTTCACACTCTTTTGATAAGTGGATGGAAGTGTGTCTTGATTTTTTTTTAAGATTTTATTTACGAGAGAGAGAGAGAGAGAGAGACACTGACCGTGAGAGGAGGAGGGAGAGGGGGAGAAGCGGACTCCCAGCCGAGCAGGGAGCCCCACGTGGGCTCCATCCCAGGACCCTGAGATCCTGAGCTGCTGACCTGAGCCCACGACAGATGCTTAACCCGCTGAGCCGCCCAGGCATTTCCACCCCACCCCCGTTCATAGTTATTGTCTATTGTCTGCCAGGAGCAGGGAATACAAGCATCAATAAAATGTGATTTCCTGCCATCGAGAATTTACAGTTCAGCAGAAAACATAGATGTGTATACAAAAATTATTGACAGCCCCCGAGGCATCGGGCTGGCCCAGTCACTTGAGCCTGTGCCTCTCCATCTCCAGGTTGGGAGTTCAAGCACCACATTGGGTGTAGAAATTACTTAGAATCTTAAAAAGCAAACAGTTATTGATAGGTCCTAAATGTGAGATATTCACAACATGTTTTGGGGGCAGAGAAGAGAAGAACTCAGGAAGAGAGAGAAAGATGTTTTTAGTTCAGTGTGCAAAGGATAAAGGGTGAAGACTTTTGCTTACAGAGAAATAAGCTTTTCAGGGGTTTGGAGATCTGACAGTGTGCCTAGTTAAGGGTAAGCGCACTGGTACAGGACCCGGGCCATGAGGCTGGAAAGGCAGAGACATATCATAAAACCTCTTGTTTATATGAGATACCAAGGGGTTTATTAATAGAGTTTACCAATTAGGCAATGGGAAGTTAAGAGTTTTTATTTATTTATTTATCTATCTATTTATTTGTTTGTTTATTATTTATTCACTTGAGAGCATGAGCAGAAGGGAGGCAGACTCCCTGCTAAGCAGAGAGCCCAATAGATGCTCAACTGATTGAGCCACACAGGCACCCCAAAATGAAAGGTTTTTAAAGATGAATGATTTTGCTGAGATTATATTGAGATATAATCTCCATAGGTGGACTGGAAAAATATCAGATGCACCAGTTTGGGAGTTGTCCCAGCAAAATATTACGGGGGCCTGAACTAAGGTAGTGATGGAGAAAGCATAGAAGTTGATTTTAAAACGAGATGAGGAGGGGACGCTTGGGTGGCTCAGTCGTTAAGTGTCTGCCTTCGGCTCAGGTCATGATCCCAGAGTCCTGGGATCGAGCCCCACGTCGGGCTCCCTGCTCGGCGCGAAGTCTGCTTCTCCCCCTCTCCCACTCCCCCTGCTTGTGTTCCCTCTCTCGCTGTGTCTCTCTGTCAAATAAATAAGATCTTTTTTAAAAAACTAAAAAATTAAAAAGGTGAGGAAAGGGGGAGATTTTAGAATGTCTGCAAGATCCCTGTCTTCGGGAATCGGTTGGACAGCCCTGACACTGAATGAAAGGGGGCGTGCAGGAGGGGTGGTTGGAGCAGAGGGTGGGTTTGGGTTTCGTGCTGGTTAGTGGGACACTTGGCTCAGAAGAGCTCAGAAGAGAAATCAGCCTAAAGATAAATGTGTCTGAGAAGTGATGTGAAAGCTGTGAAAGGCAGTGCTCCTGTCTCCAGGGATCACGCCGGTGTCCTGGGGGGTCACAGTCGGTCTGGTGCCGCAGCACCGAAAGGGGCACGGAGAGTGCGGTTGGGTTTCCCACGCCATCGTTCGTGTGGCCGCCGTTTGTGTAGTGGTAAATGTTAGTTTCTGAGGAAGTGCACGCAGTTAAAATTCTTATAGCTTTAAATTTTGTAGCAGTTCTGTCTGGTGTATTATTTACTCATAATTACACATTCTGTCAAGAAAATATTTGCATCTCGTCAGTGAGGTGATTGTTTCACTGTCACATAATTGTTAAGATGAAAAGAGTCTAAACTGTTTATTAAATTTTTTTTTTAAAGATTTGTTTATTTTGGAGAGAGCGAGCATTCCAAGCAGACTCCCTGCCGAGCGCAGAGTTCCGCGTGGGGCTTGATCTCACAGCCCTGAGATCAGACCTGAACCAAACCTAAACGTTGGGTGCTCAACTGACTGAGCCACCCAGGTGCCCCTGTTAGTTTAAACTGACCTAAGTCTTCAGCTGCTATTTTGTCTCCATAATTTGGAGATTGATTCATCGTACATTAATTGGTATCCTGTTAAAGTGTCCACAAAACTACTTACTATACCATATATTACAAAATTGCCAATTACTTTCTGGACATTATCCTGAAATAGCTTCCAGTAGCCAAAGCAGGAATAGTTTAAGCAATGAAATTAATAATTACAGTATCAGATTATACTGTAAAGAATATGGTAAATACCACTATTCCATGTTGATATAAATAAATGATTGTATGGGGCGCCTGACTGGATTAGTCAGAAGAGCATGCAACGCTTGATCTTGGGGTGGTGAGTTCTATCCCCATGTTGGACGTAGAGCTTACTTGGGGGAAAAAATACAAGTACTAGATTAAATAGGTCAGTGGGGGAAGAGACAAATCCTCCTTACAGAAGAATTGCAGATATTATATGTAGACTATCCTCTTTAAGGAGGTGGAGCTTAATTCCCCACTTCTTGAATATAGACTGAGCTTAGTGACCTAAGGCCATATAGCAGAGGACAGAAAGGGTACAATGGTAACTTTATAATGCAGAGGTCTAGCAGACAGGACCTTAACCAGGAGCAAGTTCAGCTTGACCACTGATAAATCATTAAGGTGACATGTGCCCTCTGACACAATGTGGTATTCTTTCCAAAATTCACGTCCCCAGTACTCTTTTCAAACACACAAACCCAGCCTTCTGATACTAAAACAAGCACAAAAAAGGGACATTGTACAAAATATGTGACCAGTACTCCTCAGAAGTATTAAGGGCCTGAGAAAACAAGGAGAGATTGAGAAACTGTCTTAGATCAGAGGTGATTAAGGAGACACGACAACTAAATACAATGTGATAAGCCAAACTGGGCCCTAGAACAGGAAAAGGACGTAAGTGGAAAAATTATATTAAAGTTAATTTCATAGTTTTGGCAAATGTACCATAGTCATGTAAGAGGTCAACGTTAGCGCCGGAGGGGCTCAGTCGTTAAGCATCTGCCTTCTGCTCAGGTCATGATCCCAGGTTGCTGGGATTGAGTACCGCATTGGGCTCCCTGCTCGGCGGGGAGCCTGCTTCCCCCTCTCCCTCTGCCCCTGCTTGTGTTCCCTGTATCTCTCTGTCAGACAAATAAATAAAATCTTTAAAAAAAAAAAAAAAAAAGAGCTTAACATTAGGGGAAGTTTGGATAAAGATATGTGAGAAGTCTTACTTCACGTTGTCTTTACAACTCTTCCATAAATTTAAAATTACTTTTAAACAACCAGTTTGTAAAAAAAAAATAATAATAATAAGATAAAACAACCAATTTGTTATTTTCTTAAAGCAGAGTACTGGGGCACCAATCAGTTAAGCATCTGTCTTTGGCTCAGGTCATGATCTCAGGATCCTGGGGTCAAAGCCTGGCATTGGACTCCCCAATCATCAGGGAGCCTGCTTCTCCCTCTCCCACTCTTCCTGCTTGTGTTCCCTCTCTCGCTGTGGCTCTCTCTGTCAAATAAATAAAATCTTTAAAATTTTTTAAAATAAAATTAAAAAATTAAAAGGGTAATAGAGCTAATTAGTTTATAAATGATGTTAATGTGGTGGCTAGCTTATTTTAACTTAGGTACTCTTCTGTAGTAACTTGTGTAGTAGACTAATGGTCTGAGACCTGCCCAATGCACATGAGATAGTAGTGATCTCATATGTAAGCCAGGCCAGGTTTGCTGGCTTCCTCCTGTCCTCATAACCAATTCAAGTTAAGTATGTATTTACGTTAAGTAGACATCAGATAGGCCTAACGGGAAGTAGTTTCTGACCTGGAGAATCACATATTCCATCTCTATTTTTCAGCATTTTCAACTCATGACTGGCTGTACATTTCAGAACCTGCAGCTTGACTTCAAAAATGGAGGGAGTTGGGGCACCTGGGTGGCTCAGTGGGTTAAAGCCTCTGCCTTCGGCTCAGGTCATGGTCTCAGGGTCCTGGGATCGAGCCCCACATCGGGCTCTCTGCTCAGCAGGGAGCCTGGCTTCTCCCCCTCTCTGCCTGCCTCTCTGCCTACCTGTGATCTCTCTCTCTGTCAAGTAAAAAAATAAAAATCCTTAAAAAAAAAAAATTTAAAAAAAATGGAGGGAGTGAATAAATAAATAAATAAATAAATAAATAAATAAATAAATAAATGGAGAGAGTGGTAGCATGGGGTATTTCTTTCCCATTTATAGCTTACAAATTATAGAATGTATAAATATATACACACATACATACACAACAACGTGTTTGTGTGTGTGTGTGTGTCTGTGTCTTGATAATTATTTTGTCCCCGAGAATAAACTACAGCTAAATTTTCTTTTTGTTTGGAAAAAAGTATATTCACTGTAAAACCATAATAGTTGAAGTGAAGTATACTGTGTTATTTTCTTTTTAACTGAAGACTGCACATTGATCAGAATTTTCTAATTTATGACAATTTCACTAGCATGATGTATAAAGATACAGTCGACAGTGAAGTGTGAACATGTGGAGATGAAGTCAGAAAATTGATGGTGGTGCTTTGTGCAGTTTGGGGGATTTCCAGAGGAATTCCATTTCAGTGAATGATCTGATTTGGGTATTATGAGAAATAGCCTAATTAGAGGGAAAAAGCAGACTTTTTAGCTTAAAAATCACCGACATAGGCTCTGAATCATTCTCTCTTGTACTGTATTTAATTGGTGAGTCAGATGAAATGTATTGCTCTCAGTAAATATATTCCCACAATTGGAAACAGCTGTTTTTATCATGGACTGAGCTTTTATCTCATTGCTCAGCTCATTCAAGAGAAGCTTCCTGGGCTCTTGAGCTGTGAACCACAGCAAAGGATTCAGAATTTGCATCTGGAAACAAAAACAAAAGCCTGATGAGAGACTTCCAAATAGTTTGGTATTTTACGTTCAGATTCTTTTACTGTGGTCTTCATTTGTATTATGGCAGTTTTGATTCATTCGCTGATGAGCAAACACTGCCAGGAGCCTTGACTTGTAAATGATCATATAAGCTTTTTTCTTCAAATTAAAATTTTACAACATGCATTAGTTTCGATGGGCAGGAATGATTTAAATGTTAGAAACTAGTTTTAAATACATGGTTTTGAAGTAAATGTGTATCATCTATAAACTGGCTACCGCGTGGTACCCTCCGAATCTGGTGCACCTGACCTGTACTTCCGAGGCTGAGTCGAAGTCACCGCCGGCATTGGACGCGTCAGACACGGGTGCCCGGCCGGCTCGGTCGGAGGAGCATGGGACGCTGGATCTCGGGGTGGTGAGTTCCAGCCCCATGGTAGGTACAGATTACTTAAGAGTAAGCTTTTAAAAATAAAAAAGGGGGAAAGAAAGAAAGAAACATCAAACAATCCACTTACCCAAACCATTCCCTAGTTTCTTGGGTCTTTAGTGCTGAGCTCTCAACAGAGCCTGACCAGAGTTCTTAACCGTAAGCTGTGAAAATTTTTGAAGTGGATTTACATTAAAGAAATGTATGTTTTGGGGCACCTGGGTGGCTCAGTGGGTTAAAGCCTCTGCCTTTGGCTCGGGTCATGATCTCCTGCTTCCCCCCCTCTCTCTGCCTGCCTCTTTGCTTGTGATCTCTCTCTGTCAAATAAATAAATAAAATCTTTAAAGAAGGAGAGAAAGAAATATATGTTTTATCCAACCAGCTGTTGATTTCATTCACTTTGTTCTTTTGTTAATTTACATTTGGAAATTCCTCATTTGTAGCCTAGGATACTGCAGGCTTCAATGAGGTAGTTAGGTTGAATATCTATTCCAGTTTTATCTTTCCGATGCCTCGTGCTCTCCGCCCCTCAGTATTATCAATGCGAATTTTCCCTCTCTTATGGTGATCTCTCTGCGTGTTTGGCTGTCTTCACACCCAGGCGTCTGTAAACATGGTCTTTCTTTTTTCTCTTACTTATCGAACTGGTTTCAGTCCCTCCTGTGTATACATCAAGCCGGATCTCTTAGGACAAATCGACTTCAGAATAGCATCTTGGTTTCCACCTATTTTTGTTTATAATGGAGAGATTTCCAGATTCTTATCCCTTAAAATCCAGTCATGTTCTTTTTTTTGTTTTCTCAACTTTCTGTCTTTTTTTTTTTAAAGATTTTATTTATTTGACAGCGAGAAACACAGCGAGAGAGGGAACACAAGCAGAGGGAATGGCAGCAGGAGAAGCAGGCTTCCTGCAGAGCAAGGAGCCCGATGTGGGGCTCGATCCCAGGACCCTGGGATCATGACCTGAGCCGAAGGCAGACGCTTAAACGACTGAGCCACCCAGGCGCCCCTCAACTTTCTGTCTTTTTTATCCATGATTTCATCTTGCGGTTTTGCTGTATAAATACCATCTTTCCCCCTTTTTGTCTCATTTGGCAAAGATGTTTCCCCAAAATCTGTCTTTAAGTTGAAAAGCTCATTGAACAGTGGCCACGTAAAACCCAGAGACAGGGTAGTCAAAACTGGTTCCAAGAATCCCTCACGTGTCTGAGTGTGTTCAGTTCTTAGTTCCCTGATTATTTTCCCAATTTATTGGGAATTTATTCTCAGTTTCCCTCCTTACTGATAGTCTGCCTTCTGTCTTACATGAAGACCTGGTTTTCCAACGGAAGAAAAAGAATGTGCACGTAGTAATCAGCTTACATGTATGCTGAAGTGCAGTTTTATTTGGGTACTTCTGTGATTTTTCTGTAAGTTCTACTTCATTTATGCGTGTGGCATTTCTTTTTTTTTTTTATTTTTTATTTTTTATTTTTATTTTAAATTTTTATTAACATAAAATGTATTATTTGCCCCAGGGTACATGTCTGTGAATCGTCGGGCTTACACATTTCACAGCACTTAACAGCACATACCCTCCCCAATGTCCACCCTATCCCTCCCCCCCCCCCACCCCCCGGCCACCCTTAGTTCGTTTCTTGAGTCTAGGAGTCTCTTATGGTTTGTCTCCCTCCACGTGTGGCATTTCTAAGCCTATTTCTAAAGCTGCCAGATAACTGAGTAATGAGACAGTAGTGTTTCAACCCAATAGTTTTGTGAATTGAAGAATCCCATTTATATTCTGTTTACTTCTGAAGTATTTATTCGGCTGTATGCTGTATTGAAATGAGAAATGATGAGAACTCTCTGATAAGTAAAATTGTCTGTATTCTCCGTGTGTATTCTTTGATGGAGTTCCAGAGTGTCTTGAACTGGAATCCATACAAACCTCTTATCCTCCAAGGCGTGGAGAGGCTTCACGGGCCCCCCAGGCAGACCCAGAGTGACCGCGAGGAGACGCCAACAGACCCTTGTCCTGTGTCCGAGACCACGTCCGAGGAGGCCGCCGTGTCGGACGTGTGAGGAGCGAGCAGGGGAGGCACTCAAGCCTCATGTGGGCGAGTCGGGTTTTATGGGTGTCGTCCAGAGCACCACCTGGCCCCCGAGAAGCTGTGCTCAGGAGTCGGTGGGCTCAAGATGCACCTCCGGGGAGCGTCCTCCCTCGGTGGCGGGGGGGACCTCCTTCCTCTTGCTTCCCTGTCAGATGTGCTGCTCCTGGCTCTGCTCCCTGTTTGAGGAGGGGGCTTGACAGTCTGCATTGGCTCCATTTCCTAACTGGGCCTAAGTCCCTGCCCCTCTTTGTTATTTTGATATTGAATAGTTGCTTACGAGTCAGTGACGGTATTAAGTAATTAGACCTTGCCCCTTGGTGACGTCCTTAAGCACCGCACTCTGCTTCAGGTTGTGAAACACGGATTTATTGGTCTCTTTTGAAATGGACATGCTCCTTCTCTCTGGGTGTTACTTTGCTCTTCCCCGGCCTCCTAGCTGCACAGCACGGTTTTGGCAGTGTTGGAGATAATGTTTGCAGATTTCATACGATTTCTGCTGTTAGGCCAGTTTAAACATCTTTAACAGGTTGCTGCCTTGTGCGTGTAAGTTTTGATCATCATTTTCCAGTCTTAGTCTTGGTCGCTTTACATCATTGGGTCATGGTTTTCCGGTATTCACAACATCTTACTGCCCGATGAGCAACGTTTTTAAGTGAAGTAAGAGTCTAGATCTGATGATTACCGAACCCTAGAGGTCCGTATCTCAGGGATACATCCTTATTGCCCTTAAATATGGAATATTGTAAAGAACATCTCTGCTTTTCATGAAAAGGGAATTCCAACAGACTTTTAGAATGAAACTGAAAACCATCTGACTGCTGTTTTACCCCAGTCTCCTGTTAAACCCTAAGAACACACTGCCGGCCTCCGGTACTTTCAGGAAACGAAAAGTGGCTCAGAAGCTAAGTCAGCTAAGCCATGTCGTTCGCAGTTGTTTCAGTTTCTCAGGAATTGCTGTACAAGGCTGCCAATAACGATCTCCGGGGATCTGACCCCCATTCCACCCCCCACTGACGCCTCCGCAGCTCCAGATGCCACCAAAAGAACGAGCTTTGAAGGAAGTGCCTGTACCCTCTTTTACCCTGAGGTGGGTGAGGCCGGGCAGGGTGATTCTCAGGGTATCCTGACGGTCAGAGGTACAGTGGGAGCCTTCGTCAAGACTTTCTGGAAGATGACCAAGAAATGTGGGAAACGCTACCAGATAGCCTAGAAACTGAAGACGGAGCTCAAGAATGGATGGCACGAATGCCACCTGAAATGTAGTACATGATGATATGCAGGACCCTAGATCAGCTCCTTGAGGGCAGAGACCTGGATCCTGTTTTTCTCTCTCTCCCCCACGTCCACAGTGTCTAGCATAGGACTGAGCATCTAAAGGGTCATCAGGAAGTGTTAGTTTATGACTGAGAGAGGACACTTGACAAAACACTGTCCACCCACTCCTTGCCCTCCTAGTTAGTCTCAGACCGTTGGCCTGGTCATTGGGGGAGCAGTGATAGTTCACTGATGTCTCAAGCTTCTTGACCACTGTTGTCTTCTGTCTTGGCTGTGTGTCTGAGTAGGAAACATTTTCTCTGTCCAGTGTATGAATTTTTCAGTATTAATACTTAAAAGGTTATATCTTCACTGATGCCTAGGCTTCTACCTCTTAGATATTTTTATTGTGGTATTTAGCTTTTTAATGAAATATGATCTGAACCACAATCTAGGGGGAATTTATTGTACTGTTGGTTTTTAAAATCCCTTTGTATTTATTTTTCAGATTCAGCAATAAACAGTCTTGCTTCTTGATTAGATCTTCTTAGTCGTCACTGTGTTTGAGAAAGAGGATGTACTGTCATGATATCAGTTTCCCAAAAATCTAACTTGTTCCTTTTGGATGGAAGGTCCTGTATCTCACCTGTGCAATGAATGTGAAAGAGCCTGTGAAAGAGGACTGAGAGTGATTTACTTAAGACACTGCAGCAGTGAGACGGAGCTCGGGCTTTATTCTGTCTCTCAGAGAGGGAAGCACCTGAAACGTAGCTCTTCATTCACGTAGTCACATTGTCTTTAAGGACTTAATGCTCGTTTAGGGGCACATCCTAAAAATCTCATCTTCAAGTATTTGATCTCTTGTACCTTTTGTGCTTCCAGTTATATGTAAGGCTTTCCATTTGTAACTTCTTTTCTAGTTAAAAGTGAACATTTCGCAATACTGCTAGTTTTGGGACACACACGAGATGGACATTCATTATATATTCTCAACAGCTGGCTTTCTCGGTTACAAGGAATCCAATATCAGAACCAAGTATATTTTACCCAGAAAATTAATCGTTCTTGAACAATATAGTTTTCTCTTGAGTAGGAAATGTGTTAAACTATGTTGCATCATTTCGGGTTTGGGCAAAAAGCATGTCACTTTTTTTTTTTAAAGACTTTATTTATTGGTCGGAATGAGAGAGAAAGGGCACTAGCAGGGGGCGCTGCAGGCAGAGGGAGAAGCAGTCTCCCCGCTGAGCAGGGAGCCCAATGTGGGACTCGATCCCAGCACCCTGGATCATGACCTGAGCGGAAGGCAGAGGCTTTAACCCACTGAGCCCCCAGGCGCCCTAGTATGTGACTTTTTGAAGGGAAGTTGTTTCTTTGTCTTTATGAGCCCTTATGTATATATAACCAAGGAACCTTACGTGTACAGCTTTAAAGTAAGTTTGCTCTATTCATAGATAAGTTAGTTACCAGTTCTTCCCGAATATGCTGTAGACGAAGCACACAGCCTAGGAAAGTGACTTTTGTGGAGTAGACAGGATGTGCGGATGTAAGGTCAGGTTCTCTCCTCTGATTCTGGCAAATGAAATGTTCAGAGTGGACCTGCTCTCTTGCATTAGTGGTTCCGAATGAATTGCTTTATAAATGTTGTTTGTCGGTTCATATGATGAATTTGAATTGATAAGTGGGAACCGACATGATTAGAATATTGCTAGTGACCTTTATCAATAAATGTCTTAATATGGTTCATAGTAGTGATACTTAAAACTAAATTGTGTACTCTGCTCATTCTTCCACTGAAACTAGTTTTCCCCTCTGTTAATGGAACAGAAGAAATTCACGTAGATGACACCTGTGGGACTGTCAGCAGCACACAGGATGGTTTGTCGTCTGCTCACTGTCCACTTACTGTCGGCTTACAGTTGCAGCACTGCAGGGATGGCAGTGACGGCCACGGAAGTATTACAGTTCTCACACAGAATGGTTTGACTGTTGTAGACTTGGAATTGCCTACGATTTCTTTTTTCTCTCTCTCTAGGTTCCCAGCCAACCTCAGACAAGTCTTCCCAGCGACCATCCGAGAGCACAAACTGCAGCCCTGCCCGGAAGAGGTCATCATCTGAGAGTACCTCTTCGACAGGCAAGTACTACTTGTTTTACCAGACTTTAAATAGAATCTCCCATCTGTTACTTGTGAACAGACTTAAAATATGACATGATAAACTTTTACAACACAAATTATAATTTGTGTGTGCGTACGTACGATATTGTAGAAAGAAACAGAATTGGTCGTGGGATGTGTGAGTGAGCAGAAATGTGCACCAAGCCAGCGTCCTGGTCGTCCCTGTTATGCTGCGTAAGTCCAGGTAGGCTTATTCCCATAGGTATAGTGGTTTTGATTTGGTCCGGAGGGAATAATTCAAAATGACTGGGTACAAGGGTAGGCAGACACAAAAATAGAGATTTTAAAAGTTGAGTTGAGGTACAGGAGTGCGTGGTGTTATAGGGCAGTGTGGATTGGAACTATTTAGTAAAGACTGGGCTGTATGTATAAAATTGTCTTAGTAGGAGAGGAGAGGCAAGATGGTGGAGGTGTAGGAGGCTGAGATAGCGTCGGATCCCAGAAGTTCAGCTAGATAGGTATCAAACCATTCTAAAAGCCGGCAAACCCAACAAGAGAGAGAAGAGAGGAAGAACAGCAATTCTAGGAGCAGAAAATCAACCACTTTCCAAAAGGTAGGAGGTGTGGAAAAAGTTAATCCAAAGCAACGTTTTAGAGTCTGCTCTGCTGAGGGACATCGCTCCAGCGGCTAAGCGGGGGAGTTTAACCCTCGTGGGAACAGTGTGGTTTCAGGATCTGTTGGGTAACAGAGGGACCGGGGGTGCCTGAGTACAGCAGAGTTCCCAGGTATCAGGGCGGATAAGCCGGCAGCAGACTAGGAGCCGCGCAGTGCGCTGTCAACTTGGGTTTACCTTTACCTTGCACTGTGATCTGAGGTACAGGAGGGCCATGGCTCTTCACACCGGGACCCCACCCACAGGAGGCAGCTCCAGAGAGACAACTTCCTTCCTCCTCTGAGAGGAGCACGCAACAGGAATCTGCTGGGTTTGGAGACTCCAGAGGGGGCAGCACGCGCCATAAATAGAGGCGCTCCACCACAGGCTAGCTGAGCACAGAGCACAGGCCGCAGACAAGGGAGACATGAGTGATTGTCTGCTTTCCTCTGAGGACGTGCTGAGAAGCGAGGTGCCCAGCACTCGGCTCCTCTGGGCCAGAGACTGGGAGGCCGCCATTTTCATTCCCAGCCTCCAGGGCGGTACGGAAAGCACTCAGGGAACAAAGACTCCCGCGAACCCGAGCAAAGTGCTTGGCCCAACCCCTGGCAAGGGCGGTGCAATTCCGCCTCGGGCAAAGACATTTGAGAATCACGGCAACAGGCCCCTCCCCCAGAAGATCAGCAAGAATATCCAGCCAAGACCTAGCTGATCAATCAGTGAAAACTGCGGAACCCCAGAGTATTTTTCTCTCTCACTCATCCATTCTTATCTTGATAAAATGACGAGGCGGAAAAACTCACCACAAAAAAAAAGAAGAGACAGTACCAATGGCTAAAGACCTAGTCAATACGGACATTAGTAATATGTCAGAAATAGAGTTCAAAATGACAGTTATCAGATGCTAGCTGGGCTCGAAAAAAGCATGAAAGATATTAGAGAATCCGTTTCTGGAGAACTAAAAGAACTAAAATCTAACCAAGTTGAAATAAAAAAAAGCTATTAATGAGGTACAATAAAAAATGGAGGCTCTTACTGCTAGGATAAATGAGGAGGAAGAGAGAACTAGTGATATAGAAGACCAAATGAGAGAGAATAAAGAAGCTGAGAAAAAAGAGAGACAAACAACTACTGGATCACGAGGGGAGAATTCGAGAGATAAGTGATACCATAAGACGCAACAATATTAGAATAATTGGGATCCCAGAAGAAGAAGAAAGAGAGACGGGGCGGAAGGTATATTGGAGAAAATTATAGTAGAGAATTACCTTAATCTGGCAGAGGGAACAAGCATCAAAATCCAGGAGGCACAGAGAACCCCCCCAAAATCATTAAAAATAGATCTACACCCCGTCATCTAATAGTAAAATTTACAAGTCTCGGTGACAAAGAGAAAATCCTGAAAGCAGCTCGGGACAAGAAATCTGTAACATACAAAGGCAAAAATATTAGATTAACAGCAGACCTATCCACAGAGACCTGGCAGGCCAGAAAGGACTGGCAGGATATATTCAGAGCGCTGAATGAGAAAAATATGCAGCCAAGAATACTATATCCACCTAGACTGTCACTGAAAATAGATGGAGAAATAAAACGCTTCCAGGACAAACAAACACTGAAAGAATTTGCAAACACCAAACCAGCCTGACAGGAAATATTGAAAGGGGTCCTCTAATCAAAGAGAGAGCCTAAAAGGAACAGAGACCAGAAAGGAACAGAGACAATATACAGTTAACAGTCACTATACAGGAAATAAAAGGGCACTAAGTTCATATCTGTCAATAGTTACCCTGAATGTCAATGGGCTAAATGCCCCAATCAAAAGACACAGAGCATCAGAATGGATAATAAAAACAAGACCCATCGATATGCTGTCTACAAGAAACTCATCTTAGACCCAACTACACCTCCAGATTTAAAGGGAGGGGGTGGGAAATAATTTACCATGCTAATGGACATCAAAAGAAAGCTGGGGTGGCAATCCTTATATCAGATAAATTAGATTTGAAGCCAAAGAC
>CM053618.1:821235-854245 GCA_028646535.1 Procyon lotor | reverse complement strand
AGGGAAGCTACAGGTTACAACAGATTTGTGAACTCAGCCAAGCACAGTGGTGGCAGGGCCTCGCTGCTACAAAGAAGACGTGTTTTAGACAATACTCGTGTGTATGGGCAAAAAACTCGAGGACTGTATTTGTGACTAATTGTATAACAGGTTATTTTAGTTTCTGTTCTGTGGAAAGTGTAAAGCATTCCAACAAAGGATCTTAATGTAGATTTTTTTTTTGCACCCATGCTGTTGATTGCTAAATGTAATAGTCTGATCATGACACTGAATAAATGTGTCTTTTTTAAAAAAAAAAAAAAAAAGAAAGAAATGCAGGTTAAAGCTGCAATGAGTTGGTGTAACCAGAATGTTTACAGACAGTCATGGGAGAGTAAAATGGCACAACGTTCTTTAAAAGCTCTGGCAGGGCCCCTGGATGGCGTGGTCCGTGAAGTGTGTCTGCCTTCAGCTCAGGTCACGATCTCAGGGGCCTGGGATCGAGCCCCGCATCGGGCTTCTCCCTCTGCCCCTCCCCCTGCTCATGTTCCTTCTCTCAAGTAAGTAAACTCTTCAAAAGAAAACTAAGCTCCAGCAACTCTTGTAAGCGTACGCGTGACCCTACCAGAGAGATCAGTACGTGCGTCTGTACGGACGTTCCTGCCCCTCCGGTCGTCATGGCTGAAATCCAGAGACAGCCGGGGTGTCGCCAACACAGAGGGTGCACAAACAGGTGTGTTCCTATGTGGCCTATTAGCCATCGAGTAAAAGGAAAAAAGATTATGATTGACATGCTTTTCCTCATGGAAAATGAAGTAGGTGCCCTTTTCCTGTTTGATGAGTAAAACCAGTGTCATGTCTTCTATATCATCTATAAAAAGGAGACTCTATAAAGAGTGGAAAGGAGGAGACAGACCAACTAGGGACCTTGGGACTGAGGGCACGAGTCCCCAGAGTTGTCCTCTCACCCCATCCTCTGTGAGGTAAAGCCTGAAGCTGAGGAGGCTAGCCACCTGGAAGGGCCGCTGGGTGCAAACAAAGCCAGTGAAGAAAAGCTTGCCTTCTGCAACCAGAAGGTCAGAAGGGTCAACCTAGCAAGACAGAAGACTTCTAGACCGTATCCCCCACCCTCCAGTCAGACCTTGCAGAACAAACCTGTTACCTACTCACACTTGCACCAGCAGGTGCCCAGCGGACAGCCTCGGCTTCCGTCCCCAGTAGGTAGTGATGAGGTGCCCCACCCTGGCCCCCGGCCTGATAACAGGGGGAGGCCGTCGAGGTCAGGACTTTGAGCATCCTCCAGTACTAACGTGGCCACTCCCCCTCGCCCCCCGGCAGGAGCCACCGACCAACACTTGGTCTCAGGGGAGGCCAAGTGGGGACCTCCCAACTGGACATCACTCCCTTCCCTTGCTGGAGCGGTTTTGGAGAAGGCCAGCCAAAACAGGTTTATGTAAAATTCAGAAACCTGGTAACATGATAAAGAAAGGGCTAGGTTTAAACTGAAAATTGTATGTCATACTAAGAACCAGGGAGATCTTAAACTGAATTTTTTTTTTTTTTAAGATTTTATTATTTAAGAGAAAGAACAAGCATGAGGAGGGGCAGAGGGAGAGAGAGAAGCAGACTCCCTGAGGCGGGGCTCCCTCCCAGGACCCCGGGATCATGACCTGAGCCAAAGGCAGACGCTTGACCGACTGAACCACCCAGGCGCCCCGTAAACTGAATTTTAAAAGGCAGTCAATACGTGCCAACAGCAGGATGTTAGAATTACCCCACAAAGATTTTAAAGCATTTAGATTTTTTAAAAAACTACTCCCCCCACACACTTCAACAAGCAATAGTGAATATGCTTGCAACATGGAAACAATAGAAAGCCTCAGCAAGGAAATGGAAAGAAAGACCAAGTCGGAAATTAGAATCGAAAGCTGCAGCTAAGGTCAGGGACGGGCTAGGGTGAAGGAGGCACAGGAAGAACTGGGTCCCATCTGAGCAAAAGAGAAAGTGGCCCTAAAGAGGAGCCTGTGGGATCGTGACAAAAGGGTGGGATCTGCCTCCTCCATGCGCCAGGAGGAGGAAGGAGACAGAGACGAAACAGTGCCTGGTAAGGAGCGGCTGAAAGCTTCTCAGATTTGGCAGGAGACGCGAGGCTGCCGATGGAGGTCGGGGGTCAAACCCAGCAGGACGCGCTCCAGGAGACCCCTGTGGAGGCTCACCGTCCGAGGGCCGAGCTCGGCAGGCTGCAGCACAGCCCTTGCGGAACCGAGAAATGAAGCCCTGCCCAGAAGGAGAGGGCAGCTCAGACGACAGGGGAGTGCTCGTCCGAGTCCAGGGACTGGCACGTTTTCCGGGTGCTGAGAGAAAAGGTGGCCAGAGTTCTAGACCCCGTGAGGGCTCCCTCAGGAATTAAATGGGGAGCAAAGCCTTCCAAATGGAGGATGATGGCTGGGTCTGCCAGTAGACCTACCTTGTGGGTAAAGGAAGGTCTCTAAACAGAAATACCAGAAGGGACCTTGGAACATCAGGAAAGCAGAAGGAACGGTAAGTACACTTGCGGGCATACACAATAGGCTTCACTCTTAAATAAACGAAGCGCAAAATTTTAACACTGCTGTGTTTTTTAAAAACATACTGAGGCATAATTCACATATCCTACAGTTCACCCATTTAAACCATACAGTGGTTTTTGGTGCATTACGTTATTAATGTTTTTAACTTGTAAAATATGCGTAACTTAGAATTTGTATTTTTCATTTCCGTCTCAGGGGAAGGTTCAGTGGCGTTAAGTGCATTCACGTCGTCGTGCGACCATAACCCCCTCCCTCTCCAGAACTTTTTCATCATCCCAAACTGAAACTGTGTGTCCATTAAATGATAATTGCCCATTCCCGCAGCCCCTGGTAACTACCGTTGTTCCTCTTACCCTATGGATCTGACTGTTTAGGCACCTCATATAGTGGAGTCATGACAGTACTTGTCCCTTGGGGTCTACCGTACTCCACTTAGCGTAATGTCCTGGAGGTTCTCCTTCTGTGTTGTAGCACATGTGAGAATTCACTCCTTTTTAATGCTGGATAATATTCCTTTGTGTACACACACACTCCATATGTTGTTTATTCATTGACCCACCAACGGACATTTCGGTTTGCTCCTCTTTGCAGTTGTGAATAACGCTGCAGTTGTGAATAATGCCGCTATGAACATTGGTTTACAATTCTCTGTTGAGGACCCTGCTTTCAATTCTTTTGTCTGTGTACCCAGCAGTGGCATTGCTGGCTCATATGGTCAGTCTACAGTTAATGTTTGGGAACTGCTGGACTGTTTTCCAGTGGTTGGACAGGAGCTGCACCACTCTTATCCCCACCAGCAATTCTTGAGAGCTCAGTTTCTCCACATCCTCAATAACACTTTCTGTTATTTTTCATAATAACCCTCCTGATGGGTGTGCAGCAGTATCTCCTGTGGTTTTGATTTGCATTTCCCTAACAAGTGATGTTGAGCATCTATCTCTTCATGTACTTTCGGCCATTTGTCTGTCTTCTTTAGTGAAATGTGTGTTCAGGTGCTTGTCCACTCTTGAGTTCTTTGTTCCTTGTTCTTGAGCTTGAGGAGTTCTGTATATATTCTGGATATTGATTACTTATCAGATATGTGATAAATAGACTATCTTTATGACATGGACAAGGAAGACCACAAAATGTAGAAACACCAGAAGAAAAGATGATAAATTTAATTGCATTAACTACCATATAAAAGGGAGCAGCTCTAGAAATCAGGGTTGAATGTGGTTGTCAACGATAGCTATGTTAAAATTACAGATTTTTAAGTGAGGTTTAGAATGAGGCAAGTGGGGGGCACCTGTCTGGCTCAGTCATTAGAACACGTGACTTTTGATCTTGGGGTCATGAGTTTGAGCCCCATATTGGGTATAGACCTTACTTGAATAAATAAAACTTAAAAAAAAAAAAAAAAACTGAGGCAAATGGCTTAATTCGGTTGAGAGGATTCAGTTTCAGGTGAGAGAAATGACACATGAGAATGTGAAAGCAGGAGGAAACTAATTGTATTTAAGAAACTGCGCTGGTAAAGTCATTATGGAAAATGTATGGAGGACCCTCAAAAAATTAAAAATAGGATGATCATGTGATCCAGCAACTCCACTTCCAGGAATATATCCAAAGGAAATGAAAACATCAGCTCAAAAAAATATCTGCGTCCCCATGTTCATAGCAGCATTATCTACGATAGGCAAGACATGGAAACAACCTAAGTGTCCGTTAAGGGGCGAATGGATAAAGAAGAGGCAGTATATACATGCAGTAGAATATTACTGAGCCTTGTTTAAAAAGAGGGGAACGAAAGAAAAGAGAGAAAGAGAGTCTTGCCATTTGCGACAACATGGATGGGCCTTGAGGGCATCATGTTCAGTGAAATAAGCCAGATAAAGACAAGTACTTTATAATGTCACTTATATGTGGAATCTGAAAAACAAACAAACTCATAGAGAAGGGCACCGGGGCGCCTGGTTGGCTCAGTCCAAGGGCGTGCGACTCTTGATCTGAGGATTGTGGGTTGGAACACCATGTTGGGTGTAGAGATTACTTTAACATATAATAATAATAAAGCAAAAATCTGTTTTAAAAGGGTAAGGGGGGTGGTGATCAGCTTTGTGGTTACCAGAAGCGAGGGACGTGAGGAGGGGTAATAGGAGAAAGACGGTCCAGAGTTGAAACTGCAGCTACAAGCTAAGTCCAGGCCGAGGATGTAACATGCGGCGCGGTGACCACAGCGAACACAGCCTCGTGCCGGCTGTGAGACATGATGAGAGTGAGTCCCAGGAGCGCGCGTGTCGCGACGAAAACACATTTCTTTCCTGCCCCCTCTTTCTGTCGTATCGGTAAGAGGTGGTGGACGCCAACTAAACTTCCACTGGCTGCACGCCAGTCCCTTACCCTGCGCGCTGCAAACGGACACCGTATGCAGTTGTGGCTCAGTAAAACGAGGGGAAAGACACGAGTTGGTGTGGTAAGAAGAAAGAGAGAGAGAGAGAGAAAGAGAGAGAGAGAGAAAGGAAGGAAGGAAGGAAGGAAGGAAGGAAGGAAGGAAGGAAGGAAGGAAGGAAGGAAGGAAGGAAGGAAGGAAGGGGAAAGAAAAAGAAAGAAAGGAAGGAAGGAGAAATTGTGCTTCGGAAGAGTTTCATTCAAGGAACAGTGGAGGCGTGAGGGTTAAGGGAGCACTTGTCCTGAAAGGACAGCAGGGAGGGGTGATGCTGGGCTTCCTCCGGTTGAGAGAAAACTGGGGACGCCCAGCCCGCTCAGCCCGAGGAGCAGGCGACTCGAGCTCAGCGTGGTGAGTTGGAGCCCACATTGAGTGTAGAGCTTACGAGAAATTTTTAAAAAATCTTAAATGAATAAATAAATGAGAACAGTTGGGGCCGTATCGCAAAGCCTATGCCATGGGATATGTGTTTGCTTCATTCATTCGGAAAATACTTGTTCAACACCCACTTTTTGACCAGGCAGTTTTCTAGGTGTTTGGGACACACCAGTAAGCAGAACAGGTGAATATCCTTGCTTCCGTGCGGCTGAGTTTTCCACTGGGAGAAAATCCCACTGTCCGTGTGCACTGGGTCGCACCTTGTTTCCCTCAGGCTGAAAAAACCAGAAGCTCAAATTCTACTTGTGATTTGTTCAGTGAAACGTAAACAGTTTCCTGTAAGTATCCTTGATCATTATTTATATATAATAATGATCATTATTATTTATAACCTGCTTAATGTCACACATTTCACTGATATACTATTCCTTTCAATGAAATAGTACTACAGGTTTTTTTAGGGGGGAATTCCAGGACAATTTACACCGAAAAACAAAGACAAAACGAATAATTGCTGTCGTAGAGTGATATTTTAACCTGGTACTCAGATCAGATATAAACTAGCTGAGCTTTATCTGAAGTCAGTCACTTTATTCTTGGTTTTTAAAAAAGGCCAAGTTTTTGTCAAATGTTAAGATCTCTTCTAGAAAAGGAGATTGTTATTTTTCTCCTTTCTACTGAGAACCTCCCTCACCTTTGCGTTCCTCGTTTGCCTAGCCCCTAACTAACGGCGGAGGGTGTGTGTGGAGAAGTTGTGCCTTGGGGTCCTCTGTTCATTTCCTCTTCGTGGTAGGATTGGTTTTGTGAAAGAAAATCGTGACTTGCCCCTTTCAGATTTCAAGGTCAGCACAGGCTTTTGAGTTTCTGTAGTGTTTGTCCTCTTTAAAATGACTTTGTTGCACAAATTCAGTTTTCTTTTTAAAGAGAAAAGTAAAGAATTTCTTTGCTCCTTCCCTAGAGATAAGTGGCAGTACTTGAGATCTCAGAATTCAGCACACAGTAAGAAAAATGCACAAAAGATGTGATTTCATCTCCTTTTCACGTAGCTATAAGTGCTTTTCACCACATTTTTAAAATGGGGATTAAAGAGACTTTTTTTTTTTTTAAATGAGATGCTCCTGAAGTATGAGGTATTCTCTCCAGCAGAATTTGATTAAGGAAATCTCTTCAGGTAGGTCTCACTTCTTAGAAATGAATCCTAACTGTCTCTGTTTTTAGAAGTGTTCAAGGAAAGGAGAACATGAGCCGTCGCTTCCTCCCCGAGCTCCTAGGGTATGAGCGACAGTACAGGGACACAGATGGTGCGGAAAGGCCCAGAACACAAGCATTTCAAGCAGATGATCTTGAGGGTCACTTGGCTTCATTCCATGATGTGTCCCATCCAGCAAGTGCAAAGTTGTTCCAAAGAACTGTACAAAGGAGAAGGCTTGGCTTTTTTTTTTTTTTTTTTTAAACATTTATTTTATTTGAGAGAGAGAGAGAGAGAGAAAGCATGAGAAGGGGGAGGGTCAGAGGGAGAAGCAGACTCCCCGCTGAGCAGGGATCCTGATGCAGACTCGATCCTGGGACTCCAGGATCATGACCTGAGCCAGAGGCAGTTGCTTAACCAACTGAGCCCCCCAGATGCCCCCAAAGAGAAGGCTTTTCTGGGCAGAAGTGTGAAAGGATAAGGAAACGGCAGCTTACCTCATCTCCTTTTAGGGGATTTGGAAAAGGGTCATGGGTGCTAACTGGTTAGGGTTGTTTCTGGAGAAGATTTAAACTGCTGTTAGGCTGGACACAGGAAGGACACAGGAAGACCTCGTTGGGTGACTTGGCTTAGCACAAGGGACGCTTTTGGGGTCTGTTCTGTCTTTTGTAATGCATCTATGGAGACTCAGTGCTAGCAAAATTCAAGGTGTTGGACTGTGGGAAAATTATGTCCTTGAGGTTAGTGGAGGTAGATGTGGATGCTTTCTTAGAAAGTATCCTTTTTCCTTTCTAAAGATTTATTTATTTTAGAGAGAGAAACCAGGGGAAGGGGCAGAGGGAAATAATATCCAAGCCAACTCCCACTGAGCACAGAGCCCGACTTGGGGCTTCCCCTCATGACGCATGAGATCATGACCTGAGCAGAAACCAAGAGTCAGACGCTGAACTGACTGAGCCACCCAGTCAGTGGGTGAATACACCCAAGAAAGTATTCTTTTTTTTTTTTTTTTTTTTTTAAGATTTGTATTCAAGAGAGAGCACAAGCAGCACGCAGAAGGAGAGTGAGAAGCAGAGTCCCCACGGAGCAGGGAGCCCCAGTGTGGGACTCAGTCCAAGACCCAGGGATCATGACCTGAACCAAAGACAGATGCTTAACCGACTAAGCGACCCAGCGCCCCATTGATAAAGTATTCTTTTAAAAAAATTTATAACTTACTGGCTTCTCCTTTACTCTTTTATACCTTCTACAGAAAACACATCAGATATTGCTGGCAAAAAAAGGAGTTAATTCTTTACATTAAGGGATTTATCCTATCTTCTGAGAACCAAATTTGACTTTTTAAAAAATTTTATTTATATTGTTATTAAGAAACAGTGCATACCTTTGCATACCTACAAAGCAGTTTTGGTAATAGAGAAGATTATGAGTTAAAAGATAAAGCTCCCCCTTCCCAGAGATATAATAACTTAGTATATACTATATACCCTTTCAAACTTTTTTCCTTTATATAGATCTTTTTTCCAACAATTTACTGTAAAATTTTTCAATAAACAAAAAACTCTGGGGCACCTGGGTGGCTCAGTCAGTTCAGCAGCCTTCTCTTAGCGCAGGTCTTTTTTTTTTTTTTTTTTTTAAAGATTTTATTTATTTATTTGACAGAGAGAGATCACAAGTAAGCAGAGCGGCAGGCAGACAGAGAGGGGGAAGCAGGCTCCCTGCTGAGCAGAGAGCCCGATGCGGGGCTTGATCTCAGGGTGCTGAGTACAAGCCCTGGGTTGGGCTCCACGCTGGATGTAGAGCCTACTTAAAAAACTTTAAAAATTAGGGGCGCCTGGGTGTCTCAGTCGTTAAGTGTCTGCCTTGGGCCCAGGTCAGATCCCAGGATCCTGGGATCAAGCCCCACGTCGGGCTCCCTGCTCCGCGGGAAGCCTGCTTCTCCCGCTACCATTCCCTCTGCTTGTGTTCCCTCTCTCGCTGTGTTTCTCTCTGTCAAATAAATAAAATCTTTAAAAAAAAAAAAAACTTTAAAAATTAAACAATAAGCAAAAAATTGAAAAAACTCTATAGTGAATGTGCAGTATCCCATCACTTAGTTTTGTCATTAACATTTGACCTTGATTTATTGTATATTTATCTATCCATATGTTAATTCATCTTATTTTTGGGTGTACTTCACAGTAAACTGCAGGTAGTGATACATCTCCCCCTAAATATTTCAGCATACATATCAGAACCAAGGTCTCGGGCAGAAGGGGGAAGGAGAAAGAATCTCAAGCAGACTCTCCACTAAGTGTGGAGTCTGACGCAGGGCTTGATCCATGACCTCCAAGATCATGACCTAAACCAAAACCAGGAATGAGCTGCACCACCAGCTGAGCCACCAGGCCCCCGGTCTTTAGGTTGTTGGGTTTTTTTAAGATTTATTCATCCACTTGAAAGAGAGAGATTGAGCACGAGCAAGGAGAGGGGCAGAGAGAGGGGTAGAGAATCTCAAGAAGACCCTGTGGAGCCAATGAGAAACTCCCGACCTCACAACCTCGAGGTCATGACCTGAGTCAAAAATCAAGAGTCCGTCACTCGACCCACTGAGCCACCCAGACCCCCCCTAAAATGTGTAATAAATCTTAAATTCACGTTTGCTGTGGTTTTTTTCATATACCTGTGTAACCAGCCCCTCCTTGAGAACAGGCTCGGGGCGCCTGGGGGGCTCAGTCAGGTGAGTGTCTGCCTTCCCTTGGGTCGTGATCCCAGGGTCCTGGGATCGAGCCCCTCATCTGGCGCCCTGCTCAGTGCAGAGCCTGCTTCTCTCTCTTCCTCTCCCTCTGTGCTCGCTCTCAAATAAATAAAAAATCTTAGAAAAGAACAGCGTCCTTATCCAGAAAGCACCCTCGTGCCCTTTTCCAGGCTGTCCCCGCCATGCCACGTATAGCTCTTTAATGTTGCAAAGTAGTTTTTTTTAATGAGCCCAAGCTGTATTTTTTTATTTTTTGCAACGTGGGAGAGTTTTTCCATATGAGTACTTTCCATACTTTCCATATGAGTAAATATACACCTTATTTTATTTCTCGAGCTCTCAAGCTGCGTATTCTTATTTGAATGTACCAGAGTTTGCTTACCTTTGATAAACTTCACGTTGTTTCCACTTTTTCATTGCAGACTCTGTAGTTACACTTTCCACTTGGCTGCCCTATCAACAAGTAGACTCTGGTCTTCTAGCAGCTGTAAACCCAAAATCTTGTTACATTACCTTAACTCCACAAGTTATTTCTTCCACAATATGCCTGTAGTCCATGCTGAGGTGTCTTCAGGTTTATCAAACCAACTCATTGCACATTATGTGTTAACATAAATAACATATTTTTATGAGAAATAACTTTTCCAAAGAAAAATTTCATGAAGAAAGTGATTTTATTTTCCGTTTTTGCAACTCTCATTGATGTCTAGCTTAATATAAGTCAACTGGATTTTCTAATCTATTTTTGCAATCTGTTTTGAAGTTACTTTGGTTTAAGTACATGAAGAAATCTGTCCCCGTGTAGGTAATAAGTTATAAGAGATAGGAATATTTTAATAATTCAGATAATTCGGGGTGCCTGGGTGGTTCAGTGGGTTAGAGCCTCTGCCTTCGGCTCAGGTCATGATCTCAGGGTCCTGGGATCGAGGCCCACATCAGGCTCTCTGCTCAGCGGGGAGCCTGCTTCCCCCTCTCTGTCTGCCTGCCTCTCTGCCTACTTGCGATCTCTCTCTCTGTCAAATAAATAAACAAAATCTTTAAAAAATAAAAATAAAAAAGATAATTCTTCTTTGACACTGTAGCAAAAATATAAATGTAATAGTTCCTTAAAGGTGAGTTGCAATGTAGAATATGAAATCAATTCACTTTTTGTATTCTGTTACATCAAACTTCTTGGTCTCTCTTGGAATTTAAATGGATTTTTTTTATTAACTTATAATGTATTATTTGCCCCAGGGGTACAGGTCTGTGAATCGTCGGGCTCACACCTTTCCCAGCACCCACCATAGCCCAGACCCTCCCCAGTGTCCCTCCCCCAGCCACCCTGTCCCTACCCCCCTTCCTCCCAGCAACACTCAGTTTGTTTCGTGAGATTGAGTCTCTTATGGTTTGTCTCGCTCCTGACCCCATCTTGTTTCATTTCCCTCCCCCACGCCCCACAACCCCCTGCCCTGCCTCTCAAATTCTTCATTATCAGAGAGATCGTATGATAATTGTCTTTCTCTGACTAACTTTTCTTTTTTTTAAGATTATTTATTTATTCATTTACTTATTTATTTGACAGAGAGAGAGATCACAAGTAGGCAGAGAGGCAGGCAGAGGGAGAGGGGGAAGCAGGGTCCCTGCTGAGCAGAGAGCCCCATGTGGGGCTGGAGCTCAGGCTCAAGCCCAGGACCCTGAGATCGTGACCTGAGCCGAAGGCAGAGGCTTTAACCCACTGAGCCACCCAGGCGCCCCCCTGACTGACTTCTTTTGCTCAGCATAATACCCTCTAGTTCCATCCACATCATTGCAAATGGCAAGATTTCGTTTCTCTTGATGGCTGCATAGTGTTCCATTGTATATTTGTACCACATCTTCTTTATCCTTTAAATGGCTTTTTTACCCATTTAAAGTAAATGGGTAAAATTTACTTTACCCATATATGATTGGGTATGTATGTATGACTTTACCACTTTATGTGTTGGTCATTAGAAATTCTGAGTCACTAATTGTAGTGCTCTTCCATGCCCTGTGTGCATCCAAAATCATTCGCGTTTGTCAATCTTCCCACTTACTTCATGAGGAAAGTTTAAGTATTGGAAAACTACAGATTCTCGTGGTTGGACACAAGTTTTCCAGAATTCCAGCATTCATTTCAAACTCAAGTTTGAAACATACTTTCAGTTGTTTCTTGAGGTCAACAAGCTCACTTCCGTCATTTTCACTTCCTGAGTCCCAATGGCCATGGTTTGTCAGGTGGGCTCCCAAGCACATCCGGTACATTCCCTGGAAGAGGCTAGTCCAGCTCGTCTGCACAGGCCTGTGTGCCGCACCCGGCCACCCCGGGTGCGGTGCTCTCTGCGTACTTCCCTTGTGCCTTGCAGAGGAGTAACGTTTCTGGCTTGTGGGTCAAGACTTACTACAAGTTTTGTGATACTGGCATGGTCCATGTCCATTACTTTCATCCTTCTAGGCCAGTGGTCTGCCCCTTGCCTTGACTCCTACTAAGATGCCCGCAATCCTCCCCGCCATTGCCTTCACACCATTAGGACAAATGTCAGCATGGTGCAGATGACATATGCCCTCTCAGTAGTAGTATAGTAGTAGTAGGTAAATAGTACTTAGTAGCAGTAAGACAGTCTTTACCCCTTGGACCCCCTGGTATTAGCAGAGCTTTGAGAAGTGCCGGCCTAGAGACAGTGATAGGAGGATCTTGTTACCCAAAGAACAAGACGTTTAGCTTCCTGCAAGAAGTGAGTTTCCTAAAGGGCAGAGTAAGGAAATTGAAGCAGCCTCTTTAAGGTAGAAAAGGGCTTTTGACTTTTACTAGTAGTACTTCTTCAAGGGGGGAGGGGGGAATGTTAACAGATCATAAATTTCAATGTAAATACTCGTGAGTTATTTAAATTCAGGGACTCCTCTTTTAGAAAATTCTTATACTTCCCATTTTTACAGTCAGCCTTATAGTATGTATAATAATGTTGGAGAACAGTCGCCCGATGCTCTAATTAGCAATTTTAATAATCAAACAATTCTTAGTTGTTAGTTGGCTTCATAATGATCTGTATGTTTTTTGCTAGTAAGTTTGCTATGTTAGTTGTTTTATATAGGCTACTATTAAAACATACCTTGAGCATTTACCACCTGGAGCATGATGGAAAAGAGTAGCTAAAATTAAAAATTGGTGATGGAAAAATCCATAAAATTAAAAATTAAATCTTTATTTTTCTAGTCAGTGCATATTAGATCTTGTGGCTGTCTGACCCTTTGTATAAATAGATACTGAAATTGATAGTATTTCTTTGTTTCAGGAAAGTATCTAAGGCAAAAGAGAATTGACTTCCAGCTCCCCTATGACATCCTCTGGCAGTGGAAACACAATCAGGTACAGGAGCGACCTCATCTCTCCGGTTTCCTCCTTAGGGGTGGGTAGGGGAATGCCGGCCTCGCTCTGCCTCCTTGTTGTGCTCTGTGCTCTGTGCTCTCATCTTGGGAAGTGTTGGGAACCGTCTCTGTGAAGGTTAGAGATGACGGAAAATGAATTTGCATCCATATCTAATGTGACCTATTTGCCTTTACTCATACTTCAGAATAGCAGTGAGTGCCTGCTTTCCTAGGCAACCTTCTGTTACTAGTCTGGACTTTTATTTTGGTAGCAGAGCTCTGTTCTGTTAGACTCCAGTTTGATGCAGGTCCCAGGAGAATTCAGATGGCTGCCAGCAGCACTAAGAAATTTCAGGCTTTATTTTTGTTGGCTCCTTCCCATCAGTCTGGAGTTTATTTTCACATACAAAGGAGATTCTTCTACCAAAGGAAACAGGGAAAATGTTTAACCCCCCTATACTTTTAAAGATCTTTATGTTGGGAACTAAAAATAGAAAGGTGCCTTTCTTTCTGCTACTTCCCTAACTGAAAAGTTTCCCCGCCCCCCTCCTCCCCCCAACCCCTAATTTCTGTAGTTAGCCGTAGCCCCAGGCCTCTTGTTGAGAACAAGCATCAGGAGATAGAAGTTGTCATGCAAATGAGGTGAATAGGCTCCTGACCTTTGCCAGAATTCCACCCAAGGTAATTACGGAAAGCCAGAAGCAGCGGACGGTCCCTGCTGCATTCCCTTCTCCTGGTGGCCTCTCTTGTCTAAGAGGATCAGTGTGTTACCACATCTATCTCCGAGATGGTGACCGAGAAGGAGACAGTGCTCTGATGATCCCTGCTGAACAATGGAGGTGGGGGGTTTTTGCAGGTTAATACACCCTCACGGTGCTACTTTTGTTTGTCCTGTCTCTTACTGGAAAACATTGGCCTACTGATCACCTCTGTTTTACTGCCTTCCTTTTTTTCTTTTTTGTTTTTTTTTTTTTCTTGAATGCATTCTTAATTGCAATATGAGAGCTTCATTTCCTGCCGTCTCTCTCTCCCCTGTATTCACTAAATTAATTGCCTTAATTAAAATGTGAAATGTGTTTTTCTAAAATACCCACCCTGAAAAGGCCAGGGTACTCATCTTTTTAACTTCATGTACTAGCCAGACCATCTCAACAAACCCTTTGAGTGTTTTCCTTTCTTTTCATAGAGGCAAACTGAGTCTTAATGTATCCCAAAGAATAGCTTCGTTCTGCAGAGTGATTTTCGTTTGAGTCTGTGCCACAGCATGCACATGGTTGAGAGTGCATTTCTTCTCTTGTTGAATCTGTTTCTCTCTCATCCTGATCTAGTAAGTCACTTTTTATTTCAGGGTAAAAAGTGATCACACCAAGAATTTCCCTCAAGTGTATTCAACCCAGAAAGTCGTATAAATATTCCCATACAAGCAGAGCACGTGGATAATTTCTTATATTTTTAGTGATTGATGCTGCTGTCTGGTATTTGAAGTTAAATGCTATATCTAGATTTTTCTTTTTTGTCTTCTAGCTATACAAAAAGCCAGATGTCCCACTGTATAAAAAAATCCGTTCAAGTGAGTAACTCGAGAGCTATTTTTTTCTGTCTTTAAACCATCAATGTTCTTCTTAGCCTAGCACTTAAAAAATCATCCTCTGTGTTCACAAATTACTCTTTGCTGTCTTCTCTCAAGATGTCTACGTTGACGTCAAGCCCCTTTCTGGCTACGAGGCCACCACCTGTAACTGTAGGAAGCCGGATGGCGACACCGGGAAGGGCTGTGTGGACGACTGCCTCAATAGGTACTGCACTAAACCAACTTCTCTAACAGCACAGGCTTTGGGACAGTCGACACTTCGTTTGGAGGGAAAAGTTAAATAAGCTTTTTGATTTCCTCTCCTGAAGTTGCTCAAAGCTGTCTAAAACCTAACCGATGGGCTGTCTTAATCCTGTCGGGCTGTTATGGCATCGCCCCATCACCCCTGGGGGCTTGGACAGCGGAAAGTTCCTTCTCACAGGGCTGGAGACTGGGGAGTCCAAGGTCAAGATGCAAGCGTTTGATGTCTGGTGAGGACCCCCGTCCGGGCCACTTTCTCTGTGCGTGTCCCCACGGCCTCCCCTCAGTGCTTGTGGGGGGCGAGCTCTCCACTCCTCTCCCTGCGGGGACACTGAGTCTGTTGTGCAGCTCTGCCCTTACACCCAATACAAGCCAGCTGACCTCGTAAAGGCTCCACCTCCAGTAACCATTACACGGGGGCTCGGGCTTCACCTGTGAATTTTGGGGGGGAGACACAGCATTCAGCCCATGACATAAAGTATTCAGCATAGTTTAGAGAATTTCCGAGATCTCCGTACGTGGTAGCCATGATCAGGGAGTAAGGGAGGATGGCGGCGGTGAGGAAGAAGGGCACCATGTATTCCAAGGGCAGACCGGGGTGGTGAAGCGGGAGCGCACGCTCGCACACGCACACACACGCACACTCGCACACGCACGTGCACGCACGCACTCGCTTGCACTCGCACGCACACGCACATGCTCACACGCACGCGTTCACACACACTCGCACACACACGCACACTCGCTCGCACGCACACGCTCACACGCACGCGCGCACACACACTCGCACATGCACGCGGGCTGCCAGTTCCGTGGCGCCGGAGAGAGGAGGTTCTGCTGCAGGCAGAGAATGAAGGTGTGGGGTCTGACGAGTTTGGAGGTCAAAACGATGATTTTAATTTGGGGCCATTGAGTTCTAAATGACATGGAGATTTCGAAATGAAAATGTGTAATGGAGACCCAAGAATGGAGATCTAACTTGTTGGTTTCCAGTAATGTATACAAATTTATAGTACAAAAGAACCAGTGAACTTTACATCAATAATTCCCCCTCTGGATGGTTTTCCTGGCCAAAGACGCCTGCTTCCCCAGTCTCTAGTCTACTGTGCTATGGGCTTAGGGAATCAGTGTCTCAGTACCTCCTGCTTCAGCGTGCCAGCTGGTGAGTTCTGCCTTACCGCGTCATTGTCACCTCACGTCTTGGACGTGCACACGCGGCTCCAGGAGTCAGAGCCGCTGGCCTAGTCTGGGTTGTGCGCTAATTGGTTTTCACTCACAGATGTTTTATATGTATAGTTTTTTTTCTTTTTTGGTCTTTTTTTTTTGTTACACACACACACTTTTATGTACCAGTGTGGTCCACAAGCTCACCATTTTTAGGGGTTCTGTCACCAGCCAACCTCCCATAGGCTGGGAGGCCCCAGCTAGGTCGCCACCCTCCTGTGGTTCGTCATTCAAATTATTCTTATATTCTTATTCTTAATAATCTATTCAGCATTTATAGCTTCACTTGGAAATTTTCAGTATCATTAAGTTTTGAAGTTGTATAGTCTTTGCCCTTGTGAACTTAACTCATCCAGCCTTGTTAAAATAAAAATTTAATGTATTTTAAAAGTTCCTATAAAACAAAAACAGGTTCATGAAGGCATATATAATATTAATTGACATGCAGTTACCTCTTTTCTTTCTAGAATGATCTTTGCCGAATGCTCCCCCAACACTTGCCCCTGCGGTGAGCGGTGCTGTAACCAGAGGATACAGAGGCATGAGTGGGTGCAGTGTCTAGAACGATTTCGAGCTGAGGAGAAAGGTTGGGGGATCAGAACCAAGGAGCCCCTGAGAGCCGGGCAGTTCATCATTGAGTACCTGGGGGAGGTTGTCAGCGAGCAGGAGTTCAGGTACAGTGACGGGTGACCGTACTCCAATAAAATGGCAAAAGTACCAGATTCGAATGTAAAATGGAAGATTTCAGATTTACTTTCAGCTTAATCATTAATTGACTTTCACTGCTTTCTCTCCTCTTTAGGAACAGGATGATCGAGCAGTATCATAATCACAGTGACCACTATTGCCTGAACCTGGATAGTGGGATGGTGATTGACAGTTACCGGATGGGGAACGAGGCCCGATTCATCAACCACAGCTGCGACCCAAACTGTGAAATGCAGAAATGGTAAGGACGCAGGGGAAGGGAAAGCACAAATCCTAAGAGAGCAGAGGGCATCGAGGGCTCGGTGAGTCTTCCTTTAGTGTGAGTCAGCTGACACAAGCCCCTCAGGCCACATCCTCCGGGCCGACAGTCAGCTGCTGCTATTTCTCCACTTCATCTTTTTTTTGTTTTTAAGATTTTAGTTATTTATTTGACAGAGAGAGAGAGATCACAAGCAGGCAGAGAGGCAGAGAGAGAGAGGGGGAAGCAGGCTCCCTGCTGAGCAGAGAGCCCGATGCGGGGCTCCATCCCAGGACCCTGAGATCATGACCTGAGCCGAAGGCAGAGGCTTCAACCCACTGAGCCACCCAGGCGCCCCTAAATAAATAAAATCTTTAAAAATAATAATAATAATAAAATAATAAAATCTTTTTTTAAAAAACTCTCCAAGTGACAGAATGGAATTCAACATCCATTTATGACAAAAAAAACTAAACATATTGGGTATAAGGGGACAGACCTCAACGTAATAAATGCCATGTACAAGCCCACAGCTAATATCATACTCCATGGTAATATCATACTCCATGGTAGTATCGTACTCCATGGTAGTATCGTACTCCATGGTAGTATCGTGCTCCATGGTAGTATCGTACTCCATGGTAGTATCGTGCTCCATGGTAGTATCGTGCTCCATGGTAGTATCGTGCTCCATGGTAGTATCGTACTCCATGGTAGTATCGTGCTCCATGGTAGTATCGTACTCCATGGTAGTATCGTGCTCCATGGTAGTATCATTCTCCATGGTAGTATCATGCTCCATGGTAGTATCATTCTCCATGGTAGTATCATACTCCATGCATGCTTGTATGATGAAGTAAAAACTTTCAGACTTTTAAGATCAGGAAAAGGGTAGCGCGCCTGGGTGGCTCAGTCAGTTAAGTGCCTTCAGATCAGATCATGATCTCAGGGTTGAGGGATCGACTCCCACATCAGGCTCCTCGCTCAGCAGGGAGCCTGCATCTCCCTCTGCCTCCTGCTCTCCCTGCTTATACTCCCTCCCTGTGGTGAATAAACAAGTAAAAACTTTTAAAAAAGAAAAAAAATAAAAGAAGAGTAAAAGAGAAAGAAAAGAAAATTAAAGAAGACGTAAATTAATGGAAACACATTCTATGTTCATGGATCATAAGACTTAATATTGTTGGGGCGCCTGGGTGGCTCAGTGGGTTAAAGCGGTGAGGCGGCCGGATGCATGGCCGCGCTGTCGTGCGCCCTCACCAGCAGCCACGCCCCAGCTCTGTGCATCTAGGAAACCCGAAATACTACGCTCACAGTGACCACCTGGTCCTCCCCCTACCTCATTCTACTATCGATGATTATGACTACCGAAAGTACCTCAGATGAGTGGAATTGTATAATATTTCTCTTTTAGGGACTATTTTCACTTGGCATAATGCCATCAAGGTCCATCCATGATGTAGGATATTGCAAATCTTCATTCCTTTTTAACAATGAGCAATAACGGCATTGTGTGCATCGGCCACATTTTGTTTATTCATCCACACGGACACTTGGGTTGCTCCATATTTGAGCTATTATCACTGCTCACTAGGAATATGAAGGCACAGATGCATCTTCAAAACTGTACTTTGTCCTTTTGGGCAAATACCCAGAGATGGGATTGCTGGGTCCTATGGTAATTCTATTTTTAATTTTTTGAGGTTCCTCCATGTGGTTTTCCCCAAGCAGAAATACCATTCTACCGTCCCACACACTGTGTGAAAGGATTTGATTCATCCATGTCCTCACCAACAGTACTCCTCGGTTATTTTGACAGGAGCCATTTTAATGGGTGTGAGGTGGTGTCTCACTGTGTTTTTTTAAATATTTGACAGAGAACGAGAGAGAACAAGTGCGTGTACGCAAGTGGCGGGGACAGAGGGAAAGGGAGAAAGTATCAGGCAGACTTCTGGCTGAGTACAGAGCCCAGCATGGGGCTTCATCTCATAATCTGAGCCAAAATCAAGAGCTCGATGCTTAACCATCTGAGCCACCCAGGCACCCGTGTGGGTTGCTTCTTTCCTCCATGTCTTTCGATGTACAAAATTTCAAAATTTTCAAAAAGGTCTTTTTTTTTTTCATTCTGCATGTGTCTTTGGTACCATATTCAAGAAATAACTGCCAAGTCCAATGTCATAAAGCTTCTGTCCTAAGTTTTCTTCTACAAGTTTTATTGCCTTAGGTCTTGGTTTAGGTCCTTGATCTACTTGAGTTTATTTTTGCCTATGATGCAAGGTAAGGGTCCAGCATTTTTTTTTTTTTTTTTTTTTTTGGACTGTGGATGTCCAGTTTTCTCAGCACCATTTAGTGAAAAAACTATTCTTTCTCCATTGAATGATCTTGGCACACTTGTCAAAAATCATTTGACCATGTTTGTGAAGGATTATTTCTGAGCTCTCTATTCTCTTTCATGGGTCTGTTGGTTTGTCCTTATGCCAATAAAACACTGCTTTCATTACTGTAACTTTGTAGTTGGGTTCTAAAAGCAAGAAGTGTGACTCTCAAGTTTTGTTCTAGGAAATGTTTTGGTTATTCCGGGTCCCATAACATTCCATAAGAATTTTAGGTTGGGTTTTTCTATTTCTGTAAACAAAGTCTTTGGGATTTTGCTGCGGTTGTACTGAATCTATAGGTTGCTTTGGGTGATTTTGATATTTTAACAATATTAAGTCTTTTTTTTTTTTTAAAGATTTTATTTATTTGACAGCGAGAAACACAGCGAGAGAGGGAACACAAGCAGAGGGAATGGTAGCGGGAGAAGCAGGCCTCCCTTGGAGCAGAGAGCCCGATGTGGGGTTCGATCCCAGGACCCTGGGATCTGACCTGGGCCGAAGGCAGACGCTTAATGACTGAGCCACCCAGGCACCCCCCCCCCTTTTTTTTTAAGATTACTTTATTTATTTGACAGATCACAAGCAGGCAGAGAGGCAGGCAGAGAGAGAGGGGGAAGCAGGCTCCCTGCTGAGCAGAGAGCCCGATGTGGGGCTCGATCCCAGGACCCTGAGATCATGACCTGAGCTGAAGGCAGAGGCTTTAACCCACTGAGCCACCCAGGCGCCCCAATAAAATCCTTTAAAAAGAAAAAAAGTAGTCAATAAACATAAAATAGGTGCTTAATATCGTAAGTCATCCAAGAGAAATACTAAACCGTGTTGGAAAACTATAAGTTCCCCCAAAATGGCGACAAAGAGTGACAGTTCAGTGTTGCCCAGCATGTCGTCCGACAGGAATGCTTCTAGATGCTGGTGGACGTGGACACTGGTGTGTAACCACTCCACAAAAAAGTTCACCAGTACCTGTCAAAGCTGAACACGCCCGGGAGCTCCGCGACCACGCTCCTGAGCATGTCCCCAGCGGAAGTGAGCATTCACGTTCAAAAGGCGTGTGCAAGAATAGCCAGAGAAACGTTTTAGGACAGCTAAGAACTACGGACCGTCCAGATATTTATCAACAAAACAGGTACCCGGATGGGGCTGCACTCCCACCGCGGCTGCTGGCCCGCACAGCTGGGCCGCGTTGCAGCCTCGGTGTAGCCGGAGTGGAGGAGCCAGGAGTGTGGTTGTACCTCCTACAGTGATTTCCTCTGTATGATGCCATTCATAGGACGTTCAGAAGAGGCGAAACTAATCGGTGGGGACAGAGGTCAGAGTTGCAGCACATCCTGTGTGGAGAAGGAGCTAAATGGGAAAGAAAGGTTTCTGGGAGGTTGCACAGGTATAGATACAGAAAATTCAACAGGCTAACTATACATCTAGGATTTGTGTGTTCTGCTCCATGTAAGAGTCCCCCCGGGGCCACCTGGATAGCTCATTTGGTTAAGTGTCCAACTCTTGATTTTTGGCTCAGGTCGTGATCTCAGGGTTGTGAGATCAAGCCCTGTGTTAGGCTCTCTGCTGGGCATGGAGTCAGCTGAAGAGTCTGTGTACCTCACCCTCTGCCCTTCTCTTCTCTCTCCTCTCCCCTCCCCGCTCTCCCTCTCTCCCCCTCTCCCATTTTCTCCCTCTCCCTCTCTCTTCCCCTCTCTAAACATAAATAAGAATCTGCCCAGATTTTTTAAAGTTTATTTAATTCAGTGATCTCTACACACAACATGGGACTTGAACCCTACAACCTCGAGATCAAGTACAACATGTTCTCCCAACGAAGCCAGGCAGGCGTCTCACAAATCCCCCCAAATTTTTAAAACAGTACAATGTATAATCAAATTTTAAATGTTATGGTGTAGACCAAGGGTCAGCAAACTTTTGGGGTGTGCCAATAAAAATTCACAAAGACATGAGTGGAGTTTGCTGTTGTTTGCCAACCACTAGCACAGACTACAAATGCTTTCTGAAGGGGGGGGCTGAACGGGGCGGGGGGGTGAACACATTAGACAGATTTACATTGGGTAAGGGTAGGGTCCAAGCTAAACCTCGGTGTTTCCGACGTTGGCAGGGAGGCAGGAATGAAGTAAGAGGAGAAAAGCTGTGGCATCAGACAGACAGCCTGCATTTGAATCCCTGGTTTTGAATGCAGCTTCCTTGCTGTGGGACTGTGAACAAACCCTCTAAGCCGCAAATACTTCCTGTATAAAATAGGGCTCAAAATACCTATCTCATCGGGTGCGTCTGAGGGGTAATGAGCTAACCCATTATCAGTATGACATGGTGATTAAGATTTTGAAGCCAAGGACTGCCTTGATTTGAAACTCAGTTTGATTCCCTCAATTATTAGCTATGTGACCTTGGATAAGTTACTTAACCTCTCTGTGCCTCAGCTTCCTCATTTAGAAAATGGAGCTAAAATACTACCTAATAATAGTGCCTTTTGGGGCCGCCTGGGTGGCTCAGTCAGTTAAGCCTCTGACTCTTGACCTCAGTTCAGGTCTTGATCGCAGGATCGTGAGTCCAAACCCCATATTGGGACCCACACTGCACATGGAGCCTACTTTTAAAAAAAAAGTGCCGGGGCGCCTGGGTGGCTCAGTGGGTTAAAGCCTCTGCCTTCGGCTCAGGTCATGGTCTCAGGGTCCTGGGATCGAGCCCCACATCGGGCTCTCTACTCAGCAGGGAGCCTGCTTCCCCCTCTCTCTCTGCCTGCCTCTCTGCCTGCTTGTGATCTCTTTCTCTGTCCAATAAATAAAAAAATTTTTTTTTAAAGTGCCTTTTTTATACTATTGTCGGGATGATTAAATAAGTTAGTACAACAAAATGTTATAATTAATGTAACAATCACTCGATGACAGCTGTAATTATTATTACATAAAGCATCTAGAATAGGGGCATCTGGGTGGCTCAGTGGGTTAAAGCTTCTGCCTTAGGCTCAGGTCATGATCTCAGGGTCCTGGGATCGAGCCCCGCATTGGGCTCTCTGCTCAGAAGGGAGCCTGCTTCTCCCTCTCTCTCTGCTTGGTTCTCTGCCTACTTGTGATCTCTCTCTCTCTCTGTCAAATAAATAAATAAAATCCTTAAAAAAATAAATAAAGCATCTAGAATAGTACGTGATAAATCATTAATAAGTTACATAAAGTAGAACCAAAGAGAGAGACTCATATAATAAGTAGACTAATGCCATGTTTTAGAGGGACTTTGAATACCAAGCAAGAAAAATTAATACCTATTCCAGCTGACAATATAGAGCACGTTTTCCAGAAAGCAAGTGAGGACTATTAGTCCTGCAGTGTTACACAGCTGCACAGAACAGAAGAGTCACTAAAAGTAAGGAGACCGGCCAGGAAACCCTGAGTAATTGGACAGATAAACAAAGGCAAGCCTGAAATCACCACACCCATCCGGACGAGGTATTAAGAATCTCTGCCCTTGGGGCGCCCGGGGGGGCTCAGCTGGTTAAGCAGCTGCCTTTGACTCAGGTCAGTCCTGGGATCGAGCCCCAAGTCTGGTTCCCTGCTCAGCACGGAGTCTCTGCTCCCTCTCCCTCTGCCCTTCCCCCTGCTCACGCAGTCTGTCTTTCAAATAAATAAATACAATCTTGATAAAGAAACCAAAGGAAGAAGACACTTGGACTGTCTGCCTGTAGCCCTGCCCTCCTCCGTAGGTCTGTCAACGGGGTGTACCGGATCGGGCTGTACGCGCTCAGAGACGTGCCGGCTGGTACCGAGCTCACTTACGATTACAACTTCCATTCCTTTAACGTGGAGAAACAGGTAAGCATCATCCGTTCCCGGGGCCGGGACTGCGTCCCAGCTCCGCACACAGCACGGGCCTTCTGTAAGTGCTGCTCATCCGCGGCCCATGGGAAGTACGCTGGGGCAGGCGGTTTCCACCCCCACTTACCCAGGGCGCCGGCCCTCCGTCCGGGCCTCAGAGCTCTGCAGAGAGAGGCTGCTCGGTCACGCTGCTCTCCGGTCCGTCCTTCACTTGCCTAGGGAAGTTTCCCCACAATTTAACCTTTCCTTTCCATGCAAATGCGTTTATGTTGCTCTTTCTCTCCGTTATTTTCCTCTGTATAAAAATTTCTTGACTGAAACTTACTGTTGGGCGTCCAGACGCTCGGGCATTCTGCCGGAACGTGGGAGCCCGCGGGCCAAAGCATGATTCTCTTTCCTTTCAAAGCAACTGTGTAAGTGTGGCTTTGAGAAATGCCGAGGAATCATCGGGGGCAAGAGCCAGCGCGTGAACGGGCTCACCAGCAGTAAGAGCAGCCAGCCTGTGGCCACACATAAAAAGTCTGGGCGGTCAAAAGAGAAGAGGAAGTCCAAGCACAAGCTGAAGAAGAGGGTGAATAATGATCTCATTGCTGGCTCTCCCCGCACAGCTGCGGAGGGGCGGTCACGGCGGGGGGAGAGGGGGGCTGGTCCTGGGGCGCCCCAGCGCTCCCCACGGGTCCCTCGTTGACCCTCTCTTTCCTGCAATCCGATCCCTGTGTTTTCCAGAGAGGCCACCTCTCCGAAGAACCCAGTGAAAACATCAACACTCCAACGAGATTGACCCCCCAAATACAAATGAAGCCAATGTCTAATCGAGAGAGGTAAAACGGAAGTTTTCTTGCCTTTGTGTGATTTGCTTATCACTTTAAAAATTACTGAACATCTATATGGTCGAGTCATTTCTTTTGTGCAGCAGGTCTTTAGCCAAGAATCAGGATGTGTACATTTGGATGGGGGGGAAATACGTCTTTATTTTCCCCAGTTTCTAACTAAAATTTAGCATCTCCTTCAGATATGATCACAGGCAAAAAGTATGCATGTGCGCACGCGTGTGTGTGTGGTATTTGCAGTTTCCGTGATTTTATCACCAGTGTTCACATTTTCATACCCTGTTAGAGTGTTACAAATATCTCAAGATACCACTTATGTGATTTCTACCTTGAAATTACTGTGCTTGTTAAACCCACCACTGGCCACTAGGTCTTGCCATATGTTCAAAAGTCAGTTTATTTCTGATAAATTGTATTTATTTCTTTATAAATTTCTTTTTATATTTCTCTCTATAAATTGTATTATTTCAAATTATTTCTGAAATTGTGTCACAATTTCAGGGGTTTTTTTAATATTCTGAAAACTGAATTTCAGTATATTTGGTTTCCTTTTAACCCTGTGTATTAAAAATTAAATTTTTAAAATTAATCTAAAAATTTTAAATACTTTAAAACTTTGTTCAGAGAAGGGTGACATGGGCTTCTCCAGACTGCCAGAGGCGTCCATGGCACAGAAAAGGTCGAGAGTCCCTGCTGTGTTGGTACCTTTTCAGAGCAGTAAAAAGGATCTTTAGTGATCATTTTTGCTCTTCCCTGTATTCAGGTAAGATTCGTCCATGTCAGGAGTAAGCGCAGTAAATATGTATGTCCTGTGTTTCCCGTTGTCTTGGGACATGAACTCCATCTTCCCTGGCCGTATGCTCCAGTGTCTTAGGAAGCTCATCTGCATTTATAACTTTACTGTGATTTTGGCCCCTTTGTCCCATATCACTGGAGTCAGAAATTTTAAACTTCAGGAAAACAGAGATGATCTAGTAAGTGGCTTTCTGCTCTGGCTGTGTATTAGCCCAGGGAGCTCTTGACAGCTCCTGCCGCCCAGGCCACACCTCAGATCACTTCACCCAGAACTTTCAGAGGTGAGACCGAGACATTAGTGGTTTAGAAAGCCCCCCTGATAATTTCAGGGTGACCAGGTCAGGAACTATAAAATTGGTCGGATTTTAATTGACTGAGGCCCACAGTTGGAGACTTATCCAGTGTCACATCTGTTTATGTGTGCACTAGGGTGCAGATCAAATTATGGAATCATCAAATTGTGTGGGGTCCTTAAAGACACACGAAAAGGGCGCCTGGGTGGCTCAGTTGGTTAAGTGACTGCCTTCGGCCCAGGTCATGATCCTGGAGTCCCGGGACCGAGTCCCGCATCGGGCTCCCAGCTCCGCGAGGAGTCTGCTTCTCTCTGACCTTCTCCCCTCTCATCCTCTCACTTTCTCTCTCAAATAAATAAATAAAATCTTTAAAAAAAAAAAAAAAAGACACACATAACTCATCTATAAGCTTACAGGTCTGGGGGGCGCAGAGGACGCTCCATCCAACATAGTTTCCCCAGGGCATCTCTGTCTCACATGTCTCTGCCTTTACCTGCCAGTCTAGTTCTCCTTGTCACAGCGAATCCTGAGCCCGTGCCTCATCTTGGCAGCTTCAGTTAGAATTTGTATATTTACTCGGCAAATTGCTGCCTTCAGGTCAAGCTATTTCAGGTGCCAGAGTTTTTGCAGCTTTTAAGTGGTATTTGCCAGATATTTATAAATCATAGAGGGGAATGTTTTATGTTACATGGAGAAAAAAAAAGATGCAAAACTAAATTATGTTTTCCCACATATAATTATTTTATAATAGGTGAGTTAACTGATAATTATTGATTTATATCATCGTAACAGTGGTTTGGGGGCACCTGACTGCGTCAGTAGAGCATGTAACTCTTGATCTCTGGGTTATAAGTTCGAGCACCCACAATGGGTGCTGAGATTACTTAAAAATAAATCTTAAGAGCGCCTGGGTGGCTCAGTCAGTTAAGTGTCTGCCTTCGGCTCAGTCCATGATCCCAGAGTCCAGGGATCGAGCCTCACCATCGGGTTCTCTGCTCAGCGGTGCGTCTGCCTCTCCCTCTGCCTGCCGCTCCCCCTGCCTGTGCCCCCCCCCCCGACAAATAAAATCTTTTTTTAAAAAAACGGTTTTCATAGAGTGGGCATTATTAAATGTTTATTGAATTAATGAGTAAAGGAACTTTCTTCCTCCCTTCCAGGAACTTTGTGTTAAAGCATCACGTATTCTTGGTCCGAAACTGGGAGAAGATTCGGCAGAAACAGGAGGAAGTCAAGCACAGCAGCGACAACGTCCACTCGGCGTCATTGTACACCCGCTGGAGCGGCATCTGCCGAGATGACGGGAACATCAAGTCCGGTACGGCTTGGAGGGGAGATGCTCCTGATAACCCGTACTGTTGTCTCAGAGTGATTGTTTTAGCTGCTCTCGTTCTATTCAATGATTCCTTTTACTCTGGACCAAAAACGCTAAGACCCCGACGTACAAGCACCGCTCAGCCGACACCGGTCCATCCTGGCTGCTCAGCTCCCTAGTCTGTGTTCCAGGGGCAGCAGGAGTCCCCTTCGGCAGCTTCCCAAACCCCACCTGCAGCCCAGGAGTCCAGACATGCGACCGTAGCGGGACCCCCGCGTCCCTTCCTACCTGGACTGTCACTTGTGTGTGGGGAAATCATGACGCTGCACGCGGGAGGGAATGACATCAGCGTAAATTTGAAGACTTCTTCCCCCCCGCATTCAGATGAGCATTGTGCACACCCCAGGTGGCTGTGCCCCGAGCTTCTCGAGTGAGTAGTGCAGCAGCCCTCCTGCGTTCAGATCCGCTGTCCGCCGGCCCGTCCGGGCCTGCCCTTTCTCAGCCCGGAGAGTTCAAGAGCACAGGCTCCTCTCGAGTCTTTCCTCCTCTCGCTCCAAAAGTAGAAGCAGTGTGCCTGCTGTGTGAGGGGGGCCGCTTGGTGCGAACTTGATCAGTGTGCAGATTTGCCTTCTGTCCTGCCAGTGACTTGACTGGCATGAAGTCCCTGAACTTGCACCCCGTTAGGTCCAATCTTCGTGTAGTAACAAGTACTTCCTGAGTGTCTTATAGGCCTGGGCCTGAGCTCCATACATGAAAAATGTCCTCTCATTTAATCTGCGTGGATACCTCCTGAGGGAAGCACTACCATTATTCCCCTTCTGCAGTCGAGAAGCTGAGACACAGAGAGGCTACGTAACTTGCCCGAGATCACAGAGCTAGGGAGTGGTGAACCCAGAACTCAGACACGCACTCATTTTGGGGTGCAGGCCGGCAGCTGCTGCCCCGCACGGCATCGGGCCGGAGGGCAGGCGCCTCGGGCAGCTCCATCCAGTGCTTCCGGAGGCTTCCTGGAGGAGGAGAGAAAGAGCTCCACAGTCACTAATCTGCCTCATCACTTCAAGGGAAAGAGAGCAGATGGCAAGAGCCCATGGGGGAGGAGAAGGCCACACAGTGCTCTCTTCTTCCTGGAAGTGACCCTCACTGTGTCCTTGCAGACGTCTTCATGACCCAGTTCTCCGCCCTGCAGACAGCGCGGTCGGTGCGGACCAGGCGGCTGGCGGCCGCGGAGGAAAACATAGAGGTGGCACGGGCAGCCCGCCTCGCCCAAATCTTCAAAGAGATCTGTGACGGCATCATCTCCTACAAAGGTGACTCCACTCACCCCAGAACCTTTCTCCTCAGCTCTCTGTAGAAATCCTGCCGCCCACCCTCACCTGAGACCCCAGACCAAGAATGACCGGCAGTTCAGGACTAGAGATTTAGGAGGTTTTCTTTATTCTTCCTTTTGTCAGAGTGTAGAATTCATAGAACCAGTTTTAGTCTTTGGGCAGTGCTGGTAGACCTGAAATCCCTTGATCATCTATGTTAGTCTTTGGTATTTAGTAGGATTTTATCAGAGTTAAGTACTGTATTTGGAAATCACATTTTTTAGCTATAGGATAGAAAGAATAGGTCTCTGTCTTGGATGTAATTTTCCTGAATGAGGCAGTAAATTAGCAATTTAAGGAAAAGGATGTTAGGAACATATGATTTCAGTGTTTCTTAACCTTTTTTTTTTTTTTTTTTTAAGTTTTTTTGTTTGTTTTTGTCTTAAGTAATCTCTACACCCAATGTGGGGCTTGAACTTACAACCCTGAGATCAAGAGTCACATGCCCCACCGACTGAGCTTCTGTTATATTTTATTTTATTTATTTATCTGACAGAGACAGAGATCACAAGCAGGCAGAGAGGCAGGCAGAGAGGGGGGGGAAGCAGGCTCCCCACTGAGCAGAGAGCCCGATGTGGGGCTCGATCCCAGGACCCTGAGATCATGACCTGAGCCGAAGGCAGAGGCTGCAACCCAGGAGCCACCCAACTGAGCTTTTAAAGCATTTTCATGCAAACACCTTTACCCCTCCTTTCCTCTTTGAAGACATCTTTAGAGTAGGTGATGTGGGTGATGGTGGGAAGGAGAGTTTTTATTTGGGGGTAGGTAGTTATGTGGTAGTGTGTGTGACTTCTTCTGAGCAGGAAATTAGGGGATGTTTAAAATGAGAGATTTTTAACAAATAATTGCAGCTTTTGCCCTCCACTTTGGTGTATCTCTCCCTCCCTCACCCTCAATTCCGAATAATTTGGTTTCCCTTCCCTTTTCTTTCTCTGTCTACTACTTACCTCTGTACTTTAGTGGCTCTTTGCAGTTTGGTTAACCTAAGGATCTAGAGAAGGAAGGGGACCCAGCCTGGCCTAGCATGTAAAGTTTTGGAGCACCTGTTCTCTTTCCAAACAAGTCACCCTCCCCAGTGCCAGCCAGGCCCGTCGGTCTCCTGTGAAGCTGCAATAGTGTGTCTACATGTCTCCACATTCTGGGCATGAAGTAACAGGCTTTTTCCCTCACTGTTTCTAGAAAGTTGCTAGGAAGTAAAGTAGCCTGTGACAGTTCCTCCAAAAATTAAAGATGGAAGGTCATGATCTCAGGGTCCTGGGATCGAGCCCCGCATCGGGCTCTCTGCTCAGCGGGGAGCCTGCTTCCCCCCCTCTCTCTGCCTGCCTCTCTGCCTACTTGTGATCTCTCTCTGTAAAATACATAAATAACATCTTAAAAAAAATTTTTTAAATACAGAGAACAAGCTGGTGGTTGCCAGAAGGGAGGGGAGGGGGGATGGGTGAAATAGACAAAGGGGATTAAGAAGTACAGACTTGCAGTCGCAAAGTAAATCCCAGAATTGAGGAGTATAGCATAGGGAATATAGTTTGTAATACTGTAACACCTTTGTGCGGTGACAGATGTAAGTGCACTTACCGTGGTGAGCACACATAGAGTTACACACAGAATTGTCAGAGCATGAGGTCGTGCACCCGAAACTAACATAACTTTGTATGTGACCTGTACTTCTGTAATAAAATAGAATGTTTTTAAAGATTTTATTTATGTATTTATTCATGCATGCATGCATTTATTTTAGAGAGCTCTCGCGAGCAGGGGGAAGAGCAGAGGGACAGAGAGAGAGAATGTCAGGCAGACCCTGCAGTGAGCGCGGAGCCCACCCAGGGCTCGATCTCATGATCCTGAGACCCTGACCTGAGCTGAAACCAAAAGTCAGAAGCTTAACTCACAAAGGTGCCCCATAAAATAGAATTTTTAAAAAGAAAGTAGGTAAGGTAGCAAGTAGCCCCACAGACTGAATTGTTTTCATAATATAAAGTAACTGTATTACAAGAAAATGGATTCCAGAAAATATTTACAATACTAAATTATTCATTATCTGGAATTTAATTGAGTCCAAACCAACAGAATAATCTTAACTATGGTCAACGGTCCATGAACAAGAACTAGAAAGTATTATTTCAATAAGACATTTTTTGCTTTAGGGGCCCCCGGGTGGCTCAGTGGGTTAAAGCCTCCGCCTTCGGCTCAGGTCATGATCTCAGGGTTCTGAGATCGAGCCCTGGCATCGGGCTCTCTGCTCGCCGGGGAGCCTGCTTCCCCCGACTCTCTGCCTGCCTCTCTGCCTGCTTGTGATCTCTGTCAAATAAATAAAATCTTTAAAAAAAAAAAAAGATGTTCTTTGCTTTGGTAACATTTGTAGAGCAGGGACTGTCCTCAGGAGCCTCGCTGCTTCAGTAATTCCCCATCTCTCGCTGTTCATATTCCTGGTCGTCCTGAAAGTATCTTCCCTGCCTCTAAGAACCCACGTTTCTGAAAAGTCCTGTACATTTCATGATCGGGCCTCCAAAGAAGCTTAGATTTTTTTTTCCCCCCCTAATTTCTAATCTGGGGGCTCCTGCATTTTCAGTGAGGAGTTAGCACTTGGCTCTTCTGGGTCACGCAGTCTTTCTAACCCTGGTCTTCCTTTGCAGATTCTTCCCGACAAACCCTGGCAGCCCCCCTTTTGAACCTCCCCCCAAAGAAAAAGTAAGTTTGCCAATGTGGGAATCGTGTGAGATCTCAGTCCGTGCCGAGTGTGCCTGACTGACGCCCTGACTCCCTGCCCCAGGAATGCAGACTACTACGAGAAGATCTCCGAGCCGCTGGACCTGGCCACCATAGAGAGGCAAATCCTCACCGGCCACTACAAGACCGTGGAGGCCTTTGATGCTGACATGCTTAAGGTGTTTCGGAATGCTGAGGTACGTACACCAACTGCAAATGGATCTAAGAAGTTTGTTTTAAAGGAGGGGGGCAAGGGATGGACTAGCTGGGGGGTGGGCCAGACGGGGGTAGACGTTAAGGAGGGCCCTTGTTGTGTTGAGCACTGGGTGGCATACATAAGTGATGAAACACTGAATTCTCCAGAAACCAATATTACACTATAGGTTAGCTAACTGGAATTTAAATAAAAACGTTAGAAAAGGGCACCTGGGTGGCTCAGTCCATTCGGTGTTTGCCTTCCGCTCGGGTCATGGTCCCGGGGTTCTGGGATGGAGTCCCGAATCGGGCTCCTTGGTCAGCTGGGGATTTGCTTCTCCCTCTGCCTGCTGCTCCTCCCTGCTCACACTCTCTCTCAAATAAAATCTTTTTAAAACTTAATTAATAACTTTTTTAGAAAAGTTTTTTTGAAGGGAACATTCTAGAGGCTTAAGATCTTTACTGCCTTTCAACCTTCATATTTCTGGCTAAGAAAGGCAACAATTTTGGGTACCCTTTGTGTAAAGGTTATATGTGCTAAATATTGTGGGATCTTAAAAGACATTGATATCAGTAGAATAAAAGGTTCAATTCTACTCCCTAGCAAGAAATTTTTGTAAAACCCTAATTTACGGGGTGCCTGGGTGGTTCAGGCCGTTGAGTATCTGTCTCGTGGTTTCAGCTCAGGTTGTGACCTCATCGTCGTGAGTCCCACGTTGGCGCCCATGCACGGGCGCGCACCCACCTTCTCTCACTCCTCCTCTCTCTAGTTGGGTGGATAAATCTTGGGGGGAAACAACCTCATTTAGTATTGAACCTTTGTATTTACATAGTACATCTTACCACACTTAAGTCGTAGCTGCAGTTTCTTTCCTCAATGCAATAAATACATGTGAAAGACCCAGAATTATGTATAGTAAGTAGAAGTAGGTCTGAAGGATGGGTTTGAGCGAGTGGGGGTGGGTGACATGGCCGGGAAGGCACCTGGAACTGACGAGGAGGAGGAGGAGGTGTGCGGTATTGCGGGGCACGTGGAGAAGAGGACAGGGCGCAGTGACTCTGGACAGCCTGGGGAGGAGCTGGGCCGACGGGGTACAGGGGAGGGCCTGAAGGGCGGAAGTGAGGACAGGAGCAAGTAGGGGACTTGGGTGGGCCCCGCGGGACCCAGCGAGCCCCGCGCCGGAGGTCGAGGTCAAGTGCGAGCCCGCGCTGTGCGTGCGCCCGGACCGGGCCTGTGGCCGAGCCGAGCCGAGGGGCAGGCGGCCCGCCCGGGCTCCCCGCCGCCTCCCCCGGGGCGCGTGCCTGTGCCCGTGCCTGTGCCCGTGCCCGCGCGGCCCCCCGGGTGTGAGGGCCCGCGTTTCAGCCCCGCGGGGAAGAGCCAACAGGACCTGTTGGGCTGCTTCCTCAGAAGTACTATGGGCGCAAGTCGCCCATCGGGAGGGACGTGTGCCGCCTGCGGAAGACCTACTACAACGCCCGGCACGAGGCGTCCGCGCAGATCGACGAGATCGTGGGGGAGACGGCGAGCGAGGCCGACAGCAGCGAGACGTCGGTGTCCGAGAAGGAGAGCGCGCACGAGAAGGACGACGACGTGATCCGCTGTGTGTGCGGCCTGCACAAGGACGAAGGCCTCATGATCCAGTGCGACAAGTGCATGGTGAGGCGCGCGGGCGCCCCTCCCTCCCGGCCCCCGCCCGCAGGTGCAGGGGCCCAGGCCGCCTCCCGCCCGCTCCCCGCTGAGCACCCGTGTAGTGCCCACCGGCCCGTGCACAGACGTTCGCCCGGCTCTGCTTCCCCCCAGTTCTAAACCATTTATCTCTAACTTCTCACGCACCTACTGATCCCTTAGTTCCTGTTTGACTTCACCCTGCCCTCCTGCTGATTTTTTTAAAAATAATTTTATCCTCAGCCCCCAGAGTCCGCCCCCAACCGCACTCTTCTCCCCGCAGGTGTGGCAGCACTGTGACTGCATGGGGGTGACCTCGGACGTGGAGCACTACCTCTGTGAGCAGTGCGACCCCAGGCCTGTGGACAGGGTAAGCTGCCTGCTGCCGGCACCCTGGTCTACAAGTGCGGTGTAGCAATGGTCTTTTCCCTGCCCCGCTCCTGGCCCACTGCACTTCCTCCCATAAGTCCCTCAGCCTCTCTGGGCCTTCCTTTCTTAAACTCGACACAAGGGTAATAATTCTGCCCTTTTGTTCTCAAGTGTGTGGTCAGAGGGGAAATAAAATACTTAGAAACCTATGGAAGGAATGGTTACTAGATACACAGTCAACGATCCATCAAAGAAGCACACGTGAAGTCCACACTCAAGTACACACGTTTCTTGGGCCCACCTTCAAGGAGAGACAGTGGGTTGGGTAACTTGTCCAAGGTTCTAAGTGGGTTCTTGCCCTGGGTCTGCTGAGTTTCTCTGTGTGATCTCGGGCAGCTGTTCCCTTAAAGGGAAGTGTTTGAGGCCGTATTTCGGAACAGTGGGGTTGTCCTCAGCAACCGTTTCTGGGCTCTGAGAGATGCGCTGCGCAGTCTGCCCTCCCTGGCCCTCGGGTGCTAAATGCTAGTGGCTTCCCTGAGTCCTTTTGACAGTCCTTGTCCCCCTCCCACACTGCCCTGCTCGTCCGGCTGCAAGAGCAGGTCAGCGCCGTCCGCGGCCACTGTGGGTGCTCGGCCGACCAGGTTG
>CM053618.1:797977-820735 GCA_028646535.1 Procyon lotor | reverse complement strand
CCCCACCCCTGCCGGGCCGGCACAGCAGGCGCACAAGAACCACAAGAAGCTTCGACGATTTATTGAGAGCCGCCCGCCCCGCCCGCGCAGGCGCCAGGTCACTTCTTCCTCTTGTAGATCCTGTGCGCCAGCCCCAGGAAGATGGCCGGGGGCAGGGGCGAGGCGTGCTGCTCGATGAGGCGCAGGAGGTGCGCGTAGCTGGCCTCCTCGTGCTGCGAGAACACGGCGGGCAGGTTCAGCTCCTCGTACAGCGCCTTCACCCGGGCCACCTTCTCCGCCTCCTTCTGCCCGTAATTCTCCTGGAGGGGGCGGGGGGCAGGGAAACGGGCTCAGCGCCCCTCCCCCACGCAACCCCAGCCTCAACGTCAAGGGTCCTGAGCTTCCCTCTCCCCGCCGCCCAGGCTCGGGCAGCAGCTCCGGCCTCAGTTTCCTCGGTCTGGGCACTGCCGACGCCCCCCGGGGCCGGCTAACTCCGCGGCGGCCGGTTGTGCGCGTCGGGGGCACGTGTGGCGGCTTTCCTGGCCTCTACCCACTCGAGATCCCCGTAGCACGTGACAGAAGATGTCCGCTGACGCTGCCAAACGCCCCCTGGGGTGCACAGTCACCCCCCTTTCCGGGGAGCTGGGGGCCCCGCCGGCACCTGCAGCAGCCGCCGCTGTTCCGGGGACGCCCGCTGCAGGCACTGAACCACCAGCCAGCTGCATTTGTTGTCCTGGATGTCTGTGCCGATCTTGCCCGTCACACTCGGGTCCCCAAACAGGTCGAGGTAATCGTCCTGGGCAGGGGGCAGAGGAGGACGCATGAAGAGGCCTCCCGGGGGGCCCTGGGGGTGCTGCGGCCTGCCCCCTGCCCCCTGCCGATGCCCCCTACCTGAATCTGAAAGAACTCCCCCATCTCCAGCAGGATCTTCTTGGCATTGGCGTGCTCCTTCTCCCCGTCAATGCCCGCCTACGGCAGAAAGCGGACCAACAAGCCAAACACCACGGGTGCCTTCGCTTCCCTTGCTGCTTGATGGGGCCCCAGACCCTCTCTCCTCTCTGTTCAGGGGGCCCTGGGCTGGCTTCTGGGCTCCAGGACGTCTGGGCGGTCCGACCTCTGGCCCACCTCTATCAGCTGGGGCGCCCAGCCCCGGACTTACCCCTCCTGCTCCCCACCCAACCTGGAGAAGGGAGGCCAGGGCGGGCGGGCCGCATCCCACCGCCGGCCTCCGCCCCCAGTCTACTTCCTCCCAGCGTGAATGCCCCCCTCCCATCCAGACCCGGAGGGAGGGCCCGGCGCTCCCCCCAGACGGGCGACCACTCGCATATCCCCGGCCTCCGTCATCGTCACAAAAATCCCGAGGAGGGGACTTCATCACGGCACAGCTGAGAAGACCCCCTCAGACCTTCAGTGCCTTGCCCAGAGTGAGAGGCCACACAGTGGGGGCAGCAGGCTGTCCAAAGTCGTCTGCTTTGTGCCCTCTGCCCGAAAGCCCCATCGGCGGGGGACAAGGGCAGGGAGGCCCACTCACCATGTACATGGCGGCGGCCACAGGGAGGTAGAACGAGTAGAAAGCTGTCTTGTACTTGACGATAGACTTGTACCTGAGCAGGGGAAGGTCAAGTCCTCAGAAGGATGGCGCGAAGCAGAGCCCCCCTCACCGTCCGCCGCTCCCCCACCCCTCACCTCTTCTCGGTGAATCTGCCGAGATCCACGTTGCCCTGGGGGGCTGTGATGAGGTCCAGGGTCTGTCCGATCTCAGTCTGATAGGAACTCTGAGGAGGGAGATGGCCCATCAGCCGGGCTTTCTCCCGGGCGGGGAACCCTGAAACGCAGGCCCCGCTGGCCCACGCCAGGGGCCACGAGAAAGGCAGCAGGAGGCGGGCGGCCCCTCCCAATCCCAAGGGCAAAGGCTCGGAGCAGCCCTTCCGGCCGGCTCCACTCCCTTCGAGGCAAACCCGGCGAGGGCCCCCCCCAACCCCCCAGGCCACGCCGGCCAGAGCCCCAGCCCACAGCGCACCTGGAGGAAAAGCTCGATCAGGCTCAGGTAATAAGGCTGCTCCCGACAGTAGAGCTTGAGCAGGCGGTAGATACACGCTTCCAGAAGCAGGGCATCGTTGATGGCGGCCAAACCTATGCCTGGCTGGCGGGGACACAGAGGAAAACGAGCCGTCAGCCGCTGGCGGTCCTGAACAGCTTCGCACTGTGTCACGGCCTGTCCCGCGCCCACCGCTACCTTCCCGCCCTCTCTACCTTCTGATACCAGCAGATCTGCCCCCGCCGGGTGAGGGAGGAATCCATGATGTCGTCGGACACCAGGAAGAAGGCCTGCAACTGAGAGAAGGCAGAGCGCACTCAGAGCCTCGGGGTCCCTACTACTCCCTACCAGTGCCCCCCGACCGGCCGCAGAGCTGCCGCCGCTGCTCCGCACTGAGCAAGGAAGGTCGGGCTGGGGGGACCAAGGACCTCTGTTCTGCGCTGTGTGGCTTTGGGAGATTCTAGGACCCCGCTGGTTCAGGCTTCCCGGCGACAACCCGAGAGACGCCAGCAGATCTCGGACATCGCCCTGCAAGTGGCCCTGGTATCAGGGAGGCGACAGAGCATCGGGTCCTGCACTTTTGCCAAGAACTTGGTGAAAGCTTAAGACTTCTCGGGACTCGTGCTATGAAAGGAGGCCGGTCCCGTGTCCCCCCAGGCACTCCGCTCACACATGCCGGGGCGCAGGACACAGCCCCTCCCCAGGGAGCTCGTTTCGGGGTGCGGGGCTGACGGGACAGAAGTGCAGTCTCACTTGGCCACTTTCACCGGCGCATCTCCAACAGTAACCACACCAACGGCAGCCAAGGCCTGGGAGACCCAGGACAGGCCAGTCTCCCCAGCAGGCTGTCTGGTCCCTGGAGGCCAGGACGTCTGTCCTCCTGGGGGCTGAGCACGGTGCTCACCCCCGAGCTGGTGTGACCTAAAGGCCTAATGAATGAGACACTGTCACATGGCCCGGGAGACTTCCCGTGTTCAGGCTACACCTTCCGAGCCTTTAAAAACAGCTTCGCAGGACGTAGTTTTAAACCTCGGCTCCGTCCTGCGGGTTGTGGGGGCCGGCGGGCCTGCCTTGCTCCGAGCCCCAACACTGCCCGCGGCTCCAGCGAGCTCGCTGTGCCCCGGTGGCCACCGCTTCTTGTCCCAGGTGGCTCCTTGGGGAAGGAGGCGCCCATCTGCACCTGTACCTCTGGCCACACGTGGGAGGTGTGTGTTTAGGGAGGGCCGACTTGGGGCCCCAGAGCCACGGGCCACTGCCTCTCCCTCCTGCTTTCTAGCAAGATGCTCTCCAAAGGGCATCGCTCCCTGCACGGCGTCCCTCAGTCTCCTCTGCCCCACAGCAGTGGTTCTGAACTCAAATGCACTTCCTATTTATTAGGGGACCTTAGAAGAAAAAAAAAAGAATTCCAGCACCAGGTCCCACCCCAGATCAATTAAATGAGAAATCGATCCACAGTATTAGTCAATTGTGGTGAAGGGACTATTCCAAAGATTGAAGACTGAAAAACCACTAAATACATTACTCTTGATTGGATCCCAGATGTTTCAAAACAAAACAAAAAAACCCCAGAGCGGGGGCGCCTGGGTGGCTCAGAGGGTTAAGCCTCTGCCTTCGGCTCAGGTCATGATCTCAGGGTCCTGGGATCGAGCATTGGCTCTCTGCTCAGCGGGGAGCCTGCTTCCCCCTCTCTCTGCCTGCCTCTCTGCCTACTTGTGATCTCTCTCTGTCAAATAAATAAATAAAATCTTAAAAAAAAAAAAAAACCCAGAGCGACATTTCGGGGAGAACCAGGACTACGTACATACAGACTCATCAGACGGTATCACCGTCGCTGTGGTCCTGAATCCCCCCAGGTGCACACGCTGAAACCCCAACTGGCAGAGATGAGCTGCCGGCCCCTTGCCCACAGGGGCAGTGGCAGGCAGGGGCTGTCGAGCCAGGAGAGGGGCCCCCAACCATGCTGGGGCCTTGGTCTTCCACTTCCAGCTTCCAGAAGTCGGTGAAATAAAACTCTGTTCTTCCTAAGCTACCTGGTGTGGTGTTTTGTGGGGGCGGCCCGACTGAGCTAAGACAGATGTGACCACAGCGCGGTGCTCAGGCAGGCAAATGTCCTTGCTCCTAGGAGGGGACGCTGAAATAGACAGTAAGAGGTCGAAGGGCACGAGGCCGGAGGAGAAAGAGAAAAGCGGAGACTGTAACAGGAGTCCCCCAAGTTGCTCGGAAGGTGTCCCGGGAGGGGCGGCTGCGGCCACATTTACTCCGCCGGCCGCCCGTGGGCCTGCCCTTCTGCCAGGTGACCTGCCCTGGCCCCACAGCCCCGCTCCTCTGCTCGGCCGGACCCTCCCGGCCTCCCCGCCTTGCCTGGTGGTGTGTGTGGGCTCCTCGGTTCCCCTGCGCCGTCCGGCAGTGATGCCGCTGTCCCTTGACCTCCTTGGAGGCAAATCCCTCTTCTCCAGGCCCATCGCGCTTACAGGCCCCTCGGGCCGGACGGTTCTCCCGGCCGAGGGGGCAGCGCGGCCGACCCCAAGCACATCACACCCTCCCTTGAGGTAGCTGCTCCCTCCCGCACGCCAGGGCCGAAGTGCCTTCCCTTCTGAGCCGCCACCACCCTCCGCTCCTGGAATCCAGGCTCCAGGGCACTAACGAAGCTCTCGGGCTAGGCCAGGAAACCTTTCCCCTTTAAGGGGAGAAGGAGCTGCGTACAGGAGACGAGGACACAGGGGGACCGGAGCCAAGGGAGAGCCAGCGACAGGCACGCACGTGCCCCGCCTCGGGGCAGGGGCCAGGATTCACCGCCGGCCAGCTGATGCCTCGGGGGACCCTGGGGGCAGGTGTAGCAATTTTCCAAGTGATGCTAGAAATCTAAGTTTTTATGTGACGGTCTCTTCTTTCTTAAATTTAGGGCACTTCGTTTTCGAAAACTGCCGGTGGGCCGCAAGTCTTGCATCTCCGCTTCAGAGTAAGGCCCTGGAAGAACCGCGCCACGGTGACGGCTGTCCTCGGCTCAGAGGAGCGAGGACGCCTTCAGGCCCAGCTCCAAGGCCCCGGCCCACCGCGGGCTCAGTGTAGAGGTGAAACACGCCGACTAGCAGAGGGTCCCCAGGTTTGTTAACCCTTAGAGTGAATCACGGTCTAAATTTGATTACTAATGCCCAGAAACACATGCAGAAATTCATTTCAAACTCGTCCCTCCCCTCCCCCCCAGGACACCCCGACCCCGGAAAGAGCCCTGCTCCTCCCGCCTCTCCCCACCCCTCTCACCAGTTCCACGCACCAGCCCACGGTCAGGGCCCGGCGCAGACTCTCGGCGTCCTGCTTCCTGGGCTCAGCCAGCTCCCGAAACACTGTCAGCACCGTCAAGCCCCGCTGGTACTTGCCTCCGATCGCATTGTACTCCAGGACCTGGGGCGGGGCGGAGGGACAGGACGGCAGGTTCCGCAGCGCACCTCCTCTAAGACTTCTCCCTGCCCTCTCCCACTTCCAAACCAGACCGACTTTAACCTCCTCAGACCCCACTCCTCCTCCCAGAGCCTCTGGGACTGCGCCTCTTGGCCTCTTCCCCCAAATCCCAGAGCACAGCTGGAAGAGCCCCCACCCCAGGCTCTGTGTGGTCTTCCTCTGTACATACTTGTTCTTTTTTTTTTTTTTTTAAGTAGGCTCCATGCCCAACATGGGGCTTGAACTCACGACCCTGAGATCAAGAGTCGCATGCTTTACTGGCTGAGCCAGCCGGGCGCCCCATCCGGCTCCATGCTGCACATTAAAATCTGCTCCCAAGCCCAGAACAGGGCTCGAACCCCGGGAAACCTCTGTAAGTGCCATGGGAGTGGCTGGCACGTTCGATCTCTGCTTCCCAGGCTCCAGCCCCATCCGCACCTCCCCTAGACTTCCCAGCCACCTCCCGCTCCCCACAGTTCAAACCGTCTGCAAATGAAAAGCCTCTCTCGCGGTATGAAAGACAAGGCTCCCAAAGTTGGCCGGAAGAGCGCTCAGGAGAGGACCCGGGGTATGGGTACCGCCCCCTGCTGGGAGCACTCCTTTTTTCTTCTGCTGCCCGGATGTCCCCCAGCTCCAATGCACTGGCAAAACCTCCCTTCTAATCTTCAACCCAGTGGAGGCAAACCTTTTCCCTGGTTCTCCTCAGACAGACGAGACAGTATAAAAAGAATTACTAGATACCCCAAAAGAATGAAAAATTAGGCAACGCAAATATCCCAGCCCAACTGCCTGCCCTGGATCAGAGATTTCATTTTTCTTTTTGTGATTAATTTGTTTATTTTAGTGGGGAGGGGCAGAGGGAGGAGGAGACGAAGTTGTTTTTTTTTTTTTAAGATTTTATTTATTTGACAGAGAGAGAGATCACAAGTGGGCAGAGAGGCAGGCAGAGAGAGGGGGGCAAGCAGGCTCCCCGCTGAGCAGAGAGCCCGATGTGGGGCTCGATCCCAGGACCCTGAGACCATGACCTGAGCCGAAGGTGGAGGCTTGAACCCACTGAGCCCCCCAGGCGCCCCTAAGGAGACGAAGTCTTAAGCAGACTCCACACTGAGTGCAAAGCCCGACACGGGGCTTGATCTCCTGACCCAAGTGTTCACAACCTGAGCCGAAACCAAAGCTCGGAAGCTTATCTGACTGAGCCACCCTGGCGCCGCTGGAGGAGAGGTTCTGGTGATGCCCAACTTCCCTGGAAGGCCTTCAGGCTGCCCTCCTTCCAGCTCCCTGACAAAGTAGCACCTTAGGACTCCTCCTAATTCCCTTTCTCAACAAAAGCAAGGACTCAGCAGGCTTTAGGCCTTCACCCCCAGGGGCCTCCACCCCAGAGAATGCAGCCAGATGGATTGATGGCTCACCTGACCCAAGAGGCAGGAAGGACAGGCTGAGTAAGGATCCCTGCTCAGGCCCGCCCCCTCCAGAGGAGACCCAGACTCACTCAGGTGAAAGGCTGCCGTTTGGGCCCCTGGGGGCTCAGTGGGTTAGGGCCTGTGCCTTTGGCTCAGGTCATGATCTCAGGGTCCTGGGATCGAGTCCCACATCGGGCTCTCTGCTCAGCGGGGAGCCTGCTTCTCCCTCTCACTGCCTGCCCCTCTGCTTACTCGTGATCTATCAAATAAATAAAATCTCAAAAAAAAAAAAAAGATCCTGCCCCTTCTTTCACCCCAGTGTCAGAGGTCCCCCAAAAGCCACAGTGGATCCCACACATCTACAGAATGAAACTCAGATTTGGTCTCTGAAGTGACCAATCCTTCACCTCCTTGAGCCGGGCAATGGCGTCTCCCATCTCCGGGTGGTCCACACCATCCTCTGTCAGCACCTTGACAATCTGGGAGAAGTGCTGGATGAAATCCTGCTTTGCTTGGGCATAAGGGTCCAGTTTCTGGTCTCCATTCATTCTGAGGGAGGAGTAAAGTGCTCTGAGGACAGAGGACAGCCAAGTCAGAAACCTGAGCAGCTGCTTCCCTCCCCAAGGCCCCACACCCCCACCACACTCACCGAGGCTCCTCTGTCCACGCTTGGCACCAGCAGCGGGCACCGTGCCAGGCCCCCAGCACTGGGCACCCGCGCACTAAGGAGGGCCGCCGTAGGGGACCTAGCCACCTCTCCCGGGGCGCCCAGCAGGGAGCTGACAGCAAGAAGACGCCCACAGATCTCAGCCAGCGGGACAGGGGCATCACCGGGGTGGCATAGGGAGGGGGCACCGAGCACTCCCTGCAGGGGCAAGCACCAAAGGCTGATGCACGGTGGCGGCTCCCCAGGTCACTCCCACCACCTTTTACCTCTGGACCCAGAATGCCCCTATCTCGGCTGAGCTGAGCCTGAGGGCATTTCCAGAAAGAAGGAAATGCAAGGAACAAAAAGTATGGCTAGCTGACCGGAAGTCCACGGTGGCACTACACAGTGCGCACCTGAAGTCAGGTGGATAGGATAGGATACCCCTAACGGTATCCCCTCCACCGTCAACTCTTGCAGGGAGCCTCTGCAATCGCTACTCTCTCTTCTTCCCCCAAGTCCTGGAGCACAGCTGCAAGACTAGAGCAACTGAGGACTAGGGCCTGGGAGGGCCCTTAAATCGCCCCCTTAGAGGGAGGGCCGACTGAGGCCCTAGGAGTCCTAGGAAGATCCGTGGGCAGTGGCGGCGCCCAGTCTAGAACCCAGGTCTCCCCTGGAGGCGGGGAAAGGGCCGTGCAGGCTCGGAGATACCCCACGGGGAGGAGAGCTGCGCCGGAACCCGGGGGACCACGGACAGCGGTCCCGGGCTCGGAGACCGGGCGCCCCAAACCTCACAGGCAGCGCTGGGACCGCTCGGCCAGCTCCGAGCAACGCGGGGCGGCCGGGGAGCCTGAGGATGCACACAGCCGGACCCAGCCGGTCGGGCCAGCGGCCCCCGACGGGGGTGGGGGGCTCTGGGCCCCGCGGTACTGCCACGGAGGTGGGGCCTCGGCTCCCACCGCGGCCCCAGTCCCTGCCCGGGACCTCTCTCACCTGCTCCTGGATGCCGGCTCTCGGTCCTGTCCTAGCCGGGAACTCAAGAAAGCCGCTCCTCTCGGCGCGCGGCCCTCTGGGTCCGGTAGTTCCCGAGCTCCCGTCCCTCCAGACGGAAAGGCCTCACCAGACTACAATTCCCGGCATGCCGCGGGAGGGACAGGACGACGCGATCTAGCGCGGGCCAGCTGGGCGGAGACGAGCCGCGCTGATTGGCTGCCTCCCCTCGTGTGAGCATGGGGCCCTGGGCCGGTCAACCAATGGCAGGGCCGCGCCGCGGGTGGGCGGGGCGGACCACGGAGGCCGGAGGAAGACGCCCACTCCCGCTGCCACACTTGCCACTCTGGTCCGCGGTCGCCGTCGCCCCAGGCCTCTGCGGCCTTGAAGTGCCCGCGGCACCGGCTCCGCCTCTGGCGGGTTCTCCAGCTCGGCCGCCCATTTAATTTCTCGGGCCCTCCGTTGACCGACTGTCCTCGTCCGCTCAACGACGATAACGCCCCGAGACAAGCGCTGCGAGTGCTCCGGGGGCTCGAGAAGCGGGACCGAGACCGGCGCCCGCGGCCCCGCCCTGCAGGCGCTCTCCGCCCGCAGCCCTCCAAGATCCCGCTGACGTCACCCACTGAAAAGTAGCCCCAAACCCCAAACCACAGGAACCGAAGTCCTGGCGAGGATGTCCGCTTTCACCGCTGCTGTTCGACATTGCACCGGAAGTTGTAGTCAGAGCAATTAGACAAGAAAAAGAAATTAAAAACGGCCAAGCTGAAAGTAGTAAAAATATACGTATTTCAGAGATGTTGGGATCCTAACTATGGGACACCCACAAGAAAGCTACTGGAGAATAAACTCAGCAGAGTTGCAGGGTACAAAGACAATAAGCAAAAATCAGTTGTGCGTCCGCACCTGCAATGAACAATCTCAAAAAGGACATGAAGAAAGCATTTCAGTTTTACAGTAGCACCTAAAATAATGAAATACGGGCGCCTGGGTGGCTCAGTCGTTGGGCATCTGCCTTCGGCTCAGGTCCGCGGGTCCTGGGATCCAGCCCCACGTGGGGTTCCCTGTTCAGCACAGAGCCCACTCCTCTCTCTTCCTCTGCCTGCTCCTCTGCCTATTTCTGCGCTTGCTCTCTGTCTGTCAAATAAATAAAGAAAATCTATAAATAAAGAAAATAATGAAATACCTAATAAAATTTAACCAACTTATACATTGAAAACTATAAAACATTGCTAAAAAAGATTAAAGAACACCTAAATAAATGGAAAACAGCATGTATTCCTGGAGGGAGACAATATTGTTAAGATGTGACCCAAAGCAATCTATGGATTCAACACAATCCCTATCAAAATCCCAAAAGATTTTTTTGCAGCTATGGAAAAGACAATCTGCAAATGCGTATGGAATTAGAAGGGACCGTGGATGGCTAAAATAATCTTGATAAAGAACAACGTTGAAAGATTCACACTTCCCAATTCCAAAACTTACTACACTTGACTATAATAGTCAAACGATGTGGTATTGGCATAAGGATAGACCTATTGACCGATGAAACAGAATTGAGAGTCCAGAAATAAACTCACACATCTATGATCAGTAGGTTTTTTTAAAAGATTTTATTAATTTATTTGACACAGAGAAAGAGGTCACAAGTAGGCGGAGAGGCAGGCAGAGAGAGGGGAAGGAAGCAGGTTCTCCGCTGTGCAGAAAGCCCAATGCAGGGCTCGATATGGGGCTCGAGGCGGGGCTTGATCCCAGGACCCTGAGATCATGACCTGATCCAAAGGCAGAGGCTTTAACCCGCTGAGCCACCCAGGCGCCCCGATCAATAGGTTTTTTACAGAGGTACCAAGTCCACTAAATGCGGGAAGGACAATCATCAACAAATGGCACCAGGTAAACTCAACTGTCTTTCCTCATGCAAAAGAATGAAGCTAGACCCCCTACCTCACACCATATTCAAAAATTAACTCAAAATGGTTAAAACTCAAAACCTAAATATAAAAGCTAAAACCATAAAAAAAATCTTAGAAGAAAACATAGGGATAAGGCTTCATACCTTGTATTTAATGGTGGATTCTTTTTTTTTTCCAAGATTTTTTATTTTCAGGGGTGCCTGGCTCAGTCAGTTGAGCAGCTGCCTTCAGCTTGGGTCATGATCCCAGGGTCCTGGCAGCAAGTCCCACATTGGGCTCCTTGCTCATCGGGGAGCCTGCTTCTCCCTCTCTCGCTCACCTGCTTGTGTTCTCTCTCGCTCTCAGTCTCTCTCTGACACATAAATAAATAAAATCTTAAAAAAAAAAAAGTGTTTTGTTTAAGTAATCCCTACACCCAGTGTGGGGCTCAGACTCACAACCCTGAACTCCAGAGTCACAGGCTCTACTGGCTGAGCTGGCCAGGCGTCCCTAGTGACAGATTCTTAAATATGACACCGAAAGCATAAACAGCAAAAGAAAAGGTAAACTGAACTTCATCAAAATTGAAAACTTTTGTGCACCAGAGGACACTGTCAAGAGAGTGAAAAGAAAGTGTACAGAAGGGGGGGTGCCTGGGACTGTCCCCATGCGTGCGCAGAGGCGGCCCTGGGCCCATCGGGCGACCCTGCTCCCCCACAGCCTCAGCACACTCCTCTTGGGCAGGAAGCACCCCCATCCCTCCCGCCCTGCGATATCCTTACACCCACAGACACTTCGGGACATGTCTCTAGTGAACAAGGAATTTTTTTTTAACACAAGGCACAAAATTGACAGTAATTCCTTAATAGCATGTAATATCCAACCCGTGTTCCAATTTCCTGGATGGTGTCAAAAACGTATTTTGTGATTGGCTTGTTCAGATCAGAACCCAATTTGGGGCCTCACACTGTGTTGGTTTGGTCTGTGTCTTAAATCTTTATTTTTAAACAAACAGCCCCTCCTTCCCTCTGTTTTCATGCTGTTTCATTGTTGATTAACTGGGTCTTTTGCTGCTAGAACTGCCCACATCCCGGGTCTGGTCGATGGCATCCACAAGTGCTTGACTGGGTGCTCTGCTCCCTGTACTTCCTGCGTGCGGACTAGTCGTTGGGTGGGAGACGCCAATTGCACCAGAATTCCTCCAAGACCGGTCCTTCCTGTTTCCTCGTGTCAGGAGGCACCCGGGTCCTGTGGCCCCACTTTTGTGGTGCCAAACTCGATGGTTTTAATGGCTATTGATGAGTATTTTGTTTTGTATATTTTTAAGTATAAAAAATTTTTTAAGTACGCTCTCTACCCAACACGGGGCTTGAACTCACGAACCCGAGATCCACAGTCACATGTCCTGTGACTGAGCCAGCCAGGTGCCCTGTTGGTGAATATTTTCCATTTACCTGACCTGAAGGGATGAGAAGCCCAGCTAAGGATGGCAGAGAGGAGGTGACCTAAGTGACCGGACAGGATGTCATTGAACAGAGAGGATGAAGAAGGGCACAGAGGGGCAGGGAACCACATATGCAAAGGCCTGGCATTGAAGCCATGGTCTGTGGCAGCGAGACGGAGAGGTCACAGGTTTGGAAAATGCTTGGGATCTGCAGGTTTTGGTGACCGATGTGAACTGTGGGTAGCGAGAGGCCCCCAGTCTCCCCGAGGTGCAGAAGCAGTTGAGGGGGGCCGGGGTGCGGGTAAGGAAGGGAGAAGACTCGGACTGGGCCGCCGCAGTACGAGCTGCATGGTGAGGGGGGGCCACGGGATCTGAGGGCCTGCAGCTCCGGAGAGAGGCCAGAGCCGGCTGAGTCTCGAGAGCTGGGCCTCTCACCGCTCAGTTACTTACTGACCCCCTCCCAGGCGCCGGGAATATATCCGTGGATGACAGAGACAGAATGCCTATTCTCCCAGAACTGACTTTCTAGGTCTTTCTAGGTGGTGGTGGGGGGGGGAACCACTTGTTCAGGGAACAAGTCCAGTGTATAAACCCTGGGGGGGGCGCCGCCTGGGCGGGGGGTGCCTCAGTCTTTAGGCATCTGCCTTCAGCTCAGGTCATGAGGTCCCGAGATCGAGCCCCGCATCAGGCTCCCTCCTCAGCGGGGAGCCTGCTTCTCCTTCTCCCCCTGCTTGTGTTCCTCCTCCCGCTGTTTCTCTCTGTCAAAGAAATAAATAAGTCTTAAAAAAAAAAAAAAGCTGAGCGGGGAAGGACAGCAAAGCAGGGGGGAAGCCTGCCGTGGTCCATGGGTGGTCCCAGAAGGCCTCACCAGGAGCGGCGCCCAGTGCTGGGAAAGAGGTGAGCAGAAAGTAGTGAGCCTTGTGGTCTGCAGGAAAAGGGAGTCCTCCGCACACGGAGGGGACTTTGAATGGCCCCCCGACTCAGGCAGGGGCCTATCTTCCTCATTTGAGGAACGTGGGGTGATGTAGGAAAGACAGGGTTCGAAGCCCACAGCCAAGAAAGAGTTCTTGAGATGACTTTGGTGCAAAAAGGTGCTTTTATTGAAGCACGGTGATGGATCCATGGACCGGAAGAGCTGCCCCAGGGTCGTGAGGAGGGGACCATTATATCCTTTCAAGTGGGGAGGGGGTGACGGAGAGCATAAGCCTCCCAGCTGCTTGGGAAGCAAGGTTTCCAGGATCCCGACAGGGCTCGCTCTTGTCGAGAGAGGTCATTTATTACCGTTCAGTAAAAACTCAGTCATGAGACCCTTCAGGTGTATCTCAGTGGGTCCTAGGCTTGGGGGATGGTGGCCAACACGTATGGGGGGAGTGATAAAGGAGGTTTCCAAAGGAACCTCTGTTATGTTAAGGACCACATACAAGGTCTGGGGAGTGGGCTACGGTCATCTTTGGCCCTTAACAAAGTGCAACGCAAGGCAGCGGAGTCCCTGGAGGAAGGTCACTCTGCCTGTTTCCAGGCCTCGTCAATGGGCTGTCGGCAGTAAGGAGATTTCATGATTTTTCTTCTGCCTTTGTTTCCCACATCTCGGGAGGCAGTATGACTGGATTCATGGGGGGAGGACTGGGAAGGAGCGGGGCTCATAAGGCCTGCACTCTGCGTGAGGTGGGAACGTTGGTGGGGGCCAAGCCATGAGCTAGGTTTGCGCCCCCTACCCCTCCTCTCCGGACCCAGTTCCCATGTGAGGCTCTCCCACCATCCCTCTGCTCACTACCGTGGAGGCCCCCCCACCCCCCAGTGGCAAGACCAGAGCTGTGCCCAGGGCGGAGGGCCTTTCCAGAAGGTTCCTTGGGCCCACACACCTGTCCAGGGCAGCACTGTTCACCGCAGCCAAAAGGTGGGACAACCAGAGTGCCGGTTCCCAGACGGAGGGATAAACAAGATGCCGCCTGGGTGCAACAGAGTATCATTCAGCCTTAAAAGGGAAGGAAGTCTGAAGACAGGCTACAGTATGGTCGAGCTGCGGAAACACGCTGAGTGACATAAGCGAGTCACAAAGAGAGGACAGATGATTCCACTACTACGAGGTCCCCAGAGTCCGCAAACCTGTGGACACAGAAGACAGAAGGGCAGTTATTACCAGGACCTGGGGGAGGCGGGAACAGGGAGTCGGTGTTTAAGGGGAGGGAGTTCCTGTTTGAGTTGGTGAGAACCATTTTGGAAATAGCACCGCTGGTTGCCCAACATGGTGAGCGTACTTGATGCGGCTCAGTGCTATGCCTAAAAATGGTTAAATGGTCTATTTTTTCTTATGTATATTGTACCAAAAAAAATTTTTTTTAAGATTTTATTTATTTGACAAAGAGAAACACAGCGAGAGAGGGAACAGAAGCAGAGGGACTGGTAGTGGGAGAAGCAGGCTTCCCGCAGAGCAGGGAGCCCGATATGGGGCTCGATCCCAGTCCCCTGGGATCTGACCTGGGCCGAAGGCAGACGCTCAACGACTGAGCCACCCAGGCGCCCCTATTTTACCAAAAATTAAAAAAAAAAACAGAGACCCGGGTTCCAGCTCTGGGCAGCTTCCTCCCCTGCAAGTGAGATTTCCCACAGCGGATTTCAGGGAGTCCGATACAAATGTGCCCAAAAGGAAGGCCTCCCTTCCTGTGCAAGGAGCCCAAGCTCTACAGTTGGGGGGGGCGGTGCTGGACTGGACAGAATGCTGTGTTCAGTACCCAGCTGCCACCGGCGTTAACAGGGGAAGCTTCTGGAAGCCCGGACGCCTCATTCAGTACAGCATGCGGCCCTCGGCGCCCAGGCTGGGTTTGAGACCCACATTGTACACAGAGATTGCTAAAAATAATAATAAAATAGGGGCGCCTGGGTGGCTCAGGGGATTAAGCATCTCACTTCAGCTCAGAGCATGATCTCCGGGTGCCCCGATGGAGCCCCAGGTTAGGCTCCCCGCCCAACGGGGCGTCTGTTTGTCCCTCTCCCAGCTTGGCTCTCTGTCTCTCTCGCAAATAAAAAATAAAAACAAAATAAAATGTTCCTATACCTTTAAAAAGGGGGGTGTATATTGTTTGGAACTGCACGGTCTACTTCTGAGGGAAGACACAAAATTTTGGTAGAATCTGGGGGGACGTGGGTGGCCGGACTTCTGAGTTTTGTATATTGCGCAAGTGCGCAAATAAACGTGAATTCACTTCAACAAAGTCCAGGGACCTGCTGGAAACGCAGACGCAGGGCCCACCCCCCGAGCGGGGCCGCGGGCGGGGCGGTGGGAGGCGGGCGGGTCTGGGCGCGCGGGGCGGGGCCGGGGGCGGGGCCGGGGCGGGGCCGGGACGCGCTTGGCGCCCCCGGGGCGGCTCTCGGGCGCCCCCCGCAGGCCGGCCGCTGTCGTGCGCGCGGCGCGGCCGCTGCCGCTGGCGTGCACGTGTGAGCCGCGTGTGTCCCTGTCCCGGCGGGGCGCGCGTGTGCGCGTGTGCCGGCCCTGGCCAGCCCGGCCTTGCCTCCCTCCGGCTCTGGCGCGGCCTCGTCCGTGAAAGCACCCTGGGACCTCCTCCGTCACCCACAACCTTCCCCTCCCCCTGTCCCCGCTGCACTAACCCCAAGGGCCAGCACGCCCGTCTCTGCCCCGTCCGGCTGCGGCCCGACTCTCGGAACCCGCGTGGGGCAGGGCGCGTGCTGAGGACGCGTGCAAGCTCGCGTCTGCGTACGTCTGACGCCGTGGGGGCAGCTCTGCGCGCGTGGGAGCCTGCGGGGGCTCTCAGCACACGAAGCTGAGCCTGCAGGCCTGCCGTCCCTCCGGCTTTGTCATCCACGGGCCACCTGCTCAGGGCTGCCTGACCCTGGGACAAAGTGCAGAACACCCCTCACGTGGTGTGGTCACTGTGGACCCAGGGGCAGCCCCAGTGCTTTCCCTCTTTGACCTCATTTCAGGTCAAAACTTTTGGATAGGACAGGGGCTGCTTTGGGGCACCAACCTCACCGCCTGCTGGCTCCTCCAAGCTTGGATCTCCGGGATTCTGGTCCTCCCAAACGGTCTTCGAGTGAAATTGAAATCCCCAGGCCAACCTTAAACATCCCATGTCCCTCCCCAAGCCCCAAGCACAAGGCCTAATTCCTAAATCCCTAAAGTCTATTACCTTCCCTCTGGTTACCTCCCATCTTTCAACCTTTTTTTTTTTTTTTTTTTTTAGATTTTATTTATTTATTTGACAGAGAGAGATCACAAGTAGGCAGAGAGGCAGTCAGGGGGGTGGGGTGGGGTGGGGAAGCAGGCTCCCCGCTGAGCAGAGACGCCCCCCCGACATGTGAGGCTTGATCCCAAGACCCTGAGATCATGACCTGAGCCAAAGGCAGAGGCTTAACCCACTGAGCCACCCAGGCGCCCCAATCTCTCAACCATCTGTATCTGTTTTGTCTTCTATAAACAGAGCCTAGGATCCCAGGCTCCTTCCCCCTTGTAAGCCCTTCCTGCTATCTAACCTCTTTCTGTTCCGCTCACAGGGACGGGATGGAATTTACTGGCTACAGCTCAGCCCTTGCAACCACACTGAGTCTGAATCCCGGTTCTGCTGCCCACGAGATTTTTAGCCCCAAAGTGTGTCAGGCAGAGCTCCCTCTGGAACCAGGGCTCTCTCAAATCAGATGCATTGAGGAATGTTTCCTAACAGGATTGCATCCAAAGGTGTGCCTAGCTGCTGCTAACCCCCCAGGGGTAAAGCATTACCTGACAGTGGGCTCAGTACCTCCTTCAGGGGCCCAGGGCATGGGGAGAGGATGGGTCCCAGAATCTGGAGAGGATCCCCAGCAGGAGCTGGGATCTCCAGCAACCTGGCTGGAGGAAGGGAGGGAATATGCCAGGCCTTCCTCTCCTCTGCCTCGGCTCCCGGTGGTGCCCCTGGCCAAGCCCGACAGAACCCCAGGGCAAGGCCGTCAGCCTCCCAGCCCCAGACAGAGTGGACAAGGGCAGAGAATGAGTGGAGTGGCAAGAGACCCTAGCCCACTCTCCTAGCCTTGGCTCCCTCACTGGCAATCCGGCTGGCAATCCCACCTTCCTTCCCGGTTGTCATGGTGATGGGGAAGCCGCCCAGGAGATGTAGAGCGCCGCTCAGGCCCACCGCGGGCGCTCAGTGACCAGGTCCTACCGTCTGCCTATTTAACAATGGGTTGGCAGGTCGAACGTAGCCTTTCTAAAACTGAAGCCTTGCGTGTTTCCCCTGCAAACCCGTCCCTCCCCTAGTCTCAGTAAATGACACTGCCATCTACCCAGCTGCTCGCGCCAGACCTGCCAGCGCCCTCCTGCAGGGGATGGAAGCCCCCCTCTCCTGCTGCACGCACATGTCCCTCCGCCCTGCGTGCCCTTCCCCAGAGACACCTCGGATCTGTCTCCCTCTCGCCGGCCCTGGGCCCTGATGCTGCCGTTAGGCCGTCGCCTCCCGCCTCCATCACCTCTACAGCCTCGGGCTGCGCCAGTGCTCTGCGGTCTCCACCCGAGAGCTGGAGGGGTCTAGAGCTTGTACAGGGTCGCGTCACTCCGCTGCCTACACCTGGTGCCCTGCAGGTCCCTGCTTCGGGCTCCTCTCACGGGGACCACGCCCCCGAGCACCAGGCGCCCCCGCCACCTCCTGGCGGGCACCCCGCCTCAGAGCAGCCTTCTCTCTGTGTCCTGCTAGGCCTTTTCCTTCCTCAGAGACCACAGGTATTATTCCTGACCCCACAGAAAACTCCTTGCTTCCACTTGTCGCCACTGGTTCCCTCGCATCCTTCCAGTTTCAGCTGAAACACAATCACTCATCAAAGAGGCCGTCCCAAACCACCTCATCTACTGTCTCTCTCCTCTCCCCGTTGGTGCTGCTGTTCTAGGCCCCGAGGAGCTCCTTAACAGCACTAACAAAGTTTGTACCTGTGGGCGGGCGGCCCAGGCCCTGGGCTCAGGGTTGTGAGTTCAGTCCCTGCTTCGGGCTCTAGCTCGGCGCTCAGCAGGGAGCCGGCTCTGGATTCTCTCTCCCTCTGCCTTTCGCCCCACACACGCGAGCGCGCTCTCGCTCTAAAAAAAGGAAACCTTAGAAAAACACCAAGTTTGTGGTTCTATATTCATTTTTTTGGTGCTTGTTTTATTATTTATTTTTTTAATCTGTATTGGTCATCTCTTATTCCCAACTTGGGGCTTGAACTCTCGATCTCAGGGTCCTGAGTTCAAGCCCCAAGGGGCCCTATCATCAAAATCTCTATTCAGGTTGATGACAGCATGAATGAACTGCAAACTTATCAGAAAATACGGATGGGGGGGGGGAACGCCAGAAGACAGGGTGGTGAGCCAGCAAGTCGGGGGTGGGACCTGTGTGGGGGCCGGGACAGCCCACTGGGTGCGCCCCTTTTCTTTTCTCTGTCTCCCTCAGATAAGACCAGCGGCTCTGTCCTCCTCTCTCCCTCTCTCTCCACAGCCTCTCACTTTGTAAGCATGTCCAGCCAGGAGAGCATACAAGCCCAAGAGCTTTGGTCAAAGATCTCTAAGTCCCAAAGGGACTTGGTGAAGTCCATCCTGATTGGGGCTCCAGGAGGTAAGGAAAGGGGGAGCCATTGAATAGGGTGGGGAAGGAGGGTGGAAATCAGGAGTCAGGGTGGAGACTCACACGACCAACGTCTGCTGCTGGCCACGAGGGCCTTGGGGGTGGGGGTGGGGATCTCTGTTCACTGGAGTCTCCCCTGTGTTCAGTTTTGGGCTCCGGTCGGAGCCTCTCTCGGCCTCGTAGGCGGGGCGGAGGGGGTGGGGGTCCTGCAGCATGGGAGCCACAGGGCACTCCCGTGTTGCCTGGACTCTGGCCCCTGGTCGTGACACTTTAACCAGCACGCAGGACTGCTCCCTCGGCCCGGTGTGCCTCTCCCAACCCGACATCGTGGAGCAGACCCCCAGGGACAGGGGCTCAGGGCCATGGAGGGTACGGCTGGGACCGGGGCTCCTCTGGGCTGGGCCGGGCAAGCTACAGGGGCCTTAGGACCGGAGCGGCATTGAGGGGACGGGGAAACTCGGAGGAGGGAGTCGGGAAGCCAGCCAATTGGAAGGAAGAAAACAGGGAGCTTAGGAAAGGGGACCTGGGTGAGCGTGAGCGGTGGTCGCACACTAGATCTGGTGATCGGCTGGGGCTGAGCGAAGCCAGCAGCTGAAGGGCGGGCAGTCGGGGTTGTGAGAGCGCAGAGAGCTGGATGGTCAAGCACCTGAACCTCGAGCCGGCCAGGCCCGGACATGAAGCCCATCCCTCAGATAATGTGTGTGCAGAGCCCTGCTTCTGGGACGGGTGCCGGGAAACCTGGTGCAGACAGAGGGGACGCGGGGCGTGCTGAGGGGAGGGGTGGGGGTGCGGCAGCGGCCTACACAGCCCCCTTCCTCGGCAGGCCCGGCGGGGTACCTGCGGCGGGCCAGCGTAGCCCAGCTGACCCACGAGCTGGGCACGGCCTTCTTCCAGCGGCAGCAGCTGTCAGCCGCGATGGCTGACACCTTCCTGGAGCACCTCTGCCTGCTGGACATCGACTCGGAGCCCGTGGCCGCCCGCAGCACCAGCATCATTGCCACCATCGGTGAGCGCCCCCGGCCTGGCAGCACAGCACCCCATGAGAAGTGAGCGGTTCCCCAGATGCCTCCCCGCCTGCCGTCTCCCCTGAGACCGCTCCGTGTTAGACAGTCATTCGTTCAACAAATACTCGCTGAGCGTCTGGTAGCCAAGGCTCGGGTGGCTGAGAGCCATTCGGTGATGTAAACAAAGATCCCCATCCTTGGGGGCGTGATGGTCTAGCTGGGGAAGATGATAAGTACTAAACATGCTAACTTAAAAAGAGAAAGATTATTTAATATGTGAGAAAGTGGTAGGAACTATGGAAACAAGGAACACAGGGCATTGTAAGGGGCAGTAGGGGCTCTTGGGCGGGAGGCGGGCTGCAGTCCCATGTAGGGATGGGGAGCCATGGTTCAGAAAATTACATCTGAGCAAAGGCATGAAGTAGATGAAGGGAGGCTGCGCTCAATGGGGCGGGGTGGGGGGGAGAGTTCTCGACAAGGAAGCAGCTAGTGCAAGGGCCCCGAGTCAAGGAGGCTAGAATGGCTAGAAACCATGGGGTGGAGGGAAGAGTAGCAAAGTGAAGACACTGTAGGGGAGGAAATCAGGTAGGGCTTATGAACCATTCTCAGAGTTTGAGTTCAGTTTTTCTCCAGAGAAATGGGAGAGGGCTGCAGAGTGCTGGCGGGAGAGTCACTTGCTCTTACCTGTGCTATGATGGACTGCCTGGGAAGAGGTTGGGGGGGCCGTGGGGGCAGGAGCGGCTCCTGCGACATTTCTGGCTCAGACCGGGGGTGGGGGGGCTGGGGGGGCAGTGGCAGTAGTCAGGCATGATCAGATTCTGAGCGCATTTGGAAGATGGAGTGGACAGGATTTCCAGATGGGTTGGACATGGGGAGGGGGTGAGAATGAAAAAGGCGTCAGAGAGGAGTCCAGAGCTTTTGGTGTGAGGCACTAGAAGGGTGCGTTATCAACCAAGCACCGAAGACCTCAGTGCAGAGGTTTTGGGGGCAGATCAGGAGTTGGGCTTCGTGCATGCGGAGTTTCAGATACAATCAGATACACAAGTCTGGATTTGGGACAGAGGTCTGAACTGGAGATATAAATGTGGGAGTCATTAGCACATAGATGGTATTTCAAATACCCCGAGACTAGGTGAGACCACCAGAGAGTGAAGGGAAAACAGAGAGGAGAATGAGGCAGCTAACGTCAAGGGGAGGAAGCCAGGGCTGAGAAGCTGCAGCCAGTGGGGTGGGAGGAAACAGGAGAGGGGTCGTGGGTGCATCAAGGATGTGGGTCCAGTGCTGCCACCCGGCCAGCCCGGATGAGCACTGAGAACTGATCCCTGCATTCAGCAAGGACACAGAGGTTCTTGGCGACCCTTGGCAGGGAGAGATGCAGCAGAGAGGCGGGGCCCGCGCCAGCGGGTGGGGGGGAGTGAGAACAAGGGAGAAGTGGGGGAGGAAGGAGGACTGGAGGCAGCAAGCACAGAAAGCCCTTGCCATGAGTTTTGCTGCAAAGGAGAGCAAAGGAATAGTGTAGCTGGAGGAGTCCGGGGGCTCAGAGAATACCTTCCGACGAAAGAGCAGCGGGGTTACGGGCTCATGGGAATGACCCAACAGCAGGGAGACCGCTGGTGCCACAGGGGCTGCAGAAGGCTGGATCTGTGTTCGAGCGGCTGAGCAAGGGGCCTCAGCGCACACTGGCTTTGGGAAGGGACTGGAGAGGTTGGCCGGCGGGCTCCCAGTTGCGCGGCCAGCAGAGCAAAGAGATCGCCTCTCCTCCGTCGGTGTGGGGCCTCTCGGTTCTACTGGCCCGGACGGACCCCAAATGCCCTTACGCGCACGTTACCCCCTGCCGTACCCCTCACGCGCGGGGGACTCCCCCTCTGCCGCACTTACACCCCTGCCAACAAGTTGGCTCAAGCCGGGCTCAGGACGCCCCCCTCCAGGACCCCCGCGGTGCCCCCCACCCCAGGGAAGCAGGGGTTGGCTGACCTGTGAGCAGAGGTTGCGTCAGGGAATGAAGGTCAGGGAGCGGACTGCCGGGGTGCGGGGCGGCTCTGCGGGCGGAGACCGGTTTGCGAAGAAGCTTGTCTGCGCGGGATCCCTGCTTCCAGGGCCGGCCTCTCAGTCGGTGGAGCGCCTCAAGGAGATGATCAAGGCCGGGATGAACGTTGCGCGCCTCAACTTCTCGCACGGCTCCCACGAGGTCCGGGGCGGGGCTCGGGGCGGGGCGGGGCTCGGGGCGGGGCGGGGCTCGGGGCGGGGCGGGGCGGGGCTAGCGCCGGCCGCGCGGGGCAGGGCTCCTGGCAACCCTCCCCTGAAATCCCTGCTCGCTCGGCCCCAGTACCACGCTCAGTCCATCGCCAACATCCGGGAGGCGGTGGAGAGCTTCGCAACTTCTCCGCTTGGCTACCGACCGGTGGCCATCGCCCTGGACACCAAGGGACCGGAGATACGCACCGGCGTCCTGCTGGGGGTGAGAGTCCCTCCCGGCGCCGCGGGCTTCCCCAGGCGCCCCCCGCGAGGGGCGGGGCCGAGGGGCGGGGCCGAGGGGCGGGGCGGGGCCGAGGGCGGGGCCCGGGCGGGTCTCGAAGCCACTCTGGCCCCGCCCCTAGGGCCCGGACGCAGAGGTGGAGCTGGTGAAGGGCTCCCGGGTGCTGGTGACCGTGGACCCGGCGTTCCGGACGCGGGGGGACGCGAACACCGTGTGGGTGGACTACCCCAATATCGTCAAGGTCGTGTCGGTGGGCGGCCGCATCTACATAGACGACGGGCTCATCTCCCTCCAGGTCAAGAAAATCGGTGCGGATGAACCTTCGCCCCAGCCAAGCGGGGACGCGGGTGCACTCCCTTCCCTGCGCTCCCTCGCGGGGTAGACCCGCCGCCCCAGCCCCTGGCCAGCGCCCTTCCCCACCTGTCCCCGGAGCCCCTGGGGTCCAGACTTGTGGGCTTAACCTGGGTGGGGCTGGACTCCCGGCTTCGGCTCCTCTCGCACACACGTCCACCGGTGCCTGTTGGGTGCACAAGCCTGGCCCAGGGTGGAGAGACACGAGGACGTGCGTTCCTGATCTCCTGGGGGCCCAGGAGCCGGGCTCCCTCTCCGTGACTGTGCCCCCGGCTCACCCCTGACCTGCACGGGCTCTTTCCATGCCTGCAGGTCCAGACAGGCTGGAGACCCAAGTGGAGAGCGGAGGCCTCCTGGGCAGCCGGAAGGGCGTGAACTTGCCAGGCGCCAAGGTGGACTTGCCCGGGCTGTCTGAGCAAGACGTCCTGGACCTGCGTTTTGGGGTGCAGCATAACGTGGACATTGTCTTTGCCTCCTTCGTGAGGAAAGCCAGTGATGTGGCTGCCATCCGGGCTGCTCTGGGGC